>CM076574.1:932464091-933163049 GCA_034641835.2 Pinus albicaulis | reverse complement strand
CATAACACATAACCCTCTTCTACAATTAATTGTCACATGCGGAAATAATATAGAAGCAATCGCACATCAAATCAATCACACACATTAACTCAGTATGTATGGGGAAAGCCTATAGCTGAAAACCCCGCAGCTATTGTGTATATTATAATGGAGAAATCATGTAACAATCATAGTACAAAAACTCTTTACAAGCTCTCATGCACTACCTCCCATGCTACACACAATCAAGCTAGATCTAGCAAATCACTTGCTCCAATCCTTAGCCACTTGATAGCCAACCTTGATTGCGTATTTCAAAGCTATGGGATGGCCTCTTTATATAGATAAACCACCAGCCTAAACTTTGCAATACTCATAGCTTACTCCACCTATCTAGGTGTTGCAAATAGCAACAGTATAGTTACAACTGATAGCTAACTCTACCCTTTCATCTATCTCTTTCACTGGTCTTCACTGAACTGATCATGCACTGTAGTGAACTGAAGTGTTCTTGAGTTGACTAATGAGTTAATATTTAATAAATTAAATATTATTTAATTTACTCCACTCATATCTAGTTGATTAGTTAGTTTAACTAATCCCAACTAGTTCAACTAAAACAAACAGAACATAACTCCACTACTTGTCCCGTTAACTCCTCCAAAACTTCTGCCACAGAAGTCTAACTGAAGTAAACCATGCAAGATGCCATCAAACCCTAGGAACCACGTGATTCCTTGTGTCAGTTGCATGAGCCACCTCCATGACTCAAACTGAAGTGCGCCAAGAGAGTAAACTATTGTTTATAGTCAAAATATTATTAAGGGTAAATAATATTTGACTTCCATATTTTTAGGAGATCAGTCTAAAAATAGCCTGGGTCCTAAAAATTAGGGTCTCATCTATTTTTACCGACATGTCGCATACTTCAAGAATCTCCATGTAGAATTCCCAAATTATGCTCCGTATGTCTAAAAATAGACATAGTCTAAAAATAGACTTTGCGCCAGAATTTGCCTGCGGGCCCACTTAGTGAAGGCGACTTCATTTCACTAAGCTCCATCATCTTGCTGCATTCTCAACACTCTCTCTCAGCAAGATATGGATTATCTGCAACCCCTATCCTGCCTCTGTGGAATTCGAACTTGCTCCTGGTGAGCGCCTTCGTCAGGATGTCGGCATCCTGATCCTCCGTGGGAACATATGAAAGCATCATGATCCTCCGCCGAACACAATCTCTGATGTGATGGTACCTGATGTCGATATGTTTGGACCTATCATGAAAAACTGGATTAGCCGAGAGCTTGATGCAGCTCTGGTTATCACAGTAGATCACTGTAGGCTCCAAATGCAACCTGAACAAACCTGCGAGGATCTTTCTCATCCAAATAGCCTCGCATGCGCCTAAACTGCTGCCATACTCGCCTTCGTCAACTGAAAGTGCTGCTTTACTTTCGTTCCTCATTGCACTGTGAAACCGTCGTCGACTCAATGGTTTAAAACTCTCCGGCAAGGTTCTTCCGGTCCGTTGACTCCTCGCCTAATTCGTGACCAAGTGAAACCAGTTTCACTCCATCCTCCCGTCTCGTACCATGTAATTACACCCGTCAGGCTCGATATAGCGCAATATATGCTTGCCCGCCTTCCAAAAGAGCTTGGTAGGCTTAACCATAGCTTGCGAAAGCTGGTTAACTGCATAGCATATATCGGGTCGAGTATTGACCAGATACATCAACGACCCCACCAACTGTCGATAGACAGTGGCATCCACTACCCCCTCCGAAGTAGCATCTCCCTTCCTCCATCCACCAGGAAGAGGGGTATCAACAGGCTTGCAGCCTTGCATGTTGAACCTCTCCAGAATCTCCCGGGCATACTTGCCCCGAGAAACAAACAGTCCTCCACTGCGCTGCCAAATCTCCAATCCCAGGAAATAATGAAGGATGCCCAGGTCCTTCATCTCAAACTCTCGTGCAAGATCATCCTTGCATGAAAGTATCAACCGCTCGTCGCCAGTCAAAATCAGATCATCTACATACAGTACGATGATCAACAGCTTCCCCTCCACCACAATCTGGTACAGGTTTGGATCCGCCTCACTCTTGGAGAATCCAAGCCCGGTGAAGTAACTGTCTATCCGAGTGTACCAAGCACGAGGTGTTTGCTTCAGCCCGTACAGTGCTCTCTTGAGTCGGCACACATGCGACTCACTGCTGAAGATCTCAAAACCTTCAGGCTGCTCTATGTACACCTCCTCCTCAATAACTCCATTGAGGAACGCAGTCTTCACATCCATCTCATGAATGTGCCACCCCATCTGCGCTGAGAGAGCAAGGATCGTCCGTATGGAAGAGTACCTTGCGACAGGTGAAAAAGTCTCCTCATAGTCAATCCCCTCGATCTGTGAGAAGCCACGGGCGACAAATCTCGCCTTGTACTTCTCCACACTCCCGTCAGCCGCCTGCTTCACCTTGCAGATCCATCGCGAACCCACCACTGATTTCCCAACCGGTCTTGGGACAATCTCCCATGCACTGTTCCTGATGATCGAATCATATTCTTCGATCATGGCATCAACCCATGCGGGTTCCTCCACAGCTTTCTCAAAAGAGGATGGCTCTGTCACAACACATTGACTCATAAGAGCCATGTATCCAGTGTACCGATCCGGTGACTGTCTCTGTCTGCGCTGTGCTGTAGGTGGTCCTACAACCTTCTTCGCATCCCGAGCCAGTCGCTCAGCTTCTGTAGTGCGCATGCGCCCTCTGATGGTTGGCGCTGCCTGGGTGGTTTCTTCCACCTCCTGAACCTCCTCTTGTGGCTGATCCACATCCGGAAGCTCCTCCTTAGGAACTAACAGCTCCTCATCTGCATGCAAGTGTAGCTCCCTCTCAAGCGAACACTGCATGGCTTTCTCCCCCTGGAATTTTATATCCCGTCGCACAACAGTCTTGCGACTGTCTGGCACATACACCCGATAGTTGTGAGGTGTATCAGTGTACCCCACAAATATTCCAACTTCAGCAGTTTGATCCAGCTTCCTTCTTGCATCCTTCGTCACATGCATGTAGACAGGAGATCCGAAAATCCGCAAATGGGAAATATCAGGCCTCTTGCCAGAATAAGCCTCCTCTGGTGTACTCATGCCAAGAACCTTGTGAGGACAACGGTTCTGCACATACACTGCTGTATTGCATGCCTCAGCCCACAAGTGAAGGGGTAGGCCCTGATCATGCAACATCACTCGTGCAGCACCCACGATCGTTCTGTTCTTCCGCTCAGCCACCCCGTTCTGCTGTGGGTTATGGGGTGCGATGAGCTCTCTCCGAATCCCTTCTGCGCTGCAGAACTCCTTGAATTCAGCCGAGATGAATTCACCACTATTATCACTCCTTAGAGCAATCACCTTCTTCCCCGACTCCTTCTCGACCAGTGCTTTAAACTCACAGAACTTCGCGAATGTATCGCTCTTCTTCTGCATGAAGAAGATCCAGCACTTTCGAGAGAAATCATCAACAAAGATCACATAATACCCGTGCTTTGTTGTCGAAGCAACTGAGAAAGGACCACACACGTCTGTGTGAACTCTCTCAAGGATCGTCGTGGCGCGACTATCCTTCTCGTGAAAGGTGGCTTTCACATACTTCCCTAAAGTACACCCCTTGCACTGATCTGACTGCGTAAGAGTGCCCTTAGGAAGCCCAGTATAAATCTGCTGGAGGATCTTCAAAGCTCCATGGTGAAGGTGGCCCAATCTCCGTGCCATAATTCGCTCCTCATCATCCCTACCACCACATCTCCAACTTCACCACATCTCCAACTCCTTGCATGCCATAGTCAGCTAGCCATCTACTCCGTAACTGAGCAAAGGTTCTGAGTTCAACCCCTATCTTCCGGTCTCTCCAGTTCTTACCGCGCAGAAAGCTTTTCCTTCTCGAAGACCAAGGTCATAACCTTTATCCTCCAAACATCACATCGAAATCGGTTCTTCTTCAATCCAAGTGCTGACATCCTTTAAGACAAAGGGTTTACTGGGGTCCCTCTCAAAGGATACTGTACCGATATCAATGATCAGATCTATCACATTTCATCTCGATGTGCATACCCAACCTTGTCTCCTGATCTGAGAACAATTCCTGACCTCCCACATATGAAATGACGAGACATGTCTGGGGTATCTGATCGACCTGTGAGTACTTTGAAAGTGGAAGTAATCGCTGAAACCTTGACACCTTGACAGTCACCCCCACACTTCCCAGCTCATCTCTGCATTGAGTGAACTTCGTGAGGTATTTGGCGATACTGTCGCCCTTCTCCATCTTGATGTTCCCGAGCTTATCTTTGAGCGCCAGCTTCCTTTGGTCACTCTTACTCTGGAATAGATCCGTCAAAGCTTTCCACATTAAATATGGAGTAGCCTTACCATGAAGGCCGGATACAATATGATCCTTGACGCCCTCCAACAGGATCCTTCGACATTTCGCGATCTTCTTTTGCCATGCATCGACCAAAGCTGCATCAGTGGGCTTTGGGACATCCGTATCCACGAACTCCTTCAGACCATTATCTTCTAACACTGCTTCCATTCGATCTTTCCATGCAACATAGTTCGAACTGCCTTCAAGAGCATATTCGAGTCGCAAACCATTGAAAGAAGACATCTTTCAACACCGGCACCAAGAAGAACAACCTTCTGCAAAATTCGAATTCCAAACTCAAAGCTCTATCTCTTCCGATCTATACTTGAAAACAAATTATTTCCAAATCAGAGATTGACTGCAAAGGGCATTCACCAGATCTTTCACCTTACAAAGAAGGATGAATATTCCGGAGGCTACCTGGCCCGCATGCAGACTCTGTCCGAGGAAATAAGTTTGCAATCACCGTAATAGACTTTGACAATTAATCTCGCTCTGATACCATGTAGAAATTAGCTGAATAAATCACTTATTCAATGAAGATTAACCCGATCATACATCAATTTCGAATTGCATGCATAACACATAACCTTCTTCTACAATTAATTGTCACATGCGGAAATAATATAGAAGCAATCGCACATCAAATCAATCACACATTAACTCAATATGTATGGGGAAAGCCTATAGCTGAAAACCCCCCAGCTATTGTGTATATTATAATGGAGAAATCATGTAACAATCATAGTACAAAAACTCTTCACAAGCGCTCATGCACTACCTCCCATGCTACACACTATCAAGCTAGATCTAGCAAATCACTTGCTCCAATCCTTAGCCACTTGATAGCCAACCTTGATTGCGTATTTAATGCTAGGTGATGGCCTCCTTATATAGATAAACCACCAGCCTAAACTTTGCAATACTCATAGCTTACTCCACCTATCTATGTGTTGCAAATAGCAACAGGATAGTTACAACTGATAGCTAACTCTACCCTTTCATCTATCTCTTTCACTGGTCTCCACTGAACTGATCATGCACTGTAGTGAACTGAAGTGTTCTTGAGCTGACTAATGAGTTAATATTTAGTAAATTAAATATTATTTAATTTACTCCACTCATATCTAGTTGATTAGTTAGTTTAACTAATCCCAACTAGTTCAACTAAAACAAAAAGAACACAACTCCACTACTTGTCCCGTTAACTCCTCCAAAACTTCGCCATCAAGTCTAATCACAACTATGCAAGATGCCCAAACCCTAGAACCACGTGATTCCTTGTCATTGCATGAGCCACCTCCATGACTCAAACTGGTCCACAAGAGAGTAAATCATATAGTCAAAATATTATTAAGGGTAAATAATATTTGACTTCCATATTTTTAGGAGATCACTAAAAATAGCCCTGGGTCCTAAAAAATTAGGTCTCATCTATTTTTACCAAATATGTCGCATACTTCCAAGAATTCCAAGTAGAATTCCCAAATTATGCTCCGTATGTCTAAAATAGACATAGCTCCAAAATAGACTTTACATGTAATTTGCCCGCGGGCCCACTTAAGGACCTAAGGTCTTTCCCATACCAAAGTATGTTCTTTTAAAACATGTTTCCTTGGTGATATGGGTGATTTAGAAATGATTGGGAGAGCGAAATTCCTCATTTAATACACAATATGTTTGGTTCATGCCTCTAAGCCAAGAATTTTAAATTCAACTTACTTTTAATATATAACCAAATAAATCCTTCAAAAAAAGAATAAAACAATTTATGTTAGGGTTGTGGATTTAGGCATTGAAACAACACACCATGATATTTCAAATTTAAAAACAATGGTTTGAGTCCTAGGTAGCTTAGCATCCTATCTAGAGATTTGTTTTCAAACATTTCCTTCATCTTTTCTTCAGCTCTGTTTTGACTCTTATTTGAGTTGTTCTTCCTTTGTTGTCTGTTTCAGATTTTGAGCTAATTGCAACCAGAATTACATCTTTTTTGGCTCGGAATTTGAAATAGATTTGAGCCATTCTCTTTGGAAACTTAGGTTCAGATTTTGAGCATCTTTGAACCTTTAATTTCTATCCTAAAATATCTACTGATAAGCCAAGATTAAACAGTTTGGCAAATCGAATTCACTATCCTATCAACAAAAAATTTAAAGCTAATTAGTCAAGATTAAGTTGTTTGACTAACTAGAAGTGTGTTCTCTAGGAGTGGCATTAGAGATTGCACACTTTCATATTTTGTTTCTCTTTTTGGTATGGGGCTATACCTTTCTTGTTTTTATAATCTGCCCTCTTTTCTTTCTTTCACTGTTTTTGTATTTTTTATTTTCATAACTTTGAATGCAATAATGGGTGAAGTATTCATAATGGAAAAAGATAAAAAGGCTTTCAGAACATGGAATGTATCAAGAGAAGTAATGCTTAAGCATCCTGCCATTGACAGGACCCCCAAAACATTCTGCTCCATTCAACTCTTGCAAGAAATAAGCATTGTTACCAGCGGCTGAATGAATAGAGTAAGGGCCAAGCCATAAGTTGTCAAATTTTCCATGCTTGCCCTTGTCTTCCCTCCTTGAGTCCCACATTAAAACTTTGTCCCCAATACTGAAATTGCTAGCCTTTGTTCTTTTGTCAAAAAGATTTTTAATGCTGTCCTGCTTCTGCAATGATTTTTTATAAACCTCCTCTCTGGTTTACTGAAGATAAATGGTCTGATTTATTCTTATAATTATGTCATTATCTTCAGTTTGCAACTCTCGAATCAAATTCATCACTGGTACACCAAGGCTGGTTGGAAAAATTGCATCATTACCATACACAAGCTAGAAAGGTGACATGCCAATAGATTTCTTCAAAGTCAATCTGTCAGCCCAAAGTGCATGAACTAGCTTTGTGTGCCAAGACTTTTTGTTGTCCTCCAACAGTTTCTTGATTATGCTCACTAAATAATTGTTTGAGGATTCTGCCATTCCATTACCTTGAGGGTAATAGGCCGTGTAATGCCCCAATGTTATCTAATATCTGCAACAGAATTCAACCATATTCTTTGATCCAAATGTTGCTGCATTATTTGTGATGATCTTGGTAGGACATCCAAATCTGGAGAGAATGTTAGTCTCCATGAATTTTATAATAATAGAATCATTAGCTTGCATACAAGGTATGGCTTCTATCCACTTAGTGAAATAGTCTGTGGCAGTGAGGATCCATATATGCTAGGCAGAAGATGGTGGATGGATCTCTCCTATGAATTCAAGTCCCCACTGTTGAAAAGGAGCTTCAACAGTGATTGGATGCAGAGGTAGGGGTAGCAGTTTTCTTTTGCCTTCAAAAATTTGACATTTATGACAGGCTATGATCATCTTGTGCACATCATGAAAGAGAGTAGGCCAATAGAAACCAGCCCTCAAAATTTTGTTAGCTGTTGTCTTCCAGTACAAATGACCTCCACACTCTCCTTCATGGAACTTGTGCTTAACCTTCTCTGCATCACACTCAGGAAAACATTTAAGCAATACACCAATTGCATTTTTTTAGTAAAGACATTTATCTATAATGCAATAGTTTACAGCTTTTAACTTTAGGAATCTTGCCTTTGTCTTTGTCAAACCAGGGGGTGTATTTAAATTAAGCAGAACATAAATAATATCAGCATACAAAGAGGAATTCATAAAATGGTCTTCAACAATGGGAGTTGAGATTTCCTCTTGATCATCAAAAGCATTAATCATATTTATATCCAAAAATTAAAAATTTGATTCAGCCATCAATCTAGCTAGACCTTGGCCTTTGATGAGTTTAGTGGGTTTTATCTCTTGATCATATTCAAGAATGACAACAATCCACTTATGTCTCTTACCCTCTGGGTCCTGTGTTCGAATGTCTTTCACAACTGAATTTGGGACAAAGGCAATGATGTGTGAGTGAAGGATGTATACTTTGAAGTCTTTCAAAGCTTTAACCAAAGCAAAAGCTTGCTTTTCCATAATGTTATACTTCAAAGGGGAATCCCTCAATATCTTGCTAAAGAATGCAATAGGCTGCTCTTGTCCTTGTGGATTTTTCTGTAAAAGGACAATAAATATGGTATGTTCTGATGAAAACAAAAAAATATAAAATCTTTTGAGAAATCCGGACTTATTAGAACCGGTGTTTTGGTCAACACTTGTTTCACCAGCTCAAAGGAATTCTTTGCTTCCAAGGTTCATTTTACCCCTTGCTCCTTCTTCAACATGTTTGTGATATTCCTAAGGAGCTCAGCTAAGATGGGGATGAACCTTCTCAAGAAGTTAATCTTTCCTATGAAAGATTGCAACTCCTTGATGTTTCGAGGATGAGAGATTTGCAATATGGCCTTAATACTTTTGGGATATATCTTAATACCCTCTTCTGAAATGATGTGCCCAAGAAGTTTACCTTCTTGGAGCCCAAACAATGTTTTCTTCGGGTTTAAAGATATCCCAAATTTTCTGCATTTCTTGAAAAAATTTCTTAAGTGTGCTAAGTGCTCTTCATCTGTTTTTGAAAACAAAGTAACATCATCAAGGTATATAATGATGAAGAAGCCCAATTCTTGCGAGAATGCTATGTCCATGGCTCTCTGAAAAGTTGCTCCAGCATTCATTAGACCAAAGGGAATTTTCACATACATGAAAGTGCCCCATAGTGTAGTAAAGGTTGTCTTTAATTGATCAGCAGGGTGAACTAAGATCTGATTGTACCCTGAGTAGCCATCAAGAAAAGAAATTCTTCTAGACCCTACCACCCTTTGTAAAATATGATCCATCTTAGGTAAAGGGTAGTTGTCTTTTAATGAAGCTTTGTTTAAGTCTCTAAAGTCTATACAAGGCCTGATCTCTCCAGTTTTCTTTCTAACCAACACCAGATTAGACACCCACTCAGAATATCTAATAGGGACAATAATACCAACATCGTACATTTTCATGATCTCCTTTTGAACCAAGGGCAACTGGATAGGGTTTATTCTGCGCAGTTTTTGTTTTAATGGTTTTTGGTTTTCTTTGAGAGGAATTTTGTGTTGTATTATTTTAGTGTCATAGGATTTCAGATCTTTGTAACTCCACGCAGAAAGATCAGAAAATTCTTTAAACAACTCTATGTATTTGAGTTTAATGTGAGCTGGTAAAGTCTTAGATAGTTTAATCATTTTCGGTTTAAGTTCACTACCTATATTGCACTCTTCCACTTCAGTCTCTGCAGGTTCTAGTTTTGGCTTCCTGGCCACATCATTAAAATCAAACAACTCTTCTAAAGGTACCAGACCCTTAGGCAAACTTTCATCTTTACAGTGCAGAGTTTCTAACTCGTCTGTTTCTAACTTTGCATTCAGCTCTATTTTGTTTTCAAGTTTGCTAGAAAGAATATTAATATTGGCAAGTTTAGGAGACGGGTCTTCTTCACCAAGAAAATTTTCTTCACTACAGTTTGTATCATAATTTGAGTCCAAACTGTGTAGTTTGAATTCATTTCTGAATTGCATGAAGTCTTCTATATGTTTGTCCCCGTCAAAAACTTGCCAGTATTTTCATTATCAGGTATGGATGGTCTGAATTTTATTTGAGTTGTACAGTCACTGGTTTCATATGGCGTCAAACATGTTGTAGCTGCAAAGGCTAAATTGTGGGCCGCAATATTTCATTTTCTCGGGAAAAAAATCAGTTTGGACTCCTTGAATTTTTTCAAAAGGTCCATGACATTGTTTCGGTAGGCTCTAAGTCTGGGATGATTTGCGTTATACTCCCCATTGACTTGCCTAATGACTAACTCTGAATCCCCATATACATTGATTCTTTTGTCTCCTAAATTTTTCAACAATCGTAAGCCTAAGAGAAGGGATTCATATTCCGCTATGTTGTTAGAACATTGAAAGTTTAATTTACAGGAAATTTTTTCTGTGTGGTTGTTTTCAATGTTGCAGATCTAGACACCTACACCAGTGTTGGTCTTAGTGCAAGATCCATCAAAATACATACTCCACAGAGGACTATTTTTGGTTTATGTTTGATGATCATCCTCTTCAACTAAAATTCTTTCTGATTGTTGTTGAATATCAGCACTTAGTTGGATTTGTTTCAAATCCCAAAGCTTTTCATTGTGTTGAGGGTTATTTTCTTGACTATCAAGGTTTAAGAGAAATGGACGAATGAGTCGTAGCTCGAGACTTGTGTTTTGTTTGCTAATATTTTCAAATGCAGCAAAGTGTTTAGAAAATCCTGCGTTATGTTCTTCCTCCTCTCTATCTGTCATTAAATCAGTTAAAGTGACTTGTTCACTAAATCTTTCGTCGTTAAACATAATAAAAGAATCAAGACCTATATTTACAAAATATAGAGTAGAGTTTTGCAGTCTATCTTGGCTTGTAACTGTGTATTGCATATGGGATTCCCTGTAAAGTCTTCTATTCTGATTTAAAACTGGGATAGTCGCATAGGTCATGTCCATTTGCATAGTCCCTTGTAAATTAGCCCCCCAGGACCTAGATAATAACATTCCATACTTTGGGGGTACATCAGCCACAACAATATCCATGACCAAACATTTGGCTGGAATCTGGGCTAAGTTAACGCAGAGGACTTTAATTAAACCCAAACATTTTACTCTACTAGAGTCAAAAGAGTACAGGTATTTATAAGTTCTGGTGATTTCTAGACCCAGGCTCTCCATTACGGCGTTTGGCATTAAATTGTGAGAAGCTCCTGAGTCATGCATAGCATTGTGCAAGATCTTGTCATGAACGTTTAAACTTACATAAAAGGGAGGCACAGGTCCCTCTTGATACTTACCTTCAATCTTAGGACCAAAAATGAGCTCTGGCTGGTCATCATTAAGATTGAGTGTATCCTCATTTTCCTCTATATTTAAAGCCTTCAAAATTTGGGT
This sequence comes from Pinus albicaulis, assembly GCA_034641835.2. Lineage (NCBI taxonomy): Eukaryota > Viridiplantae > Streptophyta > Pinopsida > Pinales > Pinaceae > Pinus > Pinus albicaulis. Next base: position 933,151,749 of record CM076574.1, on the reverse strand, counting down.
CCTATATACGTGCTGGGCAGCTAACTCAGTCGAGGGAACAGAGATTTTGATCTTTGAAATTTCCTTCTCTAGGCTAAAAGGAATTTGGTTCTTTTAAGAACTTGTCTCAGCCTTATTAGTTGTCCCTCTATCAGCAACATCAGCTTGCTGATTTGTTCTATTTACATTTCACAAAATTGTTTTCATAGGAGTACTAGCTGAAGTGTTAGTAATACTAATGTCCGCACTCTGTTTTTCATTGTTTTGAGTGCCTGCCTCTTTACCTATATCAGAATTGACAACCACTTTTTTTTCCTTCTATTTGACAACTTTAGGCTTGGTTGCAGTGCTGTTTTGTGAAGATTTTTTAGATGTTTTGGTTTTGGGAGTTTATTGACTGGTTTTCTTCTAAGGTCATATTATTTTTGAGACTCTATGATGACATTTTCCATGTCTTGACAATAACTTTCATCATCATCTCTTTTGTCATCATAAGGTGTATAAAGACCTTGTTTTCTATCGTGATGAATCTCGAAGTCATCATCATCTACCCCCATCATGTTGATATCTTCTTCCTCTGTTATCTCATCTGTTTCCTCAACCTCACTTACATAATTTTGATGAAAGGGATGAGTGATCTATTGATCATCTTCCCTGAGTCTGTTTGGAGGTTGGTTCCTTCTAAAATTATGATTCTGGTTCTGGTTTCTGTTTTGAGTAGAAGTTTGGTTTTGACTGGCTTGTGCTCTCTCAAGGATGCTCATTTTATTTATCATCTCTTCCATCATTCTCTCCATTTTTGAGTTGGAAGTAGAGGGTGTATATTCCTTTCTAAAAGACACTCTCTTCTCATTCTTCATTCTTGCTCTCTTCTCCATCAAGTTGACTTCCACAGAAAAAGCACCTTTTTGAATCTCTTCAAGAGTTCCAGGATCTCTTTCCCTCAGCTGATAGGCCATCTTAGGGTCAAACCCTTTAGGAAACTTGTTTAAAGCTGAGCCTTGTGGAGGTTTTAGATCTGGGGAAAGTGCATTATATACACTGTTAAATCTGGTAGAATAAGCTTGTACACTTTCCCCGGTGTTTCTATGGAGGTTCTTGTAATCAAAAAGGACTTGGAGAGGATTATTCTTTATTTCCGATTTGTTTAAGAATGTCTGATGGAAAGCTTGGAGATCATTGATACTATGGGGGGTCAAGCCTTTAAACCATTTTCTTACTTCTCCCCTAAGCTCTGAGAAAATAATCTAAGCTTGACAGAATCATCATCAATTTCATTTCTGTCAAAGTAGTCATTCATCTTATCCACATGTTGTGATGCAGTTGCAGCATTACTAGCATCATACAATGGAATTTTGGACTAATAGTCCTATGGAAGATTGACTAATGGTACAGGAAGGACTGAAGGAGCATACCATGCTGCCATGATATGTGGTGGAGGTGGATTCACAAGAGGGAAAGTGGGCTGGAATGGAGTGGTTTGAATAGTGGATGTAGGGTGAGCCGAAGTGGATGGACTAGGAGTAGATTTCTAAGCTGATCTTGGATGAGAGACACCTAAGTTGTGAAGGAAATGTAAATCAGGAGGTGTTGTTTCTCTACTACTAGGATGTTCACTTGTTTCGGGATATGAAAGTGAAGACTCGGAATCTAACTGATCTAAATCATAAAGAGACCTAGTTCTAAAGGGATTTGCTAAGTCAACTTGTGATTGTTGTAGAGCTGAAAGATTTTCAGGAACTGAATTAGCTCTCAAGGGTGATCTGAAAACAGTTGATAATTTAATCCTAGGAGCCTTCCTGAGAATACTTTCTGGGTTATCAACTATCTCAGGTGGATCAGGGTTAGGATAGGTTCTAGTGTGAACCTTTCTAGGAGCCACTATGTTGTGTTTTTCAGACCCAAATAAACAAGAAAAGTTCAACCAGGTATGACAGTATTTAAATGGTCAACTAATCTATTTACACAAATTTTAATCCTACAGTCCTCTAACTGAGTTTGAATGATATTACAATGATAAGGGTTCTTCCCAGTGGAGTCTTAAGGTCTATTCAGGATTGTGGAGTCGCCAAGTGGAATTTTTTAGCTCATAAGGAGGTAAAAGGTTTTATGGTCCACCACCATGTTTATTGAATACCAATCTGAAATATTTTTTTGGTTTTCTGAGTTATTTTTTAGTTGTGTGGTTTCTAAGAATGTCCTAACTTTGTTTCAAAACTTAGCTAAGGTTCTGAGACAGAGACAATATACTCTTATGGCTAAGCTAGCTGGTCTTTCAAGGTTAGATAAAGTCTTATGAGAATCCCAGGGTTTACCTAGTTTGTCACTGATTCAAACAATTTTTACCATGATCACCAATTCTTGGTAGTGCTTGAAAAGTTGCTTCTAATCACAAGGTTTTATGAAGTTTTTAAGGGAACCTAAGGTGGAAATTCAACTTTGATCCCCAACGGAGTTGCTAGAAATGTTAGGAATCTGTAATCAGCAATATTGGCAAAGTCCGATCATAGAAACAACATCGTTTCAACCACTTTAGAATTCTATGATCTAGCCCTCCTGAATCTGGAGAGGGATCTCTCCAATAAGTGCAAATATGGATTTGTCTTTTAAGTTTTTGGTAATGGTATTAGGCTAGTTATGAAGGCCGAGGGTTTGTTTTTGTTTTTGGATGGTTGAGCATGATTACTATTTGAGGTGGAAAGTTCTAAGTGCAAAGAGTTTCAAAGGTGAGAAGTTGCAAGAAAATAGAACAAGCTTTGGCCAGGAAGATAGATAATTGTAGGTTTTAGTCCAATGGGCTATGGAGTCATAATAGGGTTTAATTGAAATAGCAAGAGGAAAGAGTGTTCCATGGGGCAAGCCATCTATGTCTAAGGATCTCTTGAAAATTTGATTTATGGAATGAAGTGATATAATAAGAAGGGGAATTTAAATAGATGAAGAACAAAGAGTAGCCTAAGATCTGGTAAGTAATTTTAAACTAGCCAGCTTTTGACATGCACTTAAGAAAGACATGAAAGTAAACTAGGATCTGGTAAGTACTTTTAAACTAGCCAGCCTTTGATACACTTTCAATAGAAAACATATGAAAACATAGGGGAACACAAATGATAACAAAGGATGGTCTAAGATCTAGTAAGTACTTCTAAACTAGCCAGCTTTTAACACCTTCCAAGGGAAACATTCAGATAGTCTTTGGGGATAAAACTAGGACCAGGGCACACCATATCTTCCTTAGTTCATCTCTACTTAACATGAAATGAAAGTAACATCCAAGAACAATATTCAGCTAAAACAATAAGACGAGAACGCCAGCATTCCTATGCTTAAAATGAATTGAATCATTCCTAAATAACACAGATTGGAAGAAAACATTCAGATAAAGATTTTCAGTCAGAGAAGGGTACTGATATATAGTAGGTCCTAACTCTACGCATGATTTTATTTATAAGAGAAGATGAACATAGTGAAAACAGAAACAAAATAATGAGTCACAATGAGAAAAACATCACCATCAACATAGACCAGGATCCCATAAATCAGCTTGTAGTGATGCTCCAAACCAGTTACAGCTTTAAGTCTAGTGCTTTAGTTTAGCAATCATCTACACATCTCAGCCTAAATTATCTATCACAAGCAGAGCTCCAAGGGCCAGTGAACACTATTTACAAGTAGAAGTATCAAGCTCAATTACATTTCAATGTTCAGCAGCGAACTCAACCAACCCCTCTCTCATCTTCTGCAGTAGTATTTATAGAAGAATGAGGAGGTGAGATCTCATAAAATATATCTAAAGATAATTAATAAAAACTTAATGGCTTCTCAGCCTTTGGGAGGGCTCAATGAAGAAGCTTACATAGGTGTCCTCTGTATTAAATAATTTGCATTAAGATTTTAGCTCGGTGGGAGCTCTTCTTGACTTTTGAGGCTCAGTGTTGTGTTAAAGTAACTCTGCTGATATTTTGTCATTAATTTTATTTGCAAAATTTACTCTCTGGCTGCGCTTGAGACAAATATCTGATCCGGATCAATAACTTCGGCCTATGATATGAATGCTTTGAGGCACAGATGGCACTGTGGTAGCTGGGGGGAATCGATTTGCCTTAGCTGTGGCGGTGGAAGCTTTTTGTCTGATGAACCTTTATGATTTTTCTTTTAACTGTGTCTTAATTGGGGATTATGCTTTTGATAAACCATCTTAGATGTAATCCCCACAGATCTATCTTCAATCTTAATGATCATCAGAGATAGGAGAGGGCATTCAAAGGCTCCATTCTGTGTCATAAACATTACATTAAATCCCACATAGACTCAGTGAATTCGTAGCCTGTTGAGGCCATTTTGATATGACAGAGATCACCCTATAGGATGTCCTTTAGGAGAAAACATTGCCTGCAGTAGTACTGTCATTTTTCTAGTGTAAGTTAAGTGCAAGCATGGGTTTTGAGGCCCCCCATACTTCCAAATAACTGCTATGACAATTTTTGGTATTTTTCTTTGATGTGGTAACTGCTAGGATGTTTTTTGTGCATGGAGGTAGGCTGTATGTGTCAGTCAACGTTTTTCACCAATAACTGCTCTGTCCCTATGTACTTGAAACTATTTAAGCCTAATTGTGCTCCTTCTTTGTTGATCTGCTCAAACTGTTCATACTTGCTGTTCTTGAAGGTACCTTTAGTCTTCTGTATATTTTTTCTTCAATGTGCTATGCCCTTGATTGTTCATTTAATCTTCAAACTTTGTTTCTGCCACTTGGTACTTGATCTTTACCATTTCTAAGTTTTTGTGTATAGGTGTTGGGTTTCGCTAAGCTAGAGGGTTTACTAAGGGTTTATGTCTATGACCATTCGACTATCACGTAATTCACCCTCTGTTCTAGTTCCCTTGACATTAATTCCTTGCCCTGAGATTTACTATCTGAGCCTTCATGTCACCTTTGTGACTGTAGGAAAAACTGCTAACAGAGTTACTCTTTTAAACCTGCAAACACACAAAAACTCATTATGAAATCCTACGGGCTTGGTTTAGACTGATTGCATAGGCTCTGGGGTGGTGGAGGAGCAGTGAGGAGGTGGTGCATGCAGCGGAAAAATGGAAGAAACCCTGGCAGAGTAGCTGACCAGGTCCGATGGGGGTCTATGTGCGAAAGGGGATGTGGGTCGTTAGATCAGGACGATCTACGGTGGGGATATCTTGATGAGCATTTCAAGAGAGAGATGGGAGGAAAACAGATTGAGATGGCGATATAACATGGACCGCACAATCTCAAAGATCGATGGCTGGGATTAAAATAGAAAGAGACGTTGTGGAGGGCAGCGATATGGTGGAAAACCGGGAATGGTTTTTACATATTAAAATGGGGGGAGGCAGTTTTGAGAGAATGGAATGCAATTCCATACACCGGGCGACACGTGGATTCTTAAAACCGCCTATTTTGAAAAATTTTGAAATGCTAATCCTCGGGCATAAAAATTTTGCGATATGGAGTGTCAGCTGTCTAATCATGAGGTGTTGATCGGACAGTGCGGGTTGTGTGTGATAGGCATAGAGATGTGGGCAGAGGAACTGGTGGTCCAGGTAAGTGACATGTTCTTTTGTCATGAAGCAGACAGCAGGGTGGGGGTCAAGTTATGCGCGAGCCGTTAGATCCGCACGAATAGACGGCTGAGATTGAAATGGACTCATCGCATCAACGGAAGCGAGTGTCCAGGGAAAAAGGTCATGGTGCGATGCGATGGGATGCTGACCATTGGATCAGAGGAGAGATCAACGGTCAAGATTAATCAGCGGGCGCGATGGTGAAGGTCTTACGAGCGGAGTGCGATTGAATCTCGACCGTCGGTTCTTGTGGATTCGACGGTCAAGATTAGATCAGAGGATCGTAGGAGAAGGGGAAAAGAACAAAGGGAATCAATGTTTTTTGATTGCGATAGCGGGGGCCAATCATAAGGAAAAGACATGGTTCTATGGAAAGTGGAGGGACCGAAGGTGGAAGAAAAGGCGCTTATCGCATTAGAAGTTTAGAAAAGTAAATGAACGTCTAGGGAAAGAAACTATAATTATGATGAGTGATGGCATTTAGCACTTGGTCCTGGGCGCCGATCATATGCGGAGAAAGGGGCTAAGGGATAAGCTGAAAGGGGCTTAAGGCCTAAATGGAAAATGAAGATTTTTTGAGGATTTTTGAAGGGTTTTAAGGCTTTTTAGGCTTTCGGTAGGGAGAAAGGAAAGGGTTTTTTAAAACTGTAGATGAATCTTTAAAGCTTTAAATGGGATTTGAGGCTTTTAGGGGCTAAATGGAGGGTTAAAATATGGAAAGAAGGCTTTATGAAAATGGGGGAAAAAGTGAAAATAGACAGTTTCAGAGGCTTTTGGAAAAAATTTCTTTGGTGAGTTAGCATGGTTTTAAGATGGAAACAATAGTGAAGATGAACCTCCAGGATAGGACAAACATAAGACTTCAAGGATGATAGATTTTCAAAGGAAATATATATGTTGAAGGCTTGAAAACAAATTTAGTCACCATAAGGTATATCGGAATTTATAGGTGGCTAACAGCAAAAATGAAGAAGATTAATATTGTGGGAGTAGCACAAGTGATGTTGCATGATCAGGGCCTATCATTGCATCTATGGGATGAAACATGCAACACAAAAATATTTGTGAAAAACATAAGTCCTCATCGGATTCTTGGGATGAGTACACCAGTGGAATAATTTTTAGGTAAGAAACCAAATGTGGTGCATTAAATTTTTTTGGTTCATTAGTTTATTTCCATGTGACCAAAGATGCCAGGAAGAAGCTAGAGCCAAAAAATGAGTTGGGAATATTTGTGGGGTACACTGATACACATAAAAACTATCAGGTGTACTTACCAGTACAGAGGATGACATTGGTAAAAAGAGATGTGAAATTCGATGAAGAGAAGTGTAATATTCACAAATCAGGAAATTTCTACAACAATGAGAATATTTCAAGATATTCCAGAGTTGGAGCTCCAACAGTAAGAAAACACAATAATGGTGCAGCAGCAACACTCAACTCATAAAAATGTGAGAGAAATCCATAACCTTCTCATTAAATAATAGCAGCAACAATAGAATACAAGATCTTGAGAAAATTTTATAGGAAATAGGAAATGCTCAACCCTCAAGGAACCAATACATGAATAATGACAAAACCATTGCTACATATGTATGCTCAAGCTATGACATCACAGTTCATGAAGGGAAACTGCTGCATAATAGTGTCAATACAAATACTTCAATATGAGGCTCAAATACAATAGGGGGAGCAAGATCTCAACCCCTGGAAATAATAATACACAATCCTTAGAAGGATTGGCTGTAAAACATACAAAATGGCAATTCTACAGAAATGCCGGAGTTGCTGGGTAGCAGCAGCAACTCAGAAATAGAAATGGATCGAGATGGCTCTAAATGATACCCAAACTGAAAGTGCCTCCTCCAATGGATCTTTAGGATGAAAGTTTGATCCCTTCACTAAAGACCTCACCCTCCAACAATCTGCAAGAGCCCTACTGCAAATGCTCCTCTCAAAATAACGTAGTCAATGGATGGAACTGTGCTGTAGGGCTAGGAAATGAGTTGGCCTTGATGCCAAAGTTTGCAATATGCTCTAGAATGCCTCCAATCTGATATCTCAAAGGAAAGAGGGACTCCTCCTCTGAAAATAGCTGATGAAGGTGGTGTAGTGAATCCTCACTGCAACACCTAGCAACACAACATTAATCTGTTGTAGAAATAACACTATCTTGATGGAGGATGCTTGGCCTCAAGCCTAAATGTCAGGAAAAGGAAGATCAATCCCTCAAGAGACCTCTTAAGAAGGAGAAGAAAAACTAAACAATAATTCCCTCGGAAATTCTTGCTAAACAACAAAGAATGCTCAATTGTCTGAATAGACAATGAGATGAATAATACAAGCATGAGAAACAATGGTTGCCTTGTCCTCCTTTTAAACAATTTAAAGCCCTTCTCCATGGGTCCCACTCCTTTTAGGGTTTCCTCCACCAAATAACCCTTTCTTTATTCATACTGTGCTGCTTCTCTAAGTGTGCTCCACCTCTTGGCCCAGCGCTGTTGACTTGGTCAAACTTGACCTTGTCCACTTGCAAATAAACCTGTTCACACATGAGGATGTGAAAACCAGCTCCAATGATGATCCCCTTTCATACTATGAGGGATTTTATTGATATTATCACTATTCATGGGTCTGCTTATCCATTTATTCTCCTCCTAAGTGAAATCAACAAAAAATAATGTCCAAATTATTGTCAGAAAATTTTGGAACATTACAGTCCTCCCCTCCCAAATGTTGCTTGTCCTCAAGCAACTGCAAGGACAAAACTGGAAAGACTCCTCTTAAGGCGTGAAGTCTAATATGTGTTGAGGAACATCCTCCTCATGTGGATCCTCCATCCCCAAGCAATCATCCATACAAAATGAGCTACCTCCCAACATGGCAGCTCCTGAAAGTCATCTTCCACCTCTAGCTCCGGCAATGTAGGTGGGCTGAAAAATATAATCTTGGTAGACAAATTAGCCTACCCAATGTTGTCCTCCTCTCCACTTAGGATAACTGTAGAGTGTATGCTGATCCTGAGCTACAATGACATTGCCCTCAAATGGAAATATGAAGATTAGACCTCTAAGGATCTCTACTCTAGCGTTATGAAACATGTTGGACCAAATCATCTCATATGTGATGAGTTGGAAGTCATCATCATATGGAATCTCATTCCACATATGGATCACCTCATAATGAAACAAATGAGCTACTGTAGTGGCCATACCATCTCCCATGCTCCCTTTAGAACATGTAGCGCCAAGTGTGTGGGATTTTTCTCCCTCCAAGGACACATTCACCCAATGTGTCTCTCCTCTAATCATGCTCCCAAGAAAATCTCTAGCAATATCAATCAAGGTAACCATAAGGAGAGCCATGATGGCCACCATGTGAAGTAAAGGAGAAGGACAGTGGTCCCTCAAGTGTATCCAACACATTTTGACTCTCCACTTTCATAGAAAATAAAATGATGGGTGGCCTCCCCACCATTTTCTTGCTACCCCAATCTCTTCCCAAACCTGGAGAAGGTGAATGATATAGTGTGAAATGTAAGCACGTTCCCCATGAGAAGTCTCCTCCCCAAATCCTCTTAGGGAGTGAGCATCCATAATGGCCTTATGTAGACCATAAAATCTAGAAGGAAGAATAATCCCTCTTCGAGAAAATCCCTGCACATATATGGTTAAGAGATGCATATATATAGACAAATCATCATGCTAATCAATGATACTCTCACCATATGTTTTTCTCGTATCAATGGAGTGGCTCATACATGAGCCTTCCCTCATCCTCAAAGGGAAAAGAGTTGATTGTGCTAACTCCTCCATTTCCTTATGATCCATGGAGTGCCTTCTCAAAGTCTTCAAGTGGTTTTTCCCGCAAGAAGGAAAGAATTGTAATGTGGCATTCATGGTTGGCCCATGGTTCCTCCTAAAATTTAAAACATGTATAGTAAGGAGAATCATGCTCCTAATGGGCATCCTCAATCTCAAGCCCACTCTCCAAATAAAGCTCCCCATAAACATAAACATATCAGCAATACATGGAAGCATAGTACAATAAGAACACGTTGTCAAATGACAACCAGAAAGTGGATCAAGGTCCCCCCCCTGGAACCAGCGCAGTGCAACGTTTGCTTGCATCAAATCAAACAATAACAAGTTTTTTCCCAACAACTTTCTTGCTCCCACAATCATTTTACAAGATGGAAATATGAAAGTACAATTTGGTGCCAATGGTGCACACCAAGAATCATGTGGCCTCTCCCACAAACCACTAATGAGATAGCCAATCTCAATGCTAAAATTGGCTTCAAATAAATAATTATACAATATGCAAGAAGGAATAATCCTCTTTGGTACAATATGCTGCTCATAAAAAGACAATAAGTACAAAACATAATATGAAAATGTACATTCTCCATCATGTACTCGAAGACTTGAGCTAAAATGGCTCAACTGAAATTTCTACCTTACTCCCAATGAGTAGGAAGGTGGTTGTGACATCCTCTCCATCATCATCCGGGCCCTACATCTCTCCATATGATTATGCATGTCCTAATAGATACCCTCCCAAATGAACTCCTCTGCCAACGCAAGATATGCATCAAAATGTATGGAAAAGAAGTCCTCCTGTGCTGCATGCAACAACTTATCCTTGAGGCTAGAATATCTAGTAAAGAAGAATTTTTCATTTTAATAGATGACCATATCATCCACAATGTATCTACCATATCTCCTCGGGTCATCAAGGGTCATGCATGTACCAATATCCTTGGAGTACTCAACTAAGAGATGAGATCTCCAGTAAGGATCAATCCTCCTTAGAGACAACGTTGGTGATCTAGCATGTGTAGCTCTCCTCATGTTGTTTTATGCTACTTTGACATCCCCCATGCCAAATTTCTCCTCCAAACTCTTCACCTCTCCAAAATACAAGAGCGGTGAATCCAAAGACAAAATGTCTCTCACCAATGATAGATCAGGTGGCCTCCCTAGTGGAATGCCTCTATGAAGTGAAACATCAATGTCAAGATTGGATTGCAAAGATGTTTGGGCAACCTTTCCCTTACTCTCACAGTGCAATACAGTCTCCCTCCTCTTTTCACTGGCTCTCTGAAATAGAGAAGGGTGTGTGCTTCTCATCACAAGATGCTGCTCTTCCTCCCTTCCTCATCCTTCTAGCTGTCATGCTGCACAATCATGCTACTCAATGATTGTGCTTGGACCTCCATGTATGAGATCCTGGGGACTTCCTTGCAAAGCTACAAGAATCCCTCTAGTTGGAGCAAGTGCTCCTCTTCCCTCTGCATGAGGTACTAGATCGAATCTAGAAATGACAGTGCTATTGCCCTTTGATTTCTTAACATGAGTGGGAAACCCTCCAATGATTGGATCCTCTTCTGGAAAAAGGATCTCTTTGCCTCCTTGTGCCAAAATACCAGATGAAGGTCTTGCCTCCGACAAAGCATCATGCAAGATATCAGCCTCCTTCATGGTTCTCTGAATTTTTTTTGAGTCTATGGTTTCCTCCATCACATGCAAGGGTTTTGTTTGTTTGAATGTGTTTGTTCCCTCCACAAGTGTTTCAGAATTTCTTCTACCAAATATCCTTATCAAAGTTCCAATGAAAATTGCATAGGAAGATGTATTTTCATTTTTCAAAGTAAAAGACTCAAATAACCACCATGCATAGACCTTACCTCCCAAGTGCAGCGCTGCTACTCTGATGGCTTCATCTTTGGGAATCTGATGCTGATGTAGAAAGGTGTCTAATTCTTCTATCCAAGCCCTGGCTAAACAAGTAGGGGAACCATAAAATATAGATAGAAGAAATCTATCCTCATCATGTTGCTTGCTCCTCCTCACCATGATCTTGCAAAACTCCGGAAAAGGAATATGATCTCTAAACTTCTGAGTTTGAGATTCATACTCATGCAAGAAAAGTCTAAGAGTTCCTTTCTTCGGCATTCCTCCTTATTCTTCTCTTCCCATGGCAATGCTGGTCATGTGACTGCTCTATACCTTATGGGGTGTGGCTGCATGCTCACATCCCCCATAAGAAAAACTAGATTTTGACTCAGTTTCAAACCCTCTTGGAGATCCTGTACAAATCTCCCTCATTATCTTCTCAAATTCTTCATGAATGCTCTGTACAGATTTTCGAAGAAGCTTTGTAAGCTCATCTTCCTTTTTCTCTGCATGAAATTGAGTCTTCATCTTCTCTCTCCTTGATAGCATGATGGCTGAGATCCACTGGCCGGGCCAGAGATCATGCTTCGATACCACTGTAATATTCCCAAATCAGGAAATTTCTACAAAAATGAGAATATCTCAGGATATTCCAGAGTTGGAGCTCCAGCAATAAGAAAACACAATATTGGTGCAGCAACAACACTCAACTCATAAAAATTTGAGAGAAATCCATAACATTCTGATTAAATAATAGCAACAAGAATATAATACAATATCTTGAGGAAATGTTATAGGAAATAGGAAATTCTCAGCCCTCAAGAAACCAGTACATGAATCATGACAAAACCATTGCTACATATGTATGCTCAAGCTATGACAGTGCAGTTCATGAAGGGAAACTGCTGCATAATAGTGTCAATACACAAATACTTCAATATGAGGCTAAATACAATAGGGGGAGCAAGATCTCAACCCATAGAAATAATAATACACAATACTTAGAAGGATTGGCTGCAAAACATACAAAATGGCAATTCTACAGAAATGCCGGAGTTGCTGGGTAGCAGCAGCAACTCAGAAATAGAATTGGATTGATATGGCTCTAAATGATACCCAAACTGAAAGTGCCTCCTCCAATTGATCTTTAGGATGAAAGGTTGATCCCTTCACCAAATATCTCACCCTCCAACAATCTGCAAGAGCCCTACTGCAAATTCTCCTCTCAAAATAATGTAGTCACTGGATGGAACTATGCTGTAGGGCTATGAAATGAGTTGGCCTTGATGACAATGTCTAAAATATTCTCTAGAATGCCTCCAATCTGATATCTCAAAGGAAAGAGGGACTCCTCCTCTGAAAATAGATGATGAAGGTGGTGTAGTGAACCCTCACTGCAACACCTAGCAACACAACATTAATCTGCTGTAGAAATAACACTATCTTGATGGAGGATTCTTGGCCTCAAGCCTGAATGTGAAGAAAATGAAGAAAAATCCCTCAAGATACCTCTCAAGAAGGAGAAGGAATCCTAAACAGAAATTCCCCTGGAAATTTTTGCTAAACAACAAAGAATGCTCAATTTTCTGAATAGACAATGAGATGAATAATTCAAGCATGAGAAACAATGGTTGCCTTGTCCTCCTTTTAAATAATTGAAAGCCCCTCTCCATGGGTCCCACTCCTTTTAGGGTTTCCTCCACCAAATAACCCTTTCCTCATTCATACTGCGCTGCTTCTCTAATTGTGCTCCACCTCTTGGCCCAGCGCTGTTGACTTGGTCAAACTTGACCTTGTCCACTTGCAAATAAACCTGCTCATACATGAGGATGTGAAAATTGGCTCCAATGATGATCCCCTTTCATACTATGAGGGATTTTATTGAGATTATCACTATGCATGGGCCTGCTTACCCATTTGTTCTCCTCCTAAGTGAAATCAACAAAAAATAATGTTCCAAATTACTGTCGGAAATTTTTGGAACATTACAAGAAGGATATGTGAATTTCCCTTGAGAGGGAGATTCAATTGCATGCAGTTGAGGAGCTCTTAGCTCCAAAATAATAACCTCAATATGTGGAGCAAACAAAAGAAGAGGAACACTGAGTGGAGGCACCCACTCATGCAGAGAAATCCTGAGATGAAAGGAAGTGCACCATAGAGGTTGACATGTTGGTGCTTGATGCTAGAGAGAATTTCGGAGCACCCACATCACAGTGCAGGAAGAGAAGGTCCGCATAGTGGTACACTGGCTACATGGATTGTATGAGCGAGAGTGTAGATATAATGCCATAATATTTTGAGGAAGCATTGTAGAAACCAATTTGGGTTGATTCCATGGTTAAGGAATATGACTCCATTATCAGAAACAATGCATGGGAAATTGTCCCAAGACGAGAGGGGAAGTTAGTTGTAGGACCCAGGTGGATCTACAAGGTGAAGAAAGCAACAAATGGGAGTATGGAGAAACACAAGGCCATATTTTTGGTTAGAGGGTTATCCTAGGTAAAGGGGATTGATTACGAGGAGGCCTTTTCACCAGTCACAAGGTACTCATCAATTAGATCCGTCCTTTCACTTTCAGTGCAGATGGGATAGAAGATACATCATATAGATGTAAAGACAACCTTCCTCTACAGAGTGATTGAGGAATAGGTGTAAATTGAGGAGTCAAAATGTTTTGAGACCTTCGATAGAGAGTCACATGTGTTCAAACTCAAAAGAGCATTGTGTGGACTAAAACAAGCACCTCGTACTTGGTACACAAAGATCGACAACTAATTCATCAGGTTGGGCTTAACCAAAAATGAAGAAGATGCGAACCTTTACCATATTGTGGTAGAAGGTAAAATTTTGATCATTTTACTTTATGTCTATGATCTGATACTTATAGGTGATGAGAAGCTCATCAAGTCTTGTAAGATGATATTGCAAGATAATTTGAGATGAAGGATATGGGGCTCTTGCATTATTTCACAAAATTGGAAATTTGTCAAAGAGATGGGGAGATATTTTTATCTCAAGGAAAGTATGCCAATAATATTATGAATAAGTTCCACATGGATGGGAACAAACCCATGGTGATTCCTATAGAAGGGAACTGGGGGAAGGAGGATTTTAATTTAGGCGAATTAGTAGTTTCTACCATCTACACGTAGCTTGTGGGTTCACTCATGTATTTGGGGAACACACGACGAACATATGATATACAGTTAACCAACGTATTCAAACTATGGTTAAGCCTACCAAGCTGTTTTGGAAGGCAGGCAAGCATGTGTTGAGATACCTCAGAGGCACTATAAATTTTGGGCTATGGTACATGCATAAAAAGGGAGTGAAGCTTGGGTAGGGAGACCATTCGAGGGGAAGAGCACATTGGGGGGCATCTTCAACATTGGGTCAGTAGCAGTTTCCTGGTACAACAAGAAGAAGATATCAATTGCACTCAGTTCAATAGAGGAAAATTACATGGTTTCTAGTCAAGCAACATGTGAGGCCATCTGGATGAGGAAGATACTTGTTGGCTTGTTTGGTCAGCAGATGGATCCAAAGGTGATTTATTGTGATAACTAAAGTTTCATCAAACTCTCGGCTAATCTAGTTTTTCATGACAGGTCCATGAATATTGATATTCGGTATCACCATCTCAGATATTGTGTGCATAGGAGGATTATTTCATTAGAGTACATTCCTACAAAGGAACATGATGTAGAAATTTGGACGAAGGTACTGCCAAGAGGAAAATTTGAGTTCCATAGAGGTCGGACCGGGGTAGCAGACAATCCCTTTCTTGTAGAGAGGGAGTGATAAATTGGCAAAAAGAAGAGGCTTCTAATTTAATTTTCCCTTAATTAAATTAGAAGTAAATTGTAATTCCACATGACATAACAAATTGTACGAATTAATTGAGTTAGGAAGACTTTGTTAGCTCAGTCAATTTGAGTTGGGAGTCAAACTGGATGCATGTAGAGTTCTCTCTAAGTTTTAGGGGGTCTAGTTATAATTTATTTTGAGTTGTAATTATTTCACTTAATTATTTGAGTTGAAATCAATTTAACTAGTTATATGTGATGGAGGAACTAGTGAGAGGTCCAGTGAATTAAATATGATTTAATTCACATGCAGTGATCAATCAGATAACTGAATATTAGATATAAATAATCGTTGCATGTCAGTTATGAGGAATACCTAGTTGAGATTGGAGTTAAAGGGAAGTCTATTATCAGTTTTATAATTAGAAAATTGTATTGGTCATGCATGAGGTCAGCGTGATGCCTTGGATGTATTGTGTAATAAATTATTGTAAAATTCCTAATCGATAGGGTCTGAATTTCCCTAGGGATTGTGCAAGCAAGGATAAGCATCTAGAGGCAAGAAATTGGTTAAGTATTGGGCCAAGCTTTTTAGGATCAAAGTGAGACAGTTAGAGATTATGCAGAGAGCTCTTAATCCTAAGAGAATCATTGTATTGTTTCATATTCTTGTATTAATGAAATATACAAATAGTGGGGTTTTTAGCTGAGGCTTTCTCTATACATATATTTTTGTTGTGTGTTTGAAATTATTTCTCTTTGTTGTTCATGTGATTGTGTGATCATAATTGGTTTTCACAATTTCCAGAATAGATTCAAGATTCTTCTTTTTAGCATATTACAAGATCAATTGAATCTATGTGGATTTTATACATCACCTTTGGCTATCACCATGCCATATTTTTTTTAACGTCATTCTTGTAGCATTGCAGCCCTTGCCCCCTATGAGGTGGGCTCACCTCCTCATAAATGTAGACTTAATTCCAACATACATACATCTTTGTCTCATGTTACTTTGGCTGATATATATATATACATATGCATGATCCTTCCCTTCATAGAGTGCTTAACCACGATCTACCACCTTAACATACTACCTATGAACCCATCTCCTTGGGTGGGGGTATCGACTTATCTGGATCATTACATAGTCCCTTGCCCAATTATTTCATGCATAACGTTAGTACTTCTCCATCATAACCCATTTTGTCTAAACCTATAGTGACTGATGGTCTTCTACATGTCACGCCACATCCATTCCTTTGACCATAGATCTCTTACACACTACATCCTTTAATGAATATTTTTTCTCATTCTGATAGAATATTAGTGGAATTCCACCAATTGGAACATCTAGTACATGTGCCTCCACATCAACAACCTTTACATATCCATTCACACCGAGTGGAGGTTCTAGTTCCATCATGTCTAGTACCCCTATTTCCAATGTTGGAGGGTCTAACTTATCTTTCACATTTAGTTTCACTGGCTTGAAAATGGGTTCTGGTATCTCAATAGGAAGTATGGAAATACCCAATAATGATTTTCCATTGGAATCCTTTCAATATTTCCATGTCATCCTCTATTAGCACTGGAGTTGTGTTTGTTTCTAATGGGTTCATTAATACTTTTGGAAGTCAACCACATGGAGTATCTAAATTCCAGAGTCACACATATCATCCTTGGAATGCATTTAGGGGGATACTTTTTTTTTATATGTATAATCCATGGAGTCCTAATACTGTCAATAACCACTTTGGATCTACCTATAGTCCATGAGCTCAAAAAACTCTTGGAAATCCTTTTTCCACTGGGGCCCCTTATCCCAAGGGATTTAAACAATCATAAGTTTACATGGGTTCTAGAGCTATCAACTGATGCCAACCCACTCCCATGAATAGCCAAAATGCTGGAAACAACGCTATGGGGGCAGAAACTCCTCCACTCATGTCATAAGGGACCTCTAACCCCTCCCAAGAATCGTTCACATCTACTTTTTTGGAAAATATAGTTTTTTAGGATATTTCTAAGTTGATGAATGACCCCATATGACATAATCTTGCATGGCCTTCTATTCCACATAAGCTGCCAAAAAAATTCAAAAAATTAATGGTAAACCTAGAGAATACCCTATGAATTATATCATCATTTATAATTTAAGGTGTTCATCAAAATATTTGATGGATGATAGTATCGGGATGCGTATTTTTTAGCGTAATTCTCACTGGCTTTGCTGCCAAGTGGTATATTGATCTCAAATTCACCGCTTATGATACTTTCCTATATTTGACATACAAAATTTTTAATCACTATCAATTTCCTATTATATATGAGGTTAGTATGGATATCCTCACTAACTTTAGTCAGGATAACTCCACACACCTTTCTGATCATATTCATGAGTGGAGGAGACGATAAGCTTTGCTTTGAAACATACTTCTTAATGAAGTACTAAGTGAGTGGTTTATTAAGTCTTCACTGCCTTAAATTTCTGAAGATTTGGTAAAGGGTGGAGCCTAAAACAAAGATTTAACCATCTTACATTCTCACCAACTTGACTTGATCGATTCTCAAGCGGGCACCTTGTATCATCACATTCCAAATAATCCTTAGGCAACAAATGATCCTTCAACTTAGAAACCTAGAAGCCATGCTAATAGATTCATGGGCTCTATATCTTATGGAAAAATTAGTCAACTAAGAACTCAGATGGGCCATCTAAAAATATCTTCTAGTTCCCCAAATGGCCCACCTACTGATCAAAATTTTGATGTCCCTATTCCCCCATTCAAGGTCAATTCTCTTAAGTCAACATTGAATAATAATCCTTAGCAACTAGGAGGTAAAAATAAAAGTAACAAGTTCAAGACTTCACTTGAGGAACAAGGGGCATCACAAAACCAAGACAACACTGGGAGTGGTACCAATGATTGTAATAAGAAGAATCACTTTCCCTACAAGATTTATGGGGATGACCATCTTACTCATGAGTGCCATTACATGTATGAGAATCATCAATATTTCTTGTAGCAACATGCTTATCAACCTGATGTCTTGATGAATCCTTTTTCGACCTCCAAACAACACATGGTTGTAAATCCTCCACCCCCTCAGCAAGGGAGGAGTTGGGGAAACTCTTATAATGCCTCAACTTCAATGAAATATATCTTTATGCTAAAGTTAGGAATTCATTTACAAACCAGATCTCATAATTATAAAAATAATGTGTGGAACTTGTACCTCAGATCTCGTGAACCAACCTCCATTGGATGGTCAACTTCATTTCGAAAATCCATCACTAAGCACAATGCCACACCCATATAAGGATTCCCTTCGAAAGACTATGCACAACCCCAATGCGAAGGCCACTTATAACTATAACGTTTTTGAATATTTGACCCTAGCTCCAACTGCCATGTTTTCATTATAAGTGTTGAAATTTTTCCCAATGCAATGCAAGAGACTATTTTTTGCTATCGGTGGGGTGGATCCCTTAGATTTTAATATAATGATATATTATACTTAATTTTGGAAACCCCGTCTTCCACATCATCTGGCCTTCTAGATCATGGTCCAATTTTTTATATATCGAGTTCATAGGATAGTTTTGGATGAAGGTGCATTGACTTGCATAATGTCGTTGAAGTATTGGAAAGCTCTTGGCTCCCCCACTTTGTCTGCACCTATATTAGCATTGAAGACCTTTGATGGGAACACCTTTCAGCGATGTTTTTTTCTTTACCCATAGAGCTAGGGGACAAAAAATTTCTATTGAGGTCGAGGTCATCAATGCACCATTAGATTATAACCTCCTCCTTGCGTGAAGTTAGTTCTATGTTATGAAATACATCGTGTCTTCAATATTTTGCGTTGTGATGTTCACTCATGAGGGTAAGATAGTCACCATTTACCAGTTATACTTTTTCAAGCTCAAAATTTGATTTCATGATTATCATTCAGTCCCCTTTGTAGGAAATTCCACTAATATTGCTGAAAGTATTGAAGCAATAATGTTAAAAGACTCCTCATTGATCGACACCTTTCCCCTTGCTCCACTAGACCCATGTCCATTTGCTTCCATGATTAACATAGTATATTATATCACTTATGAGTTCCTTGGATCCCTTGATCCTTGGTTAGTGCCTATGGAAGGTGAATCTAATCGGAGCATAATTCCACCTTTTCTATAAGTAATCACCTCTCCAATGGTCCCACTACCACTTGATGACACTGGTCAGAAAATCCATCCTAATATGGAATACGATCAGGATACTTTGCCCACACATACCACCACTCCATCACTTTCACATGAATCCCTTGAAATTGAGTTACCTTCAAATAGGGCCATCTGGGAGGTCATGGATTCACAATATAATCTAAGGTAGACTATCCCTCATAATGCCTCTACCCTCTTGACCTTGGAAATGGTGGATATTGGCACTAAAAATCTTGAATTGGTCCAGGGGGGATTTCTTCAGTCATGCAACAAAGTCCCACCCTTGGACCGAGTCAATTCAAGGATGTCTATCCTTGAACTTTCCACCATATTATCAACTCTAACTTCCCCCATCGATGAATGTCTCATACCCTATTCATGTATTGATCATCATTATCGAGGAGTTTTCTTAGCTCATGATACCTTTCACCCTTTATGTCTTAATGTATTTCCTGATAATTCTATGGTTTGAGGCCATCCTTGGAGTCATCAACCTTTAGGAATGTGGAAATTCATCTAGATGTAGCATGGGCACATGATGGTGTGCCATATGTTGCAAAAAATATCACATGCGTTCATAATTTTGAATCCTTTTCCTATTCCTGGTAGTGGGCACTACATTTAATAACCTATTAGAATGTGTCATGCTTTGTACATATGTATATATTTCATAAAAAAAATTATTCTCTGAGGTATATCAGTGAAACTAGCATATACGGTTAGGACTTAGCGATATTTTCATTGCATTAATTTCCTTTTCTGTCACCATTTGAGATTTCTTAGGACCCACCTCGATAGGTTGTGACATTAACCACTTCATTTTACATGTCATAACTTGTGTAGTAGATCCTACCCTCCATGGGAACCTTAGAATAACACCCTCTTTCCATTTTTGTGCCCATGCTACAATCATCCATAGGTTTTAGGATCCTCTTTAGTACTCGCCATGACATTGAATTTGAGCCTCATGCCTCTCTTTGTCTATAATTTATGGCTATCACCCTATAAGGGGGTCCCCACACTTTCTTATCATGTTGCTTCATGGTCGCCTATGCTCATGGTCCTCAATGTATTACTATATGCTATCATGTAGATTCTTGCCTTAGTTTTACTTGCTATATTTACATTCATTCTTGACCTCTTTCCTCTGCATTAGCCTTGCCTCCATCTCTTAACCTTCCATCACCTTTTAGAGAGACCACTGCGATGAGTGAATTTGCATTACTAGACACTTTTACACTAATTTCTACTTTGCTTAGGTTGGTTTTGTCACTCACCCTTAGAATAAGATGCATACCATTATACCACTTGTCTCTCTAGAATGAGCTTCCTTTTGGCCTTCTTTTCATGCTCATTAGACAATGAAAATCTCGAGCTCCTTTTGTTATATTTTCGTGCTCATTAAATCTATTCAAAAATGCTGAGTCCATTTTGGTATTATTTTCATAACTCATTAAACTCATGAAAATCCTTAGCTTATTTTACTACAAAATTTTCATGCTCATAAAATATATACGAAAACTTTGAGTTCTTTCCATCTTTTCTTGCTCGTTACTTAAATTGAATGTTGAAGATCTATCTCTTTTCCATTCTCAAGAACGTTAAAACATGGGAAGGACAAAACTGTACTTTTATCTCTTTTTTTCAGAATCGGTATAAACTTAAAAAAAGGAGCCTATTGATCTTACTTGTCTTCTTTTTTGTGCTCATTAAAATATGAAGGGGATGCATTATACAAAAATCAGTGGGAATATTTTTCACCATGTTATCACTTGAAAACCGGACAAGCAAAGATGACATTATTTAATATCAGGCAGAAGGATTTACAGGGCTAAGAGACATTAGAGAATTTGAAGTATTTAAAAATCTCTAAGGTATAAAAGAAAAAATCAAATTGTGCACAGAAGGAACCAATTAAATGCGCCTTTGTGCACATAATTCTTCGATAAGCATGCCTTTGCGTGACTTTTACTCAAAAATCCGCACAGTCCCGAGAGTGGCAGAAGTCGCTTTCCTAGACCACAAGGCACACTCTAGGACATTGATCCCACCCTTTAGGATGCCTAAGGACAACCTCCCATGATCAAGAGATCATGTGTTATGCTAAAAAATGAAAGTGCTCGAAACTGTACCTAACCTGAGTGACTGGAAAGGTCTCATCGTTACAATTCTGGTGCTATGAACGGTTCGAAAAACCGATGTCATATGAGGAAGATATCACGTTCTATTTGTTTTCCCAAATAACAAAAATTTTGTGACTGGGATGCCTAGCAAGCATGCAGGTACAATCATCAGGAATATTCCATGGAATATTCCCTTTTCTCATAGCTAATCAGATCATGCCACGTGGCTCAATCTGGACCATTGATTTTTGTGGTATGGTAGTGATTTTGACCATTGGATGGGTTGTAAGATATATGTTTTAGGCTGTTAGATGAGTGACACGTGGAAAGGCCAGAGGTTGCCACGTGTCCTCAGAAGGGTATGCTAAATTTTTTTGGAGGGCACAGGAGTTGAACCGAAGACCTTGGGCACAGGCGTGGACAACTTTACCAACTGCTCTATGGGTGTTACTTAACCCTATAGGGCTGAGGCTTTCATATATGGTTTAAAAAATGTTTGGGTGGATAAAAATAGGGGCTAGCCCCGAACACCATATACCCAGTGGCTATGACCGAGACCCCAAATGTTTTCCAAACCGGTGGCTTAAACCTTAACCATTGGCGGTGGATACGATCAGATGTCACAGTAGCATTTAAGTGGCAGTTGACAGGTTGGATGGGCGGCTAATACAGTGGAAGAAATCATAAATGTCATATGGCCATGGGTAATGGCATTTAATTCCACAGTTTGCAGAATCGTGCCCACTCTGGATTCCATTTCTATTTGTAAATTGGACTAACGGTGTAACAAACCATAACCTCTAGGCTAAGGTCGACATGTCACATGTGCCCACTCCTGAACGTTAATGTAAACTGTTTATCCGGAGGAGACTATAGCAGAGCCCTAAAATTTAGGGTTTTTACCAAATTTAGCCACAGTTAAGTGCAGTCTCCACTTTTAGTGGAGCTTCTCTAGGTGACATTGGGAAAAATGCATTGGGAGGTCAATTTTCGACCAATTTGGGTGAAACAAGAGTATACCTAGAATAATTTGAGCATTATGGAGCCATTGGTGTAGAGAAAACAACCATTAGAGGCCTGTAAACACATGTAATTTGAAATTTTGAGCATAATGACCAAGAGGGACATGTCATTGGGAGTTGGACCAACAGATGTAGCCTAGGAGGGGTGAACTTCTTCCTCATGCCTACTATGTAAAACTTATGTGTGATTGTATTTCTCTGTTATACACTGTTTTTCAGTGTTTTTTAGGCTTATTTTCATGCTTAAAGTTCACAAATTCATCTATGTTTCATGGTTAAAACACTCATTCCTTAAGCAAACAAATGGAGACAAATTGTACATGTTTATATTGTTGAAAGGAGACTTATCACATCAAAACTAATACACTCCTTTCAGATTAGGTTGGTATCAGAGCTAGAGTTTAATTTTTGGTGTTTTTGTGTGCAAATATGTGTTAATTGTTTGCAATGGTTTTCATGCTTACTAGGCTCAAGCTTAAGAGAGGATAAGGAAAATTGGTGGAACCAAGAGGTTCTCAAAGTGAGCCACAACAAAGGAGGGAAATATTTCCAGATTCTCCACCACCTAGTTCACCTCCAAGAGAAGTTGAAGACGCAATAAGCATGCCGCATGCTTCCAGTAGAAGAAGAAACCCATGAAGAGATGTATCCCAAAGAATAAGAAAGAGTGTTTAGGAAAGAATTCCTTGACATGAATGAAATGGTGAGAGTCCTTTATCAAGAAAGGAATGAAAGAATAGAAGGAGAAGGATCCAAAATTCACAAGGAAGGTTAGGGATCATCAGGAGGCCACAATGATGAAGGGAAATGGAGGAAATAGAGGCAGTGAAAATTTACCATCCTCACCCTCATCATCATCATCCTCTACTTCATATTCAGTACATCAGTCACATAAGTCAAATAACATTGGTAAAAGTCCTCTTCTAAAACTTTATGTTAAGCTGGAATTTCCAATGTTTAATGGTGAAGTTAATGCAGAAAAACTAGATAATTGGATTAGGAAATTGGAGGTCTTTTTTAGAATCCAAAATTTTCATGATGATGATACCAAAATCCAACTAGCTTCATTGAGGATGGAAGGTGAAACACTTGTTTGGTGGGAAGCCAAGACAAAGGAGGAGATCAAGAAACATGGTAAGATTATTCTATCATGGACTAATTTAATTTCTGCAATAAAACAATAGTTTTATCCATTAGCTCACATGTAGAAAGCCATAATGGACTAAAAAAATTTTAAACAATTGAAAGGAAACAATGTAAAAGTTTATACTCAAGAATTTAGGAGAAGAACTCTCTTATTAGGAGTAGATTCGCAGAGCCAAGACACTTTTCTCAAGTATATAGGAGGCTTACATACCTACCTAAGACATACTATCCTCATGTTTAACCGTATAAGCCTAGATAAAGTTTGTTTACAAGCCACACACTTAGAGGCAAGGGGAAAACAAAACATAGATGAGAATGAGGAAAATGAGTTTAAAGGAAAATGGAAGAAAAAGAGAAATGAAAATATCAGAAAAGAGAAGGGAAAATTCTTTTGCAAACACTATTCTAAAACTAGCCATGATGAATACCATTGTTGGAAATTTCATCCAGATTTGAAACCAGAAAGTTTGAAGGCCAAAGAGAAATCCAAGGAGAAAGGAAAAAATGTTGCAATAGCTGAACAAGACTTAGGGTCATATTTAGGAGATGAAACAAAAATCATAACCATGGGACCAAAGAACATAAAGGGGAAATAGATTGAAACTAAACCCAGTTCGAGTATATCTAATTGTCACATACAAGCTCAAAATGAAGAAGAGAGAATTGAGCTATTTCATGTGAGGGTCATTTCCAAACATACCAAAGTTGACACATAGTTTGACAGTGGGTCACAAGAAAATTTAATCTCTAAAGACTTGGTCAAGAAACTTAAGCTTGAGAACATTCCACATCCGAAACCATATCCACTTGGTTGGATTTGTAAGGATGCAAATTTACAGGTTTAAAAGAAGTGCATGTTGCGCTTTGCAATAACTGCACATTTCATTGACACAGTTGAACTAGATGTTGTTCCGCAAGATATAATAGGTATGGTGTTGGGAAGTCCTTACTTGTATGAAAGGAAATAAATCTTTCATTTCCATGAGAAAAAATACCATTTATTCAAAGATTGAAAGGAGTATATTGTGAGAGCTCATCGCAAGAAAATAGACACTTATTTAGTTAATGCAAGGGAAAATGTAGAGGCTAGTCAATGCAAGCCAAAACCTGACATTGATGATTATTAAAAAAAGATATGTTTTACATAATCCTTTTCAAATAAATTATGATGTATGTAATGAGTTGTTTCAATTTGTGTTATGGCCTAAATCTACCTCAGGATGAGGAAGGCAGAGTCTAGGGTAACATGAAACCACACTTAACCTGGTAGCTAGACCTACCAGATCGGGAGAGGGCTCTCTCCTGGTCAATCTCAGCAAAAATAATCAGTGAGGCTTGAGATGACTTGAATAAAGGCTGATTTTAGGCTAGGTATATATGTAAAATAGTTTTATTTGATTTTGAGGGTGTTTGTTGGATCAAAGGGAAGGGCAGATTTTGGGTCTGGGGAATGAGGCCTAGTTTTTGCAGAGATATGAATGGGGCAAAGTAGGCAGTTGTTTTGGCACTTCAATTTTGAATGAAATATATAGCTCAGACCGGTGAGGAGTTGAAGAGGGAAAGAAACTTTTAGGAATCCTCTTCAAACAGTTGAAAACATAGAAAATTAAACAAACCTTAGGTAGAGCACTGCAAATTTTAATGAATTCCACCTTTATCCTTGTTTGTTTAACTTAAGAAGAAATAAGAGGGAAAATGATACACATGAAACACCAGTAAACTTAGATTAATAGAGAGAAACACATCATGAAAACAAAGAGCCACATGAATCCCAAGGAGTGTAGCAAACCCTAGTCTATTCCTTTGCCAAACTGCAGAGATGAATGTACAATGATGCTCAAAGCAATCCCAAGTGTCCAACTTGGCAAATGACTGAAAAACTACAAGATATAAACAAACATAACTCATCCCCAGCCTCTATGGGTCGAGCTCACAATTTTAGGAGTTGTTTCAACAAGATATAAACTTAGAACTAGAAAATAGGCAGTGGAACAATGTGCCTCTATAAGATAGGAAACTGATTCATTTAGTTGCAATTCACCTTTTGATAGATGAATCTACCTCCATGAGTAAAAATTTAACCAAATTACATCAATATCCATCAAATTACATCAAATTACATCATGAATTTAACATTTGGAAGCAAGAAAGTCAAAATGTCAAAAACTAGGTGAAAAATAGAGTTACTGAGTCCAAAATGAGCAAAAATCCCCAATGCGCCGCGCAGCTGATCTTGCACAATTTCGCCTTCAAATTTCTTCCTTCACTCCTCGCGATTTCTCCTTGGCTCACTCTGTCCTCTTGGAATACAAATGAGATTTTGAAACATGAAAATGATTTATATACCAAGGATCTTTAATTCTTCATTTAAAAAAAAACCCACTTTGTAATGTTTCATATTTTGACACTTTTCAAAACTCTATTTTGCTTCATTTTGGCTTTTTTGACTGAATGATGTGCTTTCTGTTTGTCCTGCAGGGAATGGATTGGTTGGAGCTTGACAAAGGTGACCAGGGTTGCCAGTGAAAATATTATTACAACTAAGAAAACTTGAAATTACATTACATTTATACATAAAGATGAAATACTCTATTTTTCTTCAAAACAGAGTTTTGAAGAAAAATACATTATTAAGCATATCATGATCCTTATTTCAAACTCCTTATTTAGTACTGGATCCTTATTTCAAAGTCCTCATGTGTCTGCTGACCATTATTGGGGATTTAGAAAACCTTATTAATGAAACCCTAGACCTAATGACACTAAGCCCTAAAAATGACTCTTTGCGAACTAAAAATGACTCTTTGTGATTGAAAATGATCTTAATGGACAGAAATAGGTCAGCAGGTAAAGGACATGAGAGACATGAACAACAAGCCACTACCGTCAGATGATCCATGCTCCTAATGGAGTGTAGTTGACTTAGTTAGACACCTAATATGTAACGCAACAAGAGAAATTTGATCACTGACAGAGGGATGAAGATACCGACACTAATAGTTTGAAAGGAGGTTGTCCTTGAAAGAAGATGACAAGCATTGCAACAGTCGACATTGGTGTTGAATGGTGCTGCAAAAAAGGTTTCAGTGCAAGAAGTTGAAAAGGTAAAAGAGAGGGCAAAGCAAATTTGCAAAGAAGGCACATGATTCAGAAATATTCATTGCTAGTTTCCGAGAGGCATGGTACAATGGTGAAGAAACTTGGCCAAGAATCAACACAAGTTCAAGGATAATTCGACAAAAAATCGTCATAAGGAAAGAGTGCAAGGTGAGAATAATTCCAAGGTTCCTTTGATTATAGACTAATCTAGAAACAAGATGTTTACTACAAAGTTAGATTGTTGTTCTGCAAGTTCAGAAAATGTGCAGCATGACAATGTCAAAGACAGCAATGTATGGTCGACGGAATCAAGGAAAAATTATATTTTCATGAAAATCTCCAATTAATGAAATTAGGGAAATTTCAATGGATAAAGATTCAAAGAGTGGGGAGGTGTGATCAGGAGATCATGTGTTATGCTAAAAAATGAAAGTACTTGAAACTGTACCAAACCTGAGCGACCGGAAAGGTCTCGTCATTGCGATTCCGGTGCTGTCAACGATTCAAAAAATTGATGTCGTATGAGGAAGATATCACGTTCTGTTCGTTTTCCAAAATAGAAAAAATTTTATGACTGGTATGCCTAGTCAGCATGCAGGTATAGTCAGCAGGTATATTCTAGGGAATATTCCCTCTTCTCACAACCAATCAAATCGTGCCACGTGGCTCAATCTGGGCCATTAATTTTTGTGGTATGGAAGTGATTTTGACTATTATATGGGTTATATGAGATATGTTTTAGGCCGTTATATGAGCAACATGTGGCAAGCCCAGAGGCTACCACGTGTCCTCAGAAGGGTATGGTAAAATTTTTTGGAGGGCACAGGAGTCGAATCGGAGACCTCGGGCGCGGGCATGGACGACTTTACCAACTACTCTACAGGTGTTACTTAACCCTATAGGGTTGAGGCTTTCATATATGCTTTAAAAAATGTTTGCGAAGATAACAAAAGGGCCCAGCACCGACCACCATATACCCGATGGCTATGACCGAGACCCCAAATGCTATCCAAATCGACGGCTTAGACCTTAACCATCGACGGTGGATATGATCACATGTCACTGTAAAATTTAAGTGGCAGTTGACAGGTTGGATGGGCCGCTAATCTAGCAGAAGAAACCATAACTGTCACTTGGACACGGGTAATGGCATGTAATGCAACAATTTGCAGAACCGTGCCCACTCTAGATTCCATTTCTATTTGAAAATTGGACTAACGGTTTAACGAACCATAACCTCTGGGCTAGGGTCAACATGTCACATGCGCCCACTCCTAAAAATTAATGTAAAATATTTATCTGGTGGAGACTATAGATGCGCCCTAGAATTTAGGGTTTTTACCAAATTTAGCCACAGTTAAGTGCAGTCTCCACTTTTAGTGGAGCTTTTCTAGCTGACATTGCGAAAAATGCATTGGGAGGTCAATTTTCGACCAATTTGGGTGAAACAAGAATCTACCTAGAATAATTTGAGCATTTTGGAGCCATTTGTGTAGAGAAAAAAACCATTAGAGGCCTATAAACACATTAAATTTGCAATTTTTAGCATAATGGCAAAGAGGGACATGCCATTGGGAGCTGGACCAACAAATGTAGCCTAGGAGGGGTGAAATGCTTCATCATGCCTACTATGTAAAACTTATTTGTGATTGTATTCATCTATTATACATTGATGTTTAGTGTTTTTTAGGCTTATTTTAATGCTTAAAGTTCAAAAATTCTTCTATTTTTCATGGTTAAAACACTCATTCCTTAAGCAAAAAAATGGAGACAAATTGTACATGTTTATATTACTGAAGGGACACTAAGCACAACAAACTAATACACTCGTTTCAGATCATCCCAAGCCTCCTTAGGACCTCAAGGGAGCACAAAATGGAATAAATCACAATGGAATCACCCTCCTCTCTTGGGTCACCACCCACAATGTACCAAGAGAGGGAAGGGGGATTTGAATTCTCCTATATAAGCCCACCAAGAGATGAACAACATGAAAACACATTGTTATGTAGGCTAGAATCACCCCAAGCAATACCAATAGTGTGTGATCTAGAGCAGAGATAAAGGGGACTTAGTTGTTCGCCATCCAACAACTCGAGTCCACCATTGTAGAGAGAGGGAGACTTTGCGCCAAGGCAACTCGGAAGTAAAGACATCCTTGCATCTAGACTTGGAGCTCCATAGTTCCAAGGGCCCCTTGGAAAGTGGGTTAAAGTTTCATCCTCATTTCCTACCAGCACTCAATAAGAGGGCATGTAAGCGCCACCATTTGGATTATTGAAGTTGTTTGACTCTATTTACAGCTTTTGTTTTATTTGTTTTAGTTTTAGTTTAGTTTTAATGTTTGAGTATCCATGCTATTTCTCTATCTAGTATGTTTATGTTTTAGCATGTTCCACTAACTTGCTTGACTCCATCTATTTTATGCTTGTGACCAATAAATTAAGAGGGAAAAATCACCCCTCTTAAGCAAGTACGATTTGGTACATTCATTTTCCAAACACACTAACACTTGATTGGCGACTCCACTAACTTTTATTTCCAAGTTTATGTGGTTGTATTTTTGCAGAGACTTTCGTCTTTGCTGTGGAGTTGGGCTGGAACAACCCCCTTCTCTCCTTCACTATCTGGTTCATCCTAAGTCACAGGTTGAAGCTAAATATCTCCCAAAAATTTACTTTGCAGAAAAATTGCATGGATTTCTTACAGACAGACGTGCCCCAGTGCGTGCATTCAAAGGTGACCTACGCGCGACCTTCGTGCCTATTTCCGCTTTTTCCATGTAGAAACAGAAGTTGGATTTTTTCCACTATTTCCATCTTTTATTTCTTTTAAAAAGTGACTGTCAACCCATGATACATCTGCCAGCACTGGTTGAAGAGCACCACAAATTTTTAAAGCTTAATTTTAGCTAATCTTAGTAGTTTAGGTGTTAGTTTTATTTCAAGTTGATTTTCACAGAGTTAACACATAGTTTAAGTAGGAGGCAAATCAACTTGCATTCCGAAATAATTTATGTTTTGCGAATTTAGTTACCAAAACACCTAGTTAATTAGCCAAAAGTAAGTGGCCCTATTCCATGCATGCTTAGCTAGTTCTCTTTCATTTTTCTAGTGTAAAATTCATTAGTTTAGTTCAATTCTTGCACTAGGATTTTGAGACCAGGATCAAATTGTCGATAGAAGAGCAAGTAATATCTGCTGACTTTTCACCCTCAGGTGATCCTAGGCAAGCATTTGAACACTTCCTATTGAAAACTCACCATCTCCCTATAGTTGATCATATAGATTAACTAGGCAAAATTGAAAGTGACGCATATCTGTGCATGTTTTTCTCCTGAGAAAGGATCAATAGAACATAGTTTAAATATGGGATTTTGAGAAGAATCATCGCATATCCACATGTTCAAACTATTTTCTTTTTCACCTTTTTTCCACACACATCCACACCCTAAGTAAAGTAAAGACACCTAAAACTAACTTAACAAAACTAACTAAATTCTCCCCACAGGGGCCATAAAAGAATTTATAGTCTATGTTAGGACCAAGAGGGTAGCCATACAATAAGACGCCTTGGTTAGTATTTATATTGAAACATAGAAGTTGATGATTTAGGGAACTTTCAAATCCGCGTATCAACCCATGGAAAACAAAACTTGAGCATGGTAGAGACCCGATTCAGAGGGGGTTAGGCTTAGGCCCAGTGCATGGGGTATCAGTTGGGGCTACCTGACCTAGTTGATACTCAGTACTGGTAGCTGAACTACCAAGAAGCCCAAGATTTGAATGCTCACGTGGGACAATGGTGCTTAGTGGTGAAAATTAGGGCATCATTTTCCTATAGGTGACGCCGCAGGTAGCACTAGATCCTCTACCCTTACCTTGGTGGATTTTCTTCGGTTGATTTGGGGTATCGCTAGTTCTTTCAAGACATTGTGTCAGAATTCACAAGATATCTTCCCAAGGCCCAGTTACATTTGAGCATGTGAGGATGATTAGGTATTCTAGGATTTGAGTATCATATGCAAACAACAAAAAACCATAATTTTTTATTGAGTGATCACATAGGATTAATCTAAAGGGAAAATTTATTTTATTTTCGCTTTTTTTTATGTATGGGATCAGATTTTTTCTTTGATTATAATCTCTATCCTCTCAAATATTTCCAAAACCATACCTAGTCAATGCCAGAATGGACACAATGGGACCTCGTCGATCTAGACTCCTTTTGGACCTCCCCCCATTACCAGGAGGGGTTCCAGGTCTTTCGCCATTTAGGCGTCAAAGAAGGAACACGACCACCTTATTGGTTCATCATTTATTGGGGCATATTTAGTTGGAAACCCTAGTCGGTCTCCTAATGCCACACTGGTGAACACTCCCATAGGGTCACCACACACTACTCCTCCCACAACCCCTAGCAAGCGAAGGAGTGCTACCCATTTTGGAATCTAGGTGAACACATAGTAGGTTACATCACAGACAAACCCATTCCTAACTAGAACATTTTGTTTTCACAAGTTGCAATGGCTACAACCTCGCAGTCACCTTTTCTAGCTTTGTTAAATCTGCCATATTTAACCAAGTTGACAAATGACCCCATTGCACACAACCCCATATGGCCTCCCATGCCCACAAATCTCCCTTTAGACATTAAAAAATTTGAAGGGAAGCAAGAAAAAGACCCAAGAAATCATGTTATGACTTGCCACCTGTGATGTTCGTTAAAAAAAATATTTGATGATACTATTCGACTAAGACTTTTTCAACACACTCTAACCAGAGTGTTATTTGGAATTATGAATTACAGATTAAAAAAAATCCATAAATGTGGTGCTATGCATTTAGAACAACAGATCAAATACTTTGCAGACACTTTTCCTAAGAGTAAATAGACACACAGAAATATGGAGAAACTTACTTGGGGTCCAAGCGCTTCCTATTCTCCTTCTATCACTCTTGTTGTAGCTTTCAATCCAACTTTGATCGCCAGATTATTTCCTGCAAGTATAGGCACTAAACAAAAAATAGATTTCAATATACAAATTTCTATTCATCTTAATCAGTTAAATCAATGAAACACGAAACATATACATCAGCTAAGAATTCATGATATCAAAGATAGAAACATATACAGATACATATGTGCGAAAATGAGCAACAATCTTTATTAATGGATAGAAGGGGGAGGTTACAAATAGTGATTGATTTGATGTCACTAGCTCTAGTATCATTCCAACCTCATCACAATGAACATCTCTCCAATAGGATATCACTCTAATCAAACACTCAATTGAGAAACCAACAACATTTATTTACCAAATTTATTCCTTCTCAAGCACTAGGATCTATGCTCAATTTATAGAACAACTGAAGGTAGTTTCTCAATCAATGAATTTCTAATAATAGGAAAGACATGTTCCTAAGCTCAGAGGTGTTAGATGGACTCATGGATTTGAATTTTGACACATATGGACTCTTCTAGAAGGCATTGGCTAGGTGGAGATTCTATAAAGATGATAATTTCGCTCCCATTTGACCAACACACTCTTAAATGTCGGGAAGTGATTTGAAGAGCACCCTTGAATGGAGGTAGTTGCATATGAAAAATAGTTATTCCCTTGAGAGGCTGCGTTGGTGAGCTCATAGGTGATATAACATGTACTTCAAATCTTGGAAACCTTGCAATGAAGTCATGGATGATTTTTTCTTGTTCTTTGTCTTAGGGCATGTAGCAACTGAAATGATAGGGGATGATAGATCCTATTTCATTGGTTTTTTGAATGATGTCTAGTTTAACTAGGTTATTGGGAATGGTGCCCAAATTGACCTATAACAATTTCCCCCTAAAGCATGAAGTCAGAATAATAATAACGATATTTTTTGAATGAGATGCTTTACACTAT
This sequence comes from Pinus albicaulis, assembly GCA_034641835.2. Classification (NCBI taxonomy): domain Eukaryota; kingdom Viridiplantae; phylum Streptophyta; class Pinopsida; order Pinales; family Pinaceae; genus Pinus; species Pinus albicaulis. Next base: position 933,119,168 of record CM076574.1, on the reverse strand, counting down.
GATGCGCTAGAATTGAAGCGAAGTGACGACATGCATCAATATTACAATACATTACATCATGATATATCCTCTTGATCACAAATTTTTGAGGGAAGGCATTCCCATGCTCATCACATAAACTATCTAATAAAATGTACATAGTGCAGAAAGTCATCTACATTGGAATTTTTCCCAATATAGACATGCCTACAGATATAGGCCCATTTTTAGATGATGATATGTATGTAAGGTCACTATAAAAATGATGTGTACAACAATCCTGAAATCGCAACATAGATGGCTGAAACAAGATCTAGGGTCTTCTTATCTTGTTCACTCGATCATTCGGGTACAAGTCTAGCCATGCGAATATATGATTTGTAGTCGAACATGGTAAGACATCATTTGATTACCACCCAATGATGTCGGCTATTAAAAAAAGTGAGAGAACCACCATTGATGTTAATGGTCCTCAAAGTACTATAGTACATTTCATAAGTTGTGAATAGATGATTTGATGTTGAACGACAAAAAAAAAAAAAATTCGGTCAAAATTATGGAAGCGAGGATCTTGTTGGTGTTGTAACAAGCCTCATGGTACTGGAAGATGATGTTGATAAGTGAACCTCCTGGACGATGATTTGACGTCGAAAGGAAATCACTTTATTGAGAAACGAGAGTTACCGATTTTAGAGACAAAATGTGACTTGATATAACAATGTTCAGTGATGATTGTCATGAGAATGAAGGTTTATGAGTATTGCAGAAGGATGAGTATTCAATGGATGAATTATCTTGAACATATCAATGACACTGAGATGGGTTGGCAGCATTGACCTAAAACTAAAGTGAAGGTATGATGAACCATAGGTATAAATGAACTCTCAATAATATTACCCAACCCAAACAATCACAATGATGGAGTGGAGTGTCATGTTCAAGAGTGACCTACTACCGTAAAATGTTCTGCTCACTTTCCCAAATTTTCCCTGGTCATTTGTCGAACAGTACCTCTTTAATTTTTAACAAGCTTGAGGAGGATAACATATGCTTGATCTATAATTCAACCCTTTGGGTGAATAATGTATCCATATTTAATAATTTAACGAGTCTAGCGATGAATGAAACTTGATTATTTCCATGATCGACAAGCGCATCGCTATTTTATGTTTTAATAATCCTAACGATAGTGACAACCCAGTCCTTTTTCATATATAGAGAGTTTTAAAAAGAGGACGAAAGAAAAATGCATAAGTAATTTTTCGTAAAGTTGTCGCTCAGATCCGAAAAAGTGGAAAATAATATCTGAGAGAACCTCCTAGCCATGTTCAACTAAGGCATTCCTTTTTCATAAATAATCTATCCTAGAGCGGAAAAGGGTTAAAGTTATACTGATTAGATATCAATTCATTTACTTTTACGAGCTCGAAAAGACAAGTGCTCGACAATAGTTTCAAATTATCGAAGTTTGAAAAGAGCTAAAAGAAGACTCCAGTGGTTCCTTTTTTTCTCTTATTGAAGCTCGAAAAATAGATAAAAGTGCGGTTCAATTCCTTTTTCATTTTTACCAAAGCTCAAAAAATAAGGATAAAAGTATGCTTTGTGGTCAAATCATTCTTGAAATAAATCTACACGACTAATCTGCTCATCAGTTGCAAAATATATTTAGAACAACATAAAATGGATTAAAAATACCTGTTTCATGATAAAATAAGAATAAAACCATAGTCACAACAATAAATATGATTTTCAAATAATCAAATGACTAATTAAAAGAGTTTTACTATTCATTTTTACCATTTGAAAGTTACCATTTTCATTTTGGAGCTCTGAACCTGTTTTTGCCCTAGAACTTTAGCCATTGATTGCGATCGAATATGTGGATTATTTTCATTGTATTTTGATCCAAGTTGGTTCCATAAACTCTCTCTTTCTTTCAATAGCCAATTAATTTCGTTTCACTGCAATTTTTTAGGGATTTGGGCCCCTTAGGGTAAATTCTTTTTCAAAAGAGGGAAACACACCTTTAAGCATAAAAAAATGCATTGTGGAGCATCTAAAATGAAGCCTAGGTGCATATGCAATGCACTGTCTATTGTTCAAGACTGCGTTGGGCGCAATTCACATTCTTGATTCTTACATTGTACTCAAAATTTTCCTAATTTTTTGCATGAAAAGGAGTCTAATGAGTCTTATGATTATGCTTCAGGGATTCATCGGACTAGAATGAAAATTAATTGGAGAGAAAGAGAGCATGAAGAGCAAAAAATGATTTCCCCTAATGATCTGAGTACTGTAAGAGCCCTAAGAGATTGTGGGTTATTAAAGTACTTATACTTGACAGGTATGAGGCAACAAATAAAACTCTTGGAGTTCCTAGTTCGTGCATGGGATGTAACATTCCCAAATTTTCACATCATATTTGGAATATTAGAGTCCTTTATTTTCTTAATAAATTAAGTAAATAAAATGGTAGAGGGACCCAGAAACCTCAAAGATGAATAAAATCCACTTTTAATGTGTATGTGGAAATTTTATATCTAGATATAGAATCATAGAGAAGTGGAGCAGCTCCATTAATGGAGATCATGTCTCATTTATGAGATATATTATGGAGGATGAAACAGTCAAATAAGATCATGGATCTTAAATATAAAATCATCAGGATCTTTGATAAGGTCAACTGAGATCATAGTGCATTCAAAGAAGATCATGAAGCACTTATGATAAGATAGTGGAGGAATTGGTGCATTTAATGCACATATGATGGAGAGGGTTATCACCCATGTGAAATTTATGGAGGACATGAGGCTACAGTGCAGTCAAACACGAAGACTATATCCACATGTACAATGCAGATTTGGAGTGAGCCTAAGCTATGGAAGGCTCATGCATATAATGAAGGTGAAGGAACAATGGAAGGATGATTTGGATTATTCATTTCTTGATCTGTTTAGATATATATTTTTCATAGGAAATTTATATACAAACTTGGGCTGTTTAGCAGAGTTTGCAGTTGTAGTATTCCCAAATGGGGAAAATCAGCAATACATGCACAGAAAACACATTTTTCATAAATATGAGCATTAAAAGAAAAATTTATCCCATGGATCCATTAGATCTGACATTATTACAACCAAATTCAAGAGGAAATCAGAAACAAATCACTTTTGCCTAGTTAAAAAGGCTTCCCATGGCCAAAACAACCCAAAAACACTGAAACCCCAAGACTACTGCAATGCAGAAATATTGCATAAAGTGAAAATGCAATTTATTAAGGGTTTGTACTCAGAAATATTAGAGACAAAATAGATCTGATTTATATTAATCAATGAGGCCCAAAAACATAGATCTAGCCTCTTTTACAGAAATCATGAGGACCTGGCAAGGGTTTCTGGTTAAACATGAAGTACAAGAAGCATCTGCTATATATCTATGGTTGAAACACACTGTATGGCTGAAGATATGCATAAAAATGGCTGATCATGCAAATAAATGGTTGTGGCTCCTTCTACTAGCTTTCCCGGAAGAGGAATGAACCTCCTTTAGGGAAACTAGCTCAAAATACAAGGGATTAAACCCCTCCACTGCAATACCTTAAGAAATAATGTAGTTTCTGAAAGGGACTGTGCTATTTTTGAAGGTAACTACTTGGCCTAACAACATATAGTGGAAAATTTAGCACAAAAGGCTCTCCTCAGATTTCTTAAACAAGATCTCTAAGCAAGAGTGGGGAATTCCCGCATGAAAAAACCCTTACACTAAAGAGTGCAGAAAACCTAGCTAAACAACCAAAGGATGTAGAGATTTCTAAATAGACAAAATACAAAATATAATATTCAATCATGCCTCATATGGCTATCATTCCCTTCATTATATAGTTGATGAGCTTCCTCACCAAGGGTCCCACCTAATTATGAGGTTGCTTCCATGCAAAGGCTCCTCCACCAAAATTACGCTGTCTCCATTAGCCCCACTCATATTTTTACAAATTTTTTTGATTTATTCAAACTTAACTGGATCTTCATGCATTGTCTCTTTTCACACTCAAGGTATCTGTTGGCATGTGTTGTCCTTGATGGCAACTTAGTTGATGAAATGAGATGATTGGCAATATAATGCAGAGTGTTGTCCTTGATGGCAACCTATCTGATGAATTTGTACTTGATGAACTTGTTAATGATGTAAATCTGATGTATCTACAATCAGTACAGAAGTTGCAGAAGAAAGAATCTACAATATGTGCAAGAAGAATGTCAAACAAGGTATGTAACGAAGCATACGCGGGTTTGTTTAGGAGAAGTCGCGTATGCACATGGAAAAAATCGTTCCAAGTCGCATATGCCTAATTACGCTCTAAATTTATAAAACCAGGGGTTACTACCATGGTATTGACCCATTGTATTGAGCGCTGGATTGTCTATTTGATCCCGTCCAGGAATACCATTGGAAGTAATGTGGTTTTGACTCATGGTATTGAAGAAGGCTAAATCTATATAAGGAGAATAATTTCATTGTGCAAAGTGTGTGTGTCTTTGGGCTTTAATGAATACTTCACTCTGAAGTATATTTGCATGGTTGAACTCTGCTCTAAATTGATAGATCTGAATCTATGATGCATCTATGAACATAATGAAGGTTCAATATCTCTAGATCTTGACATGGTGAATCTCTTGGATGATCTGAATTGAAGTGATGAAGACCTGGCGCAAATCTGTTGAAGAAGTTGAAGAAATCTGGGTAACTTTATAGATCTGGTCTGATATGCAAAATTTATCTTTTATAGATCTATACGCAGGTTCGTTTCGTGAAAAGAGCGTGTATACGCGGCTCTATTCAGACAAAAGCGCGTATGGGTTGTTAGGGTTTTTCTGGAAAATTGAACAAATGTATACGTGGGTTCACTTCAGTGAGGGCGCGTGTATACGCGAGTCTGTTTAAAGAAAAGCGCGTATGATATTTAAATTGCTGGTTGCTCAGAAGATAATTGAGGTTCTGCATATCTGTTCTGAAGTCTGGGCTATCTCTGGTATTCTGGTTACAGTGGTATCACTGTTCTGTTTGATGAAATGAGAAAAGGATGCTTGTTGACAAGTGAAGGATTGTGGTGAAGCTGTTTGATCCAGTTTGAAAATTGATGAAACGTGGTCTGCAGTGGATCTGCGGGTTGAAGCCTTCAGTCTGAAAGTAGAAGCTTTCTGCCAGTAAAGGCTGGTGCAAATATCAGGGGGTTGTAGCTCCCTTCCAGGAGAGGCTGGTAAACGAGAGAAGGTTGTAGCCTTCTGGAGGTGGGTGCCTGCGTGCTGGTATGAGTCTGCGCCAGTACATGATTGTAAGATGTTTTCTTTATATAATAAATATTGAAGACTGAGATGACGGCAACGGTGGTTTTCTCCCGAATTGGGTTTCCACCTCAAATCCTGATGTTCATGTGTGTTGATGATATGTGATGCTTTATTCTGTTCTTACTGCACCTGTTTACTGCTTTCTTAACTTCTGATGAATGAATAAAGCACTGATCTAAGTTAAGAATTAACTGCTTATTTGTATCTCTATGCATACACGAGTTTCCTTCTGGTTATCTGCGTATATACGCGAGTTCTGTTCAGGAAAGTAGCGTATGGGTTTAAAAGCAAGAAAAATAAATAAGTTTTCTAAATACTGATTCAACCCCCCCCCCCTCTCAGTTTTTTCCCAACAATTGGTATCAGAGCCAGGTCCTTCTGAAAAGGCTTAACTGCTAGAAGGAAGTTCAAGCAAGATGAGCAATCAAGAGGGAACAACATCCATCAAGCCTCCGCTCTTCAACGGAAGTAATCTAATCTTCTGGAAAATAAGGATGAGGTCCTATCTTCAGTCTATGGGAGCAGATATATGGGCCATTGTTGAACAAGGATATCAATATCCAGCCACTGTACCAACGGATGCAACAGAAAAGAAGAATTATGAAACAAATGAAAAAGCGGTCAATGCTCTATTAGGAGTCTAACTGAATCAGAATTTGTCAAGGTCATGCAGCTGAATACATAAAAGGCAATATGGGACAAAATCATTCTAAGTTATGAAGGTGATGCAAAGGTAAAAAGTGCAAAACTCCAAACTATCAGAATTGAATATGAAAAGTTAAGAATGCATAGTGATGAGAGTATTGCTAGTTTCTTTTTACGTCTTGATGACATTGTAAATCGTATTAGAAATATGGGAGAAACAATAGCAGAAGCTACTTTGGTTGAGAAAATCTTGAGATCACTAACGGCAAAATTTGAGTCAAAAGTTTCTGCTCTTGAAGAAAAACAGGATCTTCAAAACCTTACTGTGGTGCAACTTCATGGCATTCTAACTGCTTATGAAATGAGAAGAGGAGGACCATCTGAAGTCAAAGAAGCCGTATTTAGAGCTTCTACAAAAGGGAAAGAAGTATAAGAAGCATAAGGATCAGGATATGTTTCAGAAGAAGAGGAGGCAAACTTTGTAAAGAAACTTCAACTTGGTACAGGACGATTTAGAGGTAAGCTTCCTTTCAAATTCTTTAATTGTGGAAGAGTTGGTCACTATGCTGCCAAGTGTCCTTACAAAGAAACACCTGCTAAAGGAAAGGAAGTAGCAAGAAGAAATAAGAACCGGTCTAGCACTAGAGAACCAGTCTAGCACTAGAAAAAGTTACTATACTCATGAATATAGTGATGGGTTATCTGATAGTGAGGAAGAAGGTGAACAGGATCTTAGACTTCTTATGGCTTTTGAAAATGAATCTAAAGAAGAAAAGGATACTTTTATGGATGCTCTAGAGGACAATGATTTTCTTAATGAAAACAATCAACTCAAAATATGCTTAGAAGAAAGTAAAATAATCATAGAGACTCTGAAAAATCAGATTGAAGAAGAGAAAAAGCACAATGAAAAATTAGAATGTGAAGTGGTAAGTCTAAGAAAAGAACTTGAGATAGTAAAGACTCTAAACCTTAGATTTGCTAAAGGATCTGAAACCTTGGATGAAATTATCAAGGTACAACGTTCTCCTCTTATAAAGACAGGTCTTGGATATACCGGAGAATCTTCTCAGGCTTCAGCACCAAACTATCTAAAAGCAGCTACAACTGGTCTACAACATTCTGCCACTCAGCAAAGGAATAAAGACTTCTCACAGGTAAAGCATGATCATCTCAAGTCAAGGAACTTCAACTCGAATACTCCTCAAAGGAACACCAACCAGCAGGTAAATTCAAATAGAAGATTTCATGATCGCAGAAATTTCTACTTCAATGGAAAATGTTTCTCATGTCACAATTTTGGTCATAAAGTTGTTCAATGTGTTGCATATAAAAATATCATGAAAAGAGAAGAAAGAAATAAAAGGACTGATATTGGAACAAAGAAGAATACCTATAACAACTTTTCTCCTCTTCAAAAGGAAGTTGAATGTGCTTATTGCAATAACTTTGGCCATGAAGAATCTGAATGCAGAAGAAAAGTCCAGCCAAAAGAACATGTTCCTTCAAGCACCAAAGTATGGAAAAAGAAGGATATACAGGTTGAAAATTGTGGCATAGCTTTATTTCCAGAAGGTGAAGAAAATCAATGGTACATTGATAGTGGATGCTCAAAACACATGACAGGTGACAAGAACAAACTTCTTGCATATAGTGCTCTAGAAAAAGAAAAGAATGTTACTTTTGGAAATGATACACCTGCTGTTATTAAAGGAAAAGGGTATGTTTTCTTAAAAGAAAAAGTGAAAGCCAATAATGTCATGTATGTGGATGGATTAAAACATAACTTGTTAAGTGTAAGCCAAATGTGTGACCAAGGAACTAAAGTTGTCTTTAGTTCAAAAGAATGTGTGGTACGTGATCTTGATACAGGTAAAACAATTATAAAAGGAAACAGAACTCCAAGTAACCTGTATGTATTGAAGAACTGCAAAGAACAATGTTACTTGAGCAAATCTTCAGAAAATTGGCTAGGGCATAGAAGGTTGGGGCATCTGAGCTTCTCTCAAATCAACAAGTCAAGCAGACTTAAAGATGTTTGTGGTCTTTCTAATATTACTCTTCCTGAAAATATCATATGTAAATCTTGCCAATTCGGTAAGCAGACCAGAGTGCAATTAAATGCCAAGGAAGGATCATCAAGTGGGCCTCTTGAACTTATTCATACAGATATATGTGGACCTATGAGGAAAAAGTCACCACATGGTGAAGAATACTATATCTTATTTATTGATGATTTCTCTAGAATGTGTTGGAGTGGGTTGCTTAAACACAAAGATGAAGCATTTGAGAAATTTCAGATATTCAAAGCTCTGGTTGAAAATGAATTAGATCTAAAAATCAAATGTCTTAGATCTGATCGAGGAGGTGAATATACATCAAATGAATTTCTTGAATTTTGTGAACAACATGGCATAAAAAGACAGTTTTCTATAGCAGGCACTCCACAACATAATGGTGTAGCAGAAAGAATGAATAGAACAGTTCAACAAATGGCTAGAGCCATGCTTGATGATTCTGGAACACCTGACACATTTTGGGGAGAAGCAGCTCATACAGCGGTAAATATTCTCAACAAGGCACATGTTCGTGTGAATAGTGAAAAAATGCCATATGAACTCTGGTATGGTAATCCTCCCACTGTGAAGCATTTTAAAGTTTTTTGGAGCAAATGTTTTATCAAAAATAATGATGAAAATCTTGGCAAGTTTGAACCAAGAGCAGATGAAGGTATACTTCTTGGTTATTCCTCTCAAAGTAAAGCATATAAATGTTACAATAGAAGACTTCGAAAGATTTTTGAATGTATTGATGTTGTTATTGATGAGTCTTTTGCAGCTCCAAAAGAAGAAAAAAAAACAACAGATGAAGGTGATGATGACGTATATCCTTCTACATCAAATAGAAATGATACAGACAGTGAACCCAATGAAGAATCTGGAGATGATTTATCTGAAAAAGCTCCATCCAGATATGTTCAAAAGAACCATCTAGAATCTCAAATTTTGGGTGACAAGGGATCAGGTGTACAAACAAGAAGGACTCTTGTGGGATCCTCTAGCCATTTGGAATTTCTATCCACTGTTGAACCACACAATATCAATCAATCTAGCAAAGATTAATGTTGGATTCAAGCCATGAATGAAGAGCTTGATCAAATTGAAAAGAATCACACTTGGGAGTTAGTTCCAAGACCACATGATAAAAATATCATTGGAACTAAATGGATATTCAAAAACAAGTTAAATGAAAATGGGGATGTTGTAAGAAACAAAGCTAGACTTTTTTGCAAGGGGTACACTCAACAAGAAGGTATAGAATTTGAAGAAACTTTTTCTCCTGTAGCTAGACTTGAAGCTATAAGAATGTTTCTTGCCTTCTCAAGCTTTCAACAAATCAAAGTTTATCAAATGGATGTTAAATCTGCTTTTCTCAATGGTGATCTAGAAGAAGAGGTTTATATAGAACAACCAAAAGGATTCATTTTGGGAATTGATATAAATCTTGTTTGTAGACTTAAAAAGGCTCTATATGGTCTCAAACAAGCTCCAAGGGCATGGTATTATCATCTTGACAAATATCTTCATCAACAAGGATTTACAAAGGGGTCTGCTGATAGCAACTTATACACAAAAATTGAAAATGATAAATTATTGATTGTGATTGTATATGTTGATGATATCATCTTTGGAAGTAATGAAGAATCTATGAGTCAAAAATTTGCTTCTGTTATGCAGCAAGAATTTGAAATGTCTTTACATGGGGAGCTAACATTCTTCCTTGGCTTGCAAGTACATCAAACAACAGATGGTATATTCTTATCACAAGCAAAATACCTTAAGCAAATTCTGAAGAAGTATGGCATGGAAGAATGCAAACCTGTAAGTACACCAATGATAACCGGATGTAATCTCAGTTCTAATGATGACTCTCCCACGGTGAATCAACTAGAATAGAGATCTATGATTGGAAGTTTACTCTATCTCACTGGGACTAGACAAACATTATGCATGCAGTTGGGATTGTTGGGCGATTCCAAGCTAATCCAAAAGAGTCTCACCTTCAGGATGTTAAAATAATATTCAAATATCTACAAGGAACTCAAGACTTTGGACTATGGTATCCAAAAAATGCTAATCTTACTCTTCATGCTTACACTGATGCAGATTGGGCTGGAAATGTTGATGATTAGAAAAGCACTAGTGGTGGTTCATTCTATATGGGGCCCCGGTTAGTATCTTGGTTCAGCAAGAAACAAAGTTCTACTGCTTTATCTACAGCAGAAGCAGAATATGTGGCTACCGCATCTTTTTGCACTCAACTCCTTTGGATGATGCAAACCTTGCAAGATTTTCAAATCAAATGTACACCTCCTATCTCCATTATGTGTGATAACACAAGTGCTATCAGTATCTCAAAGAATCCTGTTATGCATTCGAAGACCAAGCAAATTCCCATCAAGTATCACTTCTTACGTGAAAAAGTGCTTTAACAAAAGGTGAAGTTGGAGTATGTTCCCTCCAAAGAACAAGTTGTTGATATATTTACCAAAACTCTGCCTAGGGAAGCGTTCGAATATCTTAGACAGACGCTGGGTGTTGTCTCTGCCGCTCAGAAGTTCAGATCTAATTAAATTCAGAAGATTATAGTGGATACGCGGGTTTCCTTAAATACAGTCGCGTATATACGCGAGTTTATCCTCAGAAAGCCGCGTATGGTTGATTGCTGACAATTTTTGTGCGGGGTCAGCACTGTTTAGCACAACTGCAGTGATGTTTTCTCTGGGATGTTTTATCTCTTCTATTTTTGATTAATTCTCTGAAATTGGGTGAAGATGCCTTGAATATCTTCTGTTGAAAGTGTTCAGGATGCACAAGCTAAGGGGGAGATGAAGGAATAAACTGATGTACAAGTTCAGGGGGAGCATTAGCCTTGCTGATTATTATGCATTGGGCATTGCGATTCTGAAATATGATCACTTTCTTGAAGTCCTTTTTGGTTTTGATTATAAAAGGTCATATTTGTAATTTTATGTAAAGGTCATGTTGAGATCAATGATGTAAATTTGTAATATTCAGTCATGTAAGGACTTGTTCAAATTTGTAAACCCACTTGGTTGGGTAGTTGAGTCAAAATGTGTAAACCCACTTGTTTGGGTGCTTGTGTCACATATGTAAATCCACTTGGCTGGATCATTGATGTAAGTATGAGTCCTTGGTCTTAGAGTCATGTAATTTATTGATGGTTTTGATCCGCCCTTTTCCCTTGATGTCAAAGGGGGAGAATGACATGGTGTTTGAATAGGGGAAGATTGATCAAACACCATCATGGTTGCCATCAAGTCCAAAGGGGGAGATTGTTGGCATGTGTTGTCCTTTATGGCAACTTAGTTGATGAAATGAGATGATTGGAAATATAATGCAGAGTGTTGTCCTTGATGGAAACCTATCTGATGAAGTTGTACTTGATGAACTTGTTAATGATGTAAATCTGATGTATCTACAATCAGTATAGAAGTTGCAGAAGAAAGAATCTACAGTATGTGCAAGAAGAATGTCAAACAAGGTATGTAACGAAGCATACGCGGGTTTGTTTAGGAGAAGTCGTGTATGCACGCAGAAAAGATCGTTCCAAGTCGCGTATGCCTAATTGCGCTCTAAATTTATAAAACCAGGGGTTACTACCATGGTATTGACCCATTGTATTGAGCGCTGGATTTTCTATTTGATCCCGTCCAGGAATACCATTGGAAGTAATGTGGTTTTGACTCATGGTATTGAAAAAGGCTAAATCTATATAAGGAGAAGAATTTCATTGTGCAAAGTGTGTGTGTCTCTGGGCTTTAATGAATACTTCACTCTGAATTATATTTGCATGGTTGAACTCTGCTCTAAATTGATAGATCTGAATCTATGATGCATTTATGAACATAATGAAGGTTCAAGATCTCTAAATCTTGAAATGGTGAATCTCTTGGATGATCTGAATTGAAGTGATGAAGACCTGGCGCAAATCTGTTGAAGAAGTTGAAGAAATCTGGGTATGTTCATAGATCTGGTCTGATATGCAAAATTTATCTTTTATAGATCTATACGTAGGTTCGTTTCATGCAAAGAGCATGTATATGCGGCTCTATTCAGACAAAAGCGTGTATGGGTTGTTAGGGTTTTTCTGGAAAATTGCACAAATGTATACGCAGGTTCACTTCAGTATGGGCGCGTGTATACGCGACTCTGTTTAAAGAAAATCATGTATGATATTTAAATTGTTGGTTTCTCATAAGATAATTGAGGTTCTGAATATCTGTTCTGAAGTTTGGGCTATCTCTGATATTCTAGTTACAGTGGTATCACTGTTCTGTTTGATGAAATGAGAAAAGGATGCTTGTTGACATGTGAAGGATTGTGGTGAAGCTGTTTGATCCAGTTTGAAAATTGATGAAACGTGGTCTGCAGTGGATCTGAGGGTTGAAGCCTTTAGTCTGAAAGTAGAAGCTTTCTGCCAGTAAAGGCTGGTGCAAATATCAGGGGGTTGTAGCTCCCTTCCAGGAGAGGCTGGTAAACGAGAGAAGGTTGTAGCCTTCTGCAAGTGGGTGCCTGCGTGCTAGTATGAGTCTGCGCCAGTACATGATTGTAAGATGTTTTCTTTATATAATAAATATTGAAGACTGAGACGACGATAGCGGTGTTTTTCTCCCGAATTGGGTTTCCACCTCAAATCTTGGTGTTCATGTGTGTTGATGATATGTGATGCTTTATTCTGTTCTTACTGCACCTGTTTACTGCTTTCTTAACTTCTGATGAATGAATAAAGCACTGATCTAAGTTAAGAATTAACTGCTTATTTGTATCTCTATGCATACGCGAGTTTCCTTCTGGTTATCTGCGTATATACGCGAGTTCTGTTTAGGAAATTAGCGTATGGGTTTAAAAGCAAGAAAAATAAATAAGTTTTCTAAATACTAATTCACCCCCCCCCCCCCCTCAGTATTTTCCCAACAGTATCTTCATTTTGACTAACTAGATTGATCTTCATTCACATTAAGCTGTCTTTATTTAGGATCCACTCCTTATATAATAATATTGTTGACTTGGTCAAACTTGACTTTTTCCACACATTATAGACCCCGTTCACACATGTGGATGCTTGATCTGGTTATTAACATGATCCCTTTTCACATTATGAGGTATTTTATTCCTACTTAAGCAACTTATGAGCCTTCTTGCCCATTTATTCATATAACTAGATTTTAAAAGAAAAATTAATATTCCTATTAGCTGCATGCTAATTTAGGAATATTACAGTTTTTCCCTCCCAAATGTTTCTTGTCCTCAAGAAACTGCAAGGGTGCTGCAAAATCTCCCCTCCTCCTCTTGTGGCCTCTTCCTTCAATAGTCTCCACCATTGCTTCAGATTTTCTGCAATAATTCTATCTCCCAATGGTTCCTCCCAAATGTGCAAGTTGGCCTTTGGTGGATAAACCAAATGGCTCTCATCATGAAAGAAAGGAAGGTCTATATGAAAACCTTATTTCTGATCAATGGCCTCCTCAAGATAGAAGTGATGATAATCATGGAGAATTTCATCATAATTAAAGGACTCCCATCTCCATGATATCATCCAAATGAAATGAATCACCTCCTAGCTTCGTAATTCATAGAAAAGCTCATCCCAAATTCTAATGACAGGTATGTCCCAGGTGCTCCCAACAATCATATGACCTGCCTCATAAAGAAACAAGTGATCTACTATGGTTGCCATATCTTTTCCCATGCTCCCCTTGAAACATGTAGTGCAAAAAGTGTGGGAGATTTCTTCCCCCAAGGACACATCCAACCAATGTGTCTCTCCTCCAGCCATGTCCTCAAAAAATATAAGATCATTTTCAGCATATGGAATCATAATTAGAGTCATGCTAGCTTCCTTCTATAGTAAAGGAGATGGACAATGGTCCCTCATGTGCAACCAGCGCAATTTTACTCCTAACTGCCATAGAATATGATATAACAAGTGTTTTTCCCAACACTTTTTTGCTCCCCCATCCTTCTTGCATGCTTGGAGAAGGTGTATAATGGTTGGTGTTAATGAATCATAGCATGAAGAGTACCTCATCTCTCCAACATCTTCTACGGAATGGTCAACTTCACCATTTTCCATGGCCTCATGTAGCCCATGAAGCCTATAAGAAAAAGTGCCCCCTCTTGGAGAAAATCCCTCTACATGAGTGTTAAGAAAATACAAGAATATAGTAGATACATTATGATGTTCAGAAATACAAGTTTTACCATACACTTGATTCAATTCAATGAGGTAGCTCATGGATGAGATTCCTCTTGTTGGCCGGATAAATCGTTCTTGCGGACAAGACCGATCTCCCTAGTGTCAAAAGAAAATCTAGCAACAAACGAAAAACTAAGTTTGTCTTTCTCTAAATATATTCATTTTACAAATAAATGCTATGAAGGTGTCGATCCTACCTTAGATCCAAATGCTTATTTCTGGTCGTAAAGCTTCCGTCGCATCAATGATCCTTCGTCGCAACAAGAGTCCTTTCGCCGCAACAATAATCCTTCTGTCGCAACAAGAGTTCTTTCATCACAAGAAAGTGTCGTCTTTTGTCGATCTACAATCACAAACAAGAAAATATCAATAGCACCTATATAACAAATAATCATAAAACATACCTATCATAGTGATCAAGGAATCTATGAAATAAACGATCAAACGACAGCTTATTGAAATAAAAAATCGAACGACAATTTATTGAGAAAAATAGAACTTGATTGTATTAATCTTAAAATAACAGAAGAACCGTACAACCTTAGCCTTGATGTTCGAAAGGCCTTCCTGGGGTCCGAAGCAGGAGTCTCCTCTACTTTGATAAGTCTTTCACTCTTCCTCCATGAGCATAAAGAGGTATGTGATCTTTCCTCTCAAAATCTCAGCAGAAAGAAGTCTAAATCTCAACAGCACTTCAACTCAATCACACATAAAGCTTGAACTCTAATTCTCAATCGCCAAAATCTCAATCTCCAAAAACTTAACCCTTTGAGTCTACCCAATGCCTCCTTTTATAGAGCATATGAGGAGGTTAGGATTCCACCTTTGTAGGGATAGAATCCTCCTTCAAAGGGATAGACTCCTCACATCAATGGATTAGTTCCTTAAGGTGAGGGATACATGCACCTTATCAAAGTGTACTCATCCCCAAAAAATCTCATCTAAAACCTTCTAGAATTGACCTCAAACCAAATTTTTAACTTTACTTTCTCGCCTTTTTGAGTTTGGAGGGGGTACACAGGCATTCTTAAGGAAAACTTCATTCTAAAACATAGGTAAGCCATGCATTACCTGCGTACCCAAGCTAGGAACGCATGCAGGCTTCATGTTACATGCGTACCCAAAGTTTTAGAGATTTTTAGGGTTTTCCCTCATGTTTCAAGGCTTGACATGAGGAGTAAAGGTTGTAAGACTTGTAAAGGAGATATGTATGAGTGTTAATGAGCTCATACAGTTAGCAGAATGTCAAGGTGAAAATTTTTAGTGTAACACCTCTCACACCCAATGAATAAGGAGGTGGTAATGATAACTCTTCCCAAGAGCTATGTTCCTCCTCAACCAACAAATGATATATGCACTTCCTCATATGAGAGTGCATCTCTCCTTTGAAATCTTCCCACATGAATCCACCCAAGATGGTACTATATTCTTTAATAAATCCAATGGGTTTAGAAACAAATATCTCATAGGCTGCATTAAGTAGTTTATCCTGGAGCTTGGAGTCTCTAGTTAAGTAGATATGGTTATGGAAATAAATAACTCCATCAAATACTTTATACCTCCCATATATTACTTTCCCATCAAGAACCTTACATGTGAAGAGATCCTTGGAATATTCCTTCAAGATTTGGGATTCCCAATAAGGATCTAGGCTCCCCAACAATGACAATGTTGTAGAAATCTAAAATGTAGTACCTGTCATAACATCACTCTCCTCTTTGACATGCTTGATTCCAAATTCACATGTTCGAGTACTATTAAATTTCTTTTGCTGCCTCTCTTGCAACTGATCTCGCTCAAGACAAGATTGAAGTTCATGGAAGTAAACCTCCATTTGAGAGGGTCCTTTCTTCCAAAAATTCCATAGTTTTTCCCATGCATACAAGAGTGGTAATACCCTCTTGTCACATTCAGAAATCTTCATTATGTATAGAATTATCTTTTGATGCTCCATGGCTATGGAGTGGCCTTTTGATACCATGCTCATGTCAACACAGATTTCTGAATTCTTATTTTCCAGCACAAATAGATGAATGGAAGATAGCAAAGTCAATTTCAGTAAATTGTTCAGCTCTTCTTGGGATCCATCAATAGTTTTCAGCGTTGTGGTAGCTCCCCTCAAGGCTCCTTCCTTATCCAAATATGTCACTGCTGCACATAGTTGAGAGAACACTTTAGTGTTCCTCCAATCAGAAGGTCTCCCTGGTGGAATGCCTCCATCCAAAGAGACATCAAGGCATAGAGTAGGATGTATATGTGTGTGGATAAATTTGTCCTTGCCTTCGTTGCACAAATCCTCCTTCCTCCTTTGTGAATCATCCTTCTGAAATAAAGAGGAGTGTATTCTCCTCATCATGTGATGCTTTCCATCCTCTTTATCTTCTTCTATCTTCAATATCTCACCATTTGATAATGATGGCACATGCTGCACATGGATTGTGCCATGATCTCTATATGTGAGATTCTTTGGAACTCCTTGCAAGAGTGCAAGAGTTTCTCTCCTTGGAGCAAGTGCTCCATATTACTCTTCATGAGGTCCTAGATGTGCCCTTGTCATGACTGTGCTATTATCTCCATCCTTCTCTGCCTTCTCTTCAATAGTTGAAAATGCCTCATCATCAATAAGAGACCTTAGATCTTGGTCTTCTTTTGAAGGAGGAATCTCTATGTCTTCCTCTTGAGAAGAAAACTCTTCTTGCAATGGGGGCTTTTCTTTTGGCAAGGCATCATACAAGTTTCCTTCCCTTTTAGTGGTTTTCTGAAATGGAGCTAAGTTTATGGATCCTTCCAACCCATGCAAAATTTTTGTTTGATTTTTTTTGATAAACTCCATAGAAGGTGTTTCATAAGATTTTTCATCGAACCTTTCCACTATTCTTCAAATGAACTTTGCATAAGTAGATGTATTTGCATTATTCAAGGAAAAAGATTCAAATAACCACCAAGCATAAGCCTTACCCTCAAGATGTAGTGATGTTACTTTGATGGCTTCCTTTTTTGAAACTTGATGTTCTTGCACATAGGTGTCTAGCTCCTTCTCCCAAGCCCTAGCTGGACATTTATGCGATCCATAAAAAATATATAGAAAGAATCTACCCATACCATGTTGCTTTCTCCTTGTGCTTCTATCCTCCTTGATGTTGAAAAACCCTTGGAACTTCAAGTGATCTTTGAACCCCTTAGATTGAGCTTCATACTCTTGCAAATAACCACCAAGAGTCCCCTTCTTTGGCACATCTTCTTTCTTCATCTTCTTTTTCATGAACAAGTGGCTGATAGAGTGTTGTAAATATGATTATGTGGCTAAATTCTCACACCCATAATATGATGAACTAGATCTTTCCTCATGTACCTTTCTTGTTGAGGGACTTCCATGCCTTTCCCTCCTCATTTCTTTGATGTCTTTTCTTATACCCTGTAGAGTTTGAAAGCGAAGTTTTGAGAACCTATTTCCTCCAAAAAATAAGGGTTTTCTTTGATATTTCTTGTAGATCTTCTCCTTCCCATGAGGAGACTCCATAATGGTTGAAGAACACAGGTTGAGCCAATATTAGAGCTTTGATACCATTGTAATATTCCCAAATGGAGAAAATAAAAAATACATGCACATAAAACACATTTTTTTTAGAAATATAACCATTAACAAAAAAATTCAGCCCATGAATCCATTAGATCTGACATTATTACAACCAAATCGAAGAGGAAATCAGAAAAAAATCACTTTTTCCTAGTTAAATAGGCCTCCCATGGCCAAAATGGCCCAAAAACACTGAAACCCCAAGACTACTGCAACACAGAAATACTGCATAAAGTGATAGCATATTTTATTAAGGGTTTGTACTTAGAAATATGAGAGACAAAATAAATCTGATTTATATTAATCAATGAGGCCCAAAAATATAGATCTAGCCTCTTTTACAGAAATCCAAGAGAACTCAGCAAGGGTTTCTTGCTAGACATAAAGTACAAGAAGCACCTGCTGCAGATCTATGGCTGAATCACATTGTATGGCTAAAGCTCTGCATAAAAATGGTTGATCATGCAAACAAATGGTTGTAGCTCCTCCTACTAGCTTTCTTGGAAGAGGAATGAACCTCCTTTAGGGAAACTAGCTCAAAATATAAGGGATTAAACCCCTGCATTGCAATACCTTAAGAAATAATGCAGTTTCTGAAAGGGATTGCACTGTTGCTGAAGGTAAATTCTTGGCCTAACACCAGATAGTGGAAAATGTAGCACAAAATGATCTCTTAAGATTTCTTAAACAAGATCTCCAAGCAAGGGTGGGGAATTCCTGCCTGAGAAAACCCTTGCACTAAACAGTGCAAAAAACTTAGATAAACAGCCAAAGGATGCAAATAAGTCTTCAATCTTCCCTCATATGGTTGCCATTCCCTTCATTATATAGTTGATGAGCTTACTCACCAAGGGTCCCACCCAATTATGAGGTTGCTTCCATGCAAAGGCTCCTCCACCAAAATTACGCTATCTCCATTAGTCCCACTCATGTTTTTACAGTGTTGTTTGATCTAGTCAACCTTGACTAGATCTTTATGCATTGTCTCTTTTCACACTCAAGATATCTTCATTTTGACTAGCTAGATTGATCTTCATTCACATTAAGCTATCTTTATTTAGGATCCACTCCTTATATAATAATGTTGTTGACTTGGTCAAACTTAAATTTTTCCACACATTTTAGACCTTTTTCACACATGTGGATGCTTGATCTGGTTTTTAACATGATCCCTTTTCACATTATGAGGGAATTTATTCTTACTTAAGCTTCTTATGAGCCTCCTTGCACATTTATTCATCTAACTATATTTTAAAAGAAAAATTAATATTCCTATTAGCTGCATGCTAATTTAGGAATATTATAGCAATGTTGTTTAGCATAGGGTGTTCCCGAGCGGGAATCCCACCTCAGGAGGTTGTTTCTAGCATTCAGCTAGGAAACCAGTGGAGGATTCATCCTACCACTTTGTTTTTCAAATACAACCTTTCAGGAGCAGGAGATCTACATCTAGCATTTAGGCCATTGGGTTTTACCTCCATGCAGTAGCAGTCCCTTCAAGGATTACGTAGTTTAGCCCTGTAGATGTATTGGAGGAAGAAATTTTCTAGTATTTCAGCTAGAAATCCTATGAGGGATCACCTCCTCACATTGGATATATTGTTTCCATCACTCAGGAGCTGATTTGACATGTCTAGCAGTAGGATAATGAGCCTTCCTCTCTAACAACGTAGTTTTTTGAAGCTTTTGTTCATCCAGCAGCTATTTCCAATGGAGGAGATTGGAGGAGCTATATCTTGAGCTTTTACCCAAGGATCTAGTGAAAGGGTTAGCCCCTCTTGCATAGATATGATTTTACATCATTGTAGCCATCATATGATCGGATCTAGCCTTAGATCTACATTCCCAACAGCATATATGTGAAGCCCTAGGAGGGTGGTTTTCTTAGACTTACAGATCTAAGAAATCCCTTCTAGGTATCTTGGGAATCCATCATTGAGCTTAGATCTACAATTTCAGAATCATAAGAGCTCCCATTCTACCTAAATCTAACTTTCTATCTTTTAGGCAGTTGTAGTCCCAACAGTTGTAGTAGGGACAACGCAGTTTACCTTCTAGCAGAGTAGTAGTTACGAAGTCCCTCTTGGGACATCATTGCAGGGTCATTCTAGGCCACCCTTGTGGCTTGAGTGTCTCATATTTTGAGCATTGTTTTATTTTCTTATTCACCTCTAGTATATAAAATGGCTCAGCTATTTCTGTGCATTCTGATGTGTATATAGATTTATTTTTTACTTTGCTACAGTATTATTTTGTGTTTAAGTGTTACTGAATTCTCCCTTTTGGGATATTACAGTGGTATCAGAGCATGATCTTTGGCTCAACTTGTGGACACTTCATCTTTTACATCAAAAGAAGAAGCAGATAGATGAGATCTATCATGGAGGATGATAATTATGCCACTCCTTTATTTATATCCATGCAAAATCTCTCAAAGGAGGTCAATCCAATGAAGATGGAAGGACATAAAGAAGATCCAAGAAGAATATGTGATGAGGAAGGTCCAAGCACTTCCTATTAGCAAAAAATAAAACCAGAGAATCCTAGATCTCCTCATAGATCCATTATGCCCACTTTCTTTGGAGAGCGTGAAAGGTGTAGAAATGAAGAAAGGAATGAACCTAAGACTCATGAGACTCTCAGTCTATATATTGAAGAGTACAAAGCACATTCTAGAGCATTTAAGGAGAAGCTAACTCTCCAACAATTCTTCAAAATCAAAGAAGAAAGAGGTTCCTATAGTAGCAATAGAAGAAAGAGGAATAATAGATTCTAATTGCCTAGATTTTATGGATCTTACTCAAGAACTTTTAAGGCTTGGAGGAGAGAGTTAGATGCATTTTTCAGGCTACATCCTATAGCTGAAGAAGAGGCTGTCCAAATTGTAGCACTTCATATTTTAGGTGAAGCCAATGATTGGTGGTTTGGTCACATGGAGCATGAAAAGGTGACTAAATATTCAGATTTCTTTCACAAGTTGAGGAAGGGTCTTGAGCTCTTGAAACATAGAGTCCCATGCATGATTCATAGATGCACGAGGAAAAGGAGGAAGATTCCAGTGCTTGTACATTTGGAGAAGAGCAACCATCACTCTTACTAGCAGTTGGAGACACTATTGTCCCGGTTGGAGGAAATTTTGTGTTCTGGCAAGATGTTTCCACACATCAGTTGATCCAAGGTATGCATGGAATTTTATCACATATTGTTTCAGTAGATCTTATTTGAACTTATGAGGACATTCCTTCAGAGCCAATGCATAACCAAGGGTTAGAAAAACACGCTGATTTGAAGCAGCAACATATCACAGCGTAGAGGACCCTTGATATAATCAAGGAGGAGATTAAGAACTATCCCAGTTCATTATTGTTCAGCTATATTCAACCCTTTGAGTTTAAGTGTAGAGTTTTAGATATTGGGATGGACATGATCCTATGTACAATAAATGGTTGTGAGATCACTATTGCACCTTGCTTTGAGACAACACATGTATTACCATGCAGATCTAAAATGTTGTCACTTAATGGCTGTGAAAATGAAGAGGCCCAATCATTATTGGAGCATTATGAAGGTAGCTTCACTCATGAAGCAATGGAGGTAAAGATGACAAATGGTAGACATCTTGAGATGAGGAATATTTTCTCCTTTCTAGATGAACCTTTCTCAATGAGCATCTCATAGCTCAAAGAGAAATTTCTACCTGCAGCAGATCCAAAAATTCACTTGTTTTGGAGGGCCTTTGGTGAAAAGATAATCTCATTGAGAAATATCATTGGAGTTGCACTTCAACATTTCATGAAGTGAAAATTTCTTCAGCAGTTTGGGGAGGATGGTATTCTACAAAGGGAGGATACCATGATTATGCAGCACATCATTCATCATCTACATTGGGATGAGTGGGTGAGGATGATAAGCAAGGGGTTGCATGACCACTTGCAGATTTATGACATGGGCCAACATGCTTGGTTACGTTTGTTTCCCTTGGGAGAATTTTTTCACTGCCCAAAGGCTCCTATTTCTTTTATCCATGCCTTGATAAACACTTATGAAATGAAGAAGGAGGCATCGCTGCGCTGGCTGCTCTTGGGTGAGTATGGTTACCACCCAATAGCTCATATTTTTTTGATTCATGCCTTGTGTATCAATGATAAAATGAAGCAAAAGAAGGCATGCTCATTTTGGTTTCCCTTGAGAGAGTTTGGCTACCACATGACATCTCCTATGTCTATGTGTTTTGTATTGGGTAAATCTTGGCATGATGCTCTCATGATGTGCATTGATGGTGTTTATTTGTATTGGGTTGATGTGACATTCCACATGTCAATTAGTATGTTTTTGCTCCATGATGCACATGAGGAGGAGAGAAAGCATCAAGTTCTCTTGTTGCTTTGGTTGCTTTTGGGGGAGTTTGAATGGTCCATTTTACATGGAGGAGATGGAGGATGGAAACAAAGGGCCTTACTCCAGTGGTTACTATTAGGAGAATATGGTCTGACATCTTTTTTTACCCATATAACTCATTTCCTTGTTCTCTTGCATAATGTTGGAATGATGCTTGGATCCAACAAGGCCAACAAGGCTAAGGATGAGAGCATATCAATGCTCAATCAAATTCATAAAGCATGGGATGAAAAGATGTATTGTGAGATGGAGCTTTTCATTTGTGGAAAGAGCCACTTTATTTTATCTATCTCATGTGTTAATGATGATGTTGGACATCATATGGTTGTCACTTGATACTTCATGGTGGAAGGAGGACATCTAACCATGCAGTTGGAAGTCATTCTACATATTTTTGAAGACAACTTTGGAACCAAACATGCATAACACATTACAGCAAATGGAGGAAGCCTTCCTTATGTGGATGCCATTTCGAGGGGAATGGATGGCTTTGCATCTACTTTTGGAGTTGCTTGAGGAAAAGAAACATTTTGCCCGGGGGGGGCTGTAATATTCCCAAATTTTCACATCATATTTGGAATATTAGAGTCCTTTATTTTCTTAATAAATTAAGTAAATAAAAGGGTGGAGGGACCCACAAACCTCAAAGATGAATAAAATCCAATTTTAATGTGTATGTGGATATTTTAGATCTAAATCTAGAATCATAAAGTGGTGGAGCAGCTCCAATAATGGAGATCATGTCTCATTTATGAGATATATTATGGAGGATGAAACAGTCAAATAAGATCATGGATATTAAATATAAAATCATGAGGATCTTTAATAAGGTCAACTGATATCATAGTGCATTAAAAGAATATCATGAAGCACTTATGATAAGATAGTGGAGGAAGTGGTGCATTTAATGCACATATGATGGAGAGGGTGATCACCCATGTGAACTTGATGGAGGAAATGAGGCTACAACGTAGTCAAACATGAAGACTATGTCTACATGTACAACGCAGATTTGGAGTGGGCCTAGGCTATGGAAGGCTCATGCATATAATGAAGGTGAAGGCACAATGAAAGGATGATTTGGATTATTCATTTCTTGATCTGTTTAGATCTATATTTTTCTTAGGACATTTATATGCAGGCTTAGGCTATTTAGAAGAGTTTGCAGTGCTATTTAGCACAGGGTGTTCCCGAGTAGGAATCCCACCTATTTTTTTGAGTAGCTTTGGAAAGAGTATCGTTCTTCAATCCTTATCAGACATTGGTGCCATCTTCAGGAGGTTGCTTCTAGCATTCAGCTAGGAAACCATTGGAGGATTCATCCTACCACTTTGTTCTTCACATACAACCTTTCAGGAGTAGCAGATCTACATCTGAAATTCAGGCCATTGGGTTTTACCTCCATGCAGTAGCAGCCCCTTCAAGGATTTTACAGTTCAGTCCTGTATATCTATTGGAGGAAGGAATTTTCTTGTATTTCAGCTGGAAATTCTATGAGGGATCACATACTCACATTGGATCTATTGTTTCCATCACTCAAGAGATGATTTGACATATCTAGTAGTAGGCTAATGAGCCTCCCTCTCTGACAGCACAATTTTCTGAAGTTTTTTTTCATCCAGAAACTGTTTCCAGTGGAGGATATTGGAGGAGCTAGATCTTGAGCTTTTAGCCCAAGGATCTAGTGAAAGGGTTAGACCTTCTTGCATAGATCTGATTGTACATCGTTGCAGCCATCATATCATCAGACATAGCTTCATACCTACATTCCCAACAACATATATGTGAAGCCCTAAGAGGGTGGTTTTCTTAGACTTACAGATCTGAGAAATCCCTTCTGGGTTACCTTGGGAATCCATCATTGAGCCTAGATCTACAATTTCAGCATCATCGAAGCTTCCATTCTACCTAGATATAAATTTTTATATTTTAGGCAATTGTAGTCCCAATAGTTACAGTAGGGATAGTGTAGTTTGCCTCCAGCATAGTAGCAGTTACGCAGTCCCTCTTGGGACATCATTACAAGGTCATTATAGGCCAATCTTGTGGCTTGAGTATCTCATATTTTGAGCACTATTGTACTTTCTTATTCACCTCCAGTATAATAAAATGGCTCAGCTATTTCTGTGCATTCTAATGTGTATATATATTTATTGTTTACTTTGCTGCAGTCTTATTTTGTGTTTAAGTATTACTGCATTCTCCCTTTTGGGATATTACATGAGATCCGTATATTGAGGAATTTTACATTAGGAACAAAGTGGTTCCTATTATATTGGAGGATTTGTATTTTCTGACAGGCTTGTTGAGGAGAGGCTTGCCCATTTCTTTCTTAGGGTCTGCTCTCGGAGGAGAGATGGTGAGAGACTATGTTTTGCAATATTTCTATCCAGGGGTAGAGCCAAGCAAGGATTGGAAAATAAAAATCCATGAAATTCGTGATTTTCCTTTGAGAACCATTTTGTTCACGATCGCAAAGCTTATTGGCACTGTTACACTACATGTAGCGAATAGATCTTACATGTAGTATGTACTAGAGTGCATGGAGCCAACAATATTCAACTGGTCTAAAACTGTACTTTATCAAATAAAATAAAAAATAAACAAGGCAAAGGGAGGAAGGAAGAAAAACTTCAGTTATGGTTTGATCCTCATTTCATTTTCCTTAGAGAGGATTCCACTGATGTAGCCTCAGCATGTGACACTGGGTGTTTCTAACCCTAGAGATCCGAGGATGCAAAGATGGGTAGAAATAATGGCTAAGCATGCAGGCCAATTTTCCATTGTGTTCTCAACTACATTCTTTACCTGGTTTAGGTGACAGGTTATGGCCATCGTTGAGTATGCATATGCAGGCATCGATTTCTGAGGAGATCCAGAGTTAGATTTACCAGAAGGTGCTCAATGGGGTGCAATAGGTAAGAATGTTTTGACCATTTTTTTATTTTTCTAAGGTTTATACAATTTTTTTTTATTTTGATGTTTTCCTAAGACTAAACTAAATTTTCAATGTAATGCAGATGTTGGTCGAGTTCAACCAGTGGAGGAAATAGAGAATGGAGTGGATGAGCGAGCAGATAGGGTTGTCGGGAGAGCAGTCCTTCAGGATTTAGACACTGCTGAGACTTTGTCTGAGCTTTGGTAGCACATAGAGGGGTTGACCGTCGAGATTCCAAATTTATAGATCAAAGAGTTACCCATGCGACTGTAACGCCATACCATAGGCATTCCTAACCACTAGATGCAGTTATTGCGTACGATAGCTAGATCTATATCATGTTACCATGAGCATCACTAATTTACTTTTGACATGTTGCATACATTTTGAGGTCATATGACCAATGTGTCTTGGAATTTTTTTTATGTAAAAATATATAACTATCTATCTATTTGATTTCAATGTTTTCCTATGTTTATTTCGCAATCCTATTTAATTATGTGAATGTATCTTTACATGTGTTGAAAATGTTTGTCTATAACATGTTTAGCTAAAGAATCAGTCAATGTGTTCAATTTTCTGGAAATGTGTTGATATTGAATAAAATCAAAGTGTCTTTCCAAAATTCAAACTCTTAGGAACAAATGATGCAATGTTGTATTTCTAACAGTATAAACACTAGTAATTTGTAATACCACAAGTTTTGAGCATAACCTTATAATGATGTGGTTAATACCAAATGAAATGGAATTAGAGAGAAGTTCGATCAACGCGCTATAATCAACGATATTATTTGTCTATATACCGATACAAATCCATTGAAAACTCACTAACTTGCCCTTCAGAGTGAAAATGGCCCACGCCGCAGAGGATAGATTCTAAGTACTATGACTAGCACCGTCAGCATATCCAAAAAATGGTTCCAAAGATTCAGACATCTGCAATGAAATGTAAAGCGGATTACTAATGTTAAGAAAACTCTAAAAAACAAACTAAGATAGTGAATGCAAATCAAAAACACACACACACACACACACACACACACACACACACACACACACACATATATATATTATAATACAAACCATTTCAGGGCCGTGCCAATAGAATTCAATCGTAATCCACTAACACATAGGCACCCTTAGCAAGAACTCTTTTGACAATATAGGGGTCATGCCATAATGGCTCAAATTTCCCTGTACCTATTACATCAGCTTCTTGACCATAAAGAAGGACCAAGTCACCCTCTGATAAAATGCGAGGCTGGACATTTTTTTTTTATTGCGCCTTTATATGTCTCTTATGAACTTGGTTGGCCAATTGGGCTTCACGATGCATTTCATCAAGATGGATGAGGTTAAAAATACGTGCTTCTTCTTCTAAGGTGCCAAGTAACAAGTTGATTGTGAGTTTTAATGATGGTATTTCACATTGGATTGGCAAGATAGCCTCCAGACCATACACCAATTAAAAGGGATTAAACATGGTTTCGTTCTTACCGAGGTTCGTTACGCCCACAAGGTCGAGTACAGGATCAAATGCCAGTTTCTTTTAAAAACTCCTATCATTTGTTGAAGCATAAATTTAAGAATATTTTTGATAGCTTCAACTTTTCCATTTGATTGTGGATAATGAGTAAAATTATCATGTGAAAATCCTAACTTGGCAGTTAATTCAATCATTATATTGTTGGGAAAATTCTTCCCATGATCTGTGACTATAGCCTGTGGGACCCCAAACCGTGCAATGACATGATTAAAGAAAAATAATGCAGTTGTTTGTCTTTTGTTTTTGAATGTAGGCATCGCTTTGGCCCACTTGGTAAAGTAGTCTACTGCGACAATAATATAACTATGCCCCCTGGACAAACGAGGGTTACAAGTCATGAAGTCAATGCCCCAGTTCGAAAATGGTCCTACAGATACAACATGATGTATTGGCGCTGGCGGTTTACGGATTTTACGATCAAATTTCTGGCAGGCATGACAACTTCTGACCACGAGGATGCAGTCACGAAATATGGTAGGCCAAAAGTAACCAGCGCAGAGTATCTTCTACGAGGTAGCGTATCCAGACAACTGTCCACACAAGCCCCAACATGACAATCATTTAAAACCTTTTAGGCCTCCTCATGAGTGAGGCACCTTCTTAAAATTGTATTGACACCATGACGAAAAAGTGTATCGCCAATGATCAGATAATATTTGGCTTGGTATCTAATACGTCTCTAGTCAGAGCAAGAGGTATTAGGCCACAAAGTCTGGGTTTGGAGATAAATGATAAAATCCCCATACCAAGGATGAGATGATCTAATCAGAAACAAATACTTGTCAAGAATAGATGGTTCCGACGTAGTAGCAATACTATCATAGGGAAGGTCACAGAGAAGCTCAACCAAAACTAAAGACTTCTTTGGCTTGGATTTGATGAATTCCAAATCAAATTCCTACAAAATGGCAATCCATTTTGAATACTTGCCCCCAAGAAATTGATGTGATAAAATATAAGTCATGGGGTTGCAATCTGAAATGAAAATGGTTCTCTTGAACATGATATAATGGCGAAATATTTGGACAACTTGAAAAAATACCAAGGAAATATTTTCTATGTACAAATGCTTCACTTCTGTATCATTGAGATTACAGATCAAATAATACATCGGATGTTCTATCCCATTTTCTACTTGGAACAATACCATAGCGATGGTCGTATTAGCTGCGACGATATATAAGAAATAATCACTCTAATAATTGGGGGATACATTAATGACGCCTGGACAAGAGTATCCTTAACAACATCAAAAGATTGCACAAATTGGTCCCAATGGAAGGGAATCCCATTTTTTAAGAGCTGAGTAAATCCTTTAGCCATTTCAGCGTAGTTGGTTATGAACCTCCTAAGGAAGTTAGCATTTCCTTGAATTTTCTATAACTAAATTAAATTTGATGGCATAGGAAAATCAAGAATGGCCTGGACCTTCAATGGGTCGATTCAAATTCCTTCTTTTGAGATGACAAATCCAAGAAAACGACCAGAACCAACACAAAACACACATTTATGTGGATTGAGGTTTACTTTGTAGTGTCGGCAATGTAAAAATATAGCTCTCAAATTCATCGTATGATCAGTCTAACTTCATGAATGCACAGGTAAATCATCTAGATATGGTTGAACAATGTGCTTGATTTCATTGAAAGCATAATCCATTTCTCTTTGAAAAGATTCCCTAGCATTCTTTAAACCAAACGGTAGTTTTTGATAAGAAAATGTGCCCTAGGGACAGATGAATGTTGTCTTATATTGATCCTCTAGGCAGATATTGATTTGATTGTAGCTGGAAAATCCATCCATGAATGAAAATATTTCACATACAGCACAATCATCAAGAATCTGGTTGATAAAGGGAGTAGGATAGTTATCTTTTGGACAAGAAAGATTAACATCCCGATAATCGACACACACTCTGATGGTTCCTTATTTTTTCATGATAGGAATGATGTTGGAAACCCACTCAGTTAGTGGAACACGGTAAATGAAACCATCACAAAAAAGTTTTTCAACTTCTGCTTTAATGGCAGTGGCCTTCTTTAGATGAACAGGACGAAGGCGTTGACGTACCAAATTGACATCAAGGTACATATTAATAGTGTGTTCAACAATACTAATATCTATGCCTGGAATTTCCTCATAAGATCAAGAAAATACATCACGAAATTCACAAAATAGAGATCGATAAATTTCAAGTTAAAAAGACACGTCGACATGAATGTTTTCTACAACGTCAGGTTTGGTCAAAATATCAATAGAAATGGTTTCTTCAATATTTGATAGATTTCTCTCGGAATAGATTGCATTAATAGGAAAAGGATTCGAAAATGAATTTTTGATCAATGGGTGATATAGTTCACTAAGATTATTTTCTTCATTATCAGGAAGATGGGAACGATGATGATAATATTCCCATGGTTCTCCTTCCAACATCATGGTTTCCAAAATATTCTCATCTTTCAAGAAAGTTTAGGAAAAAGGATCAGATGGAGTACCAAAATATAAGGAATGATCAACCCAAACAACTGGCGATAATGATGTTGGATTCATCACCCAAGCCAGACAGATTGATTGCTATGCTAGCTAAATAGGGCTGGGCAACAGAAGCTCATCCAACATAACAATTTTAGAATCACCCGCACTCTTCCTTAAGCTAGATGGAGTGGAAGAGATCATGTAGCAGTTCTTTATACTTGGAATTTCTGCTGATGTCACAGGCAATGGTAATGCAAAGGTTCCCATGAGAGTGGAATCCTTTAAGATTCCTACACCAATGTTTTGAAGTGCAAGTTGGGGTACGTGAACTAACGGAACACTTCCAATTACCTGGGAACTGGAGGAAAAAAAGGATAGTTGATTGATGAGTGTGATAACACCTTTATGTGGAAAGGTGATCATTATAAAATATTTAGAAACAATTACTATCATAGCCTATAACCATGGCCTTCCAAGTAGAATATTGTAGTCAAGGGGTCCGTCAACAACCTCAACTTCAACATTCACTATATTTCCTCTAGTTCAACATGCAGGTTATTTATAATACCACAAGGCTTATATGTACGTCGGTAAAAATCTTTCAACGTCGTTGATGATTGTGATAAGCACGTCGAGCCAAGTGAGTTCCAACAGTTTAGAGACATAATGCATGTAGATGCTCCCTCATCAATAATAGTACGATGAACAAAGTGTTTGAGAAAATTTACTTGGATGGAGAATTGCAATTTTGCTGGTAATTACGGCACACGACCCGTATGATTAAAGACTACGAGATTAGAATCGGCCGGATCAATTCCACCTATTGATGACAACAAAGCCTGTTTCTAGGAGGGACAATTTTGTAATACCTCAAGTGCTAACATAACTGAAGGGGATTGAGCAAAATCTTCAACTATATTATAATTTTCAGTAGCTCTTACTCAAGGATTATATGTCGATTTATGGATGACTCCCTTTGGTGGCTTGATTGTTAATTCATGAATAGCAGGTGGTGGTACCGATTTCTTAGACAGATTTTTGGTTGAGGTAGTAGGTTGATCAATGGCCTGACTACCATAATATTTATTACACGTTGAGACCAAAAAGTATTGTTGATGGTGTTATCACCCAAAAAATTTCAAAACAACATTTTGATAAGGTTACCAATTTTCATGAATCAAAATTTGGTTTTAGGTGTCAATTTAGGTTTGATCAAGGGTAGGTTTTAGATTTCTTATAGTTTAAAGCTTATCCTAAGGTTCAAATAAAGCCTTCTTTAAAGTTCTTTCATGTCAAATATTTATCATTTTCCATTTGTAGGTCATTTCCCAAAGTTTCGTGTCAAAACTGTTCAATTAGCCAAAAAACCGTGTTTTCGTAGCAACACCCGTTGAAAGAACTCATTTTGTGCTACAAAAGCGTTGATAGTTTCGTAGCGCAAACATGAAAAATTACAGTGTAGGCTCTATGAAAGCACGGATTTGTAACTGTCTTGTCAGTTGATTTGGAAGATGTCAGAAACCATTGGGAAAAGGTAGGATAGTGGCATGTTGAGTCATGTAATGATGAAATTCGATGTACACACCCACGTTTTTAGTCATCATTGTCATTATAGGTTATGAATGAGGCATCAATGAGTTATGAGAGGAAATTTTAAATTTCAAAATCTTTCCTAATTAGTTATTCTCATTCCCTTTTGCCTCCATTCGAAATGTCTGAGCTCTGATTGTCAAGCCAATCCTATGGCTGGCTCATATAAATGCTTTATTACACCCATATCAAGCGAGGTTGATAGTTTCTCAAGTGAGGTTGTTGTTACAATTATTCAAGCGAGGCCGTTGTTACATTTTTTCAAGCGTGGTTGATAGATTTGTTCAAGAACATGGCAGAGGAAAAGAAAATTCATAGAGGAGGACACTGCTTAAGGAATGCACCTGAAGACATGAAAACAATAATTGAAGACCCAACAGTGATCGAAGCATTAAAAAGAGTAGTTTGCCTACGGTTTTGTGAAAAGTTGCAGGGTTGTCACACACAGGTATCCAAGGAATTTGCCATGAATTTCAATGGAACAACCACTAATGTCAGAATGCTAAGTGCGTCTATTACACACGAGGTCATTACTGCCGTTACTGAGATACCAAGAGGTCAAGAAACCTGGTTCAAAAGTTTCAAATTTGATATGGAGTAGTGTAAAGAGTTCATGAAGCCTGAATACACAGACATGGACCTTAATAATGCTATCCCTAGAAGCTGCATCAAAGATAACTACTCAAAACTACTGCTCAACATTAACAAATATTTTACCTGTGAAGGCAGATATCACAAGGTTTATTCATATCATTTCAAACTGCTTCTACACTTCACTGGTAATATTTCACTTGATTTACCTTTTTATCTGTATAGAGTCTTGCAAAGATGGCTGATAAGCTGCAAGAAAAGTCTAAAGGGAGTGAAACATGCTTATTTCATCATGGTTTAATGAAGTTATTAATTTTAGATGAACTTTAGAAGATAGGCAGAGATTGGTCATCTTTCTTATTTATAAATGGTTCTGAGTTGGAAACCCTAACACTTGCAAGAAACACTAAAGCTAAAGGAGTTCTATCACCACCAGCAACAGAACCAAGTCAACCTATGGCTACAAAACCAAAAGCAACTGTGTGAGTGAAGTCAAGAAAGAAAACTGAAAAAGGGCCAGAGAAAATGAAAATGCTTACTACTCCAACACTCCCACCTGCAAAATAGAGATCAAAGTTTGTCAAAGATGCAAACCAGAAACAAGCTATCAGCAAGGGGACTGAAAGAGTAACTAGAAGCCAAAAAATGGAATTAAAAGGAAAGACAGTTGCTACAGAATAAATCCCAGCAACAAAGGGGAATCTAGAGGATATTCTTCATGCCATTGAAATAAAAGAGACACTCATTGTCCAAGCTGAATTCATCGGGAAAGAGGAGCATAAGTTGAAAAAATCCAAGTCTTCAAAGAAGTTAGAGTTTGAGAGGGAAGATGCAGGTTTAATATTTCAATCAAGAAAGCCTATGACTAGGCATTCTAGGAAACTGATAGAAGGAAACAAAGAAGTTCAAATACCCATTGAAACAGCTGAATCCCCTAAATAAATTTTTGATCTTTCATCACCTACAGTGAAGCATACATTCAACAGAAAAAAGGGGGAAAAGAGAAAGTGACAAAGAAAATGGAGTTTCAGTGGCTTGAGGAGAAATTAAGGTTGGAAAACCAGGAAATTGCTATCATGAAAAAGAGAGCTAGAAAGCACAGTGTTGAGAAAGTACATTTTAAAATAATGAAGGCACTATGGGAAGGACAAACTTATTCTGTTTCTGAAACTCCAAGTAGTACAGAGCAATTTTTCAAGTGGACAGTTCCAGCAATAAAGGAAATTAAGTTTGTCAGAATAATAAATACTCATTTGAGAGCTACTAACAAAATACTTAAAGACCATGTGAGAGATTTAGAGTAGTAGTTAGATTTGATTCATGATGAGTTAAAGATCAGAGGCATTAAAATGACAGTCATAGAAGAACCAATAGCTCAACCAAGTGTAAATGAAGAAGGGACCTCAAGAAAGCTAGAATGATTGTGTTTTTACAGTGGATACGGTTTTTAAATGATGGAGGTGGGTATATTTTGAGTTTTTTTCATAACTACAATTTTCACTTGGAAAATGTTTCACAAAACTGCATACTCAACAGCTTCGTTGCGCATTTAGTGTAAAAAAGCAGAAAAGCACTATGAAACTGTTGTAGCTTCTTTTCTTGCTTATTTTGATCAATTTTTGAAGGGTTAAAGAATGAATCAAGAATTGAATTTTCTATGGAGGGTGTATTAAAGGGTAATTAAAATGATCCTGGAGGAAAGAATTCAAAAATTTTAAGAATAAGGGTTGAAATGGAAGCGCTACGAAACTACTGTGTTTTTGTAGCGCCTAATGTTACAGCATTTTGAGCAGGGTTTAAGTGGTTTTAGACAGTTGGAGGCTAGGGATGAGTTATGGGACATGTTATGACAACTTCCAACAACCAAGGACCATGAAATGAAGGGTACATGATGGTTAGAATGTTCAAATAATGAAAAATATCTTAAGCCTAAAAAACAGGGGTTTGTTTCCTATTTTGATGGAGGTCAACAATATGGTAATGAAGAAATGAAGCTCATCATCCATATTCGACCATGTGAAGGTACCGCTGGAAATGATGTAAATTTAAATAGATAAGGTTGTTATAGATAATATTAAACAGTTTGAGTCCTTTTTGGAATAGGACTGTTTAAGTAGATTAGGTGTCTTTTTGTAATAAATTCCATGTCTTATGGTTATGCAAGGTGTTAGTAGTTAGAAATTTGATGTATCTAGCCTAGAGGCAAATCATCTCATGTTGTAAGAGGGCTATTAAAGGCCAAGAGGTATAATTTGTAAAGGGTTGGAAATTTTTGGCAAAACTGTGCTTATTGTGAATTGACTGATTTTCAGCTAATACAAAGATTTTCTACTTGACCAAATTGAGATTCATAAGGACTTTTAGTGTGTTCCTATTCTATTTGCATCTCTTATATTATCTCATTGTAGTGGTGTTTCATCTATATTACTCAGAATTCATCTTTTATATGCTCTGACTTCCTATATAAGTGAACTGACTGTGTTTTTACAGTTTCATGTGTGTGTACCTTATGACTAAAACTCCGATATGCCTCAACTTCCATGTTAAGTAGATTCACTGAATTACTGAGCTGTTTTGACTCCATAATCCCAATGAATTCATGCTAATGTGATTCTCAACCTAAATCTATTAGTTATCTGTTTATTTCCTAATTAGAGTTAGCCATCTATATTTTTATCCAAATCATCAACTCTTGAGAAAGCCCTCTCAGGCTAAGGAGGTTAAGCCTTAGTCAAAATATTAGGTTTGAAATAGTTACATGAAGTTGGCTGATAAAGCAGCCTATCAGATCCAATTTTGTGATAACAGATGGCTTTGTGACAGATAGCATAAGCACTTGGGAACTAGAAGTTAGATCTGTAGCAACCAAATTTGTGTCCAGATTTGGAAATGGATCTGTTAACACAACTGATGCATGTGACGTCTTAACCATTTTTGAGACTTTAGTGCGGTGAGGAAAATCTCAAACAAAGTGTTCCTCATTACAGATTATGCACGGATAACGAGGTTTTCTATTTCCATATGATTAATCATATGGTCCCGCGGGTTAGAAGTTTTCTTTTTCTTTGATTTCGCTTTTTTCTTACTTCCAGGTTGCTTGTGACTTTTTCCTTTGTCAAACGACACGAAATTTATTTCAGAAGAAGGTGCAGGATTAGATGCAGTAGTATGATGTGTGATTGCATTACCAATCATACCGTATTCGGCATGAGAGTCCTTTGATGGAGGAGGAACAGTAAAATTAGATCTCGGTGCATTAGGAATTTTCTTGTAGAGCATGCCAAACTGAGTATAAATCAAGTCTAAATATTGGGCACGAGCAATAAACTGCTCTTTAGTGATGATGCCACCCTTAGCCACATCCTCAGTTATAGATAATAACATGGACTTAATGAACCACTCAACAAGGAGCTGATCAGGAACAAATATCTTAACCATTCTACGATGACTATGCCACTCATGAATATGATAAAAAATGTGAGTAGCATTAGTCTATTTAAAAATAGTTAAGAGTTCAGTTCCAGTTTCATATCGTATGGGTAGCTGGAAGTGAGTAAAACATACAATAGCTAGGGCAGTGAAATTATCGAAATAAGCTCTAGGTAACTCAATTTACCATTTTGCAACCGGGCCAGTGAGCATATGCTGAAAAATACATAGTTGAAAAAGAGTCATTATTCAGAGAGTTTGATGAACACCACAAATGATAAGTCATAACATGATTCAACGGGTCTTCCCAGGGTTTTAATTGAACTTAGGAATATCCAAGGGTAATTTATGAGGTATCATCGGCCACCGAGGGGCATAGTTGATTGGATCATTGGTGAACCGATTTAAATTTGGTAACTCTAAAGTTGCAACAAAGGGAAACTCTCGATTGAGGTCGGGTTGAGCATAGCTAGGGTATGATGGAATTGCTTTGGAAAAAGGCCTTTGAGCACCAACATAAGGAATCTATTGCTGTTAACCTAGATAGGGGTTGATTTGATAGGAAAATGCTTGAGGATTTTGTTGACCAAAACCTGGGTACGATATTTGTTGAAATGAAGGTTGAGGCATTTACGCCTGTGATTGCCAAGGGGTCTTTCCAACAATGTTATAAACCAAATTATAATAACTTGGATTCGGTTGAGAATAGGTATAACCTGGTTGTGGCTATGACATCTCATAATATGGTAATCCATCTTGTAAATAAATGATTCTAGGTACAGGTTGTTGAAAATTAGCCAAATGAGTTGGAGTCTGAGGGCCAAACACTTTAGGGTATTGAGTTGAAGGACTCGCCTGAAATGGTTGTTGTACAACATTTTGAGTTTGTAATAGGGGTAAATATGTATTAACAGGTGGAATTGATGTGGGTGCAACAGGTTGAACCAGTTGATATGAGTGTACAACTGTTTGAGGTTGGATAGGCAGAGTGGGCTGCCATTGAAAAACATTCATTTTGACATTAGGTTGACCAAAAAATGACGAAGTAATGTCAAAGTGGGTGACCATAGGTTGCACCCCAGCATGAGGAGTATAATAAGATGAAAAATATTGTTCTCCAAATGCAGGGAGTCTAGTTGAAGTTGTACTGGATGGAATCGACCCAGATGGACCAACTTGATATTTCCCTGATGATGAATATAAATGATCAAGTCGTTGAGTACTCACTATAGGTTTACAATTTATAATACCAGACGATGACATTGGTGAAGTCCATGGGTTTGAAGATGCATAAGAGAAAATTCCAGATAAATATTTATAACCTGATGGGACCATAGGGCCTCCATGTAAATATGACTATGGTGAAGTTGTGAACATCAATGGGATAGCAATAGAAGGTGCTGACACAATCAGAATAGACGGTCCAACCGAATATTTTGGTTCACGCATGGTTACTTGACCAAATGTATACCCTTTTGAAATGACAGGGATTTGAATTGGAACAAGATCAACAAAAGAAGAGGGTAGTGATTTAGGAAAATAATCGTACAGGTAAAGATCCTCCCCAAAATGGGTTGGAGTTAAAGGTGTTTCATCTTGTGGGATTTCTTCTATCAAAATTCAACCAAGTGGAAGGATTTCGTCATTAGGCCCAAATTATATTTCACGAGGTTGACTGCGTGATATGGGAGACTCAATGGCTACAATAAATTGTGGGGTGACCAATACAGGAACAAATTCCGGTCATTCGACTTCAGGATGCAGATGTTCTAGCAAAAAATAGATAGGATTTGGATCAACTTCCAATTGAACAACGTCGGGTTCAGGAGGTATGGTCTCACTGATTGGATGGATTGTGACCATGGGTAGCTATGAGGACTCTGTCTCGACAATAGTAAACAAACCATGATTTGTAGAAACAACTTGTGACAACTCTGATATATGGGAAGATGATGCTTCAATAAAGGTACTAATGGTAATGGTTTCGATAGAGCGATGTTGCCTTTGCCGACCAAAAGTGACTTCCAGTGGTAAAGGTGGTTTCAATGCAAGTCTACGCAAATGATGGGGAAAGGGATTTTCTTCTTCCACGATGACTGATTAATTTTATAACCAAAAACAGATAAACAAAATAAAAGGGTAATGCTAAGAAATTTTTTTACCAAGAAACTGTGAATTGCAGAATAGCTCTTGGCGAACCAAGATGTACGGGTAGGCAATCTCCCCGAATGTTGTGTTCAGTGTATCATAATTTATAAGGCAGCTGAATTGGTTCAATATGGATGGATAAAAACCTAAGGTTGTCCTCCCAAATATACCCGAAGGTACGTGGATGCCCAAGTCCGTATTAGAGCTGTCTAATGTGAAACCACACAGTGAGAGCACCCCTTTATAATTTTCATACTATATCACTGCCTGATATACTCTAAGGTACATGGACAAGCTACGATATAATTACGTACGTGGAGTGAGGTATCACACTCATAATGTATCACAGACAATTAACGATGATTACTATGTTTTACGACGCTAGAACACATCTCTATCCTAGACTTTCTAAGTGTTATCGTTATGGTTCCAATGATTTTTTAGGTAAATTGATGTAAATTTTAAGTTTATCTTGTTTATAAATTTTCCTTTCAAGGTTCACCACGATGATGTGATGGAAATTCCTAAAATGAAAAATAAAATGATAAGAAAACTTTTCACTTTTAACTTTTTCAATGAAAATCTTAGCTACTAAAGGGAAAGAGAAATCAGTTTCGAGAACAAACAACAAAGAGAACAAACTAATATGCAACTTTCCTAATTTGTTCATATGAAAAACACACAATTCACTACATGCACATGCAAGTTTTTCTTTTCAGTCCCCTTAATGTAAATGAAAAAATGAAACTATATGCATCAAATCAACAAAAACAAATGCTTTCTTATTTGAGAAACGATGAATTTAACAACAATTTATCTTTTAGGAAAAATGAAGAATGGAACTACAATTTTTCCTACAGGAAACGAATAATTTAATAACAATTTCCTTTATGGAAAAAAATGGATCTAATGCAGAAATAAAATACTTTGAATTTGATTTGTCAATGATAAAGAAAAACACTTAAAGAGACATTGAACAAACTTACTTTTCACTGGTCTCTATGAGGCATCAGATAGTTGAAAACACAACAAAAAAAAGGTTAAATGTGATGGAAAAGATAAATTAAAAGGGAATTTGTTTGGCTTTTGGGGAAACACAGTCTATAAGGGGAGACAATGCATTGCAAAGCACCCATGAGTGGGAGACAATGCTATGGAAAGCACTATGTCTTGACCAACAATGCGTTGGGCACAACAGAGAACAAAATTCAAGCTAATAAACACATTTCTAATGAAAATTTTTGTTTAAAAAGACTAATAATTGAGAGTAGATTCTATTGGGTGGGTAAGAAGAGGAAAAAACACACCAAGGATGAAGGGAAACTGCCCAGCGGAGTCGCAAAATTGTTATGCGGAATTATTAATTACGGATAAAACACATTCCCTAAATGCGGTGCTATGCATTTAGAACAACAAATCAAAAAATTTGTAGACACTTTTCCTAAGATTAAATAGACACAGAAATATGGAGAAACTTACTGGGGGTCCAAGCGCTTCCTATTCTCATTCTATCGCTCTTGCTGTAGCTTTCAATCCAACTTTTATCGACAGATTAGTTCCTGCAAGTATAAATAGTAAACAACAAAGAGATTGCAATATACAGATGCCTATTTTTCTTAATCAGTTAAATCAATGAAACATGAAACATATACATCAGCTAAGAATCCATGATATGAAATACAAAAACATATATAGATACATATGTGGGAAAATGAGTAGCAATATTTATTAATGGATAGAAGGGGGAGGTTACAACCAGCGATTGATTTGATGTCACTAGCTCCAGCATCATCCCAGCCTTATCACAATGAAAATATCTCCAGTAGCATATCACTCTAATCAAACACTCAATTAAGAAACCAACAACATTTCTTTACCAAATTTATTCCTTCTCAAGCACTAGGATCTATGCTTAATTTATAGAACAACTGAAGGTAGTTTCTCAATTAATGACTTTCTAATAATAGGAAAGACATGTTCCCAAGCTTGGAGGTGTTAGATGGACAAATGGATTCAAATTTTGACACATATGGACTCTTCTAGAAGGCACTAGCTGGGTGGATATTCTAGAACAATGAGAATTTTTCTCCCATTTGACCAACGCACTCTTCAATGTTGGGAAGTGCTTTGTAGAGCACCGTTGAATGGAGGTAATTGCATATGCAAAGCAGTTACTCCCTTGAGAGGCTGTGTTGGTGAGATCATAGGTGATATAACATGTACTTCAAATCTTGGAAACCTTACAATGGAATTCATGGATGATTTGTTCTTGTTCTTTGTCTTAGGGCATGTAGCAACTGAAATGATAGGGGATGATAGACCCTATTTCATTGGTTCTAGGGATGATATGCCCAGTTTAACTAGGTCATTGGGAATGGTGCCCAAATTGACCTATAACACGAAATAGCAGCGAAATGATATGTGGAGTAGCCCTCTGCTACAAATGGAACCCTTAGCACCCTTACTACTATGTTCCTGACCTATTTTTAGTTATCCATCTGCGATGATTTCGGAATAGAGTTACTAACCCAATTTAGTAAAACCCCCTCCATCCATATCTCTGACCATCTCCACGAATGGTGTCGAAAACGTAGTTTGTGCAAAGCCAAACTCGACGATTGAGTTTTGTTAGACCTATTCCTGAAAACTCTCACCGCATATATTTCGAAGGATGTGGTGCAACAAAAGCCCATATCCGAAGAGGATGCCATCAGTAAGGCCCAATAGTTCGAGCTGATCTATATGCAGACACGGTATATTTACAATATCTTTCTGAATGCCCTGTGCCTGCAAACTTACAAATTATTTCCAAGCACGTCGAACTATG
Organism: Pinus albicaulis; assembly: GCA_034641835.2. Classification (NCBI taxonomy): domain Eukaryota; kingdom Viridiplantae; phylum Streptophyta; class Pinopsida; order Pinales; family Pinaceae; genus Pinus; species Pinus albicaulis. The sequence continues at coordinate 933,079,398 of CM076574.1, read as the reverse complement.
TAGATAGTTTAATTGGGTCATCGACCCAAAATCACCTAAGAAACAACGTTCAATACCCCGCTTACACGTATGATTCTACCCAGAACATACCACAACCCGAATACCAAAGTCATCACATGCCTCTGCAAAATTTGACTAGTAGGGTGTCATCGTACCACCATCAGCATGGAGGAACCTTTCCTCTGACTCAGGGGACCCAGTACGTAGATAGACATGCTGACGGAAGAGCTCCCCCCCAATAGCCATTTACAAACCTAGTGTTGTACCTTAAGAGACAATCCCTTTGTTGTGTTAAGGAATCAGTGCTTCAGACATTTATATGATTATTTCACGAATATATATGTCTCTGTTTTATTAACCCTCAAGTATTTATGATCAAACCCTTAAATATTAAATATAATGAAGAACACACAATGCTATCATTTGTTGATGTTGAATGAAGTGGTTAGGATAAAATGAAAGAAGAAGCCCAAACTGATATGTTGTTTTATACAGAAAATATCATCTCAAACCCCAGAAGAAATATATGAAAGAAACAGTTAAAACAAAGGAGCGCCAATTAAGGATTTTAACTCTTACATATAGAAGTAAAAAGAGACCTACTGCTCATAAAAAAATTTTATTCATAGATAGAAAACAAAAAATGTAAACTTGAATAGATTTCAACATTAAAAAAATGCCAGAAACTTGCTTACTCATTCATTAACCTTTGAATCTCTGAGTACAAAAATAATTGTCTGAAGGCCCAAAACTTGGAACCTTTCTTTCTCTTGAAAATTAAAATAAATATAGTAAAAAGCAGTTTAGAACTGCTGTAACCAATTCTAACTACCAAAACTACTTAAGACTTTGAAGGCTCTCTTTACATGCCTTGAAAATGTCTTATTACAATTACACTGTCTTCAGAAAATAATATAAAATAAACATCCTAATCTATAGGAATTCCTGATGATGTGGCTTCTTTTTCTAGGTCAACTGATTTGTTTTCCTTTGATGTCGATCCTTTAGGTAGGTCTATTGTCCAAGCTCTACAATTTTTCCATATTTCTACCTTCGTCCTGGATGAATGTGTTAGATTGTGATATTCCAATCTGAATGCAGTAATTTGATCATAGGATGACCTTTCTGTGAAAAGAGTCTTTACCATCCACAACAGTTGAAAGTGTCTCTGCAAGAAGTTGACCATTATTTCTCCTTTAAGCACCTGAGTCTTTTCATGCTTGTTATCAACTTTTATTTTTGTCAATACTAATAAGTTCTCATAAGAATTCCATGGAAAAATATTTCCTTCAGCTCCCCAACATGATGGCAAGCCTACTCTTGTCATTTTTTCAAATGACTTATCAAACTGACTTAATGCTCCCTTGATTTCCATTAGCTTCTTTTCTGCAGCCTTTCTGAGATCATTTCTGACTATCATCTTGTTAATTTCTACTACATACAACATTCTGTCCAGCATGTCATTCTTCTCTAACTTCTGATTTGATTTTGAGTTAATAAAATCAATGAATATTCTGGCCCAAATGGCTCTATTAATTTTTTTTGTTTATGAGACATGATTGGTTCTTCACATTCTAAAATAAGACTTTTCTCTTTTGCAACTATCATCAAGAAGCACCAATTAGATTTCATTTCTGAAATGATATCAGTCCAAATGATGTCTTTGGCTTGTATCAATGAGAGAATTCCTTTCAGTCTTTCTTTGAGATTTTTAATCTCAGCTTCAGCATTTTGGAAATCTAGCTTGTACTTTTTAACTTCATCCTCTATGACTTTAATCAATTTTGTTGTAGTCTCCAGATCTGTTTGAGCCTTTTTCCGATATCTTTCAGCCATCTGCAACTCAGTATTTAATTGAACAATCTGTTCTTGAGGATCATCATTACCGGTAGGAAAAAACAAAAGTAGAACTATGGTTATCAATATGATTTTGCAATGAAATTGCATTTTTCTTTATTTTGGAGATTTCTTCATCTTTCCGCATGAGTTGTTGTAAAATCTTCTCCTTTTCCTTCTCTACCTCTGCCACTTCTGTAGCCACTGAATTTTCTCCAGTAGGTAATTTTAGCTTTTTACTTAATGTGGATATTTCTACCTCAGCACTTTGCATGAATTTTTGCACAACAGTCTTTTCAATGGGGTCTACTCCAATCTTTATAATGATTTTTTTCAATTTCTCATTCTGAACTATTAAGGATCTTGAATTAGCCTTCTCTAACTTCAATTGTTTAAGTACTTTCCCCAACATATTTTCTGCCTTCACTACCATTGCATTAATCTTTGTGAAGTCATTTACAACTAATTGACCTGTTTGCATATGCAAATTCATTTTATCTATCAGTGGGATTTTATTCACATCCACAGTCAAATTTACGGTGTTGAAACTGTTGGAAGAACCAATTGACATGTCTGTAGGATGTGACAAGGAAATTATAAATTGATCTTTCTCAAGATCCATTATAGTCAACAATCTTGTTTTTTCAGCAGCAACTTGATGTTCAGCTTGGGCCTCCATGTTAATTTTCATCTTCTGATTTCTTTCCTCAATTTGTGAAAACATATGTTTAATCAAAGGCACCTGTTCATGGGAAGCTTCATGACTCCTGGGTGAAGTAGGAGCATTTTTCTCTTCTCCCAAATGTAAAGAAAAACCAGTTGAATTAGATGTAGGATCTTTAGCAAATTTTTTTCTCTTTTCGGCTCCCTGCTCCTCATCCTCTAGATCAATAACCACTTCTTTGTTTCTTTTATTTGTTTTCTCTGCTATGACAGGAGTCTGAATATTTGCACCTACTGAACTCATCATACCTTTACTAGTTTCCTTCCTTTTCTGGCCTACTTTCATGAATGAAAGCAAAGTACCCATTCTCAACTCTTCTATTTGAAATTACACCAAAAGGGTCATAAGCCCAACTTTATCCTAGTAGAATATGCATCTCATCTAACATTATTGTTACTTCATCAAATGCCTACCTCATATTGACTATGAAAGGGCCTACAATCATGGGTAATTTATATATATGTCCTTTTTTCATAGGCACAAAATGAACCTGATCAACGTTTAGGCTCTGTCTAATAAAATATAAAGAAAAAAGCTTCATTGTTACAAATGTTGGGAGTCTATAAGGCTCAACACTTGCTCCATACAGCCTTATTTCAGAGTAATACTAAAAAACAAACCAATCTCCATATTTGAAATTCTTTCCTAAATGTAAAAAATCATGACCTTTAGGTAAGAAACAGGGAGGAGGAAATCCATTCAATATCTTACATGGAACTGACATGTAATAGTTATCAAAATCAAACAATCCAGTCTCATTTTTCTCCCTTCTAACTACATCTGTCCAGAATATCACCGATTTCCTTATTTTGTTTGCATCCATAATATTTAGACCTAAATGCATGAATTATTCCACATTCTGATATAAGAAAAAGTATATTATGAATGAAGAAAATTTGAAAGAATCTATTAATGAAAGGCTCATTAGCTGTGAATTGACTGCTTCCTACCAATATGATGGAATATCCAACACCATTCTTGGCTTCATCATCATAGCAAACATCACTAGGACTGATTTTTCCACTGTATTATCATCATTTTAACCCATAATTTTTGCAATGTTACTTAATACAGGACGATTATTTGTGTCAAAAACCTCCATAGAAAATTCCTTACAGTATGGCTGAAAATGCTTCATGTCAGGTTTAAAATAAAACATGACCTGATTAAACTCTTGACCTGCAAGATTATCATAATAATATACCAGTGAATCGTCAGAAAATTGGATGGATGACTCTGACTCAGGATAACAAAGGGCTTCACGGATTAGCTGGGTGGACACTTGCAGAACGTTCTCTCCTTGGGAATTAATAACAAAACACTTCCTTGAATACATGAATGACACCAAGAAATAGATAAATTAGGGAAAATATGGGTCTTGGGAATGCATGCAGAAAGAATTCCAGTCTTGACCATGGCAGAATAAACAAGGGAAGCAATTTCATTCAATATAACTTTTTGATAGAAAGGAAGGTGAATTACAGAACATACTGTTAGTATGAATCCTTTGTCGAAGTCTACGAAAAGGACCAATTTAGCTACGCATAACTAATAGCCCTAACAACAAAAGTGGCTGCCAATATCTTCAGATATGCGGTTAGTTGAACAAGAAAAGAGCTGCAAAAAACCAAATCTATGGATGGAAAGACATTAAGCAGTAAAAACAACGGTTTGCTCCATATACCAATAGACAAGACAAGAACAATTTTTGAAATAATTTTTGTATTAATTGGGCACCTGGGAGGAAAATAAGAAGGCGTATTCAATTCTCCTCAGTGGGATGGGTTCTTGGAAGTCCTCAACACTTCAGATCTAAGATTTCTCTCTCTTGTTGGTGTAGAAAACCCAATGCAAAGAATAGAGCTCAATGGGAGCTCACACAGCAAATGATAGAAAAATGTGACCAAGTGTATAGATCCAGAGTGATCTAATAGGCAACAAAAGGTGAAGAATGGTAGGAAAAACCCTCCTATTTATAACAAAATATTGGGTCATTCTAGATCTTGGTGCATGGGTTAACCAGATCTAGATCCACTTTTATGGAATATTTTATTATATTTGTTGGAGGGAAAAGGTATTTGACTTGGGTCAAATCCCTTGATTTGTCAAAAATAAATAAATAAATGATTTATTTATCTTTTTAAGGAAGAGGTTAGAAGATAATCAAATAAATAATGATTTATTTAATTATTTAAGGAAGTGGTTGAAAGATAATTAAATAAATAATGATTTATTTAATTATTTGTGGGTGATTTGGTCATATTTAACAAGGAATATTATCTAAATAAGATTTAAATAATTATTCCTAGAAAATAATAAGATAAATAAAGCTTTATCTAATTGATTTCTTTGTTTTTGGGTTAAACATGACTGGGAATAATAATTAAATTATGGTTTAATTAATTATTCCATGAGGAAAATTAAACAAAATAAGTTTGTTTAATATTTCCTTTTGGGGTTTCCTGTTTAGACCATAAAAAACCTAATAAATGTGGTTTATTAAGTTATTTTACATAGTGAAAGCAATTTTACTTAGGGTAAAATTGGTCTTACATGGTGTACTTGGGTCCATCTAATGATAATAGGTTAGATGACTAAAAAATGGTGTAACAGATTGCCCCCCAGCGTGCGAGTGTCAGGAGTAAATCGTATGACCGAAGTACGTTGTAAGAACTCAATCACTAGACAACAAAAGGGGAGTCAGAGAGAGAAATGCAAGGTAGATAGTGTGCTGAAGAACTAGACCCTGAGGAGACGAGACTCGCAGGTGCAACAAGTCTCTTTTTATGAGAGGGTACCTGTGCTGAAGGTGGCGGGGGAGGCATACTTATGCCCACCGAGAAAAAGTACAAAAGAATAGTGTGTCCAGTAAACAAGGGACTGAACCATAAAGTACAACCGGCATAATCATGAGCTAGATAAAAATACAATGAGGAATCCCATATACATGTTGTGCCTGGGATAACAGCCATGACTTGTACAATAATATCTGAGTACATGAGATACAAATACAACCCAAATGCCGTCTGTAAATGGGGAAGGGCTCACAAAATCTAATTGATACATGCAAATCAAAGAGGTGCTGCAAGTGGCTAAGGCCAACATCATCAAATATCTGGAGCTGTATCGAAGGCTGCAAGGAGGAGGTCATCCGGGCATGTGGGGGGCTACCTGCAGGGCCACCCCCTCATGAGGGTTGAGACATCTCACACACACCTGGGAATCATCAAGAGCCGCTGTTGTATCACTGAACCATCAAGTATACGGATCTCGGTCATGCTGAAAGGAGCTAGAGTGGAGAAACAATCAAGTCAAAGGGAAATGAGAGATCCCTTTGCCTGATCCGAGGCACCGAACAAGAGTGGAAGCTGGAACCAAGGTACACCGCCCTCTAGACCCAGCTTCTGGAATGAATGAGCTGGTGTTGACAGAAGGAGGTACGCCATAAGTGAGGCAATGAGATATCCTCAACTAAGGCACGAGAGAAAATAGTAGAGCGACGAATAGACTAACACTAATGATGATGGTGAAATGGAAAGGACTGAGTAGCGAATGGACGACTTCCCTTGTTAGAGCATAAAGGGCATGAATGACATGGCAGCGACTGACACAATATCATAAGGGATAGGGGATAGTGGGACTGAAGGTCATAATGTGCGACACAAGAGAGAGACCAAGCAATGAAGGATGGAGGGCTATAGCGGGGTACAAAGGGACTCGGGATAGACTCCATGAATGCGATGATGACTCAACTTGGATGCTCTAAACAAGGGCGACTTGATGGTGTTTCCACACAGTAAAGGCCCAATGGGGGACCATGAAAACATGAGTACAAGGTGGGAACTCATGACGAAAATCGACACGAACGTGGACAAGTATGGAGGCGAAGTGGTGCCCCAAGTACGAGTGTCGTAAGTGAGGAGATTCGATTTAAAGGGGAGGTGAAGTGACCCTCCTTGGACAAAATGGGTCCGGGTGAAGTAGCAAATCACAAAAACGAAAAAAGATGCTGGCTATCTAAAAGAAAATAAAACATGCATTTCATAAGGGAAATGCTAAGGGTAATATTTCTTAAGATAGAGTGCATTGCGAGGATTAGGAAGGGGATTGCCTTCGAAATCCTCTAAGAGGTATGCCCCCTTACCGAGATCCTTACTGATGATGTAAGGGCCTAGCCATAATGAGTCAAACTTCCCATGACCAAGGACATCATGGGCCTGGTCATAGACTAGAACAAGGTTGCCTTCGTGAAAAGTGCGAGGCTGGACTTTTCGGTCATACCGAGCTTTGGTGCATTTCTTGGCCGCTTCCATGGTTTTCAAGGCAACACGACGGTCTTTGGAAGCACGCTCAAGCATGATAAGTCATTTTTATAGAGGTTGGGTGTCAGGGAGAAGTTCAACGGCCAGATGCAGGGAAGGAATTTCACACTCGATCGGTAAGACTGCCTCCTCCCCAAAAACAAGGTGGAAAGGAGTAAACCCGGTGGCGGTTTTAACAGAAGTCTGATAGGCCCATAAAGCAGGGAAGAGCATGAGATGCCAGTTGGTTTTGTGCTTATTCACCTTCCGTTGAAGCATATTCTTGAGGATTTTGTTGACTGCTTCAACTTGGCCATTACCTTGGGGGTAATAGGAGGAGGAATATTGGTGCTCAAAACCCAACAGTGAGGATAGCTCGCGCCATATCTCATCTTCAAAATGTATGCCATGGTCAGAGACCAGTTGTTTCGGAACCCCAAATTGAGCGATAACGTGGTTAAATAAAAAGAGCGCCGTGGTAGTTGCCGTGTTGTTAAATGTTGGCATGGCCTTGGCCCATTTTGTGAAATTTTCGACTGCCACGATGATATATTTGTGGTTACCAGGGGATGGCGGGCGACACTCCATAAATTCGATGGCCCATTTACAGAAGGGACCAGTGGAGACGACCGGATGGAGGGGAGCTGGGGGATCTCGCACCTTAGGGGAAAAATGTTGGCAATTGGGACAGTGTTTGACTGCCTCAATGCAATCGCTGAAGAGGGAAGGCCAAAAATACCCAGCGCGCATGACTTTCTGGGTAGTAGCAAGACCGGAGAGGTGGCCACCGCAAGCGCCGCTATGGTAGGCATTAAGGACCTGTTCAGGTTCAGCGTGTGTGAGACAACGACGAAGGACAGTGTCAACCCCGCAACGATAGAGGTCGTCACTGATAAGGAGGTATCGGGGAGCCTGGTGTCGGATACGTCGGCGAGCCTCGCGATCAAGGTGGAGGGCAAACTTTTGGGTTCGCAAGTAAGTAAGAATATCGCCATACCACGAGTCATCGGAAGTAATGGCAAATAAGTGTTCATCAGGGAAATCATCATTAACTGGAGGGTCTTGCGATCCGATAGGTAATTCAGAAATGAGCTCAGCGAGGGCTAAGCCTTTCTTACTCTTTGGTGTGAAAAATTCGAGGTCGAATTCCTGAAGGATAACAACCCAACAGGCGTACTTCCCAGTGAGGATACGACGACTCAATAGGAAAGCCATGGGGTTGGAATTAGTCACGACCTTGGTGGAGCGCATGAGGATATAATGACGAAGTTTTTGGACTGAGAACACGACAGCCAGTGCTAATTTTTCTTCATATGAGTAGGAAACAGGAGGCCCTACAAGGTTCTTACTGACGTAGTAAATCACATGTTCGATACCATTGTCATCTTCCTGGATAAGGACCCCAGCGACCGAATAGGTGGAAGCGGAGATATACAGGATGAAGTCCCGATCAAAGTCGGGAGGGCGGATCAAGGGAGCGGATGTGAGAGCCTGCTTGAGGGCATCGAAAGACTCATGAGCATAGGAATCCCAAACAAAGGGGATAGTAGATTAGAGGAGTCTAAGGAACCCATGTGCGGTGGTGGCATAGTCAGGGACGAACCGACGAAGAAAATTAGCTTTGCCTTGGAGACTTTGGAGCTGGCGGAGGGTACGCAGAATGGGAAGTTCAAGAATGGCTTGAACTTTCAAAGGGTCAAGAGTGATACCATCCTTAGACACGATGAAGCCTAAGAGACAGCTGGCGGGAATGCAAAAGATGCATTTCAACGGGTTAAGGCGGATATTATACTTGCGACATCGGAGAAAAATGGTACGCAGATCGTGGAGGTGTTGCGCCCGATGCTTAGAACGTGCAGTGAGGTCATCTAAATAGGCAAGGATAATATGAGATAAGTCATGGAAACAATAAGACATGGCCCATTGAAAAGTGGTGCCGACGTTTTTAAGGCCGAAAGGCATGACCCGGTAAGCAGAAGTTCCCCACGGACTAATGAACGCGGTTTTTAGTTGATCAGCAGGACGGATAACAATTTGGTTGTATCCGGAGAAACCATCCATAAAGGATAGAACCTCATGCCCCGCACACTCGTCAATGATTTGGTCAATGAACGGTGTGGGGAAGTTGTCTTTGGGACAAGCTTTGTTCAAGTCACGAAATTCTGTGCAGACATGGATGGTGCCTTGTTTCTTGAGAACGGGAACTGGGTTGGATACCCAAGTGGTGTATTCAATGGGGTAAATGAAACCAGCATGCTTGAGCTTATCGATTTCGGCTTTGATAGCATCACGTCTGGAAGGATGAATGGGTCTCAACTTTTGACGGACTAGTTTGGCATCAGGCCATGTGTCGATATGGTGTTCGACAATGGCAGGATCAAGTCCGGGCATTTCAGAATAGGACCAGGCGAAGATATCGTGGAATTCTTTGAAAATCTTGGTGTAAGCTTCGATTTCTTCCGGGGTGCAGTGGGCGCCCAAGGTGATATATTCTTTGATTCCTGGTTTGACTGAAATGTCAATTTTGATGGTAGGAGAGATATTGGCCATTTTTCCTTCTTCGAAAGAATCAGGTGCAAGGATGGGATTTTTGAACCAATCGACTGCATTGGGAATGAAGTCTTTGGTTTCCACAGCATATTGGTCATGGGACTGCTGTGGGAGGAAGTATGCGCGATGGTGCAAATCGTCCCAGGGAAAGTCAGGGTTGGTCATGGCTTCCATAATGTCTTCATCGGACTGGAAGATGGGAAGACTGGAGGAAGACGGGTCACCCGAGGAGGTAGTGATGTGTGACGGTTCATCTAGAGGCGAAGGGCTCAGATGCGCAATGTCAACAGATCCAAGTTCGACTGAGGAGGAACCGAGAGTATCTGCGGGTTGAAGGTGAGGTGAACTATCTCGCAAGGATGATGATAGGTACAAAATGGTGGTTGAAGGCTCTGTTGGTTCGATAGTGGGAGGAGGAATGTGGATGGGAGTAGGAATATCCTCTAGTCCTATCGAAGTATGACTCGCAGACAAGTGAGAAGGTATCTTGTCGTGCGTAGCCTTGAATTGGCGGTACGTGTCCAAGGAGGAATGATACTCATCAAGGCGGGGACAAAGGTGGGTGTAATGGCCGTGGAAATCGCACAAAGCACAAGGGTGGTTTGTGCGCAAGGTTTTGAGTTTCGGTATAGAGTCTGGGATAGTGATGTAGACTTCGGGGATGTCAGAGTCGGGGAACGTCTCGTTGGCCAGGATCTTGAGGTGCGGCAATTCAGGACGCAGATGGGTGGCGTGACCGACAACATCGCACAAAGCGCATTGGATAGCGGGCTTTGGCGGTCGCGGAGGGGTAGGGGTTGTCAGGGTGGCTTGGTCCTTATGGGTTGCCCCCTTACGAGCTTTGCCTTTCTTTCCCGGGGCTGGCACCACAGGGGTAGGGCCCTGGGGAGGTTTGGGGGGCCCGGAGGAGGTGAGGGGGACCAGTTGAACCGATGTCAAAGCAAGGTAGGGTTTGGGGTGACCGGGTGGGGTAGCGGCTGGAGGGTCGATGTACCAGATGGGTATGCCCTGGGTCAGGTTCAGAAGAGAGAGGGTGGCCATGACCGGTACCGTGTACACTCCTAGTGGGGGAGCTAGGAACGGTATCTGTCCAGAGGGGTAATGGCCAGGGGGGACAGTTCCTAAATGGCTAAGGCCTGGAGGAACCGTGCCAGGAGGATACAGGGGCTCATGACTACCAACTGCAGGTGAAGGGCTAGGAGCAGGTTTTGGAGGACACGGTTGCAGACTAGCTGAAGCAGGTGGCTTGAGAGCAGCCTGAGACGATTGCATCATGCAAACATTCGATGAGCTGGGGTCAGAGATAGGAGGAGGGGGGAGACTAGGAAAAGTTCCAAGCAGGGAGGAATCCTTGTAAACACCGGGGGAGACACTGGTCAAGGAATTGACGGTTTGCTTGTTGGCTACTGAAGAGATGGTCATCTCAGGTGAGGTCTGAGATTTTGGCTCATGATATGTCAACTGGTCAATGGTGACTATCCTTCCATTATGGGGGAAAGACATCTTGCGGAAAGCCATGGATGGGACATCAGACATAGCATAGGTGTAGCTTCACCGCAATAGAATGTTGTAGTATAGCGGGGCGTCTATGACTTTGACATCAACGCAAACAGTCTTACCGGCGAGGGTGATAGGACAATTACGAAACATGCCAATGGGCTGGGAGGCATGACCATCCCACGCTCGAAGGGTGATCGTGGAAGGGGCCAGCTCAGGGGATCCGAGTTGCTTCCAAACCGAAGCAGACATCACGCAGGTGGATGCCCCCTCATCAATTATACACCGGGAAACGTTGGCGTTCCGGATTTTGACTGGGATTTGGAAGGCGACGGAAGGAGGAAGAGGAGGATGGTCTGATTGAGTGGTGTCGAAAACAATCATTTGGTCATCAACAGGATCTACAGTGCCCACGGCAGATAGTAGAGCCTTCTTTTGGGAAGGGCACGACTGGAGGAGTTCCAGTGTTGAAATGGCAGCAGGAGATTGCGCCAAATCATCTACTATGCTATACGAATGAGCAGCTCGACTAGAAGCAGCATTTCGATGTAATGGTCCCTTAGGAATCTTTGGATGGACCTCAAATTTGGGTTGAGGGATATGTAAGGGGCCATTGGATGTCGAAAGAGGCTCTGTAGAACCGGAAGAAGAGGACTCGGGGGCAAACTGAGCGGGAGGCTTGGGGTACTGGCGAGACCGAGTTTGAAGGTGAAGGTCGACAGTCAGGGATGGATCAGAGGTCATCATGAGGATCTGGTAATCGGAGGAACCAGAAATGGAGGGTGGAGTGGAGACCCGCCTGTCAGGTGGTTGGGTAGCCACGAATCCTTGCTGAGGGAAAGGATCAGTAAACACAGCTGGTTGAGTAGTGGCCACATTAGGGGGAGCGTGAGGGGAGGCATTTTGTCCGTGCAATGTGGCTTGAGACTCCCACATCTTCCGCATCTGTGGTAAAAGGGGACAATCGTGGGTGTAATGACCGTAAACACCGCAACACGAACAAGGTTTGTTGGTACGAAGAGGCCTGTCCGGCTTGAGCTGAGTGCCCTGTTGCTGGTTAGCAGTGTTAGGGTCGAAACCTTGAGGATTGGGTCCACGAGTACCAGGGGAAGATTGATTTGGATTGCCTCTCTGCCTTCTTTGAGAAGAAGGGGGATTAGTCGCACCCTGCTGTGCAAATACTTGCCCTGAAGGGGGCTGTAGGTGCTGTTGCTGGGGGTGAGGAGGCAAGGGAGGTGGAAGCGCATATGCTGGAGGAGCTAGTACACTAGGCTGCGGATAAGGGTAATGGTTAGGTTGGGAAACATTGAGGTAAGCAGGAGGTTGGGCAAAAGGAGGAGGGATGCCGTATCCTGGGTACATGCTACCGAGAGGGGGAAGAGTGCTAGAGGTGCTGGCCCCTCTGTGAGGGAGACCGTAGCCCATAGGAGGTTGAGCATACGGATGGGAAAGGGCTCCAACAATACCGTCGGTGAAATGAGATGCCCCTGGGGCGTTAGCGCCACCGAGCCTGGGGAGGTCAGGAAGGACGGTATAAACATAACCAGACTGGGCGTAGATCAGGTCATATTTCAAGGCTATTTGGATGCGGCTTCTTCGGTTTGAGGGAAATGGGAGGCGACATCTTTGCCGATGGGAGCTAGGAGAGAGAGAAGGAACCAATCCATATATATCCGATCTTCGAAGGGGGGAGCTCGACATAATTTGCGTCTACGTCGCCATTCCTGAACATGGGTGGAAAGGTGGGTTGAAGATGTTTGCTTAAAGGAAGTCAAGAGCTCTGTACCGGTATCGTATCGGAGAGGGAGCTGGAAGTAAGATAAAAAGGCTTGGGCAATGGTCGTCAAGGTGGAATGGGAAGAGGTGGCTTGGTCTACATACCATTTAGAAGCTTCGCCGGTAAGCGTGCGTTGGAACAAACGAAGACGGATGGAGTCATCGGTAATGGAATTGGAGGAACACCACATGTGGAAAGATCGGACATGATTGGTTGGATCTTCTCTAGCAAGGCCTTCGAACTTAGGGATGTCGGAGGGAAGCTTGGTTGGCATAGCAGGCCAACCAACATTGTGGCGGATAGGGTCATTGATCAACTGATTGAAATCGGGCAGGCTGAGGCCTGCAATGTACGGCAGCAAGGGTATGGCCGAGGTAGTTCCGGTGGCAGTTCCGCTAGTAGTGGTTCTGGCATTAGGGCCTGGAGCACCGCTAACGTTAGGCCCTGGACTAGACATAGTGAAGGTGACAGGGGGAGAACCGGGAGGAGAAGGAGAACCCAATGAATCAGAAGAGGAGTCGGAGTGCGGACTCGGAGGAGGACTGGCTCGATGACGGCGGGACGGAGCAGGTCGATCGACCGAAAACTGAGGGTGAAGGCCAAGAAGTCTCTGGGAAAGGCGCCTTGGGGGCGCAATGATGACGAGAAGAAGGAAACCGACAAGGGAAAAAAGGGACAAAATCAAGTGAGGTCAAGGGCAGAACATGTGCAGTGAAAATTGATTTTAGAGTCTTTGCCAGGCGGTGTTAACCAGGTGCTTCTTCACTTAGGGTCAGTGTGTGGTGTGCGTTAATTTTAATTTTTAGAACCCTTTTCGTTTTGAGAGCAAGAAAAAAGTGTGTTGCGTAACTGAAAATAAATCTGCATAGAATAGTATATAATGCTGAAATAACAGAAAATTAACAGCTACTATTGCATCTATCTAACCCAAGGAGGCGGGTCCTTCAAAACTAAAAAAAAAAAAAAAGGGAAAAAATCTAGTCAAAACACACTGAAAAGAGGCCAATAGATCTAAGGTCGGGAGGGACAGGGATCTAAAGGATAAAGCTGTTGAAAAGAGGTGCAGATCACAGCCAAGAGACAGAGGCAAGGTGACTGGAAAAAGGGAGGAAATCAGCAAAAAGCGGAAAGGACAGGGAGGAGGTCCTAAAAGGAGGTCCAAACAAAACGACAAGAGGTGATTTGAAAGGAATAAAGGTTGATTGAAAGGGATCTAAGGAGGAGGTTTTAGATCTGAAAAAGGGAAGGCTGAAACTCTGAAAAATAGACGGCTGAAACAGCGAAAAATCTTCCACAAAAAGTGGAGGGTACTGAAGCCCTACGGGGCTAGGTTCCCACTTTGATGAGTAAAAACAGATCAGAACTAGGTCAAAGTGGACTGAGATAGAGGCTGGAAAACCCTGACGGAAGCTTCAACAAAACCCAGAAAAATTACAGAAAAACCACTGAAAAATTTGCAAGTCGCAGGTTCTGACCTGTTTTCAGTGCAGGTCACAGGAAAGAGGCTGAAAAGTGCGACCTGAAGGTCCAGGTCGCACTTTTTGGGCTGAAAAGTGTGACCTCCCGTTCCGGTTGTCTCGGTGGCAGATTTTCAAAAAAATTTCCGTCTCAGTTGCGACTGATGTCGCTTACCTGTGCAATAGGGCCAGAAACACACGGAAGTTAGAAATTTTAATGTTTTAGGGTTTTATTTGAGAAAAACAACATAAAAATAGGAAAAATAAACAGCTGAAAAGAAACCCTAGGGTCTGAAGTAGCTGGATATGCAGGAATATGAAAAACGACAGCGGTCGTAATTTAAAACCCGTGTGGAGTCGCTATTTGTTAGTATGAATCCTTTGTCGAAGTGTACGAAAAGGACCACTTTAGCTAGGCATAACTAATATCCCTAACAACAAAAGTGGCTGCCAATATCTTCAGATCTACGGTTAGTTGAATAAGAAAAGAGCTGCAAAAAACCAGATCTATGCATGGAAAGACATTAAGCAATAAAAACAAGGGTTTTCTCCATATACCAATAGACAAGACAAGAACAATTTTTGAAAGAATTTTTGTATTAATTGGGCACCTGGGAGGAAAACAAGAAGGCGTATCCAATTCTCCTCAGTGGGATGGGTTCTTGGAAGTCCTCAGCACTTCAGATCTAAGATTTCTCTCTCTTGTTGGTGCAGAAAACCCAATGCAAAGAAAAGAGCTCAATGGGAGCTCACACAGCAAATGATAGAAAAATGTGACCAAGTGTATAGATCCAGAGTGATCTAATAGGCAACAAAAGGTGAAGAATGGTAGGAAAAACCCTCCTATTTATAACAAAATATTGGGTCACTCTAGATCTTGGTGCATGATTAAAATAATGTTAACCAAATCTAGATCCACCTTTTATGGAATATTTTATTATATTTGTTGGAGGGAAAAGGTATTTGACTGGGGTCAAATCCCTTGATTAGTCAAAAATAAATAAATAAATGATTTATTTATCTTTTTAAGGAAGTGGTTAGAAGATAATCAAATAAATAATGATTTATTTAATTATTTAAGGAAGTGGTTGAAAGATAACTAAATAAATAGTGATTTATTTAATTATTTATGGGTGATTTGGTCATATTTAACAAGGAATATCATCTAAATAAGGTTTAAATGATTATTCCTAGAAAATAATAAGATAAATAAAGGTTTATTTAATTAATTTCTTTGATTTTGGGTTAAACATGACTGGGAATAATAATTAAATTATGGTTTAATTAATTATTCCATGAGGAAAATCAAACAAATATAGGTTTGTTTAATATTTCCTTTTGGGGTTTCCTGTTTAGACTATAAACAACCTAATAAATGCGGTTTATTAAGTTATTTAACATAGTGAAGGCAATTTTACTTAGGGTAAAATTGGTCTTACATGGTGTACTTGGGTCCATCTAATGATAATAGGTTAGATGACCAAAAAATGGTGTAACACATATGATATCTTGAATATCCCTTTCAGTATCCATGAGAGGGATATGACTAGCTGAACCTGATAAAGATGACCGTTTAACCATGGTTGAAAATTTATGCAAGAATAATTCATAATGTGGTGGTCAATGCATGGTGTGGTGGAAAAATAAAACAAGAGGCAGTGTGCCAAAACAAATTTCAAGGTTTGAAAAAAAAAAATGAAAATCTTCTTTAAATAGGTGACGCAGCTTTTAAATTTAATGCTGACAAGACCTGCCAGTGAGCCATTGATTCCACCTGACGTGGAAGACAGTTGTGAACAACTCAGCATCTTACGTCACTACGGGGGCTCCCGGGGTACGGAGGAAAACTTTGGCTAGTGCCCCCGCACTCAATCTCCACCGTTCATCTCTGTTGTCCTCGCAGTCAACCCAGTCAACTACGGAGGCACTCGTCTCGATATTTCATGTGTTGATTATGCCCGTAGGTTGGGCCTTTTGATAGGAACTTTTATCATCAGCGCTTTCCGCCCAAAAAATCAATCGATCTTTAAGAATCAAATGCGGAACCCACTTATATAAAGTTTAAATGCTTAAAATTTAACTCGGATATAGCGAACATACATATTTTTCATGCTAAAGTATAAGAATTTTGATACTTTAACATATTTTTCAACAATTTCTAATTTTTATATTTTCAAATATTTGAAAAATAAAAGGATATGCAAATGATCCACACCATCTTGCTCCACCTAGGGATAGTGTTTCTTGCCACGAAAAACTAAGAACCTATAGATCAGTGCCTTCATTTTGGGCATGGAGTCAAAAATTGCTTGATGATAAATATACAGTGAGAGAAAACCGAATATGTACAATGATGGACTAACTGCTTTTAGTGTTGGAAATAATGTTTCAGATACTGCCCATTCACAGGCAGTTCTAATGCTTCTCCATCAAGATTTTCCAGCATGAAAGAATTATTTGATCTGGCTTCAGAAATTTTTTAAGGACCATACAATAAAGGATCAAATTTACCATGTTTCCCTTTCTCTTCCCTTCTGGTATCCCATCTTAATACCATATATCCAGTTTGAAACATGATTTATCTTGCCTTTCTATAAAAAATGGATTTCATTTTCTCTTGATAAGTGGCCAAATTGTCTTTGACTTTATTTCCGCTTTCACTCAATTCTATCACCTTATTTAGTCTTCTGATCAAGGAATTAGGTTCCTCTTAAGCGTCTTGAAGAAAATATATTACTGGTCTTGCTAGTTGAGTGGGAAACAAAGCCTGAGGACCATATACCACTTCATAAGGTGACTTACCAATGGATCTTCTAGTAGTCATCCTCACTGCCCACAAAGCAAAAATCAGCTTTGAATCCCAATCCTTCTGGTTCTCATTGATTGTTTTCTTCAAGATTTTCACCAATGTTTTATTAGATGATTATGCTAATCCATTTCCTTGAGGGTGATATGATGTAGAATGGGACAATATTACATTATAAGTTTGACAAAAATTTATGAACCTGACTGAGTTGAATACTTGAGCATTGTCTGTTACAATATTTACTGGACATCCAAATCTGCTGAAAATATTCTCTTCTAAAAACTTCATCACAACCAAATCATTTGCTTTTCTAGTAGGAATTGCCTCTACCCATTTTGTAAAATAATCAGTAGTGGTTAGAATCCATTTAAACTACCCACTTTATGGTGGATTAATCTCTCCAATGAAATCCAATCCCCATTGTCTGAAGGGTACTTCAATAAACACAGGAAGAAGAGGTAAAGGAGCTAAAATTTTCTTTTCTGCAAACAATTGGAATTTCTGGAAACTTCTAACAGTTCTGTATACATCAAAAAATAAAGAGGGCCAATAAAAACCTGATTTAAGTATCTTATGAGCAATTACTTTCTAGCTGTAATGACCTGCACGTAAGTATTCATGGTATTCTTTAATCACCTCCATAGTTTCCTCTTCTGTCAAACATAAAAGCAACACAGCAGTAGGATATTTCCAATACAACTTAGCTTCAATTATAACATAAGGTTGAGCCTTAAGTTTCAAAGCTCTATACTTAGCTCTATTTATTGAAGGAGGACAAGAACAGAAACACATATAATGAATAATATCTTTATGCCAGTTTTAACAGAGAAATTTATATTTAATTGCCAACTTTGTCTTAATTTGATCTGTTTCTTTAGTCACTTCATTTACAGGTGCAAGTAAGCTAATTCCCAAAGCTTGGAAATTAGATTTTGTCAGCAATTTGGCCAGTCCCTATCCTTTGACTAGCTTTGTTGGTTTGATATCCAAATCATATTCTTGGATTTTGGCAATCCATTTTCCTCTTTTTCCTTCCACATCACTTTGTACTAGCACATCCTTTACAACAGAATTAGGCACATATGCTACCATTTGTGAATGAAGTACACAAGTTCTGAAAGCCTTTAATGATTTAACTAAAGCATATAGCTGCTTCTCCAGGATATTATACTTTAGCTCTGCATCTCTTAGGAATTTGCTGAAAAATGCTACAGGTTGTTCACTTCCTTCTCCATTTTTTTGTAATAACAGAACAACAATAGTAGAGGATGATGCAAATGAGAAGATTTGAAAAGGTTTCAAGTAATCTGGACAGATCAGAACATGAGCTTCTTGAAGAGCTTTTTTAATTCTGCCAAAGGATTCTCTTGCATCTTTGTCCCATTTTACTTCAGCATTCTTTTTTAACATATCTGTTATTCTCCTGACAATCTCGGCATAATTCAGAACAAATATTCTCAGGAAATTTATTTTTCCCAGAAACCTTTAGATATCCTTTTTACTTCTACGCAGTGGAAATGTTTGTATGGCTTCAACACTTCTTGGGTCAATATTCACTCCTTGATTTGAAACTATGTGACCCAACAACTTAAATTCCTCTAAAGAAAACAAAGATTTCTTGGGATTTAATGATAATGAAAATTTTATGCATTTCAAAAAGTCTTGCTGCAGGTGTTCGAAGTGCTCATCATCAGAACCTAAAAAAATAGTAACATCATCAAGATAAATGACTACAAATTTATCATCTACAAAAGAAATATCCATTGCCATTTAGAAAGTAGCTCCTACATTCATGAGGTCGAATGGCATCCTGGCATACATGAATGTTCCCCAAGGTGTGGTGAAAGCAGTTTTCTTTTGATCTTCCTTCTCCACTGCCACCTGATTATACCCAGAAAACCATCAACCATAGATAACCTGAATGCTGCAGTTACTTTCTACAGAACAAAATCCATCTTTGGTAAAGGATAATTATCCTTTAGGGAAGCTATGTTCAAATTTTTGAAATCCACACACAATCCTGTCTCTCCATTTTTCTTCCTGACTGGTACCAGAATGGAAACCCAATATCAATATCTTAGCGGAACTATGATTTTATTCTTGCAAAGGTTTCTTTACCTCTTTTTAAATTGGAGCCAGCAATAGTGGGTTAATTTGTCTGAGCTTCTTCTTGTGTGGCTTAACCCCATATTTTAGTGGTATTTTATGTTGAATAATATCTAGATCATAAGTTTTTAAATCTTCATATGACCATGCAAATACATCCATGAATTGTTTAAAAATATCTATATACCTTTATTTGTACTCCTTATGGACTCCTTTAAACAATTTGACTATTTTAGGCTCATGTTGAGTTCCTAAATTATAGTCCTCCATTTCTCCATCTTGGGATACCTTTTTCTTGTTCACTGCCACATCATTAGCATCAAAAAATCTCTCAAAAGGTACCAAACCTTTGGGAAAAATATTATCCTTCAACTGAATTACCTTTTGATCACCAATTGAATGTTTCAGATTTTTAGACATATTACTTTGATCACTTTCATCAACTTCTAAATCAATTTGACTATCTTCAAAATTTCCAATCATCGTTAAAAATTGATTAATCTGCTCATCATCCTCAAAAACCTGACAATGCTTCACATTATCAGGGATGGAAGGCCTGTGTCTCAATTAAATTTCATATTTCAACCTTGGATTAATAGGTGGCTTAAATGTACTGGCTGCAACTTCCAATGAATCCTCCATTCTATTTTCTTCTCTTGGCATAAAATGTAAATTAAAAGCTTCAAAATAATTTTCAACTATATCCCACACCTCATTCCTATAAGACCTAAATCTGGGATGTTTATTCTGGCACCAATTCTTAATTTGTCTTATTATTAATTCATAATCAGCAAAAAAAGAGATAGACTAAATTCCAATCTGTTTAGCTTTTTGCAGACTTAGAATCAATGCTTCATATTCAAGTACATTAATAGTAGATTCAAATTCCAATTTGAAGGAAAAAGGCAAAAATTTACCTTCAAGAGATATAAATATGAATCTAGCTCCAGTGCCCTCAGAGAATGCACCATCAAAATAACACTTCCAAATTTTATTTGAACACAGCTCTTTATGTACATTGGTTGAAGAGAGTTGCTATTGTGAATCTTCAACAAATTTTGCATCTTCATGCAGCATGAAAGAAGAGAGATCCTCTTTCTCTTGACCTTAAATGGGGGAATTACCTGCATCTTTCTTGGTAGTAGTTTTCAAAAATCTGGTTTCTCTGTATAACCTCCTTTCCTCCCCATTAAAAATAGGAATAATGGAATATGTGAAATCCAATTTCAAAACTCCTCCAAGATTTGTCCCACAAGATTTAGACAATAACATACCACATCTGGTTGGAATATCTGCTACTACCACATCCATCATAATACTCTTAGCTGGAATTTGAGCCAAGGAAACAACCATATCTTTGATAAGACCTACACACTCCACCCTTTTTGAATCAAAGGAAAAAAGTATCTATATGGCTTTGTGATTTCTAAATTTAACTCTTTCAGCACAGACAGTGGAATTAGATTATGTGATGCACCATAATCTAGCATACAATTATGTAAAATGAAATCATGCAATAGAAATTATATATAAAAATGTGGAACAAAAGAATCTACCTCTTCAACATGCGGTCCAAAAGTAACCACTGGTTTCTCTTCTTGCAGATTCACTATATCACCTACCTCATCAGACCGAGATAAATTAATAAACTCTATAATTTCTTTCTTATAACCAGGTGTTTTAACCAACTCAAGAATTTTTTACTTGAATCTTTACTTTTTCTAACTCTTTAGACAAACTGAAAGTTTGATTTTGTTTTGTTAACTTTTCAGGTTCTTCTTGGTTTTTGGCTGAATTTTCATGTTGATCAGGAACAATAACAATATTCTCCAACATATTAGGGTCATTAATTTTTACTTGGGAAGTCTCTGTTTGCTGCTTCTCTTTCTCTTTTTCTTGATTCATGGGCTGCTTCCCCTTATTTGATTTTTTAATTGGATTTTTCTGTGGTGGAGTCGCCATTGGAGTAGGTACTAATTCTGATTCCTTTTCTTCATCATCTTGAGTTCTCAACCTCTTTTTTGACCTCAAATCATATTTTTTATGAAACTCTGTTTGCATAAAATTAGTAAATTGTTTGCAATAATCATCCATTTCTTCCTGATCAAATGAGACATCAGCTTCTTTACATTCTTCTGCATATTATTTCTCACTTTCTTCTTCTGTTTCACCATCCTCCATATACACAGCAAAATTTGATCTTCATCTTCTTTCTGATCATCATTAACAGAATGTGATGGTGCTACCTCTATATATAAAGGTGCTTGGACTTGGTCTTGACATTTTCTTTCTCCCTATAGAATCTACAGGGGTTGTTTTCTGAATTGGGGATTGAAAATCCCTCTATTTTATTGTGCAGGTTTCTTGTTGTCTAATTCCATATTTACTAATTTGTTTGAAAATTTTTTAATGACCTTAGTCATGTCATCGATCCTTTGATCTTTTGATGAGTCTTCTTCAGATTTTCCTTTATCTTGAACCTTTCCAGCAGCAGTGATATTTGCCTCAATCTCTAAGGCATCAGTTTGAATCTGTTCAAGAGTGGAGGATCTTCTTTCTCTCAAGGTAAAACTGAAATCTGATGCAAATGCCCCAGCAAAAACAACCCTTTCTCCAATAGGAGGAGGTTTCATTTCCACAGGAAAACTATTGTACAACTTTTTAAACCTTTTGATAAAATCACTCATGTTTTCATTTGATTTTTTCTTTATAGCATTAAACTCTATTAAAGAATAACCATGGTCTCTTTTTTCACCCCATCTCTAAATGGATTGTCTTTCTAATTCATCCCAATCATTGATTGAACCATTTGGTAATCCTTTAAACCATTTTCTTTCCTCTTCACTTAGATACTGCACAAAAAGTCTCATTACAACATTAAGATGTTCTACATTAAAATTTTCAGCAAAAGTTCAAAAAAAAGGCAAGTGTTGTTCTACAGTTATTTCATCTCCACCAGTAAATATAGGAAGTAACTTAAGGTACTCCTAATGCATTGCATTCATTGGTTGGGGTAGATTTAATGGTGCATATCTATTCATCAAGAAAGCAGGGGCTTCCATGTTTATGCCCTGATTGACTACTCCTTGAGCGGGGGTAAAATAAATACTAGTTGTAGGTGGGGATAAATGGGATGGAACAACTGATATGGGAAGGGGTAGATGAAAAATAGCAGAAGAACTGGAAACTATATTAGGTTGAGCTTCTGTGAATGGAAATGATACAGACTCAAAAGATAGTTCTTTAATGTTGGTTCTTGGAAATGAATGGGTGAGGGTAAGGATTCTTGTTCCGAGAAAATGAGTTTCCGAGAAATATCCTTGGATGGTAAGATATGAGAACTGCTACTTGGTGCAAGCAGTGTGGCATCAGGTGTAGAAAATATTTTTGTTTTCTAGCCCTTCTTTGAAACTAACTTTTCTGGATCTGAGATAATATGGGATTTTTTCTGAGAGGTATTTGACCTCGTGTGAGGCCTCTTAGGAGCCAAAATTATTAAAATAAAGCACAGATTACTATTTCCTCCTCTCTAAACAACCAGAGGAAATATGAACAAAAATTAGGGAAAACTTCGATTCCTAGTTCCCCCCCAATGGTGCCAATTAATGTTGTACCTTAAGAGACAATCCCTTTGCTGTGATAAGGGATCAGTGCTTAAGACATTAATATGATTATGTCATGAATATATATCTCTCTATTTTATTAACCCTCAACTATTTATGATCAAACCCTTAAATATCAAATATAATGAAGAACACACAATGATATCATTTGTTGATGTTGAATGAAGTGGTTAGGAGAAAATGAAAGAAGAAGCCCAAACTGATATGTTGTTTTATAAAGAAAATATCATCTCAAACCCCAGAAGAAATATATGAAAGAAATAGTTAAAACAAAGGAGCACCAATTAAGGTTTTTAACTCTTACATACATAAGTAAAAAGAGACTTGTTGCTCATAACTTTGTTTTATTCAAAGATAGAAAACACAGAATGTAAAATTGAATACATTTAAACATTAAAAAAATTCCAAAAACTTGCTTACTCATTCATTAATATTCGAATCCCTAAGTACAAAAATAATTGTCTGAAGGTCAAAAACTCGGAACCTTTCTTTCTCTTGAAAATTACATTAAATACAGTAAAAAAGCAATTTGTAACTACTGTAACCAATTCTAACTACCAAAACTACTTAAGACTTCGAAGGTTGTCTACTACATGCATTGAAAATGTCTTATTACAATTACACTATCTTCAGAAAATAATATAAAATAAACATCCTAATCTATAGGAATTTCTGATGATGTGGCTTCTTTTTCTGGGTCAACTTATTTGTTTTCCTTTGATGCTGATCCTTTAGGCAGGTCTATTGTCCAAGCTCTGCACTTTTTCCATATTTCTACCTTCGTGTTGGATGAATGTGTCAAATTGTGATATTCCAATCTAAATGTAGTAATTCGATCATAGGACAGCCTTTGTATGAAAAGAGTCTTTACCATCCACAATAGTTGAAAGTGTCTCTGCAAGAAGTTGACCATTGTTTCTCCTTTAAGCACCCGAGTCTTTTCATGCCTATTATCAACTTTGATTTTTGTCAATACTAATAAGTTCTCATAAGAATTCCATGGTAAAATATTTCCTTCAGCTCCCCAACATGATGGCAAGCCTACTCTTGCCATTTTTTCAAATGACTTATCAAACTGACTTACTGCTTCCTTGATTTCCATTAGCTTCTTTTTTGCAGCCTTTCTGAGATCATTTCTGACAATTATCTTGTTAATTTCTACTGCATATAACATTTTTTCCTCCATATCATTCTCCTCTAACTCCTATTTTGATTTTGAGCTAATAAAATCAATGAATCTTCTGGCCCAAATGGCTCTATTAATTTCTTTTTGTTTATCAGACATGATTTTTTCTTCACATTCTAAAATAAGTCTTTTCTCTTTTGCAACTATCATCAAGAAGCACCAATTAGATTTCATTTATGAAATGATATCAGTCTAAATGATGTCTTTGTCTTGAATCAGTGAGATATTTCCTTTCAGTCTTTCTTTGAGATTTTAATCTCAGCTTCAGCATTTCGGAAATCCAGTTTGTACTTGTCAGCTTCATCTTCTATGACTTTAATCAATTTTTTTCCAGTCTCCATATATGTTTGAGCCTTCTTCAAATCTATTTAAGCCATCTGCAACTCCGTATTTAATTGAAAACTCTATGTTTTAGGTTTATCATTACCAATAGGGGAAAAAAAAGTACAACTATGGTTATCAATATGATTTTGCAATGAAATTGAAGTTTGCTTTATTTTGGAGATTTCTTCATTTTTGTGTATGTGTTGCTGTAAAAGCTTCTCCTTTTCCTTCTCTACCTCTACCACTTCTGCAGCCATTGAATTTTCTCCAGTAGGTAATTTTAGCTTTTTCCTCAATGTGGATGTTTCTACCTCAGCACTTTACATGAATTTCTGCACAAAAGTCTTGTCACTGGGGTCTACTCCAATCTTTATAATGATTTTTTTCAATTCCTCATTCTGAAATGTTAAGCCTCTTGAATTATCCTTCTCTAACTTCAATTGTTTAATTACTTTTCCCAACATATTTTCTGCCTTTACTGCCATTGCATTAGTCTTTGTGTGGTCATTTACAATTAACCGACTTGTTTGCATATGCAAATTCATTTTATCTATCAGTGGGATTTTCTTCACATCCACAGTCACATTTACGATGTTCAAACTATTAGAAGAACCAATTGACATGTCTGTAGGATGTGACAAGGAAATTCTAAATTGATCTTTCTCAAGATCCATTACAGTCAACAATATTGTTTGATTAACATCAACTTGATGTTCAGCTTGGACCTCCATGCTGATTTTCATCTTCTGATTTCTTTCTTCAGTTTGTGAAAAAATTTGTTTAATCAAAGGCACCTGTTCATGAGAAGCTTCATGACTCCTGGGTGAAGCAGGAGCATTTTTCTCTTCTCCCAAATGTAAAGAAAAACCAAGTGAACTAGATGTAGGATCTCTAGCAAATTTTGTCCTCTTTTCGGCTCCCTGCTCCTCATCCTCTAGATCAAAAACCACTTCTTTGTTTGTTTTATTTGTTTTCTCTGCTATGGCAGGAGTCTGAATATTTTCACCTACTGAACTCATCATACCATTACTAGCTACCTTCTCTTGTTCTGGCCTACTTTCATGAATGAAAGCAGAGTACCCATTCTCAACTCTTCTATTTGAAATTACACCAAAAGGGTCATAAGCCAAACTTTCTCCTATTAGCATATTCATCTCATATAACATTCTTGTTACTTCATCAAATGCCTGCCTCATATTGACTATGAAAGGGCCTACAATCATGGGTAATTTATACATATGTCCTTTTTTCATAGGCACAAAATGAACCTAATCAACATTTAGGCTCTGTCTAATAAAATCTAAAG
Source organism: Pinus albicaulis (assembly GCA_034641835.2). Lineage (NCBI taxonomy): Eukaryota > Viridiplantae > Streptophyta > Pinopsida > Pinales > Pinaceae > Pinus > Pinus albicaulis. The sequence continues at coordinate 933,053,905 of CM076574.1, read as the reverse complement.
CAAAAAGCCTCATTGGTACAAATGTTGTGAGTCTATAAGGCTCAACACTTGCTCCGTACAGCCTTATTTCAGAATAATCCTAAAACACAAACCAATCTCCATATTTGCAGTTGTTTCCTAAATGTAAAAAATCCTGAGCTTTAGGTAAGAAACAGGGAGGAGGAATTCCATTCAATATCTTATATGCAAATAACATGTAATAGTTAGCAAAATCAAACAATCCAGCCTCATTTTTCTCCCTTCTAACTACATCTATCCAGAATATCACTGATTTCCTTATTTTGTTTTCATCCATAATATATAGACCTAAATGCATGAATTCTTCCACATTCTGATATAAGAACAAGTATACTATCAATGAAGGAAATTTGAAAAAAAATATTAATGAAAGGCTCATTAGCTGTGAATTGACTACTTCTTGCCAATATGATGGAATATCTAGCACCATTCCTGCCTTCATCATCATAGAAAACATCCCTAGGACTGATTTTTCCACTGTATTATCATCATTTTTACCCAGAATTTTTGCATTGTTACTTAATACAAGACGAGTATCTGCGTCAAAAACCTCCATAGAAAATTCCTTACAGTCTGGCTGAAAATGATTCATGTTAGGTTTCGAATAAAACATGAACTGATTAAACTCTTCACCTACAATATTATCATAATAATATACCAGCAAATCGTCAGAAAATTGGATGGATGACTCTGACTCAGGATAGCAAAGGGCTTGGCAGATTAGCTGGGTGGACACTTGTAGAATGTTCTCTCCTTGGGAATTCATAACAAAACACTTCCATGGATACATGACTGACACCAACCAATAGATAAATTCAGGGAAAATATGGGTCTTGGGAATGCATGCAGAAAGAATGCCGGACTTGACAATGGTAGAATAAATAGGGGAAGCAGTTTCATTCAAGATAACTTGCTGATAGAAAGGAAGGTGAATTACAGAACATATGGTATCTTGAATATCCCTCTCAGTATCCATGAGAGGGATATGAATATATGAACCTGATAGAGATTATTTTTTAGCCATGGTTGAAAATTTATGCAAGAATAATTCACAGGGTGGTCAAATTTGTGTAGGTGGTGAAAAACTAAAACAGGGTGTAGTGCAACAAATTTCAAGCGTTTTGAAAAAAAAATGAAAATATTCTGTAAATAGGTGGTGTGGCTTTTAAATTTAATGCTATCAAGATGCACTAGCGAGCCATTGATTCCATCCGATGTGGAAGACAGTTGTGAACAGCTCAGCGTCTCACATCACTGCGGGGGCTCCCGGGGTATGGAAGAAAACTTTGGCTGGTGCCCCTGCACTCAATCTCCATCGTTCATCTCCGTTGTCCCCGCAGTCAACCTAGTCAACTATGGAGGAAGTCATCACGATATCTTATACGTTGTTTGTGCCTGCGGGTTGGGCCTTTTGATAGGAACTTTTATCGTCAGCGCTTTTCGCTCAACAAAATAATCAATGCTTAAGCATCAAATGCAGAACCCGTTCATATAAAGTTTAAATGTTTAAAATTTAACTAAGATATAGCTAAATTACATATTTTTCATGCTAAAGTATAATTATTTTGATACTTTAGCATATTTTTCAACAATTTCTAATTTTTATATTTTCAAATATTTGAAAAATAAAAGGATATGTAGATGATCCACAACATCTGGCTCCACCTGGGGATAGTGTTTTTTTCCATGAAACACTAAGGACCTGCAGATCAGTGCCTTCACTTTGGGCATGGAGTCAAAAATTTCTTAATGATAAATATACAGTGAGAGAAAATTGAATATGTACAATGATGGACTAACTGTTTTTAGTGCTGGAAATAATGTTTTAGATATTGCCCATTCACAGGCAATTCTACTACTTCTCCATCAAGATTTTCTCGCATGAAAGTGTTATTTGATCTGGCCTCAGAGATTTTATAAGGACCATACCATAAAGGATCAAATTTACCATGTTTCCCTTTCTCTTCCCTTATGGTATCCCATCTTAATACCAGATCTCTAGTTTGAAACATGATTTCTCTTGCCTTTCTGTCAAAAATGGACTTCATTTTCTCCTGATAAGTGACCAAATTGTCCTTGACTTTATTTCTTCTTTCACTCAATTCTATCACCTTATTTAATCTTTTGATCAAGCCAATAGGTTCCTCTTGAGAGTCTTGAAGAAAAGATATTACTGGTCTTGCTAGCTAGGTGGGAAACAAAGCTTGAGCACCATATACCAATTCATAAGGTGACTTACCAGTGGATCTTCTAGTAGTCATCCTTACTACCCATAAAGCAAAAATAAGCTTTGAATCCCAATCCTTCTGGTTCTCATTGATTTTTTTCTTCAATATTTTCACCAATGTTTTAGTAGATGATTCTTCTAATCCATTTCCTTGAGGGTGATATGCTATAGAATGCGACAATATTACATTATAAGTTTGACAAAAGTTTATAAACCTAACTGAGTTGAATACTTGAGCATTATCTTTCACAATATTTACTGGACATCCAAATCTGCTGAAGATATTTTCTTCTAAAAACTTCATCACAACCAAATCATTTGATTTTCTAGTTGGAATTGTCTCTACCCATTTTGTAAAATAATCAGTAGTAGTTAGAATCCATTTAAACTGCCCACTTGATGGTTGATTAATCTCTCCAATGAAATCCAATCCCCATTGTCTGAAGGGTTCTTCAATAAACATAGGAAGAAGAGGTAAAGGAGTTAACCTTTTATTTTCTACAAGCAATTGGCATTTCTGGAAACTTCTAACAGTTCTGTATACATCAGCAAATAAAGAGGGCCAATAAAAAATTGATTTAAGGATCTTATGAGAAGTTAATTTCCAGCTGTAATGACCTCCATGCAAGCATTCATGGTATTCTTTAATCACCTCCATGGTTTCCTCTTCTGTCAAACATAAAAGAAACACATCAGCGGGATCTTTCCAATACAACTTAGCTTCAATTATAACATAAGGTTGAGCCTTAAGTTTCAAAGCTCTGTACTTAGCTCTGTTTATTGAAGGAGGACAAGAAAAGAAACACATATAATGAATAATATATTTATACAAGTTTGAATAGAGAAATTTATATTTATTTTCCAACTTTGCCTTAATCTGATCTGTTTCTTCAGTCACTTCATTTACAAGTGCAAGTAAGCTAATTCCCAAAGCTTGGAAATTAGATTCTGTCAACAATTTGACCAGTCCCTGTCCTTTGACTAGCTTTGTTGGTTTGATATCCAAATCATATTCTTGGATTTTGGAAATCCATTTTCCTCTTTTTCCTTCCACATCACTCTATCCTAGCACATCCTTTACAGTAGAATTAGGCACATATGCTACTATTTGAGAATGAAGTACATAAGTTCTGAAAGCCTTTAATGATTTAACTAAAGCATATACCTGCTTCTCCAGGATATTACACTTCAGCTCTACATCTCTTAGGACTTTGTTGAAAAAGGCTATAGGTTGTTCACTTCCTTCTTCATTTTTTTGTAATAACACAGCAGCAATAGTAGACGATGATGCAAATGAGAATATTTGAAAAGGTTTCAAGTAATCTAGACTGATCAGAATGGGAGCTTCTTGAAGAGCTTCTTTAATTCTGCCAAAGGATTCTCTTGCATATTTGTCCCATTCTACTTCAGCATTCCTTTTTAACATATATTTTATTTTCCTGACAATATTAGCATAATTCAGAACAAATATTCTCAGGAAATTTATTTTTCCCAGAAACCTTTGGATATCCTTTTTACTTCTAGGCAGTGGAATTTTCCGTATGGCATCAACCCTTGCTGGGTCAATCTTCACTCCTTGATTTGAAACTATGTGACCCAAAAAATTACCTTATTCTAAAGCAAACAAAGATTTCTTGGGACTTAATGATAATCCATTTTTTTTTCATTTCAAGAAGGCTTTCCGCGGGTGTTCTAAGTGCTCATCATCAGAACCTGAAAAAATAGTAACATCATCAAGATAAATGACTACAAATTTATCACCTACAAAAGAAATATCCATTTCCCTCTGGAAAGTATCTCCTACATTCATGAGGCCGAATGTCATCCTGGCATACATGAATGTTCCCCAAGGTGTGGTGAAAGCAGTTTTCTTTTGATATTCCTTCTCCACTGCCACCTGATTATACCCAGAAAAACCATCAACCATAGATAACCTGAATGCTCCAGTTACTTTTTGCAGAACAAAATCCATCTTTGGTAAATGATAATTATCCTTTAGGGAAGCCCTGTTCGAATTTATGAAATCCAAACACAATCTTATCTCTCCATTTTTCTTCTTGACTGGTACCAGATTGGAAACCCAATCTGAATATCTTAGTGGAACTATGATTTTTTCTTGCAAAATTTTCTTTACCTCTTTTTCAATTGGAGCCAGCAATAGTGGGTTAATTTGTCTGAGCTTCTACTTGTGTGGCTTAACCCCATATTTCAGTGGTATTTTATGCTGAATAATATCTAGATCATGAGTTTTTAAATCTTCATATAACCATGCAAATACATCCATGAATTGTTTAAAAATATCTATATACCTTTCTTTGTACTCCTTAGGGACTCCTTTAACAATTTGACTATTTTAGGCTCATGTTGAGTTCCTAAATTACAGTCCTCCATTTCTCCATCTTGGGATACCTTTTTCTGGTTCACTGCCACATCATTAGCATTAAAAAATATCTCAAGAGGTACCGAGCCTTTGGGAAAAATATTATCCTTCAACTGAATTACCTTTTGATCACCAATAGAATGTTTCAGATTTTTATACATATTACTTTGATCACTTTCATCAACTTCTAAATCAATTTGACTGTCTTCAAAATTTCCAGTCATTGTTAAAAATTGATTAATCTACTCATCATCCTCAAAAACCTGCCAATGCTTCACATTATCAGGGATGGAAAGCCTGTGTCTCAATTCAATTTCATATCTCAACCTTCTATTAATAGGTGGCTTAAATGTACTGGGTGAAACTTCCAATGAATCTTCCATTCTATTTCCTTCTCTTGGAATAAACTGTAAATTAAAAGCTTCAAAATAATTTTAAACTAGATCCCACACCTCATTTCTATAAGACCTCAATTTGGGATGTTAAGTCTGGCACCAATTCTTAATTTGTCCTATTATTAATTTAGAATAACCAAAAATAGAGATAGATTGAATTCCCATCTGTTTAGTTGTTTGCAGACTTAGAATCAATGCTTCATATTCAGCTACATTATTAGTAGATTCAAATTTCGATTTGAAGGAAAGAGGCAAAAATTTACCTTCAGGAGATATAAATATGAATCCAGCTCCAGTGCCCTCCTTAGAGAATTCACCATCAAAATAACACTTCCAAATTTTATTTGAACACAGCTCTTTATGTACATTGGTTGAAGAGATTTTCTATTGTGAATATTCAACAATTTTTGCATCTTCATGCAGCATGAAGCAAGAGAGATCCTCTTTCTCTTGACCATAAATGGGGGAATTACCTGTATCTTTCTTTGTAGTAGTTTTCAAAAATCTGGTTTCTCTGTATAACCTCCTTTCCTCCCCATTAAAAATAGGAATAATGGCATATGTGAAATCCAATTTCAAAACACCTCCAAGCTTTACCCCCCAAAGATCTAGACAACAACATACCAAATCTGGCTGGAATATCTTCTACTACCACATCCATCATAATAATCTTAGCTTTAATTTGAGCCAAGGAAACAACCATATATTTGATAAGACCTACGCACTTCATTCTTTTTGAATCAAAGGAATAAAGCTCTCTATATGGCTTGGTGATTTTTAAATTTAACTCTTTCATCACAGACAGTGGCGTTAGATTATGTGATGCACCAAAATCTTGCATACAATTATGTAAAATGAAATCATGCAACAAAACTAATATATAAAAAGGTGGAACAAAAGAATCTACCTCTTCAACATGAGGTCCAAAAATAACCATGGGTTTCTCTTCTTGCAAATTCACTATATCACCTACCTCATCAGACTGAGATAAATTAATAAAATCTGCAATTTCTTTCTTATAACCAAGTGTTTTAACCAACTCAAGAATGTGGTACTTGAATCTTTACTTTTTATAACTCTTTAAACAAACTGAAAGTTTGATTTTGTTTTGTTAACTTTCTAGGTTCTTCTTGGTTTTTTCTTGAATTTTCTTGTTGATTAGGAATAGTAACAATCTTCTCCAACATATTAGGGTCATTAGGTTTTACTTGGGAAGTCTCAGCTTGGTGCTTCTCTTTCTCTTTTTCTTGATTAATGGGCTGTTTCCCCTTATCTGATTTTTTATTTGGATTTTTCTGTGGTGGAGTCGCCATTGGAGTAGGTACTGATTCTAATTCCTTTCCTTCATCATCCTGAGTTCTCAACCTCTTTTTTGACCTCAAATCATATTTTTTATGCAACTCTGTTTACATAAAATCAGTAAGCTATTTGCAATAATCATCCATTTCTTTTTGATCGAATGAGACATCAGCTTCTTTCCATTCTTCTGCATATTCTTTCTCACTTTCTTCTTCTGTTTCACCATTCTCCATATACACAACAGAAATTTGATCTTCATCTTCTTTCTGATCATCATTAACAGAATGTGATGGTGCTTGCTCTATATATAAAGGTGCTTGGACTTGGTCTCGATCTTTTATTTCTCTCTGTAGAATCTGCAGGGGATGTTTTCTGAATTGGGGATTGAAAATCCCTCTTTTTTTTTGTGCAGGTTTCTTGTTGTCTAATTCCATCTTTACTAATTTGTTTGAAAATTTTTTAATGACCTTAGTTATGTCATCAATCCTTTGATCTTGTGATGAGTCTTCTTCTTTGGCTTTTTCTTTATCTTGAACCGTTCTAGCAGCAGTCATATTTGCCTAAATCTCTAAGGCATCAGTTTGAATATGTTCAAGAGTGGAGGATCTTCTTTCTCTCAAGGGAAAACTGAAATCTGATGCAAATGCCCCAGCATAAAAAACCCTTGCTCCAATAGGAGGAGGTTTCATTTCCACAGGCAAACTATTGTACAACTTATTAAACCTTTTGATAAAATCACTCATTTTTTCATTTGATTTTTTCTTTATAGCATTAAACTCTATTAAAGAGTAACCATGGTCTCTTTTTTCACCCCATATTTGGATGAATTGTATTTATAATTCATCCCAATCATTTATTGAACCATTTGATAATCCTTTAAACCATTTTCCTACCTCTGCGCTTAGAGACTGCACAAAAAGTATCATTACAACATTAAGATGTTCTACTTTAAAATTTTCGGCAAAAGTGAAAAACAAAGGCAAGTGTTGTTCTACAGTTATTTGATCTTCACCAGTAAATATAGGAAGTAACTTAAGGTACTCCTGAGGCATAGCATTCATTGGTTGGGGTAGATTTAATGGTGCATATCTATTCATCATGAAAGTAGGGGCTGCCATGTTTATTCCCTAATTGACTGCTCCTTGAGCGGGGTAAAATGAATACCAGTTGTAGGTGGGGATAAATGGGATGGAAAAACTGATATGGGAAGGGGTAGATGAACAATAGCAGAAGAATTGGAAACTGTATTAGGTTGAGCTTATGTGAATGGAAATGATACAGACTCAAAAGATAGTTCTTCTAATGTTGTTTCTTGGAAATGAATGGGTGAGGTTAAGGATTCTTGTTTCGAGAAAATGAGTTTTCGAGAAATATCCTTAGATGGTAAGATATGAGAACTAATTCCTGGTGCAAGCAATGTGGCATCAGGTGTAGAAAATATTTTTGTTTTCTAGCCCTTCTTTGAAACTAACTTTTATGGATCTGACAGAATAGGGGCTTTTTACTAAGAGGTATCTAACCTCGTGTGAGGCGTCTTAGGGGCCAGAATTATTAAAATAAAGCAAAACTTAGTATTTCCTCCTCTCTGAACAACTAGAGGAAATATGAACAAAACCCAGGGAAAACTTCGATTCTTCGTTCCCCGGAAATGGTGCCAATTAATGTCGTACCTTAAGAGACAATCCCTTTGCAGTGATAAGGAATCAGTGCTTAAGACATTTATATGATTATGTCACGAATATATATGTCTCTGTTTTATTAACCCTCAATTATTTATGATCAAACCCTTAAATATCAAATATAATGAAGAACACATAATGCTATCATTTTTTGATGTTGAATGAATTGGTTACGAGAAAATGAAAGAAGAAGCCCAAACTGATATGTTGTTTTTATAGAAAATATCATCTCAAACCCCAAAAGAAATATATGAATGAAAGAGTTAAAACAAAGGAGATCCAATTAAGGTTTTTAACTCTTACATACATAAGTAAAAAGAGACCTGCTTCTCATAACTTTGTTTTATTCATAGATAGAAAACACAGAATGTAAACTTGAATACATTTCAACAGTAACAAAAATCCAGAAACTTGCTTACTCATTCATTAATCTTTGAATCTCTGAGCACAAAAATAATTTTCTGAAGGTCTAAAACTCGAAACCTTTCTTTCTCTTGAAAATTACATTAAATACAGTAAAAAAGCAGTTTGGAACTACTGTAACCAATTCTAACTACCAAAACTACTTAAGACTTCAAAGGCTGTCTATTACATGCCTTGAAAATGTCTTATTACAATAACATTGTCTTCAGAAAATAATATAAAATTAACATCCTAATCTATAGGAATTACTAATGATGTAGCTTATTTTTCTGGGTCAATTGATTTGTTTTCCTTTGATGTTGATCCTTTAGGCAGGTCTATTATCCAGGCTCTACACTTTTTCCATATTTCTACCTTCATCCTGGATGAATGTGTCAAATTGTGATATTCCAATTTGAATGCAGTAATTCGATCATAGGATGACCTTTCTATGAAAAAAGTCTTTACCATCCACAATAGTTGAAAGTGTCTCTGCAAGAAGTTAACCATTGTTTCTCCTTTAAGCACCTCAGTCTTTTCATGCTTGTTATCAACTTTGCTTTTTGTCAATACTAGTAAGTACTTCTCATAAGAATTCCATGGAAAAATATTTCCTTCAGCTCCCCAACATGATGGCAAGCCTACTCTTGTCATTTTGTCAAATGACTTATCAAAATGACTTACAACTTCCTTGATTTCCATTAGCTTCTTTTCTGCAGCCTTTCTGAGATCATTTCTAACAATCATCTTGTTAATTTCTACTGCATACAAAATTCTATCTTGCATGTCATTCTCCTCTAACTCTTGATCTCATTTTGAGTTAATAAAATCAATGAATCTTCTGCCTCAAATGACTCTATTAATTGCTTTTTGTTTGTCAGACATGATTGGTATTTCACATTCTAAAATAAGACTTTTCTCTTTTGCAACTATCATCAAGAAGCACCAATTAGATTTCATTTATGAAATGATATTAGTCCAAATGATGTCTTTGGCTTGTATCAGTGAGAGATTTCCTTTTAGTATTTCTTTGAGATTTTTAATCTCAGCTTCAGCATTTCGGAAATCTAGTTTGTACTTGTCAGATTCATCTTCTATGACTTTAATCAATTTTGTTGTAGTCTCCAGATCTGTTTGAGCCTTCTTCTGATCTCCTTCAGCCATATGCAATTCAAAGATGCACTGGCGCCTAACCGTGCTTGAGGATCATCATTCGAGGGAAAGAAAAATACAACTATTACTGGGTTATGATTTTAAAAGGATATTGGTAATTTCCTTTATTTTGGAGATTTTTTCATATTTCTGCATGAGTTGCTGTAAAATCTTCTCCTTTTCCTTCTCTACCTCTACCACTTTTGCAGCCATTGAATGTTCTCGAGTAGGTAATTTTAGCTTTTTCCTCAATGTGGATATTTCTACCTCAGCACTTTGCATGAATTTCTGCATAGTAGTCTTGTCACTGGGGTCTACTCCAATATTTATAATGATTTTTTTCAATTCCTCATTCTGAATTGTTAAGGCTCTTCAATTAGCCTTCTCTAACTTCAATTTTTTAATTACTTTTCCCAACATATTTTCTTCCTTTAATTCCATTGCATTAGTCTTTGTGAGGTCATTTACAATTAACTGACCTGTTTGCATATGCAAATTCATTTTATCTATCAGTGGGATTTTCTTCACATCCACAATCACATTTATGGTGTTGAAACTGTTAGAAGAACCAATTGACATGTATGTAGGATGTGACAAGGAAATTCTAAATTGATCTTTCTCAATATCCATTACAGTCAACAATCTTGTTTGATCAACAACAACTTGATGTTCATCTTGGGCCTCCGTGTTGATTTTCATCTTCTGATTTCTTTTCTCAATTTGTGAAAACATATGTTTAATCAAAGGCACCTGTTCATGAGAAGCTTCATGACTCCTGGGTGAAGCAGGAGAATTTTTTTCTTCTCCCAAATGTAAAGAAAAACCAGGTGAATTAGATGTAGGATCTTTAGCAAATTTTGTTCTCTTTTCGGCTCCCTGCTCCTCATCCTCTAGATCAATAACCACTTCTTTTTTTCTTTTATTTGTTTTCTTTTCTATGACAGGAGTCTGAATATTTTCACCTACTGAACTCATCATACCTTTACTAGCTGTCTTCTCCTGTTCTGGCCTACTTTCATGAATGAAAGCAGAGTACCCATTCTCAACTTTTCTATTTGAAATTACACCAAAAGGGTCATAAGCCCAACTTTCTCCTAGTAGCATATGCATCTCATCTAGCATTCTTATTACTTCATCAAATGCCTACCTCATATTGACTATGAAAGGGCCTACAATCATGGGTAATTTATACATATGTCATTTTTTCATGGGCACAAAATGAACTTGATCAACATTTAGGCTCTATCTAATAAACTCTAAAGAAAAAAGCCTCATTGGTACAGATGTTGGGAGCCTATAAGGCTGAACACTGGCTCCATATAGCCTTATTTCAAAGTAATCCTAAAAAACAAACCAATCTCCATATTTGCAATTGTTTCCTAAATGTAAAAAATCCTGAGATTTAGGTAAGAAACAGGGAGGAGGAATTCCATTCAATATCTTATATGCAACTGACATGTAATAGTTAGCAAGATCAAACAATCCAACCTCATTTTGCTCCCTTCTAACTAAATCTGTCCAGAATATCACTGATTGCCTTATTTTGTTTGCATCCATAATATTTAGACCTAAATGCATGAATTCTTCAACATTCTGATATAAGAACAAGTATACTATAAATGAAGAAAAATTGAAAGAACCTGTTAATGAAAGGCTCATTAGCTGTGAATTGACTGCTTCCTGCCAATATGATGGAATATACAGCACCATTATTGACTTCATCATCATAGAAAACATCCCTAGGACTGATTTGTCCACTGTATTATCATCAGTTTTACCAAGAATTTTTGCAATGTTACTTAATACGGGACGAGTCTCTGCGTCAAAAACCTCCATAGAAAATTCCTTACAGTTTAGCTAAAAGTTATTCATGTTAGGTTTCAAATAAAACATTAATTTATTAAACTCTTCACCTACAAGATTATCATAATAATATAGCAGCGAATCATCAGAAAATTGGATGGATGACTCTGACTCAGGATAGCAAAGGGCTTGGAGGATTAGCTGGGTGGACACTTGCAGAATGTTCTCTCCTTGGGAATTCATAACAAAAAACTTCCTTGGATACATGACTAACACCAACCAATAGAAAAATTCAGGGAAAATATGGGTCTTAGGAATGCATGCAGAAAGAATGCTGGACTTGACCATGGCAGAATAAATAGGGGAAGCAGTTTCATTCAAGATAACTTGTTGATAGAAAGGAAGGTGAATTACAGAACATATGGTATCTTGAATATCCCTCTCAGTATCCATGAGAGGGATATGACTAGTTGAACCTAATAGAGATGACCGTTTAGCCATGGTTGAAAATTTACGTAAGAATAATTCACAGGGTGGCCAAATTTGTGCAGGTGGTGGAAAACTAAAACAGGGTGCAGCGCAACAAATTTCAAGTGTTTTGAAAAAAAGATGAAAATAATCTTTAAATAGGTGGCGTGGCTTTTAAATTTAATTCTGACAAGACGTGCTAGCGAGACGTTGATTCCATCCGACATGGAAGACAACTGTGAAAAGCTCAGCATCTCACGTCGCTACGGGGGCTCCTAAGGTACGAAAGAAAACTTTGGTTGGTGCCCTCGCACTCAATCTCCACCATTCATCTCCATTCTTCCTGCAGTTAACCCAGTCAACTGCAGAGGCACTCGTCATGATATCTTATGCGCTGTTTGTGCCCGCGGGTTAGGATTTTTGATAGGAACTTTTATAGTCAGCGCTTTCCGCTCAACAAATTAATCGATGTTTAAGCATCAAATGCGAAACCCATTTATATAATGTTTAAATGATTAAAATTTAACTCAGATATAGCTAAATTACATATTTTTCATGCTAAAGTACAAGGATTTCGATACTTTAACATATTTTTCAACAATTTTTTATTTTTATATTTTCAAATATTTGAAAAATAAAAGGGTATGTAGATGATCCACAACACCTCAGACCGCAATACGCCCAATCTCCAACACAAGACCTTGCAATGCATAATAATGTGTTAGTATCATATATTCTATAGTATCACGAGACGAATATGGATTTTCTACAGTCTCTAGAAAATAACATTCCCTGACTATCATTTATTTTAAAAATATCACTGCCTTCATTATTTTCCGTTTAACCTATTCACTATATCTCACTTTACCTATTCAGATTGCCCTCACGCTCTGAAAAGCCCATGTTTGAACCCCTAATCCCCCCAATTCCTACCCTTTTCCCCTTCCTAAAACCCCACTCTCATTGCTAAAAAACCCGATTTTTCCCTTCCCCTTCTCTCATCCAAAACAATGTAAAAACCTATTTTTACATTTGTTTCGAAATAAATTTTATTTGGGACCCACTCTTTTTAAATAAACCCTGTTTATTTAAAAAATAAATGACCCCATTGTATTAAACACCGCGAATCCTTTTTTATTAAACCCCCACTCTAAAAACCCTATTTCCTCGCTCTCATATAACCATGGCCCTCACCCTTTATTCTTAATATACCCGAGCCCCACCTTGTTTTCAAACCCCCGCACTCCATTTAAATCCCAGCCCTGCTTTATATTTACCCGCAACTTCATTTATTTTACTCGACCCCACCTCTCGAAACCTACCCACGGTCAAAGTCACCCGACCATCGTCCAATCTGCTTTGTCAAATCCGACAGCCTACACACCTTTTCGTAAAACTAAATGCGTGATGGATAAAACCTTGGAGGGCTTGAAAAATGGGCGGTTTTTCACGCCCATCCTTTCCACCACTTGTCGCTCCTACATCTTATCTGATCCCCCCTAGAAAATACTGCTAACTGCCTATGGATCACACGAAAACCACTTATTGTTTTCCCTCCTACGATGAAACCACTAACCCCATTCAAAAATTTCAAAACCTTGTGTCTCTATGACATCCCCTGAGCCACCATGTGAACTCCTGCAACACCTCTAAAAAGACCCAAAAGGTCACAAATAAAAACACAAGAACCAAAAACCTACATTTTTTGGACTCTATCCACAGTCTCCTCTGCTGACTAGAGGCCACCATCACTTTGCACCCTGCGAGATCATGTTTTTATTAATAAATTGTTTTTAGTTTTGTAGGTGGTCGATATATTATAAAAAAAAAATCAAAATGTGTTTCTAAGTTCCAAAGAATTGTTTAAAATAGGGTTCTCTAGGTGATGATCTAGTAGCCTTATTTATCAAAGGATTAGGAGTGCAAGATTATTCTGAATCAACAATGGATCATGATCATTGATGATATTTTCAATATCTCCAAAGGCAGCGAGAGTTCTTCAATGGACATGATAAAGAGAATGAAGAAGTTTTACAGTGGCTGCGTAGATATGAAGACACATAATAAAGACACAGTTAAATATCAGTCAAAGGTTAAAGGATAAAAGACAAGTTTAGAAGAGACAAAGTAAAAATAAAGGAAAGATAAGGAAGTAGATCAAATAGTGAGATAAAGAAAGAGATGAGAGTGAGAACAAAGACCGTAAAGGATTAAAGGATAAAAGATATAGATAAAGGAAAAATTAGAGTTTAAAAGACAAATTAAAGGTTAAATGACAAATTAAAAGCAAATCAACGAAGAAGATAGATCCGAATGACAAGGCCAATCAACCTTTACTTCTTCCAAACCTCATTTGGCCACCTACAACCCAATTCTGTTTTAAAAACTACCTCAGTTAATGTTTTCATTCAGAGATATTTGTTGAGATTCAACAAGATGATGAGCTTAGTAAAAAGAGTCGCCTTCACTAAGTGGGCCCGCAGGCTATTTTTGGCGCAAAGTCTATTTTTAGACTATGTATATTTTTAGACATGTCGATCATATTCTATGAGTTGCAGGATGCTATTTGTGGATGGTTGGTCAAGTTGGAAAAATATATGGACTTATATTTTTAGACATATTTGGTGGAATCTATTTTTAGATTGCCAATCTAAAAATAGATATGTGAAATATTATTAGCTCTTAATAATATTTGGACTCTAAACATTATCTTATTCTCTTGGAACACTTAAGTTAAGTGCACAGATGTGGAAAAATAGCTGACAGAAGGAATTATGCTATTCCTGAGGGTTTACTGGAGATAATGCATGAGGACTTTAGTTAGAACTCATGTGACAGAGTTTGGTGGAGTTATAGAAGTAGTTGGTGGAGTTGTATTTAGTTTAACTCAGTTAGACTCAGTTGAGCTAGTTGTATTTAGTCTAACTGATTGATACACTAGTGAGAGTGGTGTGAATTAATTAGTTAATTAATTCAATAAATAATAACTCATTAATCAACTGAAGAATACACCATTTAACTATAGTGCATGGCAGTTTCAGTGGATACCAGTGGAGAGGTAGGTGAAAGAGCAAGTGTGACTATCAGTTGTGACTATAGTGATGCATTGATTGCATCCAACACTCAGTGGAGAGGAAAATTAGGATTTCACAGTTCAATATTGGTGAATTTGAGTTCATTCAGAGCCATTCTTCAGCAGGTATTGCGCAGTAGAGGCAGGCTAGCAGGTGGCAAAGATCAGTGCATGGATTTGCAAGATCGGGCCTGATTAGTGTGTAGCGATTATATTGTACTGAGAGATTGATATGATTAGATTTGTATGAGGATTGTTACATAATCTCTATGACATATATTATATACAGATAGTTGGGGTTTTTAGCTTCAGGCTTTCCCATTAAAAAATTGTGTTAATGTGTGTGAATTTTTATTGTTTCATGTGTGCATTGCAATTGATTTAATTTCAGCATGTGATGATCAATGGTGGAATAGATTCTGTATTGTCCATGAAGTTAAAATAGTGTGTGATAAGGAGAATCTTGGATATATAACACATCAGTTATATAATTCCTACATGGCATCAGAGCGATATTGATCATAGAAGATTGCAATTATTGAAGCGGTTGAGTTTTGTGCTGGTGGAATTCAAATTTGCTATAGTGTTTTCTTGGTGTCGAAGTTGAGCATTCATTGAAATGTCTTTCAATGGATTGAGATTGGAGTATGCGCTTGATGGCAGCTCAAATTATATTACATGGAAGCACAAGATGGAGGCGGTGCTGGATGATAATGGGTTAAAGGAGTTCATAGATGCTGAAATTCCAAAACCTGCGTCTAGCGATGCAGCTGCACTTGACGCATGGAAAAAGAAGATTCTGTTGGAAGGTGTGAAGGATCACATAGTTTCCAGCCTTCATGGTAAAGATTCTCCATTCTTAATGTGGAAAGCTTTGATAGACTTGTTCCAAAGCAGAAGCGACCAGAGGAAGTTGGCGCTTAAAGACAATCTCAAAAAAATAAAAATGGAGAAAGGCGACAGTATACCCAAGTACCTCACAAAGTTTGTCCACTACAAGGATGAGCTGGGAGGTGTGGGGGTTATTGTAGATGAAGAGAACTTGGTGAGCTTGGCTATCCTTGGGCTTCCGAAGAGTTGGCATAGCTATGAGGAATTTGTCAATGGTCGGGAGAAACTTCCAGGATGGGAGCGACTTTGGTCAGATCTTGTGCAAGAGGAGATAAGGCGGGGTACAAGGGATGGATCTTCATCGAAGAATGAAGATGAAGAAAATTGTGCTTTGGCTGCCAAAGTAAGGAAATGGAAGGGAAAGAAATATCCTTCTCAATCCGGTGCGAAAGGAAAGAAGAAGGACTTGTCCAAGGTGAAGTGCTTTCACTGTCACCAACACAGACATTACGCCACTAATTGTCCACAGAAGAAAAAAAATAAGCAGGCTGCTAGATCTGCAGCTGGAGAGGCCTTAGCTGCACAGTTTGAGCTAGATTTTTTTCTGATCACATGCTTGGTTTCAAGTGTGATGGGATCAATGTGGTTTCTTGACAGTGGTGCATCTTTCCATATGACCGGAGACAAAGATTTGTTTAGTGATCTAGATGAAAAGGATCTTGGAGTCCACATAGAGATGGGCGATGATGGTTGATATAGTGCGACTGGTATGGGGACCATTTCCTTTGAGAGGGAGTCTGGAAGACCTTTCATATTGAAGGATGTCATGCATGTTCCAAGATTGAAGAAGAATCTGATCTACGTGGCGATGTTGGAAGACAAGGGTTATGATGTTGTTTTTAGCGAGGGAAAGGCTTTCGTGCGTAGTAAAACAACTGATGAAACCCGGAGGATAGGGGTTTGATTTAGGAACCTTTATCAATTACAAGTAGATGGCTGCACATTAATGGCAAGGAAAGCAGAAGGATTGGTGAGCCGAGATGAGGGCGAATTGTGGCACAAGAGATTGGGCCATCTTCACCATGGCGCTTTGAAAATTTTGCAGCAGATTTCTGTCGGGCTTCCCAAGGGTACACTTGTGCAGTCAGATCAGTGCCAGGGATGTACTTTGGGAAAATTTGTGAAGACCACTTTTCATGAGAAGGATAGTCGCACCATGACGATCCTTTATAGAATTCACATAGACGTGTGTGGACCTTTCTTAGTAGCTTCGACAGCAAAGCACAAGTATTATGTGATATTTATTGATGAATTTTCTCGTAAGTGCTGGATCTTCTTCATGCAGAAGAAGAGAGAGACATACTCAAAGTTCTTTGAGTTGAAGGCGCTGGTTGAGAAAGAGTCAGGGAAGCAGGTGAAAGCTCTAAGGAGCGATAATGGTGGTGAATACATCTCTAGCGATTTCAAAGACGTTTTTAGCACAGAAGGAATTCGAAGAGAACTCATAGTGCCTCATAACCCACAGCAGAATGGGGTCACGGAGAGAAAGAACAGAACGCTCGTGGGTGCTGCACAGGCGATGCTGCATGATCAAGGCCTTCTCATACACTTGTGGGCTGAGGCATGCAACACTACGGTTTATGTGAAAAAACGTTGTCCTCATAGAGTACTTGGCATGAGTACACCTTAAGAGGCGTTTTCTGGTAAGAAGCCTGATATTTCTCATTTGAATATTTTTGGCTCACTTGTTTTAATTCATGTTACGAAGGATGCCAGGAAGAAGCTGGAGCAGACCGTAGAGGTTGGGATATTTGTGGGGTACACAAAAACACCCCACAATTATCATGTGTATTTGCTAGATACTTGGATGAATTTTGTGTGACGGGATATCAAATTTCATGAGGATAAAGCCATGAAGTTGTCACTTGAGAGGGAGCTACACTTGCATGTAGATGAGGAGCTACTTGTTACTAAAGATGAGCCTCAGGATGTGGATTAGCCACAAGAGGAGGTTCATGGAGTGGAAGAAACCACTCATGCAGCACCAAACATCAGAGGGCGGAAGCGCACTACAGAAGCTCAGCAACTGAATCTTGATGTAGCGCAGAATGTAGGAGCACCTACATCACAGCATAGACAGAGACAATCACCTGACCGATTTACTAGATACATGGCTCTAATGAGCAAGTGTATCATGACAAAACCATCCTCTTTCGAGGAAGTTGTGGAGGATCTCGCTTGGGTAGATGCCATGGTGGAAGAGTATGATTCGATTGTCAGAAACAGTGCATGGGAGATTGTCCCAAGGGCGGAAGGGAAATCAGTGGTAGGTTCGAGATGGATCTACAAAGTGAAGCAAGCTTCTGATGGGAGCGTCGAGAAGTATAAGGAAATATTTTTTGCCCGGGGCTTCTCACATATCGAGGGGATTGACTATGAAGAAACCTTTGCACTTGTCGCAAGTTATTCTTCCATACGGACCATCCTTGCTCTCTCAGCACAGATGGGTTGGCACATTCATCAGATGGATGTGAATACTGCATTCCTCAATGAAGTCATTGAGGAGGAGGTGTACATAGAACAGCCTGAAGGTTTCGAAATATTCAGCAACGAGTCGCATATGTGCAGGCTCAAAAGAGCACTATATATGCTGAAACAAGCACCTCGTGCTTGGTACACAGGAATAGACAATTATTTCACCAAACTTGGTTTCACCAAGAGTGAGGTGGATCAAAACCTACACTAGATTGTGGTGGAGGGTAAGTTGTTGATCATTGTACTTTATGTAGATGATTTGATACTAACAGGTGATGAACTGTTGATACACTCATGTAAGGCAGATCTTGCAAAGGAGTTTGAGATGAAGGACTTGGGCCTCCTTCATTATTTCCTGGGATTGGAAATTTGGCAGCGGAAGGGTGGAATGTTTGTGTCTCAAGGAAAGTATGCTTGGGAGATACTGGAGAAGTTTCACATGCAAGGCTGCAAACCTATCGACACTCCTCTTCTGGTGGTTGGAGGAAAGAGGATGCTACATCGGCAGAGGTAGTGGATGCCACTATTTATCGACAGTTGGTTGGTTTTATCATGTATTTAGTCAATACACGACCAGACATATGCTATGCTGTTAACCAGCTTTCAAAATCTATGGTTAATCCTACCAAGTTGTTATGGAAGGTAGGCAAGCATGTCCTCAGGTATCTCAAGGGTACATCGGGATATGGATTGTGGTACAGACAGTCGGATGAGTTGAAGCTGCATGGCTTCATGGATGAAAATTGGGAAGGGAGCCCAACGGACAGAAAGAGCACATCTAGAGGGATATTTAGTATTGGGTCTACAACAATTTCTTGGTACGAAAAGAAACAAAGATCCGTTTCACTCAGTTCAGCAGAGGCCGAGTACATGGCAACAAGTTTGGCTGCATGCGAGGCTATATGGATGAGGAAGATCCTGGTCGGGTTGTTCAGTTCACACTTAGATCCTAATGTGATATTTTTTGATAATTAGAGTTGCATTAAACTCTCGTTTAATCCAGTATTTCATGATAGATCTAAACATATTGACATCCGGTATCATCATATCAGAGATTGTGTGCAGCAAAATATCATGTTGCTTTCTTACATTCCTACGAAGGATTAGGATGTAGATATTCTGACGAAGGCGCTCACCAGGAGAAAATTTGAATACCACAGAGACAAGATCGAGGTGGCAAATAATCCTTATCTTGTTGAGAGGGAGTGTTGAGATTCAACAAGATAATGAGCTTAGTGAAAAGAGTCGCCTTCACTAAGTGGGTCCACAGGCTATTTTTGGCGCAAAGTCTATTTTTAGACATGTCGATCATATTCTATGAGTTGCAGGATGCTATTTGTGGATGGTTGGTCAAGTTGGAAAAATAGATGGACTTCTATTTTTAGACATATTGGGCAGAATCTATTTTTAGATTGCCAATCTAAAAATAAATATGTCAAATATTATTAGCTCTTAATAATATTTGGACTCTAAACATTATCTTATTCTCTTGGAGCACTTTAGTTAAGTGCAAATATGTGGCACAGCAGCTGACAGAATGAATTACACTATTCTTGAGGGTTTACTGGAGTTAATGCATGAGGACTTCAGTTAGAAGTCATGTGACAGAGTTTGGTGGAGTTATAGAAGTAGTTGGTGGAGTTGTATTTAGTTTAACTCAGTTAGACTCAGTTGAGCTAGTTGTATCTAGTCTAACTGATTGACACACTAGTGAGAGTGGTGTGAATTAATTAGTTAATTAATTCACTGAATAATAACTCATTAATCAACTGAAGAATACATCAGTTAACTATAGTGCATGGCAGTTTCAGTGGAGACCAGTGGAGAGGTAGGTGAAAGAGCAAGTGTGACTATCAGTTGTGACTATAGTGATGCATTGATTGCATCCAACACTCAGTGGAGATGCCAATGAAGATTGCACAGTGCAAGCTTGGTGAATTCGAGTTCATTCAGAGCCATTCTTCAGCAAGGATTGCGTAGTAGAGGCAGGCTAGTAGGTGGCAAAGATCGGTGCATGGATTTGAAAGATCGGGCCTGATTAGTGTGTAGGGATTGTATTGTACTGAGAGCTTGATATGATTAGCTTTGTATGAGGATTTTTACATGATCTCTATGACATATATTATATACAGATAGTTGGGGTTTTCAGCTTCAGGCTTTCCCGTTAAACAACTTTGTTATTGTGTGTGAATTTTTATTGTTTCATGTGTGCATTGCAGTTGATTTAATTTCTGTATGTGATGATCAATGGTGGAATAGATTCTTGTAATATTCCTTTTTCAGGAAATTCTGCTCCATCAGGAATATCTTAAGATATTCCAATTTTTCCAACTCAAGGAGTATTAACAATCAACACTGAACTATTTCAAAGATTTACTGTAGGGGAATTTACTGGACATATCACCTTCACAAGGAAGGATGAGATCCAGAGGCTACCTGGCTCACTAGCACACTCTGCCAATAGAACTTGTCAAAAGCTAATATGTCCATTCAAGGAATTTCTGCAACAGGGTCCATGAGGACGCTGTATAAGGAAGCCCATGTGAAAATAAGACAATCCAGTGCTAGGATGCCTTAGAATATATTTGATAAAAACTCCCTGCAGAATATAAGGTCAAATAAATAACCCTAAGGGGGTTATTCAGATCTCCCACCAAGAAGTATACTGAAACAATGCTTATTGAGAGAACCATCAATAGTATTAAAACTTAAATATGAAACAACATTGAAATAATGCCTTATATAATGTAAGAAGAGTAAAAATCTGATACATAATCTGTAGCAACAAATATAATACAAATTCCTTGAGGAAAATACCTCTCAAGGTGAGCTTAAATCAGCCTCAAGGGGAAATGTACATAAAACAAGAGAATACACTGCTACATAACCCAACAACTTTGTCACTGTGTATTCTATGAGGGAAAATGACTGAAAACATATATATATGAGATGATATAACAATATTTTCTGAAATAAAGATGGGGGAGCAAGATCTCAACCCCAGAAAACATTATTACAACAATCCTGCAAGGGATTGGCGAAAATTCATATAACAGGAAAATGTCGGAGTTGCAGTGTAGCTGCTGCAAATCAAATATAATACAACATAGGAGAAGGAAGTAGATGCTACAATAAACAATGATACCTCCTCCAATGATCTCGAAGTGAAGGGGCTGATCCCCTTACTGAAGATTTCACTCTCTAGTGCACAAAATGAACCCTTTTTGCAAGCCACCTCTGAAAATAACGTTGTAAGGGACGGAGATTGCGTTGGGCATGAGAAGAAACATATGGCCCAATGCCAAAATATGAAATATCAGCTATGGGGTTTCCTTTGCTGATATCCTATAGAAAGAGATGGCTCCTCCTCTACAAAACAGGCTCTGGAAATGGGATGATGAAGGTCCCTCACTGCAACGATAGCAACTCTAGCATTCTCTTGTTGCAAGAATAACGAGGTAGCTGCAAATGACTGCTTTGGCCTCAAGCCATGATGTGAGGAAGATGAAGAACAATCTCTCCATGGCCTCCCATGGAAGAGAATGGCATTCCTAAACAGGAATCCATCTTGTGCTAAGCAGCACAAGCTTCCTCCGTTGAAGAGAGCTTCAACCTCGAAATCCTTTCTCCAAAGATGATCCCCAACAATGGCTCTCCTTCATCTTTTATGCAAGGCATGCTTCCTTGCCATGGACCCCACTCACATTAGGGTTTCTCTCATTTCAAATTTCCCTCCATCCAACTACACAATATTCTTGTGCAAGCTTCTCCTCTAGGGTACATTATTCACTTGGGTCAACCATGGTCTAGCTCACTTGATTTTGGCCCTTTTCACACTTGGGGCTACTAACTAAAGCCACTTAAGTGACTTTTTATGCCTTAGGAATTTTTATTAGATTGCTATATGGGCTCCCTCACCCATTTTATTCCTTTTATTAGAATAAAAGAAAAATTAATGTTCCAAATACTTTATTGAAAAATTTGGAACATTACAGTCCTCCCCTCCCAAAACTTGCTTGTCCTCAAGCAAGAGCAAGGATGAATTGAAAAATGTCCTCCACTCAAGGCATGGAGTCTGAAATATCCTCATGTAGATCCTCCATTGCCAAGCAATCAATCAAGAAAAATGATTCACCCTCCAACTAGGAAACTCCTGAAAGTACTCCTCCACCTTGTGCTCATGAGAAATAGGTGGGCTGAATTTCTAAACTTGGTAAGCTTCATAGCCTATCCCATGTTGTCCTCCGCTCCACTTATGATAAGTGTGGAGTCAAAGCTGAACTTGGGCTACAATAGTGTTGCCTTCAAGAGGAAAGATGAAATCTAGATCCCCAAGGATCTCTCCTCCAATGCTGCAAATCAAGCTGGCCCAAATCATCTCATATGTGATGAGTTGGAATTCATCATCATATGAAAATGATATGGTTCACCTCCTGGAAGAACACATGGCTAAACATGGTGACCATATCATCTCTCATAATCCCCTCGGAGCATGTACAACAAAAATAATGGAGGTCTCCTCTCCCAAAGGGCACATCCACCCAATGAGTCTCTCCCTCCACATGATACATATGGGGTTGCTACTGATATATGGATGAAATGAAATGGCCTTCAAAAGAGACCCAAGCCACCCCATCAAGAATAAAAACCATGAAGTGCCTCCTCCAAAAATTCAAATTCTCCAAATAGCTCCTCCCACATGAAGGAAAGAGATGAAGTTTGGAAATCATGGGCTGCCAATTGCTTCTCCTGAAACATATAACGTGAAAATTATGGAGAATCATACTCCCATTGGGCATCTTCAATTCATTTCCCTCCTTCAAACAGTGCTTCCTCTGAACAACGTTCCACTAGCAACATATGGAAGCATAAACTTATGAGAGCAAGAAGGTGAAATATACTCCGATGCATGGAACCAGCGCAGGGCATCATTTTCTTGCCTCAATATATGATGCAACAAGTGTATTTGCAGCCACTTTTTTGCTTCCACATCCATCTTGCAAGGTGTGATCATGGAAACATATTTTGGTGCCAAAGGTGCACACCAAAACCCATGTGGCTTTCCGCCACAACCCACTGCTGAAATAGCCATTGTATTTGTTGTAATGAACCATAGGTATGACCAAATATAATGTGCAAGGAAAGAAGACTCTCCTTGATAGAAATTGCTGATCATAAAAGTAAGAGAGTGTAAATCATAAGACAAATGGTTACCTCCCTCTTCATGTACTTTGGTCTTTGAGCTAAAATGGCTCAAGTAGAAGTTCTCCCTTGCTGCAAAATAGTAGGGAAGTGGTTGTGCCAACCCTATCTTCATATTTTGGGCTATGCATCTTTCCATATGCTGATATGCAACTATTAAGATGCCCCCCCAAGTGGACTCCTCCATCAATGAAGAATATGCAATGAAAATGCATGAAAGAAGAACCCAAAAATTCTGCATGTAGATCCCTCTTCTTGTGCTTGTGCAACCAAGCCAAGCAAGTCAAAATGTAGTAAGGAGTGCTCTCCTCCATTACTCCTTCATGTTCATCATCTACATGCCTCCAAATTTCATCACTTGTGGAGTGGCTTTGAGAACACTCCGACAAGTAATCCAAGCCCTCAAGTGACAGCACTGCTGGCCTTTAGAGTAGGGCCACTGTCATCTCAAAGCTCCCCTTTTTGACATGAATCTTGCCAAAGACTCATCCCATCATGTTGCTGAAAAATTAGAGCCCCTCCCGTGAATAAGCTGCTACTTGGGCATCCAAGATCAAAGAGCAATCATCTTGCACCATGCTAGTGCCTCCTCTTGCTCCCGCAACATCCAAAGAAAATCTTAGCAACAAGAATGTCTGTTGCTCCTCCATAATTCCACCATAACCAATATGAAATGGTAACATAATGAGTGGTAAGATAAATTCCATCCCATCATGATGCACCCATGCTCTCCTCTTTTTTCATCAAGAGCAATAATTGTGAAATGATACTGGGACCTGTGGGTTATGGATCCTCCACATTTCCGCTGGGCACACTTCATCCATAAGGCTTTGCTCTTTGGTGTAAGTATCCTACCACTTGGTACCTATTTCATAAGAGCTACCATTTCCCCAAAAAAAATTTCTCCTTTTTCATTTCATGGGACATTGAAATGCAATCTTCTTCATGAAAAATTTTCTAAACCCCACCCTCACATGTGATGCATGACTCATCAAGAGTGCATGAGGATGATGAGGGTTTCTTTCCTCAAAATGGCACAGCGTAGTGAAAGTATCCTACTCTAGACAAACAGCTTGCCATGGCATGCATTCCCTCATGGCATGTATTGAACCAACAGGAAATGAAAACTCATGCATACCTTGGTAAAGTTTGGAAGGGTCTTGTGTGCATGCAGGAGTCTCTTCCCAAAATGTGTTGGCTTCCTCAAATGCTGGAGATGAAGGTTTTTCCTTCATGATAAAGACAACACTGGTAAGTGCCTCTCCATGATTCTACTCTATTTCTCTGTGAGAATAGGAACTGCATGGTCCTTCCTCTTCTCCTTCTTCTATTTCCTCAACCTCCTTGGAGAGGTTCTTATTGGACCCAAAAACTAATGAGATCATTCTCATCCTCTACATCATCTTGGCCTCTTCTTCTCTGAAATTCGAAATTCACAGGCTGAGCCAAGTTTGAAGCTCTGATACCACTGTAATATTCCCTTTTCAGGAAATTCTGCTCCATCGGGAATATCTTAAGATATTCCAATTTTTCCAACTCCAGGAGTATTAACAATCAAAACTGAACTATTTTAGAGATTGACTGTAGGGGAATTTACTGGACATATCACCTTCACAAGGAAGGATGAGATCCAGAGGCTACCTAGCCCACTAGTAGACTCTGCCAATAGAACTTGTCAAAATCTAGAATTTCCCTTCAAGGAATTTCTGCAATAGGGTCCATGAGGACGCTGTATAAGGAAGCCCATGTGAAAATAAGACAATCCAGTGCTGGGATACCTTAGAATATATCTGATACAAAATCCCTACAGAATATAAGGTCAAAGAAATAACCCTAAGGGGGTTATTCAGATATCCCACCAACAAGTATACCGAAACAATGCTTATTGAGAGAACCATCAGCAATATTAAAACCTCAATATGAAAAAACAATGAAATAATGCCTCATGTAATGTAAGAAGAGTAAAAATCTGATACATAATATGTAGCAGCAAATATAATACAAATTACTTGAGGAAAATACCTCTCAATGTGAGCTTAAATCAGCCTCAAGGGGGAATGTACATAAAACAAGAGAATACACTGCTACATAACCCAACAACTCTGTCACTACGCACTCTATGAGAGAAAATTACTAAAAACTGATATATATGAGATGTTATAACAATATGTGCTCAAATAAAGATGGGGGAGAAAGATATCAACCCTAGAAAACATTATTACAACAATCCTCCAAGGGATTGGCTAAAATGCATAAAACAAGAAAATGTCGGAGTTGCAGTGTAGCTGCTGCAACTCAAATATAATACAGCATAGGAGAAGGAATTAGATGCTACAATAAACAATGATACCTCCTCCAATGATCTCCAAGTGAAGGGGCTGATCCCCTTACTGAAGATTGCACTCTCTAGTGCACAAAATGAACCCTTTGTGCAAGCCACCTCTGAAAATAACGCTATAAGGGAAGGAGACTGCGCTAGGCATGCAAAGAAACATATGGCCCAATTCCAAAATATGCAATATCAGCTCTGGGGTTTCCTTTTCTGATCTCCTAGAGAAAGAGATGGATCCTCCTCTACAAAACATGCTTCGGAAATGGGATGATGAAGGTCCCTCACTGCAACACCAGCAACTCCAACACTCTCTTGCTGCAAGAATAATGCAGTAGCTACAAATGACTGCTTTGGCCTCAAGCCATGACATGAGGAAGATGAAGAGCAATCTCTCCATGGCCTCCCATGGAAGAGAAGGGCATTCCTAAATAGGAATCCGTCTTGTGCTAAGCATCACAAGCTTCCTCCGTTGAAGAGAGGTTCAACTTCGAAATCCTTTCCCTAAAGATGATCCCCAACAATGGCTCTCCTTCATATTTTATGCAAGGCATGCTTCCTTTCCATGGACCCCACTCACATTAGGGTTTCTCTCATTTCAAATTTCCCTCCTTCCAACTACACAATCTTCTTGTGCAAGCTTCCCCTCTAGGGTACGTTGTTCACTTGGATCAACCATGGTCTAGCTCACTTGCTTTTGGCCCTTTTCACACTTGGGGATGCTAACTAAAGCCACTTAAGTGACTTTTTGCGCCTTAGGAATGTTTATTATATTGCTACATGGGCTCCCTCACCCATTTTATTCCTTTTATTATAATAAAAGAAAAATTAATGTTCCAAATACTTTATTGAAAAATTTGGAACATTACAATTCTGTAATGTGCATGAAGTTAAAATAGTGTGTGATAAGGGGAATATTGGATATATAACACATAAGTTACATAATTTCTACAACATTTTTAGCAGCTCAATAGTTATTGTAAAAGTTAATGATAAAAGAAAAAAGTCGAAAATATCTTAAAGTTAGCTCAACAATTAATTAAAAATTTATTATTACAACAAGTCAGTCAGTGATATTTTGGCATTGGGCCTTGCATGGTCTCAAAGGTCAAGATTACATTTACTCTATAATAACTACAGTCTGAAACCCTAGATTAGGATCACCTCCTCAATTGTAGTTAAATACTGCATGCATTGTTCATTATCATTGTTGGTTGCTGTGTTGGTTAGTTGATTGGCTGCTAGGCTGGATTTTGAGCAGACTCTGAGTTGCAAAGATTGTTTCACTGGACCATTGTAACTGTCTTGGTCATCAGTAATACAAGCACATTCACAGGATTCTTGAGCTATGTTAATGGTGATGTTATCCCTCTTTGTCATTGTTTCTCGTTTTTTTACCATATTGTATATCAATTTCTCTGATAATAGAAAAAACAAATTAGATTGAGATATGTTGTTTGGGCACCTTAACTCTGTCTTTTTCTATTATCTTTATGTTTTCTTCTGCAAGGTCTGATTAAATAATTTAGGGGTGTACTGCTCTTTAGTTCTACTTAGCTTGTTTCCTTGAGGTTTACTTAGTAGAGTTTAGCCAAACAATTCAGGGGTGTCCTGCTCTTTGGTTTTGCTTAAACCGTTATCTTAAAGGCCATATTTTAAGTTTAGTTAAATAATTCAGGGGTGTCCTACTCTTTAATTTCACTAAACTGTTGTCTTGAAAGTTTTCTTTGTCTGAAGGTAATAGCTAAAGAATTCAGGGGTGTCCTGCTCTTTAGGATTATTGGATTGTTGTCTTAAGGTTTTCTGAGTAAAGTTTAGCTAAAGAATTCAAGGGTTTCCTTCTCTTTAGTTTATCTTAAACAATTATATCAATGGCTTTTCTTGTTGAAGTATAGTTAAAGGATTCTTAATTTCCCTTTAGTTTTACTGAATTCACAACTTGCTGTCATTTCATATTTCATCTAACCTAAAGATATCCACTTGATATAGTTAGCTTGCCATATGAAAACCCTTTAAGAGTTGATGTACAATTAATACCTTTTATGACAACATAGCCCAATCGATTAAGCCTCCCACAGTCTATCTATTCAACCTACAATCAATCAAAAAATAAATCAATCAAACAAACAAAACAAACAAACCCAAAACTTCATAACTAGCCTAAAATCATAAAACATAAGCATAAAGATAAATCAATTTAACATACACATAGAGAGAGTCCTCTCTGAGCCCAGGAAGGCTAGGTCATTGGACTCAAAAATGGTTTTATGTGGTTCCCTGCTACTTGTTCTTGCCAATATTGAAAATTATGGGGAAGGCAACATAGTGGCGACCATATTGGGGACTATACTGAGTTATTCAAAAACTTAATATTTTCTCAAGAACTCAAAATACCCCATTCAAATTTAAATGAATAAAGTGTTATCCAAGACTGGTATCTGGTTGCTGATGGTGGACAACTGTAATATTCCCAAATGGAAAAGCAGCAATATATGAACAAAATTATGGAAATAGCAGTGAATAATATTACACCAAAAAGGATGAAAACCATGGAGCCATTTTATTATGTAAATCAGTAGCCAATAAGTAAAATACAACTCAAATAATCAAGGCAAAAAAGCCTCCCATTATTACATATGCCAAAGATGGAATGCTACTATATTGCAGAATGCTCATGAACAAGAACAACACAGTAATAGAAGGTACACTGCTACTGATAATGTAAAAAAAAAATTATTTGCAATTATATGGCTCATACAATGTTGGGAGTGAAGATATAGACTCCCAAAATCAATTCCAAGGCAATCCAGAGAGGATTTCCTGAAATATGCAAAAGTGAAAAAATGCCGGAGTGCAGCCCTAGGGCTGAGTAGCAACTGCAACTCAATAACTGGATGGAGATGGCTGAAGATGATGCATAGTATGAATAGACCTCCTCCAATGGATCTTCCAAGTGAAAGGCTGATCCTAACACTGAAGATCTCACCCTCCAAACAAACACTACAACCCCTCACTGCAAATACTCACTGAAATAACACAGTCAAGGAGAGGTATTGCGTTGTAGGTGCTGGAAAATATGTTGGCCAAGTGCCAAGATGTGAAATAAGCTCTAGAATCTTCCTCACTTATCTCCCAAAGGGAAGAATGCTTCCTCCTTTGAAAAACAAGCTTCGGAAGTGGTGTTATCAACCCTCCACTGCAACACCCTGCAATACAACCCTGCTCTAAACATAAACTACACTGTAGCTAAAGGAGGTAGCTTGGACTCAAGCCTCTATGTGGAGAAATTAAGTACAAGCTCCCTCAAGAGGCCTCTCTAGAAAGGATATGGAATTCCTAAAAAGGAATGCCTTGTGCTAAGCAGCACAAAAATCTCAACTAAACAACTGAAGAAAGCACAATAGTCATGCAAACCATAAAATCAATAATCAATAACATGTATTGATATGGCTTCCTTGATCTCCTTATAAACAAGTGGAAGCCTTCTCATCTTGGGTCCCACTCATTAAGCTTTCCTCCACCAAGGAATATTCCTCCCACTATCACTGCGATGTCTCCATAGATGATCTCCACCATTCATTCCAGCGTTGTTGACTTGGTCAAACTTGACCTTGTCCACATGTATTTGCCCCTGTTCGCACATGAGGGTGCAAAATCCATTTATTATTATGATACCTTTTCAAATTATGAGGGATTTTATTCCTATTTTATAAATTTATGGGCCTCCTTACCAATATATTCACCTCCTAGGTGTCAAAAGCAAAAATAAATATTCCAATTAGCTACATGCTAATTTTGGAATATTATAGTCCTCCCCTCCCAAATGTTGTTTTTCCTCAAGCAACTGCAAGGATAGAACTGCGAAGTCTCCCCTCCTCTTCCAGTGGCATCCACATATCATAAAATCCTCCAAGGAATAAGATGTTTTCTCATCAATAAATCTCAATATTGCCCCTCCCAAGTATGCAAGCTAGCTAAATAGCTATATCATCATGAAGAGGTAAAATACTCAAGGAGGAAATAAGGTGTTGTCTAGAGGTCCCTTTGAGGCATGGGATATGAAATTCATTGGGAACCATCATTCCCATGTGCATCCTCCATCCCCAAGCTATCATCGATACAAAATGAGCCACCCTCCAAAATGGAAAATCTTGCAAATCCTACTCCACCTTTGGCTCCTACAATGTAGGTGGGCTGAATAACTGAACATGGTAGACAAAAAATCCTACCCCACACTATCCCTCTCTCCACTTATGACAAGTGTAGAGTAGTTGTTGATCTTGGGCTGCAATAATGTTTCCCTAAAGTGGCAAGAAGAGGACTAGATCTCCAAAGATCCTCTATCCGACGTTATGAAGCATGCTGGACCAAACTATCCCATATATGATGAATACGAAATCACCACCATATGGCATCCAAATGAGAGGAATAATGAAGGTTTCATGTAGTGCTGAAAGGTACCAATAGTCTCCCAAGTGGTCACAACGCATTTTTTCCAACTATTGTTGCAAAACATAACATGGCAAGTTGTTTCTTAACAAATTTCTAGTTGTGTATGACATCACATATACTAGTGAATAATAAATGGCTTGGTATATCAATTGAGCATACATAAAATAATAAAACACTTGCCCAATGCCATAAAAGGGATGGTTGTCTCCATCATAAAATTTGGCCCAAAATTGACCATGAAGCCTAATGAGAGGCTTGCCCTCTTGTGGAGCAATGAACTGTATAGAAATGGTAAGAGCATGCAAATACTCTGTTAGACAATCAATAGATGCAAAAACAAAATTCTTACCATGTACTAAAAATATGATGATGATAGGATTCATGAATAAGTCCTCCATAGTGGTATGGCATACTCCCATGAAGAGAAATGAATCATATGTTGCATGAGGATCCTTATTCTTATGCTTGGGAATCCAAGTCAAGAAGAGTATATCACAGTAATAGATGTCTCCATCCACTACTCCATCACACTCACCTCCTCCTTGTCCACCAAGTGCATTATATGTGAAGTGATCCTGAGAAAACTCCATCAATAAACCCAAGCTCCTAAGTGCTAGTGTTTTTGGCTTTTGTAAATAGGCTCCTGCCAACTGATGGCTCCATTATTTGACATGTCCATTGTCAAAGTCATCTCCCATAATGATGCTATATATAGGAAATTCCTTCCAAAGTGGAAGTACCTCTTGATCATCCAAGGCTAAAGAGTAGCCCCTTTGCACCATGATAGTGCCATCACTTACTCCCACAACATCATGCCAAGCATGGGAAAATATCAACCCATACTTTCTCAAGAAAACCTAAGGTAACAACATCTCTCGTTGCTCCCTTATCTCTCCTTTATACAATTCATATAGTAATATCATAATGGTTGACCTGTAGAATGCCCCATACAACCACATCTTCTGCTGCCATAATATATGGGTGCCATGCGATGCCTCAATCCATAACATAACTTTTGGCAAAGGATATGTCATATGATGGCCAAACTCTTTTAAGAGTAGCCAACGTAGCCATGCCTCCTGATTCCCTATGTCATAGATCTACAAGTATCTTTCCAGCCTCTTGCTCACCATCCACACCCATTCATACAAATGTGGGTGCCTTCCATAATGCTCTACCTTGGTACTCTTCCAATGAAGACTACCATCTTCCCAAATCAGATTTCTTCCCTTGCATTTCATGGGATGTTGAAATGCAACTGCTTGGAGACCTCCTAGAGAAGAACCCACACCAATGACCCCATTCAATCCATAGGGATCCAAGTGTACTAGAGGAAAAAAATCCTCACTGCTGCTTAATGATAGCGTTGTTAATCTCCTCATTGCTGTATTTTTTGTCTCATGCTCCAACTCTATGCTGAACATATAGTCCGGCATTGGATTATTCAGGATAAAACTCATCCCATCCTTCAAAAATCCACACCCCAACCTCAAGTGTTGTGTGTAGCTCAAAATTGACACATGAGGATGATTAATTATCCCTTCCTTGAATAACTCAAGGTTGCACAGTGCAGTGAAAGTCTGCTACTCCATATCAGCAAAGTGCTTTGACCCTTGGTCATGCAATAACATATTTCCACAACCCTCCATAAGATTTTCTGAAATATCAAGAAGTGGAAATTCATGCATACCTTGGTGAAGCTTGGGAACATCTTGTATGTCTACAAGGGATCATCCTTCTAATGTGTTGGCTTCCTGAGGATGATGGCTTCTCCTCCACAGTTGTGCCAGCGCTGGTACAAATATCCTTAATTGGTGGTGAAGGCTTTTCCTCCTTTGATTTCTTCTTGTCAAATTTCCTGATCAACCTTTGAGTGAAATCTAAAAAATCATTCACTCTTGCATGACTCCAATGTCTGAACCACCAAATGATTGCTTCACCCTCCAGGTGCAGCGCTGCAATATTAGCAGCCTCTCTTTCATCTACTGGATGTAGTAGGAATAATTCATATAGCTTCATCACCCAAGCCTTTGTTGTACATGTGGATGATCCATAAAAGGTAGACAAAAGAAATCTATTGCCTCTCATTCTCCTATTACTACAAGGCCTCCTTTCTGATTCAAGCTGAATAAACTGAGGAGAAGGAAGAGTCTCCTTGAAAGATATAGGTTGAGACTTGTATTCTACAAGGTATCCACTTAGGATCTCATGTTCCAAGTGCCCTCCATCTCCATTCCTTTTGTATTCTTCCTCAAAAGGAAAGGGCAAGGTGTAATGCTTTAGAGCTTTCTACAACATTGGTTCTTTCTTTTGAGAATAGGAAGTACATGGCCCTTCCTCTTCTTGAAACCCTCCTTGGAGAGGTCCTTCATAGTTCTGAAAAATTATGAGATGAGGTTCATTCTTTCCTTCATTATTATCTTTTCCTTCTTCTTCTTATTCTTATAATAGAATAATGGTTGAGATCCACAAGCTGAGCCAATATTATGCTCTGATACCACTGTAATATTTCCAAATGGGAAAGCAACAATATATGAACACAATTATGGAAATATCAGTAAATAACATTACACCATGAAGGATTAAAACCATGGGGCCATTTTATTATGTAAATTAGCAGCAAATAAGTACAATAAAACTCAAATAATCAAGGCAAACAAGCCTCCCATGAATACATATGCCAAAGATGGAATGCTACTATGTTGCAGAATGCTCATGAAAAAGAACAATGCAGTAATAGAAGGTAAACTGCTACTGATAATGTAAAATAATCTAGATATGAAATTATATGGCTCATACAATGTTGGGAGTTAATATATAGTCTCCCAATATCAATTCCAAGACAATCCGAAGAGGATTTCCTGAAATATACAAAAGTGCAAAAATGTCGGAGTGTAGCCCTAGGGCTGAGTAGCAGCTACAACTCAATAACTATATGGAGATGGATGAAGATTATGCATAATATGAATATACCTCCTTCAATGGATCTTCCAAGTGAAGGGCTGATCCTAACACTGAAGATCTCACCCTCCAAACAAACACTGCAACCCCTCACTGCAAATACTCACTGAAATAACACAATCAAGGAGAGGTACTCCACTGTAGGTGATGGAAAATATGTTGGCCAAGTACCAAGATGTGAAATAAGCTCCAAAATCTTCCTCACTGATCTACCAAAGGGAAGAATGCTTCCTCCTCTGAAAATCAAGCTCTGGAAGTGGTGTTATCAACCCTCCACTACAACACCCTACAACACAACCTAGCTCTAAATAGAAACTGTGCTATAGCTTAAGGAGGTAGCTTGGCCTCAAGCCTGGATGTGGAGAAATGAAGTACAAGCTCCCTCAAGAGGCCTCTCTAGAAAGTAGAAGGAATTCCTTAATATGAATTCCTTGTGTGAAGCAACACAACAATCTCAACTAAACAACTGAAGAATGCACAATAGTCATGCAGACCATAAAATCAATAATCAATAACATGTCTTGCTATGGCTTATTTTCCCTTATTATAAACAGGTGGAAGCCTTCTCATCTTGGGTCCCACTCATTATGGTTTCCTCCACCAAGGAATCTTCCTCCCACTATCATTGCGCTGTCTCCATAGACGATCTCCACCATTCATTCAAGCACTATTGACTTGGTCAAACTTGACCTTGTCCACATGTATTTTCCCCTGTTCACAAATAAGGGTGAAAAATCCATCTATTATTATGATCCCTTTTTACATCATGAGGGATTATATTCCTATTTTAGAAATGTATGGACCTACTTACCCATTTATTCACCTCCTAGGTGTCAAAAGAAAAAATCAATATTCCAATTAGCTGCATGCTAATTTTGGAATATTACAACAACAACCAGTCTCAAGAAAAGTTGAAATCATCCACCTGGAAACTCCACAGCTCTCAGTAGGCCTAAACACTCCACTGGTAGAAGAATAAAGACTATTTGTAGAAGATTTAGTAACCCTTCTCTCTGACTGATTGACAAAATATGGATTCAAGGATACAACACAGATATGTTCCAATGAAGAGAGATCACATTCCCACTTTCCCACACAAAAGGCCTCAGATAAATTGGGACACAAACCCACTTATTTTTCAAGATGAAAAGTTTAATGACCCCTTGTTACCTCTCATTAAATTTCATATACACACATGGAGGTTAAAATTTGAATGGCATGAGGACTGCCTCATGAAAATGATCATGGTGACATTAGAAGGGACAACAAGGGAATGGTATAAAGGTCAGAATCCTGGTTGTTTGTTTTCTTTAATGGATTCACGTAAGGAATTTTATGAGAATTATAAAGAAAATTGTCCATATTTATCATTAGATGAAAATTGTTGTGATCAGTCTGAAGATCTCATACAATACCTTATAAATATTGATGAATATTTGGGAAATTTGCATCCTGAGGATCTGTTGGCTCCCCGTGATTTGCAATATTTGCAAGAAAAAATCTACAGGGAACCACATCAAACCACTTTGGAGTCCAAGGACCTAGCCTTCCTAGACTCAGAGAGGGTCTCTCTTCGTTTTGTGATGAAAATGATTTTACCTTTATTCTTAAGTTGTCAGATTTTAGGCTAGTTATGAAGCTCTAGGACTATTTTTTTTGTTTGGTTGATTGATTGAGTGATTAATTGAGTGATGTTTCAATTAAAGAGATAAACTGTGGGAAGCACTAATGCATTGGGCTATGGAGTCATAAAAGGATTTAATTTTTCATAAACTCTAGAAGGGTTTTCATAGGGCAACCTAACTATATCAAGTGGATCTTTTAGATTAGATGAAATATAAAATGACAGCAAGTTGTGAAATCAGTAAAACTAAAGGGAAATTCAGAATCTTTTAACTATAATTCAACAAGAAAAGCCCTTAAGATAACTATTTAACAGGAACTAAAGAGCAGGGAAAACCATAAATTCCTTTAGATAAACTCTACTAAGTAAACCTTAAGACAACAATCCAACAATCCTAGAGAGCAAGACACCCCTGAATTCCCTAGCTATTACTTTCAGACAAAGAAAAACATTCAAGATAAAAGTTAGTGAAACTAAAGAGCAGGACACCCCTAAATTCTTTAATCAAACTTCAAAGAAGGCCTTTGAAGTAATATTTCAGGAAAAACCAAAGGACAAGGAAAACCATAAACTTCTTTGACTAGACTCTACTAAGTAAACCTCAAGGAAACAAGCTAGGTGGAACTAAAGAGTAGGACACCCCTCAATTCTCTAATCAGACCTTGCAGAAGAAAACATTAAGATGAAATAAGCAAAAATAATTAAGGTGCCAAGACAACATATCTTAATCTAAATTTTTTGTTCTTTTATCAGAGAAATGGTGGAAAATATGGAAAACATAAGGGAAACATTGACAAAGAAGTATAACATCACCATTAACATAGCCCAAGAATCCTATGAATGCGCTTGTATTAATGATGTCCAAAAAAGTTACAATAATCCAATATAATAATCTCTGCAACTCAGAGTTTGATCAAAATCCATCCTAGCAATCAACCCAGCAACCAACAACCAACCAACCAACGAGAATAATGAACCATACATGAAATATTTTTTTGTAAATGAGGAGGTGATCCTATTCTAGGGTTTCAGGCTATAGTTTTTACAGAGTAAATGTGACCTTTATCTTTGAGACCATGCAAGGCCCAAGGAAAAATATTTGTGGCTAACTCACTGTAATAATAACTCCCTAATTTATTGCTGAGCTAATTTTTAGGATATTTGTGACTTTTATGGCTTTTCATTAACTTTTTAAATAACTGTTGAGTTCTTTAAAATATCTTTGACTGCTTTATTAACTGTTGTAGCTACCTTTTAGCCAATTTAGGCTGTAGGTGGCCAAATGAGGTTTGGAGAAGTAATTTCCAAGTGCCTTAGTCATTTTGACTCTGTTTTCTTTGTTGATTTTCCCTTTTCCATTTGTCTCCTAAACTCTGCTTTCTCATTCTTCTCTTCCATCAGCTCTTTTGTATTCCATGTCATTTCTTTCTTTATCTCTACTCCTTGAATGATTTATATTTGATCTTTTTGTGATTTGTCTTTCCTCTGTCTTAAGTTGTACCTTCTAATCCATGTCTTTTACCTTTAACCGTCATAGTTTCTTTAACTTTGTTCTTTATTTGTCTTTACCCGGTGCTGTGGAGAACGCTTGCTTGCCCCTATAGTGTTCGAATGATCATCAATCGTCACGATCCATTGATGATTCATATTGATCTTGCGCTCCTAGTCCCTTGGATGAAACAAGTCATTTTGGATGGTCACCCAGAGGACCTGTTTAAAAGTTTTTCGAACTTCAGAATGCAATTATGCATTTCTACATTGGCCACCTACACAATTTAAAGATAATTTGTTAATTGAAAACCTGGGCTGTGGACTTCTACGGGGAAATGATATGGCCTGGAGGCAGCAGAAAAAAAATGGATAGAGTCCAGGTATTTGGAAGCTTTTCAGGAGTTTGTGTGGCAGCTGAGGGCTTTGCCACAGGGGTTCGGGGCTTAGCGTGGTGACACGAGGCTGTCATCATGCTTAAACGGGGTCAAAAGTGTTAGGGTTATGGAGGGAGGCGGTTTTGTGTTATGGCGCAAGAGCAGTGAGAATTTTTCGCACGGTACATGGGAGGTAAATGGTATTTGGCAGAGTGATGCGATACCATAGAGGAGATGATTCGTGGTAGGAGGGAAAGGTGGTAATACTACCTATTTTGCAAGGTTGAAGGTTTTTAACCTTTGCACTTTTAGAGGTGTGATATAGTGCATGGGCCATTGGATCCAGAGGAGGTGATCCAATGGTGGTTGGGGCTTTGATGAAACGATGGGATATGACATGGGGCCTAGGGTTGGCATACGATTGGGGTCAGGGTTTTTATGAAGTGGAAAGGTTAACGTAGTATGGGGGGTTTTGAAAAGAAGGTGGGGCCTGGATATTATTAAGAGTGGAGAATAAAGGGCTTAGAGTGGGTTTACAAATATAAAGAGGAGTCAGGATTTTAAACAAAACAAAGTTTTATTAAAAAAGGGTGGGTCGCAAATCATTTTAATTTTTCATAAAACAATGTAAAAAGGATTTTTACATTGTTTTGGAGGGAAAGAGTGGAAAGAGTGAGAAGGGTGTTGTGTAACCAACTCCAAAAAGAGAAGAAAAGAGATATAAACGCCTTAGAAATGAGCCACTTCGAGGGGGAAACCTCCAATACATTGCATAAATGAACAATTCTTGGATGATACAAATGAACAAAACCTCCTTCTATATATAGGAGTCCATGGGGCCACAATATAATCCTAGTGGGGCCACAATGTAATCCTAGCCGACCTAACAATAATAATGTAAGGGCACAATAATAACAATATGGGGGTTACATGGGTACAATAATAACAATAAGGGGGGCTACACTAACATAATAAGGGCTATCCTATTAATATAGGGACTTAACAAAGGGAGGGGTTAAATGGGTTTTTAGGTAATGGGAAAAGGTATAAATGAGGGATTTAGGGTCCAAACATGGAATTACAGAGTAAGAGAGTGATCTGAATGGGTGAAATGAGAGACAATGAATAGGTTAAATGAAAGTAATGAAGGCAGTGATATTTTTGAAAATAGATGATAGTCAAGGAATGCTATTTTTAGCTGATAGTAGAAG
The DNA here is from genome assembly GCA_034641835.2 of Pinus albicaulis. Lineage (NCBI taxonomy): Eukaryota > Viridiplantae > Streptophyta > Pinopsida > Pinales > Pinaceae > Pinus > Pinus albicaulis. Next base: position 933,015,999 of record CM076574.1, on the reverse strand, counting down.
ATCCATAATAATTTAGTCAGGCTGTAGAATACAAGAGAGTAACAATGGCTCTAGCTGGGGAGGGCATCTCCTTTTAGGAGGTGTCAAGAAACTCAGATTTTAGATCTTTGGTCTTCATAGATCAGTGCCTTATTTGTACTTGGCTAATTTTTCATTCTGCAATAGCTGATCTTCTCCAATTCTTTGTAACTGTGACTTTTTATCATTGAAAACCATGTTTCCTCCAAATCAATTTTGCCTACCCAACATTCTAGTCTAACATTTTTTCTTTAATTGGGTGCATTTAGATTGGCAAACCCGTGACAACATTTTTCTTTTGAAAGCAAAAATATCTATTTTTACCCTTATAAATTCCAAAGGATCAGATTAGACTAATGAGCTCTTTTATTCTCTACCTAATCTACTTATCTGTCAAGATTAAACAATTTGACATATTTTTATTCACTAACTATCAACATGAAATTTAAAGCATGACTAAATCAAGATTAAGCAGTTTTATTGTTATGAATTGTGGCATTTTGGACAAGTTGCACACAATATTTATTTTGCAAAAAGTAAAACTAGCTAAGGGCTTTGTTTTTTAACCTTTCCTCTATCACTTATCCCTTACCTTTCTCTTTTTGGTTCAGATTTATACTTTGGAACCAATGTATTTTCCTATATAACCTACTGATAAGCCAAGTTTAAACAATTGGGAAAATCTTCATTTTTTTCCCCATTGAGAAAAATAAAAAATTTGTTCAATCATGATTAGGCTATATGATTGAACAAGACCTCCTTTTCAAAAGCAGTGGCATTTGGATTTACACACTTTAAGAATTTTTCATTTTTTTTTGTATGGGGCTTTACCTTTTTCTCTTTTATCTACCCTATTTTCTTCTTTTCTTTCTTTCTTTTTTGCAACAATTTTTTTCTGAAATGTTTGTTTAGAAAATTTCATATACAATGAATAAAAATTTGAGTTGAGATCTTCAAATGAAATAATGCTTGAGCATCCTTCCATTGACATGACCTCCAAACAAATATGTTCCATCCATTTCTTGTAAGAAAAATGCATTGTTACCTTTTTTAGAATGGATTATGTATGGAACTTTCCATAAGTTGTAAAATTTTCCATGCTTGCCTTTGTCCTCTCTTCTTGAATCACACCTCAGCACTTTGTCTCCAATGCTGAAATCATTTGCCTTGGCCCTTTTGTCAAAGAGTTTCTTGATGTCTTCTTGTACTTGCTATGTTATGTTGTACACTTCTTCTCTGGTTTGTTGCAGTTGGACAATTTGGTTTATTCTCCTTTGCATATCATTTTCTTCAGACTGTACTTCTTGAATGAGCTTCATTACTGGCACTCCCAAACTTGTTGGGAAAACTGCATCTGCCCCATATACTAACTAATAGGGATACATACCAATTGACTTCTTATTTGTTAATCTATCTGCCTAAAGTGCATGTATCAGCTTGATGTGCCATGACTTCTTATTTTCTTCCAAAAAAAATTTAATGATGTTAACCAAAATTTTGTTTGAGGATTCAACCAACCCATTACCTTGAGGGTAATAAGTTGTAGAATGTCCCAAGGTAATCTAATATTTGTGGCAAAAGTCCACCATTTTCTTGGATCTTAAGGCAAAAAAATTGTCAGTAATGATTTTTCTAGGACAACCAAACCTAGATAAATTGTGGTTTTCAAGGAATTTGATAATTCTTGAGTCTGTGGAAGTTCTGGAAGGAATGGATTCTATCCACTTTGTAAAGTAGTCAGTTGCAGTGAGGATCCATTTGTGTCGGGCAGAGGAAGAAGGATGGATTTCTCCAATGAAATCAAGACCCCATTTCTGAAATGAAGCTTCAATAGAGATAGGCTATAATGGCAAAGGAAACTATTTTCTTTTACCCTCAAATATTTGGCATTTATGGAAGAAAACTACTATTTTATGGATGTCTTGAAAGAGGGTGGGCCAATAGTAACCAGCTCTAAGGATTTTGTTGACAATTTTTTTCCAGTATAGCTGACATCCACATTATCCTTCATGAAATTCATGCATGATCCTATCTGCATCTTCTTCATGCAAAAATTTAAGCAATATACCACTAGAATTTTTCCAATATAAAATTTTATCCAAGATGCAGAAATTTACAGCTTTCAACTTCAAGAATCTGGCCTTTGTTTTGGACAAACCAGTAGGAACATTCAGATTAAAAAGAACATATAATATATCAACATACCAGGGTGAGTTCATAAATTCTTCCTCAATAGGTGGAGTTGCAATATTCTCTTGTTAATCCAATGAATTAATCATATTGATGTCCAGTGCTTGAAAATTTTCTTCAGCCATCAATCTTTCCAGTCCTTGTCCTTTGATTATCCTGGCGGGCATGATTTCCAGATCATATTCCAATATGACAACAATCCACTTACCTCTTTTTCCACCAGGATCTTTTGTCAAGATGTCTTTGACCACTATGTGATGCACAAATGCAATGATGTGTGAGTGCAGAATGTATACTCTGAAATCCTTCAATGCCTTGATTAAGGAAAAAGCCTTTTTTTCCATTATATTATATTTTAGAGGTGCATCTCTGAGTGAATTGCTGGAAAATGCTATGGGCTGCTCCTGTCCTTTTATATTTTTTCGCAGTAAGACAACAACAACGATGTGTTCTAATGCAAAGGAGAATATGAAGAAATATTTGGTGAAGTCAGGGTTGATCAGAACTGGTGTTTGGGTAAGAGATTTCTTTACCAAATCAAACTATTCCTTTGCTTCTATGGTCCATTTGACTCATATTTCTCTTTTAAGCATATTACTAATGTTTCTTAGGAGTTCTGCAAGGTCTGGAATGAACCTTCTTAAGAAATTTATCTTTCCAATGAAAGATTGCAGCTCTTTGATGTTTCTTGGATGAATGATTTGCAATATTCCTTCAATACTTTTTGGGTCAATCTTGATCCATTCTTTAGATATGATGTGGCCTAAACATTTCCCTTCTTGAAGGCCAAATTTTTTTTTCTTGGGATTTAAAGACAAAACATACTTTCTGCACTTTTCAAAGACCTTTCTTAAATGAGCTAGGTGTTCTTCATCAGTTTTTTAATAGATTATTATGTCATCAAGATATATCACAATGAAGTAACCTATTTCTTCAGAAAAAGAAATATCCATTTCTCTTTGGAAAGTAGCTCTAGCGTTCATTAACCCAAAAGGCATTTTAACATACATGAAGGTGCCCTAGGGTGTGGTGAAATTTGTCTTGTGTTGATCATTTAGATGTACCAGCACCTGATTGTACCCTGAAAAGCCATCAGGCAGAGATATTATTTTTGGAGCTTACTACCCTTTGCAATATGTGATCCATTTTTGGTAAAGCATAGTTGTCCATTAGGGATGCTTTGTTTAAATTTCTGAAGTCTATAAATAGCCTAATTTCTTCTGTCTTCTTCCTTATTGATACAAGATTTGAAACCCATTTTGAGTATCTGAGTGGGACTATTATTCCAACATTATACATTTTCATTATTTCTTTCTCAACAAGTGGTAGTTGTACAAGATTTATTCTACGTAATCTCTGTTTAAAGGGCATTTGGTTTTCTTTGAGAGGAATATTGTGTTGAATTATCTCAGTATCATATGACTTTAAATCTTCATAGCTCCAAGCAAACACATCAGTAAATTCCTTGAACATATCAATATATTTTCATTTCATAGGAGCTGGCAACATTTTGGAAAGTTTTATCATTTTGGGTTCTTGTTCACTGCCTATATTTCATTCTTCTACCTCTGCTTCAGTAGATTCCATCTTTGGCTTCTTAGCAACATCATTAAAGTCAAAAATTTCTTCTAGAGAAACCAATCCCTTTGGAAAAGTATTATCTTTTTTGGACTCCAACACTTCAAATTTTTCTTTTCTTGGGTCTGCACATGGTTCAGTCTTATGTGGGTCATCTTTTTCTACCAGATTTATATCAACATCATTAGGGGGTGTTGTTTAGTATGTTTGTACCTCAACAGAGCAGTCCTCTTCATGATTTGAGTCTAAATTTGGCATTTCAAACTCATTCCTGGACTACATGAAATATTCAATTTGTTTGTCACCTTCAAAAACTTGCCAATATTTTATATTATCAGGGACTGCTGGTCTGTATTTGACTTGTACTGTGTATTTCCTGTTATGATGAGGTTTTTTCCAAGTATTGGCTGCAAATGCTAGACTATTGGCAAGGATGTTTTGATTTCTCGGGACAGAGGTAAGATCATAGTCTTTGAATGTTCTTAAGAGGTCAAGGGAATCATTCATATATGCTCTTAATCTAAGATGTTTAGTTGTGTATTCTCCCTTAATCTGTCTAATGACTAGCTCAGAATCCCCAGAATCCCCATGGACAGAGATCCTTTTGGCTCCTAATTTCTTGAGCAATTGTAGCCCTAGAAGGAGTGTCTCATATTTTGCTATGTTATTTGTACATTGAAAGTTAAGCTTATATGAGTGGCCTTCTGCATGGTTATTCTCAGTGTTGTGCACCCAAACACCTGCCCCTGAACCAGTTTTACCACAAGAACCATCAAATATCATGCTCCAAAGAGGTTCAATTTCAGTTTTATCATTATGTTGGTCATTGTGGTTACCACCATGTTTTATATTATATTGTTCATTTTCTATTTGGGCTAACTATTCTAACTTTTCCCTCTCATTTTCCTCTTCTTTTTAACCTATTTTCTCATTTTATACTACTTGTTCTTTAATGTTTTCATAATTATAAAGGATAAATGAATCAAGGTCTGTATGCACAAAATAGAGAGGGGAGTTATCAGGGTTTTCTTGACTGCTGACCATGTATTTTATATGAGTCTCCCTATATAGTCTTCTTGGTTGACTAAAGACAGGTATGGTAGCATAGGTCATGTCCATTTGGAGGGTGCCTTGAAGTTTAGCTCCCCATGAGTGAGATAAGAGCATGCCAACTTAGGAGGAATGTCAGCCACTACAATATCCATTACTAGGCTCTTGGCTGGTATTTATGCTAGATTAACACAAATATTTTGTAATGTTCCCAAATTGAGATTGCACAACAAGATTGGAAAAATAATGCACTCCTTGGGAGATTTATGTATAGAAATGAGTTTTCAGCCCTTGGATCCCTTATATAAGAAAATCTGGGGTCTAGATCCAGAAGAGGAGAAAAAAACAAATCAAACTAGGTGTGGTAAACAGGTCTCCCACAACCTAGTCTAGCTGAAAAACACCCTACAAGAGGAGCTACAACTATGCACAACAAGCAGCTTCAAGAATAACACAGTCTTTGATAATTTAAGCAGGAGGCCATAAAATATAATTAATAAATGAATGTACAACAGCAAATCAGAAGTAAGGTGAAGCTCTTTCAATATACAATAAGTTACATGAGATAAGAGAGAAATATAGCTTCAGAAAAGAGAGCTGCAACATGTATATATCAGCAAAAATGGCTCAAAAACGTTATTTTCAAGAGTTGTAGCAGCTGCATATTACAACTCAGATCTAGGACAGATTTGTGGACAAAACATCGGATCTATATCAGATCTGGAGACTACATAGTTTTCTCTACAAGATCCCCTTGGGGTTTTGACCAAATCATGCATAAATAAGAGTAGATATGAGATAAAAGTTGCAGATTTGTAAAATGTTGTAGTAATTTCTGAATATTACATTTCATTTCAATATATCAGATCTAAATAGAACATGGATCAGAAAGATAATCCATGGATCACCTAAGTGGAAGGCAAAGCCCAACACTAGAGATCTCTAATCAAAATAGTGATCAAAACACCAAAAAGAACCTCATATCAGAATAATGCAGTCCATCAATGGGAACAATGTTGTAGCTCAAATGACATAGATAGCCATTGCCAAATTGTAGAACTGAAGTAAAAACAAAAGAGACACTCTTCCAGGAGGTTAAAAGACACACTCCATGAGAAGAGGCTCCCCAAAATACACTAGATCTCTGCACATCTGGACTCCCACTTGATGCAGCTTGCAAGAGCAGAAAAACCCTCAATGGATCAGAGCTGCAATTGAAAGTAGAGATTGGCCTCAAGCGTGATAGTGGATCAATTTAGCAAATATTCATCCAATGATCCTCAAGGGAAGAGGTGAAATCCATGCATAGGAATTCAAAGAAAATTCTCCACTAAATAGCATAGAATAGTATTTGTCTAAGTAGACAAAATACTCAAGAATATGATCAATCAACAACCTTCTCTTGCTTCCTGCCCTATCCTTTTATAAGATGAGAGCCTTTGCAAACCCTAAACCACCTTGATGAGTTAGCCCTTTTCACATGAGGGGCCTCCTTCTAAAACTGTGATGTCCCTTTAGGAGATTCATTGAACCTAGACATCACTATATATTTGGTCAAGGTTGACCCATTCTCACAGCTCAAACCCCTTTCACACCTGCAAGTGATTATTTTCATGGCCCTGATTTAACTCTGTTAACACGAGCATTGATTTATTTAGTCTACTTAGGAGTTTTACATGTCCTCCTTTATTCATTTATTCATGCAACAGAAAATAAAACCAAAAATGAATATTCCTCTTAGCTTAGGCTAAGTAGGAACATTACAGTCCTCCCCTCCAAAATGTTGCTTGTCCTCAAGCAACTGACACTGTAAGAGCTGTAGTTCTTCTCCTCCTTCATTGTTGGCATCATCAAGGATCAAACCTCCATAATAACCCAAATGCTCAGCAAACCAAAGCATCATGAATTTCTCCTCCAAGGCCAACATAATATGTGCATAGTCCATCCCCTCCGGAGTGAAAAACCCAACAGAAATAAACATGGGTGGAGAAATGCTACACCTAAAACATGTATCATGAAGTACAAGTTGAAGTTCCAACCCATGTGGTACATACACACTACCCATCCTTTGTCCATACAACCCCATAAACAATACAACTATATCATCAATGTATGGAAGCAAGACTGCATATATGCAAACTAAAATCTGAACTTGAGGAGGTGGGTCAAAATCCCACATGAGATGCCAGTGCAGTGCACCTCTTGTCTTCATTAGATCCTAGTGTGGTAAGTGAAATTCCCACCACACTTTTGCTGCATAAGTCACCTTAACAAGATTGAAGGTGTTACATAATTTTGGTGCCTTTGGGAAGCACCCATCATGAAAAGGAATCTCCCTTTGCACATCAAGGGACTGGCCAAGTTCATAATTTTCATTAGCCCCCAACAAACTATGAGATCCATATGATCTCTCACTCCCATTAGAAGTCCCATCCTGCAAAAACATGGCAAAGGAATGTAATAGATCAGAAAATACAACTTGTTTACCATGATCAAAGCCTTTTACCATCATAGTCCTTCACACATATGGAGTTCTGCATGAACATTCCCTTCCTCTCAAGCAAAGGAAGAGTTTGCTGAGATGACCCTTGCAAAGAGTCCATTGGCTGCCCCATTCCTCCATAGATATTGCACTCTTGAAAGTGCTGATGTAAGTCCTCTCTCATGCCGTCCCAATCAAAACTCTTCATGATCAGGGAATAGATCTTCATTGAACACATATGGCTGAGGAATAATTCTTCATATGCTCCTTGTAGGATCTTCTTCTTGAGCTTGGAGACTCTAGCCAAAAATACCTTACCATGATAATAGATGACCCCTCCTTGGACCAAGTAGCCCTCTTCTTGATGCATTCCATCTAGTATCATACCTGTGTGGAGATATTTGGAATACTCTACAAGCAGTTGAGATTTCCAATAAAGATCCACACTGCTCAACAATGACAGTGTTGCCGATACATCCATGGAAGTGCTTGTCATGTCGCTGATTTCTCTTTTTACATTACACATGCCAAAATGGTTTGTTGGAAGGTTGATCCTCCCATTCCTCTCTTCCCTGTTAGGTCCCTATATGACTAGTATAGTCCCTTATTATTGTTAGTGTAACCCCCTTATTTTTATTATTGTACCCTTGTAACCCCCATTTTGTTATTATTGTGCCCTTAAATTATTATTGTTAGGTCGGCTAGGATTACATTGTGGCCCACTAGGATTACATTATGGCCCCCATGGACTCCTATATATAGAAAGGAGGTTTTGTAAATTGTATCATCCAAGAATTGTTCATTTATGTAATGTATTGGAGGTTTCCCCCTCGAAGTGGCTTATTTATAAGGCGTTGAGATCTCTTTTCTTCTATTTTTGGAGCTGGTTCACAACATTTGATATCAGAGGTTTGGATTCTAGGGTTTCGTTGCTCCAAACAGGTCATCGTGGCATTTTCGCTATAAAGTTTTTTCTGCAAATTTTCAGAAGCTAAAATTTTTAGGGTGCCAAGCTGAAATCCTGAGGAAGATTTTCTAAAAATTTCAGAGCTTGGTTCGCAACATTTTCGGAGATATCATCTATGGAAGTTAGGTCTTTTTTCAAGCTCCTAAACAGGTCATCATGGCATTTTCGCTATAATTGTTTTTCTACGAAGGTTAAGAATCTGAAATTCTTATGGTGCGAAGCTAAAATCCTGAGGAAATTTTTCAAAAAATTTCAGAGCTTGGATCACAATATTTCTGGAGATATGATCTGTGGAAGGTAGTGATTTTTCAGGCTCCTGAATTTCATCTCAAAGAGGTGATCGTGGGAAAATTTCAATAACTCTCTCTCTGGACATTGGATTTGAGTGCCGTAAAAAGTGGTCACAATTTCACGGACTTTAGTTTCTTGGCTATCAATTTCAGAGACAAAGGACGAAACAGTGACACGTGGCAAGTGCTACAAGTTCACTCTACTGAACCAGTCCAGAATTAGGTCATTGTGGGAGATTGGACACAACGTTGTCTTGGAGAATCCAAATTAGATCAGACCTGTGGCATTTGAAATAAGCTTCAGGGGGCTACTACAGGGCTTAATTTTAGATATTGAAGATTTTCAATTACAGAGATAATTCAATTTCAATATCGAGCTCCTCAAAGCAAGTAAAAGGTGTGTATTTTTTTTCCGAATTGCATAAGTCGTTTTTGAAGAATCAAGTTGAATTGATTCCAAGGGCATATTGTAGAATAGGTATCAATATTGGATTCTAAAATGGCCCCTAAAAATAATTCAACACCCATTAAGCCTTCAGAAGGCTCTACCATGACTCATGAAGATGAATAATTGCAACATGATCTATCAAAATTACAAGAGCAAGTGAAACAAATTTCACTCTCGCAAAGAGAAACAAAAAATAAAATGGAAGTTTTTAAGAAAGGCGTGGAAGTGAAGATGGATGGTTTGAAGAAAGGCATGGAAGCTAAGATGGATGGCGTGGAAGTGAATATGGACGGTTTGAAGAAAGGCGTGGAAGCTAAGATGGATGGCATGGAAGCTGGCATGGAAGTTAAGATGGATGATCTAAAATCAAACATTGAAGATCTGACAAAGTTGATACAAGAAATGTTTCCTAATGGTGAAAAGATAGTATAAGAACCTCATGATGAGAACAAAATAAATGTTAATCGTGATTTCATAAACTCTAATGTTGGCGGGAAGAACCACCATATTCCAAAAATGGATATGAGGAAGTTTGATGGAAAGGATCCTGTAACATGGATACTACAGATGGAGCAATGTTTTGATCTCCATAATGTGCAAAACACACAAAAGGTACGCATTGCAACTTTACATTTAGAAAAAAATACATTTGTATGGTATCGATGGCTTTGCTCCCGTAAAAAAATTGTCACTTGGTCAATTTTTACAGAGGAAATGATAGCGCATTATGAGGATACAAAGAGCAAAACCTTCTTTAGCCAATTGATAAATCTCAAACAAAAGGGTTTAGTGGGGCAGCACATTTAGGAATTCCAAAAATTGAATATAAGGGTAACTGATATTCCAGAAGAACACAGGATCGATCTCTTCATAGGCACTTTAAAGGATAATATCCAACATGAAGTTCGCGTTTTGGAACCAGATTCATTGGAGAAGGCATTCAGGTTGGCAAGAAAAGTTGAATGTAAAATAATGGTAACAAGGAAGCCTACCACTCAATTCTATAAAGAAGGAAGTGTTGCTACGCCTAGATTTCCACAACCTACAAGGTTGACACCACAAAAATTGGAAGAAAAAAGAGAAAAAGGGCTTTGCTACAGTTGTGATAGCAAATACACTAAAGATCATAAGTGTGCTGAGAAGAAATTATTTTACATAGATTGTGAAGAGGAAGAAGAAAAAGAACAAGAAGAGGATATACACCAGGAACCAACCCTAGAAGAGGAAGAAATGAATCCGACCATATCGTGTAATGCACTGGCAGGAATTACCACTCCTCAAACTCTCAAGATAAAAGGACAAATCAAGAAGAAAAAGGTAATAGTGTTGATCGATTCAGGTAGCACCCATAATTTTATTCATTGTAAGGTAGCCAAGGAATTAAATTGTTTCCTATACCCAGCACCAGAATGTCAAGTGATGGTTGCAAATGGAGGAACTATAAATTGCTCTGGAAAATGCCATAATATCAAGCTAACCATGGGGAATATGTATTGACTAGTCCAATGCTTGCCATTCCTATGGGAGGTGCTGATGTTGTACTAGGAGTACAATGGTTACAATCTTTGGGGACGGTAGCTTTTAATTTTCAAGAACGTTTCTTGAAATTTTTTTCAGAAGGAAAGGAAGTTGAATTACGGGGTATTGCGGGGAAGCCAGGAAGGATAATAAGCTCTAATGTCATGACAAAGCTTCTAAAGAAAGAACAGCGAAGCGTAATTGCACAATTATGCTCACTAGAAGTTCCAACATCAAAATCATCTATTTCTGCAGATCTCCAACAAGTCTTGGACAATCATTCCAAGGTGTTTGAAACTCCCAAAGGACTCCCACCTATTCGTGATCATGATCATGCTATTCATTTGATTCAGGAAGTGTTCCTCCAAACATCAGGCCTTATAGATATCCTTACTTCCAAAAGAGCGAAATTGAACGTATGATTGCAGAAATGTTAGAGGCGGGTATAATTCAACCTAGTCAAAGTTCTTTCTCTGCTCCTGTAGTATTGGTACACAAGAAGGATGGATCATGGTGAATGTGTCCGGATTATAGGGAGCTCAATAAGCTAACCATTAAAGATAAATTTCCCATTCCTGTGATTGATGAATTATTGGATGAATTACATGGAGCAATTTATTTTACCAAGTTGGATCTTCGTTCGGATATCATCAAATTAGAATGAAGACTGAAGATATTCCAAAAACATCATTTCGAACTCATGAGGGTCATTATGAATTTTTGGTCATGCCTTTTGGCCTTACCAATGCACCTTCTACATTTCAAGGGTTGATGAATTCCATTTTCAAACCCTTGCTTAGAAAATTTCTGCTAGTATTTTTTGATGATATAATAATCTACAGTAAGTCTTGGAAGGATCATGTTCAACATGTTGACAGGGTGCTCAAACTATTGCAGGAGAAACAATTATATGCAAAAACATCCAAATGTTTCTTTGGAGTACAAGAGGTGGAATATCTGGGTCATATTATATCTCACGAGGGTGTTAAAGTAGACCCTAACAAAATTAAATCCATTAAGGAATGGAAATTCCCCACGACCATAAAGCAGTTGCGAGGATTTCTCGGGTTAACAGGGTATTATCGCAAGTTTGTTAAGAATTATGGGAGAAAAGTAGCACCTCTAACAACATTATTGAAGAAAGATGCATTTTCATGGACTCCTGAAGCAACTAAGGCCTTTGAACATCTTAAAGAGGCAATGTGCCTAGCACCGGTCTTAGCTACGCCAGACTTCACAAAAACCTTTTATTGTGGAATGTGATGCCTCAGGAAATGGAATTGGTGCAATTTTAATGCAGGAAGGAAGACCCATTGCTTTTGAAAGTCGTCCAATCAAAGGAAAGTATTTACAGAAACCTATTTATGAGAAGGAAATGTTATCAATACTGCATGCACTAAAGAAATGGTGAACTTACCTAATGGGAAGACACTTCAAGGTAAAAACTGATCATGATAGTCTTAAACACTTTTTGGAACAAAGACTATCTTCAGAAGAGCGACAAAAATGGGTCACAAAGATGTTGGGTTATGACTTTGAAATAATCTACAAAAAAGGAAAGCTTAATGTTGTTGCAGATGCACTCTCAAGAAGAATGAAGAGGTGGAAGCATTGCTTTGTGCCATTTCTATTATCCAACCAGATTGGATAACCGAAGCAAGAGATGAATGGAAGAAGGAAAAAGATGTATGGACACTCATTCAAAAGTTGCAGCAAGATCCTAGTACATCTGATACATTTAGTTGGAAAAATGATTCCTTATGGTACAAAGATCGATTATATCTTTGTAATAATTCCCAACTAAAACAAAAGATTCTTTTGGAATTGCACACTTCTCCTTTAGGAGGACACTTGGGATTTTTAAAAACTTACCATAGGGTAAAGAAAGAATTTTTTTGGGATGGCCTTAAATCTGATATTCAAAATTTTGTGGCGGAATGTTTGGTTTGCCAGCAGAATAAAGTGGAGACAATTAAGACCCCGATACTTCTACAAACTTTATCCATTCAAAGTCAACGTTGGGAGGATATTTCAATGGATTTTATCACAGGTTTACCTAATTCCGAAGGGAAGAATGTCATCATGGTGGTAGTTGATAGACTTACCAAGTATGCACACTTTTGTGCATTATCTCATCCATTTAAAGCAAGTACAGTTGCTGCTACATTTATGGACAAAATTCAAAAGCTACATGGAAGCCCAAGGGTTATTGTGAGCGACAGAGATCCCATTTTTACTGGAAATTTTTGGACGGAGTTATTTTCTTGTTTGGGTAGTCAATTAGCTCATAGCTCATCTTATCATCCTCAATCTGATGGTCAAACTGAGATAGTAAATAAATGTTTGGAAGGATATCTTCATTGTTTTGTATCTGATAAACAAACACAATGGGTCAAGTGGTTGCCTCTCGCTGAATGGTGGTATAACACTTCCTTCCATACTGCAGCAAAAATGACCCCATTTATGGCACTTTATGGATATCATCCACCATCTATCACATCATCTTTAAGGAAAATTCGAAGGTTCAAGCAGTGGAAGATCACATCGAGCATCAGCAAGAAGTTCTCCAACTCTTAAAGGATAACCTGAATTTGGCACAAAATCGAATGAAACAACAGGCAAATCAACATCGTAGCGAGAGAAGTTTTGATGTAGGAGATTGGGTATTTTTACGGCTACAGCCATACAAACAAATGTCCCTCAAGAAAGCAAAGAAGGATAATAAATTATCGCCAAAGTACTATGGTCCTTACAAGGTGTTGCAAAAGATTGGTACTATGGCATACAAATTGGAGCTTCCTGCTTCTTCGCGAGTACATCCAGTTTTCCATGTTTCATGCTTAAAGAAGGTTATAGGAGAAAATCTTCCAGTTCAAACAATATTGCCGGAACTTGATGAGGAAGGAAAAATCATATTGGAACCAGAAGCGGTCATGGAAACAAGAACTCGACAACTACGGAATCGATCAATTTCAGAGTATCTCATCAAGTGGAAGAACTTACCCACTGAAGATTCTACATGGGAGGATGAGAATTTTATGCAGAAGCACCCGGAGCTACTCAAGCGTTGAGGACAACACTTTTTTGAAGGAGAGGGGCATGTTAGGTCCCTATATCACTAGTATAGTCCCTTATTATTGTTAGTGTAACCCCCTTATTGTTATTATTGTACCCTTGAAACCCCCATTTTGTTATTATTGTGCCCTTAAATTATTATTGTTAGGTCGGCTAGGATTACATTGTGGCCCACTAGGATTACATTATGGCCCCATGGACTCCTATATATAGAAAGGAGGTTTTGTAAATTGTATCATCCAAGAATTGTTCATTTATGTAATGTATTGGAGGTTGCCCCCTCGAAATGGCTTATTTCTAAGGCTTTGAGATCTCTTTTCTTCTATTTTTAGATTTGGTTCACAACATTCCCACAACACAGATTCGGAAAAGTGAGACGAAGATAGTGAAGAAGGAAGAAGATCTACCTCATCCTTGGGCTGTCCCAAGCCTCCCAACGCTGTAACTTGGTCTCCCATTGCTCCAATCCTTCCTGGATCTAGACTTAGAGAAACATTTTGTGGAATATTTCTCACAAGATCTGAATCTGATGGCATTCCAAGTGGCTTGCCATGAGATAAGAATGTCCCTTGCAGCATCCTCATGAACATAAGAGAAGGGACTATGAGATCCCTGATTCCATTGCGCAAATCCATCTTTGTTGTTTGAGTAGAAACATTGGGTGAAGGATAAGTGTGCATGCCTTGAATCATTTGTGGTTTCCCACTCTTTAAGTCCACCCACTCCATTTGCAAAGCCTTCCAATCAGTGGTAACCTTCCCCATGGTAATCAGCCATTGGACACCCAATATGATTTTGGTGTTTGGTATGTCAACTACAAAGAAATGATCCACCAAGGTGTAGGATCCCATAGTGACAGAGAGTGATGGAACATATTTCATACATTGCATGGTCCTATCTCCTGAAACCAAAACAAAAAATCCCTCAAAAGTATCAGTGGGGATCCCTCTCTTTTGCACAAGATTAGCATCAATAAAGTTTTGGGTTTCCCCACTGTTAATCAGTAAAGATACTCTCTGATTCATAAATGAACCTTTTACTCTTAAGGTCAAGTAATTAGGCACTCCTCTCAAAGAAGCAAGAGTCCCACTGGTTGGAGCAAAGTTTCCCTTCCCATCTCTGGAGGGTGTTTGATCTTCCTCATCATCATCAGCGCTGTGACCCCTCCTAGGTTCCTCATCATCATATTCCTCCTCAAAATCAGAGAAGACTTCTATGTAGTGTGCTCTTCCAGTAGCACACCTATGTCCTAGTACCCATGACTCTTGGCAAGTGAAGCACAGCTTCTTCTTCCTCAATTCCCTCTTGAGATCAATATCAGGAGGTTTCTTCAAAGATCTCTCCTTGGGAGGAGAAAATTTTCCTTCTTTCCCCTTAGAAAAGTGAGGGGCCTTGCTTTGGAAAGTTTCCTTTGCTTTTGGTAAGGCATCTTAGAGATCTCTAGATCTCTTGATGGCATCATGCAAAGTGATGGGCTTGGTAGATTTAACCAATCCATGCAAGGGTTCCTCCAGGCCATCAATGAACATGTAGACTCTCCTTGCCACAGATCGATCAGGACTCATGACTGATAATATCAGAAACTCAGAGATATAAGTCTCTACATCTCCTGACTGCTTCAGCTTTGCAAGGCTTATGAAGGGTGCTTCGGGATCCTTTTTATAAAACCCTTCCACTAGTATCCTATTGAACACAACATAGGTAGTCACATTGATGTGTCCCAATGTAGACAATCCATGGAACCACCAATTGTGTGCTTCATCTTCAAAGTGCAATGCTGCAATCTTGATGGCCTCAACTTCAGGGAATTTGTTCAACTAGAAATAGATATCCAGATTTTCTACCCATGCCTTGGCAGAACTAGAGGATGATCCATCAAACTTGGGAAAAATAAATATGCCCATAGCATGGTGTCTACCATGAAGGAATCCACCATCTCTATACTATTGCACTGGTCTCCTTCGGTCCTTGAGATGGAAAAAGTCTTGGAAACTCAAGTTATCCTTGAATCTCTGACTCTGAGAGTCATAATCCACAAAGTAACCTTCAAGGGAGGCTTGCACTTGTGGCCCTTCATTTCCCATAGCCAATAAGGTAGGCATAGTGGAGCATTGTGAGACTTGTGGAGCTTGTGGCAGGTTCATAGGTTGACCAGCCCCATGATGAGACATGTCAGAGCTTTCTCCTTGATAAAATATCCCAAGAGATTCCCTCATTTTTTCCACCCTCATATCCTTCATATAATTGGAAAGATCTTGCATGGTCTCCAAAATAGTTTTTGCAAACTCCTCTGCTTCTCTATCCTTCACATCTTCAGGGGCTTTCCCCTTGTCTTGACCCTTGTCAGTATCATCAGTAGTGTAGTCATAATTTTTATGACTCCTATTCTGGTACCTATTCTCCTTCTCAGTAAGAGGATCATCTTTGTTCTGAATGAAACATGACTGTTGCTCCAAGGCAAGCACAGGCTGTGCCAAGAAGGGAGCTCTGATACCACTGTAATGTTCCCAAATTGGGATTGCACAGCAAGCTTGGAAAAATAACGCAATGCTTGGGATATTGGTGTACAAAAATGAGTTTACAGCCCTTGTATCCCTTATATTAGTATATCTGGGGTCTAGATTCAGAAGGGGAGAAAAAAAAAATCAAACTAGGTGTGGTAAACAGGTCTCCCACAACCTAGTCTAGCTAGAAAACACCCTACAAGAGGGGCTGCAGCTATGCACAACAAGCAACTTCAAGAATAATGCAGTATTTGAAAATTTAAGAAGGAGGCCATCAAATATAATTAATAAATGAATGTACAGCAGCAAATCAGAATTAAAGTGAAGCTCTTTCAATATATAGTAAGTTACATGAGACAAGAGAGCAAGATAGCTTCAGCAAAGAGAGCTGCAACATGTATATATCAGCAGAAATGGCTCAACAGCGTCATTTTCAGGAGTTGTAGTAGCTACATATTACATATCAGATCTAGGACAGATTTGTGTAAAAAAAATCATATCTATATCAGATCTGGAAACTAGATAGTTTTCTCTACAAGATCCCCTTGGTGTTTTGACCAAATCATGCATAAATAAGAGTAGATTTGAGATACAAGTTGCAGATTTGTAAAATGCTGCAGTAATTTCTGAATTTCACATTTCATTACAATAGATCACATCTAAATAGCACATGTATCAGCAAGCTAATCCATGGATCACCTAAGTGGAAGGCAAAGCCCAGCACTAGAGATCTCTAATCAAAACAATGATCAAAACACCAAAAAGAACCTCATATCAAAATAATGCAGTCCATCAATGGGAACAATGTTGTAGCTCAAATGACATAGATAGCCACTGCAAAATTATAGATTTGAAGTAAAAAAAAAAAGAGGCACTCTTCTAGGAGGTTAAAAGACACACTCAATGAAAAGAGGCTCCCAAAATACACTAGATCTCTGCAGATCTAGACTCCCACTTGTTGCATCTTGCAAGAGAAACAAAACCCTCAATGGATCAACACTGCAATTGAAAGTAGAGCTTGGCCTCAAGCCTGATAGTGGATCAATTCTGCAAATACTCCTCCAAGAATCCTCAAAGGAAGAGGTGAAATCCTTGCATAGGAATTCCAAGAACAATTCTCCACTAAACAGCAGAGAATAGTATTTGTCTAAGCTAGAAAAAATACTCAAGAATATGATCAATCAAAAACCTTCTCTTGCTGCCTTCCCTCTCCTTTTATAATATGAGAGCCTTTTCAAACCCTAAACCACCTTGATGAGTTAGCTCTTTTCACATGAGGGCCCTCCTTCTAAAACTGCGCTGTCCCTTTAGGAGATGCATTGAACCTAGACAACACTGTAGATTTGGTCAAGGTTGACCCAGTCTCACAGCTCAAACCCCTTTCACACCTGCAAGTGATTATTTACATGGCCTTGATTTAACTGTGTTCACATGGGCATTTATTTATTTAGTCTTCTTAGGAGTTTTACATGTCCTCCTTTATTCATTTATTCATGCAATAGAAAATAAAACAAAAAATGAATATTCCTCTTAGCTTAGACTAAGTAGGAATATTACATATTTGATTAGGCCTAGACATTTAACTCTACTGGAATCGAAAGAGTATTAATATTTGTACGATCTAGTTATCTCAAGGCCTAGTCTTTCCATTACTACCTTTGGCATGAGGTTATGTGAAGCTCTTGAATCTAACATGGCATTGTGGAGGATTTTATCATGGATGTTCAAACTGACATAAAATGGAGGTACACCTCCCTCCTGAAATTTTCCTTCTACTTCAGGTCCAAACAAAAGCTCAAGTTTGTCATCATTTAAATTTACAAAATCTACATTTTCTCCTATGTTTAAAGCTTTCAAAACTTGGGATCTATATACATCTTGCGAAACTAATTCAGTAAGAGATATGGAGATTTTTATCTTGGCAATTTCGTTCTCAATACTGAAAGGTGTCTCTGTTTTGGAAGGTTCAAATCAGTTTTATCAGACACTGTTTTTACAACAATTTCAACTTGTTGATTTTCATTTTGGATCTTAGCTAAAACAATTTTTTCGGGGCTACTAGCTGGATTACTAGTGCTATTTTTGTTTCCATTATGTTGGCTATTTTTTTTTTAATTTTTTATCAGAACTTTTAACCACTGTGTTTGAATTTTCTGTTGTCCTTTTAGGAATATTTTCAGGGATCTTCCTTGCAAAAATTTATGGGTTTTCTCTCTTGGGAGTGTCTTAGGTTTTCTTGCTTCTGAGGTCATATTGTCTATGTACTTCCATGATGGCATTTTCAAAGCCTTGTTTATAGTCTTCAGATTCTAACACTGTTACCGATGAAATAGGTAACCTGACCTCAAAACGGGAACTCTAGCCCAAAAAGACTCAAAAAACATGAAAAAACACCCCAAAAACAAAAAAAGTGTATTCCAGAACGCACTTGGTTTTTTTTTAAGGTCAAATTTCAACATTCTATAAAATTATGCTAAAAACAAAATTGTTTCTTGAAAAAAGGATTGAAAAAAACCCTCAAAACAAAACCAGTTGATGCTGGAATAACCAAAAAAAAAAAAATGTGTCATATTTTTGACATTTTTAAAAATAGAAATAACATTTTTTAATTTTTAAAATTCAAACATTAAAAAAAACCTAAAATTTAAGAAAAAAATAAATTTAAAAAATAAAAACATTTTAAAGCTTAAAATTTAAAAATATATAGGAATAAAAAAATAAAAATAAAAACAAAATACAAATTTTAATTCAAACATTAAAAAAACCTAAAATTTAAGAAAAAAATAAAAATTAAAAAATTAAAAAAAAAATTTAAAGATTAAAATTTCAAAATATATAGAATAAAAAAATAAAAATAAAAAGAAAATAAAAATATTAAATTAAAAAGAAAAACGAGTTAAAAATGGAAAGAAATTATAAAAAATAAAATATAGAAATTAAATTTAAAAAAGAAAAAGAAAATGTTTATTAAATTAAAAAAATAAAAATTAAATTTTAAAATAAAAAATTAAATTTAGAGAAATATATTAAATTTTAATAAATTTAAAACTTAAAAAAAAAAAAAAAAACAAAACATTATTGAAATTAAAAGTAAAAAAATAAAAAATTAATTAAAAATAAAAATGAAAAAAAAATACAATAAAAATATTAAATTTAAAGAAATATATATTAAAAAAACAAATAGATTTTAAAAAATATATTAAATTTAAATTATAAAAAATAATATATATATATATATGAACTTAAATTAAAAATATATATATATATATATAGAAACTTAAATTAAAAATTAAATTAAAAAAATATTAAATTTTAATAAATAAACGAACAAATAAAATAAATTTTGAAATAAACAAATAAATTTTGAAAAAAAAAAAAAAACATTGTTAAAATAAAATGATAAAAAACTTTAAAAATCAATTAAAAGTGAAAAATTGAAAAAAATAAATTAAATAAAAAATAAAATAAAAAACGAATTAATTTGAAAATATTAAGTTTAACTTAAAAAAAACTAATTTTAAATACACAATTTTAATTGAAACAAAAAAAATATAAAATTTTTATGTAATTAAAATAATAATAATAATAATAATAATAAAATATTAAATTCAAATAAATAAATAAATAAAAATACAAAATTTACTAAATTTTAAAAAATTAAATGAAAAAACTAAATATAAAATTTAATAATAGAAAAAAATTAAGAAAAAATAAAAAAAAAGTCAATTAAAAAAAAAAAAAATACAAAATTTAATAAAAATTATTAACAAAATTTAGAAAAAAAAAATTTAAAAACAAAAAAATGAATAAAATTAAAAAAAATTAAATTTCAAATATAAAAATTAAATTAAAAAAAAAATAATTTTAAATTTTTTGAATTAAAAAAAAATAAAATAAAAAAGAATTTTTCGATTGTAGTGGTGCCGCCAATCGGCCTCTCGTCCAGGTGACGATGGAGGTCGGCCGCTAGGTGGGAGGCCGATTCAGAGAATCGCCCTCCCGCGGCCGGAGGTCGATTCTGGGAATCACCCTCCTGTGGCGGGAGGCCGATTTCGGGAATCGCCCTGAGGCAGATTCCGGGAATCGCCCTGAGGCCGATTCCGGGAATCGCCCTCCCACGCCGAGAGGCCGATTCCAGGAATTGCCCTGAGGCCGATTCCGGGACGATTCCCGGAATCGGACTCCCGCGGCGGGAGGGCAATTTCTGGAATCGGCCTCAGGGCAATTCCCGGAATCGGCCTGAGGGCGATTTCCGGAATCGACCTCTCGCCGCGGGAGGGTGATTCCTGGAATCGGCTTGAGAGCGATTCCCGGAATCGGCCTCTCGCGGCGGGAGTGCGATTCCCGGAATCGGCCTCGCGGCGGGAGTGCGATTCCCGGAATCGGCTTCTCGCGGCGAGAGTGCGATTCCCGGAATCGATCTCCTGCAGCGGGAGAGCGATTCCCGGAATCGACCTCTCGCGGCGGGAGGCCAATTCTCGGAATCGTCCTCCTGCCCAAGTGGCGGAGGAGGCCGCCCGCCTAGCGGCCGGCCTCCGCCGCCACCTGGGCGGGAGGCTGACTGGCGACGCCACCACTATCAAAAAATTCTTTTATTTTTTTAATTTTTAATATATTTTTTTAAATTTGATTTTTTTTTTCAAAAAAAATTTAAAATTATTATTTTTTTAATTCAAATTTTTTATTTTAAATTTAATTTGTTTTATTTTTGTTTTGTTTTGTTTGGTTTTGTTTTTTTTTTTAATTTTAATATTTTACATTAATTATTTTTTAAAATTTAAAATTCAATTAAATTTAAAATTTTTTTTTTAAAATCTTTTAGTTTATTTGGTTTTTCATTTTTTAGATTTATAAATTGTTTCATTTAAAAAAAAAGAGCAAATTTATGGATATTTGTTTTTTAATTATTTGCACGTGGTTTTTTTCTTTCTTTTTGTTTTTTAATGATAGATTTTTTTTATTATAATTCTTTTATTTTAATTTTTTTTTTTTTTTAAATTTGTTTTTTTTTTAATTTTTTTTTTTTTTTAATTTTAAAATTTGTATTTTTGTTTTCTTATTACTATTATTTTTTTAATTAAAATTTTTAAATTTAATTTTTTCTTTTTTGTATTTTATTTTTTTTATCTATATTTTAATTTTGTAATTTAAATTATTTTTAAACTTTCTATTTAATTATTTTTTTAATTATATGGATTTTTTTAATAACTTAGAAAAAAATGTTTTTGATGTTTTTTTTTTTTTTAAATTTGTTTGTTAATTTTTGTTTGTTTTCTTTAAATTATGTGTTTTTTTTTCAAATTTTGCCATTTCTTTTGATATAATTTTCGAATATTATTGTTTTTTTATTCATTTTTGTTTAAATTTTTTATTTTTACGAGTTAATTTTGTTTTTTTTTACATTTTTATTGGTTTTTTATATTGTTTTTATATATATTTTTTTTATCTAAGTTTTGTGTTTTATTACCAACATGAAAATCACCACTCTAAATAAAAAAGGTTGATGCTGCATCAATACATTTCAAAATTAGCATGAAAATCACTGCTCTAAAAAAAAAAAGTTGATGCTGCATCAATACGTTTCAAAATTAGCATGAAAATCACTAACATTTTATAACAAATATTCATACTTCATAAATAAAAATATTAGAGTGTCAAAAATGTGCTAAAAAAAAAGAGGTGATTCTGCATCACCACTTTTCAAAATCGGGTGCTTTTTATGCTACCAAAAAAAAGTAGGTAACAGTGCGGTTACCTATTTCATCGGTAACATTGTTTTCTATGCATTCTTCTTCATTTGGGGCAAATTTTTTTTTTTCTTACTCACCGAGGAAAATAATATCCTCATTATTAAATCCCATTAGATTGATATGACTTTCCTTTGGTTCTTCAATCACCCTCTCATCCTCATCAACATAGTTTTCCTCGAAAGGAGGCCTGATTTTTTGGTCATGACCTCTCTGTCTTATTTGAAAGGGATTTCTCCTAAAGTTTTGGTTCTAGTTCTGATTTTGATTCCTGTTTTGAGGAGATGCTTGTTTTTCTCTAGGGTAAGCTCTCTCATTCATGTTTATTATCTCCATCATCCTTTCCATATTCCTAACTAAGTTATCAATTTTAGTATTAGATGTGGAGGCTACAGCCTCTTCCCTATATGTGGCTCTCTTTTCATTTCTCATTCTAGCTCTTTTAGCAATCATATTTGCCTCTACACTTATTGAACCCCTTCACATATCTTCTTATGTAAGAGGATCTCTCTCCCTTAGTTGGTAGGCCATTTCTGAGTCAAAATCATCTGGAAATTTCGTTAAGGCTAGACCTTGTGGAGGTTTCATGTGGGTAGGAAGGGAATTATATACACTATTGAACCTAGTGCAGTATTCTTGGACACCCTCTCCAACATTTACCTTAATGTTTTCATACTCTGATAAGATTTGGAGAGGGTTTTTATTGACTTCCCATTTGTTTAAGAATAGTTAATGAAAAGAAGGGAGGTCATGTATACTATTAGGGGTTAAGTTTTTAAACCACTTTCTTGCTTCTCCCCCTAAGCTTTGAGCAAAAATTCTTAGTTTAACAGTTTCATCATCTATTTCTTTTTTGTCAAAATAGTCATTCATTCTACCCACATGTTGTTGAGCAGTTGTAGAACTACTTGCATCATATAAGGGAATCTTGGACTGATATTCCTGTGGTAGAACAACTAAGGGCAATGGTAGGACTAATGGTGCATACCATGTTTCCATGTCTGGTGGTTGGGGAAACAAAGGAGGGTTAACAAGTGGAGGATTTACAAAAGGAGGTGGAGGGTTAAATGAAGGAAGGTGAACAATGGGTGTATGAAAGGGGGTTGAAGTTAGTACAACAGGATTCTGATGTAAAATGGATGGGTCTAAGACTATCTGGGTTATCCAACTCTAGGATCTAGTCCTAGACAAGCTTTGTTCCGGGGGTGGGCTAGATAGGACATTCTGCAAGTCTTTAAGGTTTTCAGGTAGGTAACTTGCCTTGTGAATAGGCCTGCTAACAGTTGAATTTTTAGATCTAGGATATTTCCTTAGGATGTGCTCCGAATTGTCAACTATTGCATGAGGATTTGGGTCTAGATGGGATCTGGTACAGATTCTTCTAGAAGCTAGAATTTGGACCCAAGGTTCAGAAAGGATGAGAGTTTTATAATAGTTTGAAAACAAACCAATCTATGAAAATATAATTTATTCACAAAGTATTTTATCTAGTTTCTATTTGAGTTTTTATTATATCAAGGTTTCTCAATAATTTTCCTAGTGGATTCTGTAGAGAACTAGTGGAGTCTGTAGAAAACCAGTGGAGTCAGCAGGCCTACTGAAAACCAGTGGAGTCACTAGGTGGATGATTTTAATTGTCTTGAGATTGGTTGATGTCCACCATTAGCAACCAGATACCAGCCTTGTCTAACACTTGATTCATCTAATTTGAACGGGGTTTTCTTAGTTTTTGAGGAAATATTAAGCTGTTTAATTACTCAAGTTCCCCAGTATGGTCGCCACTATGTTGGCTCCCCGTGATTTGCAATATTGGCAAGAAAAAATCTGCAGCGAACCACATCAAACCGCTTTGGAGTCCAAGGACCTACCCTTCCTGGACTCAGAGAGAGCTCTCTCTTTATTTTGTGATGAAAATGATTTTACCTTTATGCTTAAGTTTTCTGATTTTAGGCTAGTTATGAAGTTATAGGATTGTTTGTTTTGTTTGGTTGATTGATTGAGTGATTAATTGAGTGATTTTTTTGGTTAAACATATAAACTATGGGAAGCATTAATCCATTGGTCTATGGAGTCATAAAAGGATTTAATTGTTCATAAAATCTGCAAGGGTTTTCATAGGGCAAGCTAACTATATCAAGTGGATCTTATATATTAGATGAAATATGAAATGAAAACAAGTTGTGAAATCAATATAACTGAAGGGAAATTAAGAATCCTTTAACTATACTTCAACAAGAAAAGCCTTTAAGATAACTGTTTAAGAGGAACTAAAGAGTAGGTAAAATCATAAATTCCTTTATATAAACTATACTAAGTAAACCTTAAGACAAAAATCCAACAATCCTAGAGAGCATGACACCCCTGAATTCCCTAGCTATTACTTTCAGACAAAGAAAAACATTCAAGATAGCAGTCAGTGAAACTAAAGAGAAAGACACCCCTGAATTCCTTAATCAAACTTCAAAGAAGGCCTTTAAAGTAACATTTTAGGAAAAACCAAAGGACAAAGTTAACCATAAACTTCTTTGACTAGAATCTACTAAGTAAACCTCAAGGCACAAAGCTAGGTGGAACTAAAGAGCAGGACACCCCTGAATTCTCTAAGCAAACCTTGCAGAAGAAAACATTAAGATGAAAGAAGAAGATAGAATTAAGGTGGAAAGACAACATATCTTAATCTAAAATTTCTATTCTTTTACAAGAGAAATGGTGGACAATGTGGAAAAGAAAAGGAAAACATTGACAAAGAAGGATAACATCACCATTAACATAGCTCAAGAATCCTGTGAATGTGCTTGTATTAATGATGTCCAAAACAGTTACAATACTCTAGTACAATAATCTCTGCAACTCAGAGTCTGATCAAAATCCACCCTAGCAATCAACCTAGCAACCAGCAACCAACCAAACAACGATAATAATGAATAATAGATGCAGTATTTATCTGAAGATGAGGAGGTGATCCTATTCTAGGGTTTTAGGCTATAGTTTTTATAGAGTAAATGTGATCTTGACCTTTGAGACCATGCAAGGCCTAAGGAAAAATATCTGTGACTGACTCACTACAATAATAACTCCCTAATTTATTGTTGAGATCATTTTTAGGATATTTGTGACTTTTATGGCTTTTCATTAAATTTTTCAATAATTGTTGAGTTGTTTAAAATATCTTTGGCTGCTTTATTAACTGTGGTAGCTGCCTTTTAGCCAATTTAGGTTGTAGGTGGACAAATGATGTTTGGAGAAGTAATTGTTGAGTGCCTTAGTCATTTTGGCTTTATTTTCTTCGCTAATTTTCCCTTTGATTTGTCTACTAAACTCTGCTTTCTCATTCTTCTCTTCGATCTGTTCTTTTGTCTTCTCTATCATTTCTTTCTTTATCTCTACTCCTTGACTAATATATCCTTGATATTTTTGTGATTTATATTTCCTCTGTCTTAATTTCTGTCTTCTAATTCATGTATTTTCCCTTTAACCGTCACGGTTTCTTTAACTGTGTTCTTTATTTGTCTTTACCCGGTGCTATGGAGAACTCTTGCTTGCCTATGTAGTGTTTGAATGATCATCAATGGTCATGATCCATTAATGATTCAGATTGATATTGTGTTCTTGGTCCCTTGGATGAAACAAGTCATTCTGGATCGTCACCTAGAGGACTTGTCTAAACGTTTTTCAGACTTTGGAATGCAATTATGCATTTATACATCGGTCACCTGCATAATTTAAAGATAACATGTTAATTTAAAACCTGCATTATGGACTTCTGTAGGGAAATGATATGGACTGGAGGCCACAGAAAAACTATAGACAGAGTCTGGGTATTTGTAAGCTTTGCAGGAGTTTACGTGGCGGCTCAGGGCTTTGTCGTAGGGGTTCATGGCTTATCGTGGTGACATGAGGTTGTTAGCATGCTTGAACAGGGTCAACGGTGTTAGGGTTATGGAGGGAGGCGATTTTGGGTTTTGGCACAAGAGCGGTGAGCAGTTTTTGCATAGTGCATGGGCGGTAAATGGTATTTGGTGTAAGGATGCAATACCATAGAGGAGATGACACGTGGTAGGAGGGATAGCTAGTAATACCACCTATTTCGCAAGGTTGAAGGTTTTTAACCTTCACACCTTTGGAGGTGTGATATGGTGCGTGGGCCATTGGATTGAGAGGATTTGATCCAATGGTGGTTGGGGATTTGATGAAATGGCGGGATATGATGTGGTCCTGGGGTTGGAATACGGTTGGGGTCAGGGTTTTTATGAAGTGGCAGGGTTAACATAGTACGGGAGGTTTTGAAAAGAAGGTGTACCCTGGATATTATTAAGAGTTGAGAATAAATGGCTTCGAGTGGGTTTACAAATATAAAGGGCAGTCGGGTTTTAAACAAAACAAAGTTTTATTAAAAAAGGGTGGGTCCCGAATCATTTTAATTTTTCATAAAACAATGTTAAAAGGATTTTTAAATTGTTTTGGAGGGAAAGAGTGGAAAGAGTGAGAAAGGAGGGGTTAAATGGGTTTTTAGGTAATGGGAAAATGTAGAAATGAGGGAATTAGGATCAAAACATGAAATTTTAGAGTAAGAGAGTGATCTGAATGGGTGAAATGAGAGATAGTGAATAGGTTAAATGAAAGTAATGAAGGCAGTGAGATTTCTAAAAATAGATGATAGTCAAGGTATGCTTTTTTAGCTGAAAGTAGAATATCCATAATCATTTAGTCAGAATTTAGAATACAAGAGACTAACAGGATCTATTAGAGGCAATCCATGAATTTCATGCTTAAGTTAATTGTCATAAAAACCAAGAGAAGTTGGTTGAGGATGAAAGCAATCAGGGAATGGAAGAAGATCCAAAGGATATATCTGGAGGGACAAATGATGGTTCATGTGCTCTTTTGTGAAAATATCAAATAAGAATTTAGCGTTGTGATCAACCTTCACAAGAGAAAGAGAGCAACTGGAGTTCTATCCAAAGAAAGAGAAAAATGCCTCCTCCTTTAACTGAAGAAGAAATCAATCATATTCTAAACATACAACCAACCTCCAAATTTTTATGTAAAGAAGATATTTCTATTTGTTCTACTGTTGACTTATCCACTGAAGCATTTTCTCATGCAGAGACTGTAGAACAGATTGATACTGATGTTGTACTACCTTATCAAGAAGACCTATTTCTAGAGAATGCCCCTATTAACGACTTGCAAGCATAATCAAACCCACTCAATTGAGGCATATCAGGATTACCTGAAAATGGTATGGTAGTATATTATGAGGCTGCCAAGTCAGATGATAATAAAGAAGAGCTTATTTGTCACAAGAATCCCGAGAAAAACAAGGTGGAGCAAGGAATAGTCCTGAATGAAGCTGATTATTCAAATCCTCATGCCCAGTTATTTTTCTAGTATCCCTTTGAAGATTTCTTGGAGACATCTAAAGATGGAGTGTGTTATACCAGGAACAGTTTGTTGCAGAGCTTAAAGAAAATTTTGAGCACTACTATTCAGGAGTAGGCAAAATGGGAGTGGCCTTTTTGTTGCTTCAGCATTCCTAAAAAGCTGAAAAAGAAACAATCATGTAGTCACTTACTAGATTGGCTGCATTGGAGAAGGGAGTTCACTTAGTAAAAATATGCCTCCAAATATTAGACTAGGATAGGTAGGTGTCAAAAGAAGCTCAGTACTGTGGGAATCTTCTCAGTTTAAATTTTTCTTCATTATATATAGCATTTCTTAGGAAAAAAATATTAGAAAAATTGATACAAAAAGAGAAAAAGAAAATAAGAAAAGAGTGTAGATAAAAAGAAAAAGGTAAGCCCCATACCCAAAATGAATATTTTTGAAAGTGTGCAAGTCAAAATTCCACTACTTTTGAAAAAATCTTGTTCAATCATACAACTTAAACATGATTGGACAAATTTTGAATTTTTGCTGATAAGTTAGAAAATGAAGGTTTGCCAAACTGCTTAATCTTGGCTTATCACTAGGTAGATATAAAATGAAATTGGTTCCAAAGTCTAAATCTGAAACCAATAAGGAAAAAGAGGATAAATTATAAATGAAAGATTCAAGAACAAAACCCTTAGTTTAGTTACTTTTTGCAAAATAAATGTTGTGTGCGGCTTGTCCAAAATGCCACAATTCATGATGATCAAACTGCTTAATCTTGATTCATTCATGCTTTAAACTTCATATTGATATTTAGTGAATAAAAATATTTCAAATTGTTTAATCTTGGCAGGTAAGTAGTTAGGTAGAGAATAAAAGAGCTCATCAGTCTATTCTGAGCCTTTGGAGGTTATAAGGTTAGATTTAGATAGTTTTCTTTTCAAAAGAAAAATGTTGTCAAAGGTTTGCAAGTTTAAATGCACCCAAATGAGCGAAGAAAAAATGCTAGGGTATGGTAATGGGTAGGCAGAATTACTTTGTAGGAAGTATGGTTTTCCATTCTTAAAGGTCACAATTACAAAAAGTTGCAGCAGATCAACAATTACAGTAGGAAAATCAACCAAGTACAAACAGACTACTGATCTATAAATGTTCTTGACACCTCCTAAAGGAGCTACCCTCCCTAGCTAGAGCCATTGTTAGTCTCCTGTATTCTACAGTATCGACTATGGATTTTATACAGTTTGCTGAAAATAACATTCCCTGACTATCATTTATTTTTAGAAATCTCAGTGCCTTCATTATTTTCCATTTAACATATTCACTATATCTCACTTTACCTATTCAGATTACCCTTATGCTCTGAAAAAACCATGTTTGAACCCATAATCCCCCCAATTCCTACCCTTTCCCCCTTCCTGAAACCCCACTCTCACTGCTAAAAGACCCCATTTTTCCCTTCCCCTTCTCTGATCCAAAACAATGTAAAAACCATTTTTTACATTTGTTTTGAAATAAATTTTATTTGGGACCCACTCTTTTTAAATAAAACCTATTTATTTAAAAAAGATCCAACTCCATTGTATTAAACATCTCAACTCCTTTTTTTATTAAATCCCTTCTCTAAAAACCCTATACCCCCGCTCTCATATAACCATGGCACTCACCCTTTAAGCGCTTCCTCTCTTAATATACCTGGGCCCCACCTTGTTTTGAAACCATCACACTCCATTCAAATCTCGCCCTACTTTATATTTATCTACCGCTTCATTTATTTTACCCAACCCTACCTCCTGAAAACTACCCATGGTCAAAATCACTCGACCACCATCCGATCTGCTCCATCAAATCTGACAGCCTGCATGCATTTTCGCAAACCTAAATGCACGATGGATAAAACCTTGTAGGTCTTGTGATATGGGTGGTTTTCATGCCTATCCTTTCTGCCAGGCATCGCTCCTACGTCTTATTGAATCCCCCTACCAAATACCACTAACCGCCTATGGACCACATGCAAACCACTTACCATTTTCCCACCTATGACGAAACCACTGACCCCATTCAAAAATATCAAAACACTGTGTCTTTGCGACAACCCCCGAGCTACCAAGTGAGCCCCTACAACACCTCTGAAAATACCCGAAAGGTCATGACTAAAAAAGTAGGAACCAAAAACCTACATTTTCCAGACTCTATCCACAATTTCCTCTGCTGACTACAGGCCACCATCGCTTTCCACCCTATGAGATCATGTTTTTATTAATAAATTGTTTTTAGTTTTGCAGGTGGTTGATATATTATAAACACATAAATAAAAATGTGTTTCTAAGTTCCAAATAATTACTTAAAATAGGGTTCTTTAGATGACGATCTAGTAGCCTTATTTATCAAAGGATTAGCAGTGCAAGATTAATCTGAATCAGCAATGGATCATGATTATTGATGATATTTTCAATCTCTCCAAAGGCAGTGAGAGTTCTTCAGTGGAAAGGATAAAGAAAATGAAGGATTTTTAAAGTGGTTGCACAGAGATGAAGATAAATAATAAAGACACAGTTAAATATCAATCAAAGGTTAAAGGATAAAAGACAGGGTTAGAAGAGACAGAGTAAAAATAAAGGAAAGATAAGGAAGCAGATCAAATTGTGAGATAAAAAAAGAGATGATAGTGACAACAAAGACAGTAAAGGATTAAAGGATAAAATATACATATGAAGACAAAAATAAGAGTTTAAAAGACAAATTAAAGGTTAAATGACAAATCAAAAGCATATCAACGAAGAAGACAGATCTGAATGACAAGGCCAATCATCCTTTACTTCTTCTAAACCTCATTTGGCCACCTATAGCCCAATTCTGGTTTAAAAAGCTACCTGAGTTAATGTTTTCAGTCAAAGATATTTTTAGCAGATTAACAACTATTGTAAAATTTAATGATAAAGGCAAAAAATCAAAAATATATTAAAGTTAGCTGAGCAGTTAATTGAAAAGTTATTATTACAGAAAGCCAGTTAGTGATATTTTGGCATTGGGCCTTGCATGGTCTCAAAGGTCAAGATTACATTTACTCTGTAATAACTACAATCTGAAACCCTAGATTAGGATCACCTCCTCAATTGCTATTAAATACTGCATGTATCATTCATTATCATTGTTGGTTGTTGGGTTGGTTAGTTGATTGGCTGCTAGGCTAGATTTTGAGTAGACTTCGAGTTGCAAAGATTATTGCACTGGAGCAATGTAACTGTCTTGGACATTAGTAAGACAAGAACGTTAATCTTGAGCTATGTTAATGGTGATGTTATTCCTCTTTGTCATTGTTTCTCCTTTGTTTACCATATTGTACATTAATTTCTCTGATAATAGAACATAAATTTTAGATTGATATATGCTATTTGGGCACCTTAACTCTGTCTTTTTCTATCATCTTTATGTTTTCATATACAAGGTATGATTAAAGAACTTAGGGGTGTCCTGCTCTTTAGTTCCATTTATCTTGTTGCCTTGAGGTTTACTTAGTAGAGTTTAGCCAAAGAATTCAGGGGTGTCCTGCTCTTTGGTTTTGCTTAAACTGTTATCTTAAAGGCCTTCTTTGAAGTTTAGTTTAAGAATTTAGGGGTGTCACACTCTTTAATTTCACTGAACTGTTGTCTTGAATGTTTTCTTTGTCTGAAGGTAATAGCTAAAGAATTCAAGGGTGTCTCTCTCTTTAGTTTCTCTTAAAAAATTATCTCAAAGGATTTTCTTTTTGAAGTGTAGTTAAAGGATTCTTAGTTTCCCTTTAGTTTTACTGAATTCACAACTTGCTATCATTTCATATTTCAACTAAACTAAGAATATCCACTCGATATAGTTAGCTTGCCCTATGAAAACCCTTGAAGAGTTGATGTACAATTAAAACCTTTTATGACTCCATAGCCCAATGGATTAAGCCTCCCACAGTCTATCTGTTCAACCTAAAATCAATCAATAAATCAAAAATCAAACAAAAAAACAAAAACAAACCCAAAACTTCATAACTAGACTAAGATTAGAAAACATAAGCATACAGATAAATCAATTTAACACAAACATAGAGAGAGCCCAGGAAGGCTAGGTCCTTGGACTCAAAAGTGGTTTTATGTGGTTCCCTGCTAATTTTTCTTGCCAATATTTCAAATCATGAGGAGCCAACATAATGCACAGGTGAGCTTTGTGCAACCATCCCAAAACCAACCCCGCCAACCATAAAACCAGGAGAATCCAAATTATCCTCCTAATGCGGTTAATAAAAAGGAAAAAAATATCCTAAAGGAAATCTTGGATAGGGGGGAAACAATCAACAATGTCCTTCGCTATCTTAGACTAGAGGCAACTCCAACCGAAATCAAAATCAGGAGACAAGCAACCCCTAAAGGCAGAACAAGAGGGAAATTATTTGGACTAACCACTCTTGTTCGATCTATGGTGAGTATGGCCATTACAATCACCACCTTCCCGACCTCCCTGAGATAAAGAATTTGTAGAGTAACCATGGAAAAGGGAGATCCTCCCAGCAGAAAATAGTCATGCAGGACCCTTCCGCCCATCAAGGGACATTTAGCACACAACAATAAACTCCCAATGATTCGGCACAAAATAGCCACGAAATCTACATGACTAGAAAAGAATTTTTTTTTCAAACACATAATCGAAATTATGTTGCCCCACCAGACACCAATGTATCATGGGCTAGTACTAGTGCATCAACAAAATATTTAACCATATCAAATATGCCTATTAAACCTTTTCCAAAAATGGCTAAGGGACCAACTAGGCAAGCAGGAAACTATTCCAAAGCAGCCCATAACTATAGCATCATGGATGATCTAGCTCAATATCCCACCGCTATTTCAACTTTGGAGGTATTACAATCATGCCAAAAGTAGAAAAAATCCTTACTTTCTACCCTAGGCACCATTAACCTTGCCGAGTCGCGCCTGATGGCTTTTTATTTAGATAAAGCCACCCCTAGGCTTCCTTCAATGGTCGCCTTTTAGATACCAATGTCGGTCCAAAACATCACCATTCACCAATGTATCATTGAAAAAGTTGCATCCACATGCATAATCAAAGAACATTTGGCAGAAGTTAGGGCCTCCCAAACTAAAGCCATCAAACATTACACTCATAGCATACGATGGTCACCCTTCAGCCCCCGTCTGTCTCTACCAAAACATCCCGGTATGCTTAGCTAGAAAGACGGTCCATATAGACATTGAAGTCTTAGATTCCCAATTAGACAAAAATATACTCCTTGGCTAGATTTATATGTACACCATTCAGCCATTGCCTCCTCTATTTTCCAAACTATGATGTTCCCCCATGAGGATTGCATTGTTACAGTCAACTAGTTGACACATAGCGAAAAGAGGCCCCTAAAAAATACTGATGTCATTCTACCCTATGTAGACGCATCGGTTGACGTTCTTACATGGTACCAAGAATATGGCCCCGGCCAGTTCAAACCGTCGTCCATCCTTAGGTCCTTCCTAGGTGATCCCCCTATAATCCCAGAGCCATCATTTAGCATCACAGAGGTTCTGGTGTGCATGATGTCCACATCAAGCACTAAAGCCAGTCAAGACACTGATATGAGCAGTAATGACATTGGGTCCTTAGCTACGACAACCTCTCTAGCCTACACTACCTCCCAAACTCCTTTTCTCTATCCCCCAGCTGGTTTCATATCCTAGAAGGTCTTGGCCATAGTGGTATTACCAAAAATATCTTTTACAATACTAGTTTGGTACCTCATTCCCCCTCTTAGACGGTAGCCATACATATCACCTCTATAGGTTTAGTGCCCTCAGTCCCAAGGGGGGCCCACCCATTCAGGAGATTGTCGCAAACATCCTTGCACAGGTAACTCCTACCGCAAAACCAATGATTGTGACCAAGAAAAGAGAAAAGAAGGTGGAAAGTCCCACCACGCAATGAGAATCATCACGCTATGCCATATGTGATGTAGTAGGACACCCTACCCACATTTTCCTGGAGATGGATGAATTAAAACCACTCCTTAGCTCTGCGGTAGGCATCACAGCTCCAAGTTCCTGTAAAAAGGAACCTGCCACCAAAAGCCAAGGAAAATCATTGCATACCAATCATGCATGCTCTATCTGTAGAAATTATGGACACTATAACCATCATTTCCTAGAGATCCCACGATATAGGGACACCTTACACTCCATTGAGAAATCCTATCAAGAGGATCCCTCCACCCAATGGCCTAGAGATGAACCTCGCGCAATTCTATACCTACAGGAGGAACGACAGTCACCATAAAGACTCTTGTTCATATTTCCCCCTCCTATCATATGCTGCACGCTGTGTGATGAACGTGGTCACTTCATCGAGGAATGCACATCCCTGTAACTCATCCATAGATGGTATCCTATTGAGCGCATTTATTATGTTGGTTTGTGGGAAACATAATTCACATGTCCTTTATGTGCCGACAACCACATTTTCGAACATTGCAACTATATCCCGTGATTCCGCTTAGCGCTAGCCAGTTTGTACTGAGCCATGGTCTGCCTCTCGCAAGAAGATGGCTCAGACTCAGAATCTATGAACAACTCTACAACCCAAGAAGATCTGACGTGTAGATCCATCCTCTTCCTGTCAGCTAAAAAGTGACCAACCAAGGAACCCTTAGTTACCCCAACTGTTCTTTGTAGAGAAGACCAACATGTGCGTTATGTAAAATTCCCAATCATGTGGTTGCCACTTGCCCTAAATTAGAAGCGCTAAATCGTTGGTACCCAGTGACACCACCAAGTGAGCAGGACGAGAACCACATATCTAGGATATTTTTCCTAGTGTGTTAGGGAAATCACCATGGACAGCGTTGTACTTATATCCTGACAGTTCATCCTCTATTTGATATGATACATACATTATAAAATAAACATGATGATCTCCTCAACCGGTATAGAAGGTATATCACTCCCAGGCCAGCAACCCCATACCCACCTCGACGTAATGGGAAAACGAAGACGATGCACAAATCAAGCATGACCCAAGTCCAACTTAGGATAACATGCGGACTATGCGACCTGGTTGGCCATTGAGTCAATCAGTGCAAAGATTTGAAGCACCTTGAAAATAGTTTTTGCACAATATCTTCTCTCCCACAGAGACTTCTCTCTAACCAAGAGAAAATCATGCATAATTATTGCCGGATTTTTTCACACTTTCATCATACGATTAAATGTGAACACCTCCCGAAGCTTAGAGTGGCAAGAGAAGTGTTGAGTCTACACTCCCCAAAAGAGCTAGACACACCCATTCCAAAAACTCGGAAACAGAAGCAGAAGCTCTCGTCTTCTGCCACAGATCCTTTCCAAGCGTCCATGTCTGGGAAAAAGAGTAGTGTTGATTCACACACAATATACTCATTTGTCACAGTGGTACCATGCACCATCTGCACTAGCCATAACCATGCACCAGAGGCATTCTCGCTAATGGAAAATTTCAGGCACCTCTACACTAGGCACAGTTTCCATCTACTGGAAGATGACCATCCTAATAGGGGACCCAACCTTGCGCTCACACAAGATCCCATCACAAATATTCTCCCCCCACCAAACGCCAATGACAAGATACATAATATACGATTCATATCGATGTATATTGGAACTAGGACTAAAGCCGCCCCCATGTCCTAGGTTTTAAACCCTATTCCTATCATAAAAAACTAGGGTACCTTACGCTTTTGCATTGATTTCCATGAAATCCAAAATTTACATGCTGCCATCGAACTCCTTGATGATACCCAACCTCTAGAACAACGCTTAATACAAGTAGAGCTCATTGACAAAAGTTGATGAAATTCGTTGCAACATAATGAGGCCCACAGGAAATAGGTAAAAAAATCATTCGACTGCCACATCACCCAATGCTCATTCACTGAGGGAGAGCTATTCCTTCGCTACGATGTCACAAAATAATCCCTAGGGCTAGGAAAGTTCAAAAACTTGTGGAAATGACCATATATCATAAAAAATTTCCTCCTCAAGGGTGCATACATATTGACTGAGATGGATGGAACATGCCTCAGCAACCCCATCAATGGCCTTTACCTCAAGAAATTCTACCCATAAGGACCAAAAAGGCCCACCCCTAGAGTCAGCGTACACATACCCAACCACTTTAAATTTTTGACCAAAAAGACTTGTTACAAAACATGCTCGAGTGTAACAATGGATTACCAACCTAAACCTTACTTCAGATTTTATGATGGAGCATCAAGATGGTCTCAAAGTTTAGCAGCAACCACCTAGGTTATCTATCACCCTGATCGATCACCACTCTGCACCAATGGTGTTTGTATCAGTTCAACAACAAATAATCAGGTAGAATATGACGTCGTCATCAGGCTTATGTGCGACACCCTCAACCTGGGCATACACCATATACACATCTACCTTGATTCCCAGTTAGTAGTGTCACATTTAAACCAAAAATTTGAGATATGAGCTTCCCATCTATTTAAAAAATACTTGCGTGCAAAAATATTAAGAAGACAATATGACTACATTACATTCACACATGTACCAACGAGTCAAAACTAAACAACTGATCGCGTAGCTACAATATTATAAATTGGAATGCATCTTGGATAAACCATCAAACATAAAAAACAAAAACATACAAAATATAGATATCCATTAGCACAACATAATCCATAAATAGAAACAAGGGGCGCACCATGAAGAGTCGCAAAAAATATCTCTCGCATATATATACCAAAAATGTATGTGTCTGAGTACAAAAAATAATGTCTTAGACCCAACAATTAGTCCAAAAATATATAAAAGTTGAAAAAAATAGGGAAAGCATCCTCATAATGGGTGCTTTCCCTGTGTACAAAAAGACTCTAGGGGGTGCTCCCCCAAGTGGGGCACCTGGACCCATTGCCACTCTTAGTACCAATACTAGAGCTACCGTCAACATAGATATAGCCACATGATGTAAAACCGGACAATAACCCCTCTCCCAGGCCATCAAGGTCTCTAGCCATACATCCTTGAGGTCATACACAAAGCCTCGAGTAGCCATCCCCTGGGTCAAGTGGTCCACTCAACCCCAAGCATCCTTTAAAGGTGCCACCTACTTGGTCAACTCAACAACACGAGCCTCTGCCACATTAGCACAAGCTTTCTCAGCAAAAGTCTCGACAACAGCCAAGCTGCTACCCTAACCTAAGGGGCTAGCCTAACCACCTGGTGTTCCAACTAGAGGTTGTGCAGGAGCTCCTCTCTACCCCCTGCAAGCTCCCTGAGGTCGTCGAATCAACTGGTGCCCAACCAACTGAGCCATAGGACAACCAACCTCGCAACCATATGCAAGAGTAACCAAAATTATGTCAGTGTCCTCATAATACACATGTAAACATAAAGACTCAAGTAAATGCATAAAACACAAAGACATACATGTTGGTCCCCAAGAGTATATAGCAGGAAGACCCATGTCTGGATCTCCCTGGAAGTCCATCCCTACATAAGGGAATGACATAAACATCTGAGGGTTGACCTCAAACCAAGCCTCTATGGTGGCATTCCATTAATGCACCACCCTATGCCCACCTCCTCATGTGAGGCTCTTGTGGCCCCCCAATAGGCACCTCCACTATAAGTCTCAATAGCACCACCCGCTCATACATGATGCTGCATAGGATGTTGGCATAGGTAAACAACTTTGATCCATCATGGACCTTGGAAAGTTGTGCCAATATCCTGTCATAACAGAAATGCACAAAGTCAAAGAAGTGCCCAACCCTCAGCCAGCACAAGACATTTATCTGTGGACCCAATGCCCGATGAGGAGAAAAGGACCCCGCCAATCGCACAATGGCTGCTAAATCAGACTACTCGGCCAAATCCGTCACTTTAGAAATGTATATAAACCCCTCTGTAAGGAGCGCCCCGCCACAATGACGCTCCTGGAACTTCTCAAGATCCACCCTCCCAGAGGGAAATGGATACCAAAGCGCCTCACCCTGAGGTAGTAGCTCAGTCAAAAAATAGTTATCCATCTTAGAATGGATAGTAAGGTCGCACCCATGTAGCACCATCACCTTGTGCCACCTGTTCCAGTATCAGATCAGGTATCGCAAAAGTCAATCCTGTGATCAAAGAAGGTCATTCTCTAGAAATTTAAGGAGACCCCATCGCGCCAAATTTTGGCACACATGACCATCAGAAGCTAAGGAAGCACAGAGATCGGGCCAATTCCTCTCCCTCCACAACATCCTATCATCAAAACAAGAAAACAACAGCCACACTAAAAATACTAAAATCAGACAAAATTTCTATTTTTTTTTGACAAAAATAGCTTCGACTCTCCACACGCCTATTCCTTAGACAGGCACGAGGAGGGCAGGTATTTCCTTCTCATAGATGCGCCAAAGGTGTGCCTAAATCTAGGACGGACATGCTCAATGCGCGCAAAAACCGGATTTCACGTGAAAGATGCACGCATGTACCTTTATTGCTCACACGGTCAAGGTAAAATTTGACCTAGAATATGTAGAAACCTATATTGTATAGATCCTGGCACTAGTACACTGAAAAAATTCAATTGCACCACATCATGGATCTTATTTGGCTAGAAAATCGCTAATCTCGGGTGCTCAGGCTGATCGCAACAGCAAGAAATGCTAAGAAAAAGTCTCTGACATATCAACACTCAAACAAACACAAATGAAGTGAATTGAGCCATATTTGCCTATATGTCGCCCTTTTCAGAAAATTTGGAGGACCATAACGAAAGTTCAGAAGGCCCAATCATTAGATCAAACGTAGCACCATGATCAGCACTCCATAATGCCCAAGGGTTGTGCCACACATTCACACCCCCGAAAAAATAAATTTTCAGCGCCAACAGGTATGCCCTCTCTCATCTTCTTTCTTAAGAACATGTCTTTCAAATAATATTTGAATAAAGAAGATGCTTTCACTAGGGGTATTTGTTTTTGCAAATAGTGTGCAAACCATGTGGAGCTCCATCCACTAAAAGTTCCAAGAACATGTATCATTCTACCACCAACATGATAGGGTCCCATAAAAACCCTGCATATCCTAACATCATTTCTCCATAAAAAATTAACCATAGGTTCTAGACACCTAACCATGTTTATCATCACCTCACCTCGCACATGATAAGCATCCTCGTTGGTCGGTAGAGCCTCCCCTCCATGGCGCTCGTCACCCAAAGTAGACCATATATCACAACAATAGTGATGGCATGGCCATACCAATGTACTTTTGGAAGCAACTCATGCCCATTCACTGACCATGCATCAGGTCAAGTTTTACCATATCCAAATAAAACCCTTTTCCCGGATGACCAGGTTGTGCAAGCAGATTGAAAATCCACTACCATGCCTCACATTTGGCCTACCATACCTCCATTAGCATAACCCATCTGTGACATTTTTTTCATCCACTTTATCAACCTCACACATGAGACCAACTAATGGGGCCCCTACCCTAAGTAAAACACCTTCCTCACACCATCAGTCAGTGAAAACTTTTATGTTCTAGGGCACCCATCTCTATGTTTTGTACACACCAAACCCCATTATTTTATTCTTTTGGTAAGTGTACAAAGACTGCAAATGACACACTATGTCCCCCACCCACCCATTCATTTTTTCTCTCATGGAAACAGTCCCTTGTCACCCTTGGTAGGAGTAACAGACCCCCATGCAAAAGCCACTATGGCATTCATAACCAGTTTATACCCATCTTGGAATTCCTACTTAATCGAGGGATTTCCCCATAAAAATAGTTATGACTGTCGCCACACTGCCTTTTATATTGTGACCTTTGGCCACTGAAACCCCATCATCAATTTTCAATCACCCCTCTCCATCATGCCTGTGTTAAACCCATCACATCCAGGATCCTAATACTCCGTATCAGTGACCCCCTCATTCGGTTGACGCTTCCTTTTTGTCGACATCAACACCTCTTTTCCAAAAAGGAAGTGGTACCTTGGATTACCCCTCTCCACAAAAAGGGCATCCTTGGGTGGCACTCTAGGAGAGATCATTGTCCACAAATGTCATCAATCCTCCTGACATTCGACTACAACATAAGCTTTCATGTCAAAATGGTATCATACCTTAACACCATTGCACTTTGATTAAATTCATCGAAGACCTGTGCCTTTATAAGTGTCTTTGTTAGCAATTCTTGCAGGGGAAGGTCCCAGCCAGCGCCTGTCAATACAATGCGCATTTATATGCCATACCAAGTTTATGCATATGGGTACCATATTCCACCTATTTTCAAAGAAAAACTACCCCTGAGGGCATCAACAGTTGTCGTCATCAACCAAAATATCACTACCATACTAGTGACATAGATAGAATCTGTATCTGTCAAATAGATTTGTTTAACTAGCCAAAGCATCATGAGCATGGGACATGCCTACATCATAGAAAATTTGTTTATATTGTATTGTACCATTACTTGCAGGGATCCCATAGGACATGGTCGCTCTTCCACCCGGTGTATGATGTCTCCAACTCTGAGTTACACGCAAGTCTCTCTCTCTTCACATAGTACACAGAAAAGAAACTATAATGTATTTCGGCTATACAGTTCTTCCTATACCTCACACATTAGGGTGAAACTTTTATCACTGGAAAATTGGATAAGAAAAGACAACATTATTTAATGTCAAGAAGAAGGATTTATAGGACTGAGAGACATTAGAGAATCTGAAGTATTTAAAAATATCTATGGTCTAAAACAAAAAATCAAATTGGGCACACAAGGAACCAGTTAAATACGCCTTTGCGCACATAATTATTCGATAAGCGTGACTTTGTGTGAATTTTCCTCAAAAATATGTGTGGTCCTGAGAGTGGTGGATGTCACTTTCCAAGACCATCAGGCACAGTCCAGGACATTGATCCCACACTTGAGGCCACCTAAGGACAATCGCCTAAGCCTCCTTAGGACCTCAAGGGAGCACACAATGGAATAAATTTAGCACAAAACGGAATCACCCTCCTCTCTTGGGGCACCATACACAATGTACCAAGAGAGGGAAGGAGGATTTGAATTCTATACAAGGCCACCAAAAGATGAAAAATATGAGAACACATTGTTATGCTAACCATAATTTCCCCAAGAAATACTAGTAGTGTGTGATCCTGAGCAGAGATAGAGGGGACTCAGTTGTTTTCCATCCAACAACTCCAGTCCACCATAGTAGAGAGAGGGAGACTTTACGCCAAGGCAGAGTGGAAGTAAAGACATCCTTGCATCAGGACTTGGAGCTCCATAGTTCCTGTTAGTCATCAGTAATTTTTCTATTTTGTAGATGACTAAATGCTTGTCCTAGATTTGTAAAAACAAGATTCATGAATATTTTGAGTTTTAGAAATATCACTACCTTCATTATCCTTAGGATAATTTTTTCACTATTTCACTATTCTTTCATGTCATGATTAGCTTGCCACTCCTAGCGGACCCCTCGTGGGCTCATGCCACTCATCTTTATCTTATTTTTCCAGCCATGACCTCAGTACTCTGTTTTTCCTTGCCTCACTCCTTCACTTGCCATCTAGGATCACCAACCAAACTATCCTTTCCCATGTTCATTAGGGTCCTCAAACCTTGATGGTCTCAGAAATACCTCTATGAGCTCCTTAGATAGATCAAGTACCTCCATTTCTACATGATCAAATACACCCATTGGTCAAAAAGATCTATTTTTACACTATCAAGATCCCAAGCCAAATCTCAGTAAAGAACCAAGTTAAAACCCTAGCACTATATTATTAGGTTTTCCCTAGGTTATAGGATCTTCATTGGTATTTTAACCTCTATTCTTCTCATAATAGTTTTGGTTCAAATGTAAAAGAAGAGAAACACATGATTGTCCAAGAAAGAGTAGGATATCTCCAAAGAAGGATGTTTGGTCAATTTCAGAGTTTTGCAAAAAGTAATTGTGATTCATATTTATGCAAGAATGTCATGAAGTAAATCAGTAAAGGAAATTGACAGTGTAACTGATGAGTATCTAAAGGAAAGCGGGGAGCACTAAGTCTAAAAGAGAATCAAGGTTTTTTTAAGCCTAATTGAGTCAACAGTA
This sequence comes from Pinus albicaulis, assembly GCA_034641835.2. Lineage (NCBI taxonomy): Eukaryota > Viridiplantae > Streptophyta > Pinopsida > Pinales > Pinaceae > Pinus > Pinus albicaulis. The sequence continues at coordinate 932,974,623 of CM076574.1, read as the reverse complement.
TGCCAAACAAAATCCCAATGCAACAAGACATACAAAAGAAGATCAAGATCTCATCTTAGCCATTTTCATTCAGTGGTTAAAGAATAGAAAACATGGTGTGAGCTCCAAAGAAAAAATGAAAAGTTGTGAGGATGCTACCACTGTATGGATGGCTAAAGTTATCAAAGTGATTACAACATTTTCCAGAATCATAGGAGAAATGTCACTTCAGGGTTTCACAACACCTACTAAATTAAAAAGGTTTAGGAACATGGATCACCTGACGAAAATAAGTCTTAACACTCAAAACAACGTCTGCAGAACAAGGAGGTGAAAAGTGTCTATTGACAAGTTTCAAATCATAAACTCAGACACCTGTAGAACATAAATAGTTAGAGAAGGTAATAAACATGATTTTGAAATTTCATAATTCTTGTCAAAGAGTGATTTTATCATGCCAACTGATCAGTAAGAGGAGACCAATGGTTGAGTTGAAAGGTACAAAGGAGGTAGCAAAAGGCTAAATTCATCATCTATTCACCTATAGCAAAAAGGGACAAATAAATATTAGTGAAAAGTTAAAAGGGGTGAAAACATTAGAAAAGTGATTTTTATACTTGAAATTAATTTTCTAAACCTATTAAAGCCTTTCTTATCCTTCGGCAACTCATTTGTTGTTACAAGAATCATCTAAGAGCACTCAAAGAAAATTTGTGGATTCTTGGCAAGTTCGGCAAAATTTTCCCTGTGCTACGCACCTAAAAACCCCTGCTACACTCCTGCAGCTTGTCTGCCATGTGAAATGCACTGAGCACTATGTGCCAGTGACCCAATGCTACACGTTTACCATTATGCAGACCTGGCAGCCCATGCCTAGAACCAACGTGCAACCTTGCCCAACGCTGCGCATTTAGCAGCAGCCCGACAAGCCCGACAACCTTTGCCTGTGGAGCAGAGGGCTTGACACTACGTGTTCAGTAGTGGCCTGATAGGCTCAGAAACCTTTTTCCAGTGCTACACGCCTGTGCTATATGTTCAAAAGTGGCCCGACAGGCCATTTAGTAGCCACCCGACTGGCCCAGTGCTACGCACCTACGCCGTGCGTTTAGCTAGGAGGATTTATGCAGCGAATCAAGCCCTCAATCTACAGCAAACTTCATCAAAGTCACCTCCAAAGGTTCCATAACACCTCTAAAGGGTAAGTAAAAAGGCACCTCCTCACTTTCAATCTCTTGTCAATAAATTAGAGGAATAAACCCTAGATTTATCCATCAATTTCACAAAGCCAAATTAGGGTTTTGACATTCAAGGCAAGAGTGAAAACCATATTGTCAAGGAAGGGTAATAGTGACAGTAGTTAGGGAGGCCAAGGGCCTAGAAGAAAATAGATAAAGGGTGGAAGAGTAAACAGATTTGAGCCACTGAATACCAAGGAATTGATGGCCTCTCCTATGACAGTTGCATATTTCCAAGAGGTGGGTTGTTTTGACTTCTGTGAAAGGGTACAACAGGTCCAAAGTCACCCTGAGTTGACTAGACATTTTATCCTTAACCTCCATAACCATCAAGTACATATACCAGGGGTAAAACTTTGAACTGTCCACCAATACAATTTCTATGGCCACTAGGACACCTAGTATGGGAGAAAAGTGGTTCAAGAAGGCAAAGTTGGACCTGAGCCATTATCAACCCTTCTTGAAACCTAGATACCAAGTTGACTGCAAATCCATTTTTCCATTTTCACATTTAATAGAGAGATATGTGCCCTTGATGAAAATCATCATGAAATATTTTACATGTGAGGGTAGGTTTTCTAGGCTCTATTCATACCATGTAAGACTGCTCATGCACTTCACTAGGGCCAAGATGTTACATTTGCCCTATTATCTTTGTAGAATTATTGATAAGATGTCTTACATGATGCAAAAAAGACATCCTTCACAACAAATGCAAATTATTTTCCACCATTCTCTTATAAAAATGATTAGGTTACATCAATTAGAGCAACAGGGTATTCCATGGGAGGTGTTCATCGCCCATGAGGTTTTCACAAACCCACAACCTCATCATCAGCCAAATTTACCCACATCATCTCATCCACTTCCCTCCACTCATCCATCACCCCCCATTGACCATGACTCATCATATGCACTTGAATCCTCCCCTCAAGAAAACCTCCCTTCCTCACCTTCTCCTAAAGCATCAGATGAAGAAGAGGCAGAGGATGATGGTGAAAAGACAAATGACGAAGAGGAAGAGGAGGAGGATGAAGAAGAGACAGAGGCAGATAATGAAGAAGAGGGAAGTGATGAAGAGAAAAGTGATAAAGAGTACAATACAGAGGTGGATGAGGAAGAGGAAAATGACAATGAAGAAGAGGCAGAGGATGATTATGGAGAAGAAGAAAATGATAATGATGAAGATACAAGGACAAAAAATAATCAAGAAGAAGCCAGTGAACAAGGCAGTGATAAAGAGGACAGTACAGAGGCGGATGAGGAAGAGGAAAATGATGAAAAATAAGACAACACAGAGGGAAGTGATAAAGAAGATATTTTAGAGGTCAGCAATGAAGGAGAGGACAGTAAAGAGGTAGATGACAATGAAGATGAAAATGCACAAAACAGTGAAAAAGCAAACAGTAATGCAGAAACTGATAAAGACACCTCTAACAGTGACAAAAAAGAAAATGATAAAGGCCATGATAATGTTGCAAACACAAAGTACAGTGATGAAGAAGAAACCATGATGACTAATAGCCCTAATAATGATGACAAAAATGATACTATGAACCAAAAAAGCAGTGAAGAGGTTGATGACAATGGTGAAGATCACAATAGTAATGTTAGCATGGAGGAAAGTGAAAGTGTGTTAGGTCCCTATATTTCTAGTATAGTCCCTTATTTTTGTTAGTGTAACCCCCTTATTTTTATTACTGTACCCTTGTAACCCCCATTTTTTTATTATTGTGCCCTTAAATTATTATTGTTAGGTCGGCTAGGATTACATTGTGGCCCACTAGGATTACATTATGGCCCCATGGACTCCTATATATAGAAAGCAGGTTTTGTAAATTGTATCATCCAAGAATTATTCATTTTTGTAATGTATTGGAGGTTTCCCCCTTGAAGTGGCTTATTTCTAAGTCATTGATATCTCTTTTCTTCTATTTGTGGAGCTGGTTACACAACATTTGGTATTAGAGCTTTGGATTCTAGGGTTTCGCTGCTCTAAACAGGTCATCATGGCATTTTTGCTATAAAATTTTTTATAAGAAGGTTCAAAATATGAAATTTTTAGGGTGCGAAGCTGAAATCCTTAGGAAACTCGTTAAAAAATTTCAGAGCTAGGTTTACAAAATTTTCGGAGATATGTTCTGTGGAAGGTAGTGCTTTTTCAGGCTCCTGAATTTCATCTCAAAGAGGTGATCGTGGGAAAATATTCATAACTCTATCTCTGAGCATCAGATTGGATTTCTGTAAAAAGTGGTCACAAGTACACGGACTTTAGTTTCTTGGCTATCAATTTCAGAGCTGAAGGATGAAATAGTGACACGTGGCAGGTCATACAAGTTCGCTATACTGTACCAGTCCATAATTAGGTCATTGTGGGAGATTGGACACAACTTTGTCTTGGAGAATCCAAATTAGGTCAGACCTGTGGCATTCAAAAGAGAATTTAGAGGGCTATGTTGGTGCCAAAATTCAAATATTTAAGTGCTGCAATCATAGATATAATCCAATTTCAATATCAAGCTCCTCAAAAGAAAGAAAAAGGTGTGTATTTTTTTTTTCCGAATTGCATAAGTCTTGTTTGAAAAATCAATTTGAATTGATTCCAAGGGCATATTGTAGAATAGATATCAGTATTGGGTTCTAAAATATGCCCCATGAAAATAATTCAACACTGATTAAGCCTTCAGAACGCTCTACAATGACTCATGAAGATGAATAATTGCAACATGATCTATCAAAATTACAAGAGAAAGTGCACCAAATTTCGCTCTCGAAAAGAGCAACAAAAAATGAAATGGAAGTTTTGAAGAAAGGCATGGAAGAAAAGATGGACGGTTTGAAGAAACGTGTGGAAGCTAAGATGGATGGCATGGAGGATGGCATGGAAGCTAATATGGATGACATGAAAGACAACATGGAAAACATGAAGAATGATCTAAAAGAATACATGGAAGATTTGACAAAGTCGATACAAGAAATTTTTCCTAATGGTGAAAAGATAGTAGAAGAACCTCATGATGAGAAAAAAATAAATGTTAATCATGATTTCATAAACTCTAATGTTGGCGAGAAGAACCACCATATTCCAAAAATGGATATGAGAAAGTTTTATGGAAAGGATCCTGTAACATTGATACTACAAATGGAGCAATATTTTGATCTCCATAACGTGCAAAACACACAAAAGGTACGCATTGCAACTTTACATTTAGAACAAAATACATTTGTATGGTATCGATGGCTTTGCTCCCGTAAAAAAAAATTCACTTGGTCAATTTTTACGGAGGAAATGATAGCACATTATGAGGATACAAAGAGCAACACCTTCTTTAGCCAATTGATAAATCTCAAACAAAAGGGTTTAGTGGGCCAGCACATTGAGGACTTCCAAAAATTGAATATAAGGGTAACTGATATTCCAGAGGAACACAGGATTGATCTCTTCATAGGCACTTTAAAGGATAACATCCAACATGAAGTTCGTGTTCTGGAACCTGATTCATTGGAGAAGGCATTCAAGTTGGCAAGAAAAGTTGAATGTAAAATTATGGCGACAAGGAAGCCTACCACTCAATTCTATAAAGAAGGAAGTGTTGCTACGGCTAGATTTCCAAAACCTACAAGGTTTACGCCACAAAAATTGGAAGAAAAAAGAGCAAAAGGGCTTTGCTATAGTTGTGATAGAAAATACACTAAAGTTCATAATTGTGCTGAGAAGAATTTTTTTTACATAGATTGTGAAGAGGAAGAAGAAAATGAACAAGAAGAGGATATACACCTGGAACCAGCCCTAGAAGAGGAAGAAATGAATCCGACCATATGGTGTAATGCACTGGAAGGAATTACCACTCTTCAAACTCTCAAGATAGAAGGACAAATCAAGAAGAAAAAGTTAATAGTGTTGATTGATTCAGGTAACACCCATAATTTTATTCATTGTAAGGTAGCCAAGGAATTAAATTGTTTCCTATACCCAGCACCAGAATTCCAAGTGATGGTTGCAAATGGAGGAACTATAAATTTCTCTGGAAAATGCCATAATATCAAGCTAACGATGGGGGGATATGTATTGACTATTCCAATGCTTTCCATTCCTATGGGAGGTGTTGATGTTGTACTAGGAGTACAATGGTTACAATCTTTGGGGACAGTAGCTTTTAATTTTCAAGAAATTTTCTTGAAATTTTTTTCATAAGGTAAGGAAGTAGAATTATGGGGTATTGAAGGGAAGCCGGGAAGGATAATAAACTCTAATGTCATGAAAAAGCTTCTAAAGAAAGAAAAACGAGGCGTAATTTCACAATTATGCTCACTAGAAGTTCCGACATCAAAATCATCTATTTCTGCAGATCTCCAACAAGTCTTGGACAATCATTCCAAGGTGTTTGAAACTCCCAAAGGACTCCCACCTATTCGTGATCATGATCATGCTATTCATTTGATTCGAGGAAGTGTTCCTCCAAACATCAGGCCTTATAGATATCCTTACTTCCAAAAGAGCGAAATTGAACGTATGATTGCAGAAATGTTAGAAGCGGGTATAATTCAACCTAGTCAAAGTTCTTTCTCTGCTCCTGTAGTATTGGTACACAAGAAGGATGGATCATGGCGAATGTGTACGGATTATAGGGAGCTCAATAAGCTCACCATTAAAGATAAATTTCCCATTCCTGTGATTGATGAATTATTGGATGAATTACATGGAGCAATTTATTTTACCAAGTTGGATCTTTGTTCGGGATATCATCAAATTAGAATGAAGACTGAAGATATTCCAAAAATAGCATTTCGAACTCATGAGGGTCATTATGAATTTTTGGTCATGCCTTTTGGCCTTACCAATGCACCTTCTACATTCCAAGGGTTGATGAATTCCATTTTCAAACCCTTCCTTAGAAAATTTGTGCTAGTATTTTTTGATGATATACTAATCTACAACAGGTCTTGGAAGGATCATGTTGAACATGTTGATATGGTGCTCAAACTATTGCAGGAGAAACAATTATATGCAAAAACATCCAAATGTTTCTTTGGAGTACAAGAGGTGGAATATCTGGGTCATATTATATCTCACGAGGGTGTAAAAGTAGACCCTAACAAAATTAAAGCCATTAAGGAATGGAAAGTCCCCAAGACAATAAAGAAGTTGCGAGGATTTCTCGGGTTATGAGGATATCATCCATTTAAAGCAAGTACATTTGCTACTACATTTATGGACGGAATTCAAAAGCTACATGGAAGCCCAAGGGTTATTGTGAGCGACAGAGATCCCATTTTTACTGGAAATTTTTGGACGGAGTTATTTTCTTGTTTGGGTACTCAATTAGCTCATAGCTCATCTTATCATCCTCAATCTGATGGTCAAGCTGAGATAGTAAATAAATGTTTGGAAGGATATCTTCGTTGTTTTGTATCTGATAAACAAACACAATGGGTCAAGTGGTTACCTCTTGCTGAATGGTGGTATAACACTTCCTTCCATACTGCAGCAAAAATGACCCCATTTATGGCACTTTATGGATATCATCCACCATCCATCACATCATCTTTAAGGGAAAATTCTAAGGTTCAAGTAGTGGAAGATCACATCGAGCATCAGCAAGAAGTTCTCCAACTCTTAAAGGATAACTTGAATTTGGCACAAAATCGAATGAAACAATAGGCAGATCAACATCGTAGCAACAGAAGTTTTGATGTAGGAGATTGGGTATTTTTATAGCTACAACCATACAAACAAATGTCCCTCAAGCAAGCTAAGAAGGATAATAAATTATTGCCAAAGTACTATGGTCCTTACAAGGTGTTGCAAAATATTGGTACTTTGGCATACAAATTGGAGCTTCCTGCTTCTTCGCGAGTACATCCAGTTGTCCATGTTTCATGCTTAAAGAAGTTTATAGGTGAAAATATTCTAGTTCAAACAATATTGCCAGAACTTGATGAGGAAGGAAAAATCATATTGGAACCTGAAGCGGTCACGAAAACAAGAACGTGACAGCTACGGAATCGATCAATTTCAGAGTATCTCATCAAGTGGAAGAACTTACCCATTGAATATTATACATGGGAAGATGAGAATTTTATACAGAAGCACCTAGAGCTACTCAAGCATTGAGGACAACAATTTTTTTAAGGAGAGGGGCATGTTAGGTCCCTATACTACTAGTATAGTCCCTTATTGTTGTTAGTGTAACCCCCTTATTGTTATTATTGTACCCTTGTAACCCCCATTTTGTTATTATTGTGCACTTAAATTATTATTTTTAGGTCGGCTAGGATTACATTGTGGCCCACTAGGCTTATATTATGGCCCCATGGACTCCTATATATAGAAAGGAGGTTTTGTAAATTGTATCATCAAAGAATTTTTCATTTATGTAATGTATTAGAGGTTGCCCCCTCAAAGTGGCTTATTTCTAAGGCGTTGATATCTCTTTTCTTCTATTTTTGGAGCTGGTTACACAACAAAGTGAGTCTCATGAAAACAGTGCAGAAGACCATAATGCAGAGATCATTGAGGAAAAGAAAGGCAGTCTTGAGATCAACCATGGCGAAGGCATTCAAGTAGACAAATTTGAGCTTTTCCCTCTCACATATCAAAGAGGAAAGAGGCATCTGCTTATTGCCTATAAAAGGAAAGGGACCATGCCATCCACCTTGTTAGCTCCTTGTAATTTCAGCAAATTGGTAAGACCAAAAATGCAGAGAGAACACTTGAACCACTTTTGGATTCGAGGATCTAGCCCTCCTAAATCCAGAGAGGGATCTCTCCAATAAAGTGTAAAGATGGATTTATATTTAAAGGTTTTGGGTGAAGATATTAGGCTAGTTATGAAGACCGTGGTTTTTTGTTTGTTTTGGATGGTTGAGCATGATTATTATTTGAGTGGAAAGTCCTAAAGGAAAGAGTTTCAAAGGTGCGAAGTTGCGAGCACTCAGAACAAGCTTTTGGTTAAAAACATAGATATGACGCTGGTTTTTAGTCCATTGGGCTGTGGAGTCATAAGAGGGTTTAATTGAGCAACAACTTCAAGAGTGATCCAAGGGGAAATTCATCTATATCACAAGATCATTGAGATTAAAATATGGAATGGAAACAATAAAGTGTTGGAGGGGTGGAAATAGATAATAATTTCAACTAGGATTTATAGTCTGTCCAAACAAGAAAAGCCTCTTAAGTAACTGTTTAAAACCAACCAAGAACAGGGCTCACCATAAATTTCTTAGGCAAGTTCGTATTAAAGCAACTCAATAGATGAACAATCCAGTAATCCACAGAATTACCTTCAGAAAGTATGAAAACACATAAGAGAAACAAAGTGCAACTTAAGATCATATAAGATACTTTTAAATCTATTCTGCTTTCAGCCAACACTAAGGGAAACTTTCAGAATTTACCTTTGGAGAAAGAACCTAGAAAACAGGGCACACCATCACTTTTCTAGTTTATCTTTAATAAGCGAATAAAGAAAATAACATCCAAGAACAATGTTTAAAGAAAATAGTAGGATGAGGGAACGCCGACATTCCTAACTGCTTAAACTATATTAAATCATTCTTAAATAAACAAATTGGAGGAAAACATTGAGATAAATCTGATCAGTCAGAGAAGGGTATGTAAATAGTAAATCCTAACTCTATGCTTGTTGTTCTTTACCAGAGAATAAATGGACAATATGGAATACACAAAAGGAAAACAATTACACAGAAAGGATCACTTCACTAGTGATATAGACCAGGATCCTAAGAAACAACTTGTTATTGATGTCAAACTAGTTACAGCCTTCAGGTCCAATCTTTTAGTTCAGCAATCATCTTCACTTCTCAGCCTAACTATTCTATCACAAATAGAGCTTCAAGAGCCTTTCAACACTATTTACACATAGAAAATTCGAGCACAAGTATATTTCAAAGTTCTGCAACCAACATTGTCTCATCTTCTACAGAAGTATTTATAGAAGAAATGAGGATAAAAGATCTCCCAGGCTCAATTAATAAAGATTTAATACTTCTCGGTCTTCGAGGGGCTCAATGGAGAAGTTTACAGATATTTCGTCTGTATTAATTGTTTCACATTTAAGAATTAAGCTCGGTGGAAGCTTTTGTTGAATTTTAGGCTGTGTGTCATGTTGTAATAACTCTGCTGATATTTTTTGCGTTAAGTTCCTCTGGCTGAATTAATTATTTGGCTCCGCTGAGGCAAATATCTTCTTTTCTGATCATAACTCGACCTATATTGAATGCTTTGAGTCTACAGGTGGCATTAGGTAGCTGAGAGGAATCAATTAGCCTCTGATGTGGCAGTGTAGGCATCCTTTGTCTGATAAATATTTATGATTTGTCTTTAACTATGTTTATTTTAATGGATTAGGCTTTTGATAGTCGATCTTAGCCGTAATCCATTAAACTGTGGAATTAATATTCAACCTTCATTTCTTCTATGTTTAGGTCTTAAACACTGATACTCTTTTGAATTTTACTGTGTCTTGTTGATGTGCAGGTATACAAAGGGTTCATATGGCATTAATTCTCATGATGCATTGACGAAACGTGAAGTTGAACCCTGTGGAATGATTTTTCTTTATGCATAAAGGCGTGGGGGATTGTCATCCCCGACCTTTGGTTTTCCTTTGATATAATGGAAAGACTATTTAAAACCTGCAAAATACATAAAAAAACGTTATAAAATCTTTTGTATTTGGTAAAACTACTTTGGAGGCTGTGGTTAGGAGCATGGACGTTGGATGAATGCATCCAATGGTGGAGATCGATTGCGGGAGGTCAAAAGGACTGCAGTTGATGGATAAGCAGTGGAAAATTAAGTTGGATCCATCGATCTTGAATAGATCAACGGTCGAGATTAGCTGTGAACTAATAATGCGAAGGAGTCACATTATTGGAAATTGGAAGAAAAAAAAAAGGAAAATAGGTGAAAAACCCTTTGGCGGAAGAAACGTATTAAAATAGAACTTGGGTTTTCCGGATGATTTTTAGCCATTGGATTAGAATTGGACCCCGAGATCAACGGCGGAGATTTCTCGTCGAAGCCCCTTTGGAAAAGGTGGAGGGCGATAGTGCAATGGGAAATTAGATCTAAACTGTTGATCTGCAAAGATCAACGGTAGGGAGCACAAGCGATAAAACATAATACAAATGGGGCAAGCGGTTTCAGGGGGGAAAACAGCTGGTTTCACATGGCCAAAAAGGGAAAATATGGTTTCACCTTTTCGAATGTGATATGCCTTCCCGCTCGACACGTGGCATTAGAAAACAGCTTATATCATGCAACTCTTTGAGAATTAACGTTCGAGGTAAAATCCACACGATATAGAGTGTCTGTTGTCATATCAAAGGCCTTATATCAGACGGTTGAGGGAAGAGCACGGTAAAGGATATATGCACGGGTGGTAAGAGGAGGGGCAGTTTTAATTTGAGTCGTTGGATCATAGATTTGGACGGCAGAGATCATATCTAGAAGAAAGCAGGACCCACGGGAATTGGGCCTTTCGGGATAAATCTGGGCCATTGGATCAAGGAATGAACGGCTTAGATCGAATCTGGGGCTAAATGGAAAAAAATGAAAAGTGGATAAAGAGGTTAATATGAGTCATTGATCTGCAGAGATCAACGGCTGAGATCTGCTTAAAAAACATTATATAAAGTGGGACTTCCTGTTTTTTAACCAAAGTGGCAAGGAAAAACTTGAACCTTCCAATATTGACACGTGGACGGCCCAAATACAATCGGTACTTTGCGATCGGCGGGGGGCAAAACTGAATGGCGCCGATGCGCTTGGCTTTGGGCCATTAATATGAAGATCAAATCGAAGGTGGAGGACGAATTAGAGGAGTTCTTCAGTGGGGAGAGGGCTTTGAGCGGGAGAAATTTCAACCGTTGGATCTGGGAAGAGGGGGAGAGATCAACGGCTAATATTTCATCAGGAGGCCGCCAATCGAGAGTGGGTAAATACAATATGAAACGCACCCAATGATTTTCTGCGATGCGATATTGCACAGGCCATTGATTTGGTTCAAGATCAACGGTGGGGGAAAGGGTTCAACCAATGAATGGTGGGCCCCTTTATATCACATGAAAATCAAAAATTTATGAAATACAAAGGTTTTATAGTGTCGGGGCGGGTTATATAATGAGGCTTGGTGCTCGGTTCCGAGGCCTTGGATATATGGAACAACAAAGGGACCAGGGTTTATGTGGAAGGGCCAATCGACATCGGAAGCAAGGTGATGGTCTTTCAATCTACCCATTTGGAATTCTCCGATGCGAGATAGCACGGATCGTCGATCGGGAAAAGATCAATGGTCTTTATCATTTAATAACATTGCAATGGCGAGTTTAAAGTAAAACATAATAAAAAGGGTTTTTATGTTTTACAAACTAAAAATATGATCGGGAGGGTTTATACAATGTATTAAGCACCTGATTACACGCCTTTGTGTTTTGTGAAGCGGCAAAGGGATCGGGGGTTTATATATGAAGGGCCCATCGCATCGGAACTTTTATTAACACAAACAAATAGACTTGCACGCTCCAATAATCCCGGATGAAATAATCACCTGACTGGGTTAGCACTTGGTTATAGGGTGTGGGCCTGTGGCGGGGAAGTGGTTAGGACTTAGCCCAAATAGGTTTAAGCACATATTCAAAAAACTTATTTTTTATGAAATTTTTCAAGGTTTTTGATGGATTTGGGGGTTTCGGTAAGGTTTAAAAATGGATTTTAAACCTTGTAAAGGGGATTTTATGAAGGGAAAATGGGAAACAATGGAAAATAGAAGAATTCCATGGGGAATAAAGGGGAAAAAATGAAATTTAATTTGAAGTGAAAGGAAGGGAAAAATGGGGAGAAAGGGATTTTTGCAGCAATCTTTTCTTCATGAAAACAACAGAATTTCTGAGTTTAAAAGGGAAACAACAGTGAAGATTAAACAAAGGGCATGATGTCTTCATGAGTCTTCAAGAGATAACAATTTTTTGCAATAAGAATTGTTTCTTGAAGGCTCCAAAAATGATTTAGCCACCTTTTGATATAACAAATTTTATAGGTGGCTAATAGTGGCTCAACTTTGGGATGGTGCCTTCTTGAAGGCATCAAGAACTTCAAAATTGCATTCTCTGGGAGGCTAATCAGTGCCTCATCCACTGGGCTGCCTTTTCCATCACTTGGATGATCTTCTTTTGCTCTAAAAAATGTTAGCAGCCATGAAAAAACAATGGATATCAACCCAACAAGCTTTCTACCTACCCAATCCTACTGATCTAACATTTTTTCTTCTTTAGAGTGCACTTAGATTGGAAAACTCTTTTACAACATTTTATTCTTTTGAAAGCATAAAACTAATCTAATTCTACTCCTTATTTCTCCATTAACTCAGATTAAACTGTTGAGTTCATATGCTTCTCTACCTAATCTACTAATATGTTAGGATTAAACAGTCTAACAGATTTTTATTAACTAATTGCTAAAATAGAAATTTAAAAGCACACAAGTCAGGATTGAACAGTCTAACTTGTTGCTGATCCATGGCATAAAAAAAAATCCGTACATAGATATTATTTTATATAAATTTAAATCAAAATGGAAGGCTTAAGATCTGAAATTTCTAAGCACTTCCTTCATCTTTTTTCAGCTCTGTTGTACTTCTGTTTTAGTTGTTCTTTCCTTGTTCTCTGGTTCAGATTTTGAGCTGATTAGAACCAGTTTTACCTTTGTTTTGACTCAGAAATTAAAATAGATTGGAGTCATTCTTCTTTTGAAAACTTAGGTTCATATTTTAAGCATGTTTGAACCTTTAATTTCTAGCCTAATCTACCTATTGATAAGCCAAGATTAAGCTGTTTGGAAAATCAAATTCACTATCCTATCAGCAGTAAATTTAAAACTAATTAGTCAAGATTAGGATGTATAAATAATTAGAATTTTGTTTTTAAGGAGTGGCGTTTGAGCTTGCACACTTTCAAACTTTGTTTCTCTCTTTTTTGGTATGGGGTTGTACCTTTATTGTTTTTACAATCTGCCCTCTTTTATTGCTTCTATTTTTTTTGTATTTTTGAGTTTTCTAAATTTGAATGCAATGATGGATGAAATATTTATAATGAGAAAAAAGGTAAAAAGGCTTTCATAACATGATAGGATCAAGAGAAGTAATGTTTAATCATCCTGCCATTGACAGGACCCCAAAACAGTTCAGATCCATTCAACTCCTGCAAGAAAAAGGCATTGTTACTAGTAGCAAAATGAATGAGATAAGGGCCAAGCCATAAGTTGTCAAATTTAACATGCTTTCCCTTGTCTTCTCTCCTTGAGTCCCACTTTAAAACTTTTTCCCCAACATTGAAATTGATGGCCTTTGTTCTTTTGTCAAAAATATTTTTGATGCTGTCCTGTTTTTGCAATGCTTTGTTATAAACCTCCTCTTTGGTTTGCTGAAGATGAATAGTCTAATTTATCCTTCTAATCATGTCATTTTCTTTAGACTGAACCTCTTGAATCAACTTCATAACTGGTACAACAAGGCTGGTAGGAAAAATTGCATCAGTACCATACACAATCTGGTAGGGTGACATATCAATAGATTTCTTCAATGTCAATCTGTCAGCCCATAGTGCATGGACTAGCTTTGTGTGCCAAGACTTCTTGTTGTCCTCCAACAGCTTCTTGATTATGTTCACCAAACTCTTGTTTGAGGATTCTGCTAGTCCATTACCCTGAGGGTAATAGGCCATGGAATGACCCAATGTAATCTTATATTTGTGATAGAACTCAACCATCTTCCTTGATCCAAATGATGTTGCATAATCAGTGATGATCTTACTAGAACAGCCAAATCTAGAGAGGATATTAGTCTCCATGAATTTTATGATGACTGAGTCATTGGCTTGCCTAGAAGCGTTGGCTTCTATCAATTTGGTGAAGTAGTCTGTGGCAGTGAGAATCCATCTATGTTGGGCAGAGGATGATGGATGGATTTCTCCTATGAAGTCAAGTCCCCACTGTTGGGGTTCCCATGTTTTGGCCAGGCTGACAGAGACCAAAAGATGAGACAACATAGAACCACTTTGGGACCTTAGGATCTAGCCCTCCTAGGTCCAGAGAGGGATCTCTCTATACTAGTCAAAGGATATGTCTTTGAAGCTCTTAGGTTATGATTTTAGGCTAGTTGTAGGCACATGGTTGTTTGCTTGACTGTTTATGTTTGGTTGGAGGGAATCAGGAAAAGAAGGACCAATATAAGACAAGGATGAGCAAAGAGGAAGCTTAGGTAGAAACAGATGATTCAGGGAACATAAAAGCCATTGGGCTATGGAGTCAAGAAAAAATTTATTCGTAATCAATGTGCAAGCTTTAATTTGGGCTAGTCATCTAGAGCATTTGGATCTTAAATGATGATTGGTGGAATGGGACATTAAGGATAGAAAATGAAAGGAGGAGAACCAACCAACTCTGTCTAGATATCAGGCCAGAGATCATTTAACTCTAGGCCTACTTGGACAAAATTAGAGGCAAAACAAGGGATCTTGGAAAGGTTAGCTGGTCGTGCAAATATCCTAGTGGACAGGGCTAACACTAATCCCCAGTGTTCCCAAACCTTCCAGCTAAATCCTACCAAGAACATCTAAACATGGACTTCATCAATTCATATATCAGAGAGCAGGCAATATCATCCACTACACTGGTTAAATCAATTGAAATCAACATTCAGATACACATATAAGCAGAAAACATAAAGGCTAGGAGAGCAGCAACATAAGGTACCTATCAAGGGTAAATCTTATGTCAAACTTCTGATGCGAGCCTGAAGAAATATGATGAATTGAAAGCAATTAAATCACAAATACAGAGAAAGGAAAACATCACCAGCTGCTTTAGATTAGGATCCAAAGAAACATGCTTGTCATATTAAAAACAACACCAATCAGGTACATCACAGCCCATAGCTTGAACATTAAGTCTGAATACATCTAATCTCAGTCTATCTTACAATATACGCAGAGAACTTGTCTCAAATAGGAACAATGCTTGCATTCCACTGATTTCTCATCAACAACCATTACAAAGTTTCCTTCTGTGCTTTATAGCAAAGGATGAACCTAAGATTGACTGAAGGAGTAGGTGAAAATTAAATGTATCTTTAAACACAACAATGAATGCCGGGCTGAAACCCATTCTGCTTGACATGCTATGTATTTAATCTCTGTCATCTTCCTTGTGAGAGAATGATCTGCTCCAGATTTGATCTTGACATATTTTGGCTAAATTACTCCCGGTGTCTTAAACAGAAATAAAATAAACTACTGAAAGGCTTGTCACATAAATTCTCCAGTGGTTTTGAACTGTTGTCTGGTGGAAATCTTTTCAGGGACACGGTGTGTAGATAAGACAGTATGGGTGCCCTGTACCTGATAAAGAAAAACATTTTGCTGACGAAAAACCCTGATATTGTCTTTTACCTGCGCTTCAGGATCCTTTGACCGATCCTCGGGGTCTGTAATCTGCTGCTCCTCCTTTGAAAACATTTATTTAAGGCTCTGGGTCTTCGTTAGCGTTCCTTAGCCTCCCTTTTGCTCTGTACTGGAAAGCTCTGCTGCTTCAATTTCATCTCTGACAGGTTAGCTCGGGTTTAATGGTGATGGGAGGTTTTCTACAGAGTTCGAACTCTATTCCTTTAATGAACATCTCGTCTCCACCTTCCCGGGCCTTTTTTCATAAATTCAGCCGCTGTGGTTGATCTTCCTCGGATTTAGTTGTCCTGGTAGCATAGAAGTGCATCACGGCGGCCATTCTTTCTTTATAAACCTGCAGGAAACACGAAAACCATGAATAAATCCATGGACAAGGGTGGCGGGTGATGTAGATGGGAGAAATGGACGTGCAATCGATGACATGGCGGAAGAAAACGCAGAAGAATGGTGAAAAACTGCTCAGGTATGCGGTCGGCAGAGCGTAGGGCGAATAAACGTGAAAAATGCATGATAAACACGTAAATAAACTAGTTTTATGTAATGGACTGGGAAGGAGTACGAAGGACGCACGTGGAGGTGACGTGGCGGGACGGAAAACGATGGATGGGTGGCGTGGAGGTCCCAGGGCAACAGAATGGTCAATGGCAGAGAGATAACTTAGGACCATTGATCGCTGAGAGATCAACGGTGGGAGATGACGGACAGTGGGCCACATACACAGTGAACACGGGCTAACAAACGTGCAGGTTCGTTAATGAACAGGCAGCTACAATGCGGGATAGCCGTTGGATGGAGTACCCGAGATCAGACAGTCCACGGCGATTTCGCGTGCCGTCCTCGTCCGGACTTTAACGAGCGGGGGATAGGTTTAACGGCGGAGAACGTTGGTTTTGAAAATGTACACAAGGACACGTGGCAGCAGCTGTGTGGAATCACTAGGGCTCCGGGGAAAACTGCCCTGCACGCAATGGTGGTGCGGAATTTACCGGCAGGTTTGGAGGTATGACGAATGGCAGGTGGGGTCCACTATTTCGGGCGCGCTCCGTGCCGTTGGATCCGGTGTTTAACGGATGGCGAAGATTCATTGATCAAACCAAATATATTAAAACCCCCAAATGCGCGTTTGCAAAGTTTTTTTGATGATTTTTCGCGCGGAGGAAGGTCTGGATGGCTAAGTGCCTAGTGGATTTGGTGCTGGTCACGGCGCTGGGTCTTATGGGGAAAGGAAAGGGGCGCGGGGCTATCAGAAGAAGGGCTAGGCCTGTCATATAGTCGAAAAGTGGGTTTTTAAACCCTTTTAGTGCATTCCAAGGCCTAAGGAGGGTAACGGTAGAAGGGTTAAGGGGAATTTTGAGGGAACAAAGGTGAAGGAATAATACAAAGGGGATTTTGGGGAGATTAGGGGAGGAATTGGGGAGAAGACAAAGGGGAAACAGAGGTGACAATGTGGTGTTTTGCAGGGGTATAAAGGGCAATAATGGGCTTTTTGAGAAATGGATCAGATGGGGAACCATATGTTAGGCACAGCACACAGAGACTCCAAGGAGGATGAATTTTCAGGGGAAAGGCATTCCTTGGAGGCTCCAGAGCAAACTAGCCCCCAGCTTGCTTGCCAAGAATTTCATAGGGGGGCTAACAGTGGCTCCACATGGGGATGGCTGCTCCTTGGAGGAGTCAAGAAACCAGAGATGATCTTTGGAGTAGGCCAGATGCCTGCTGTCATAAGCCATCTTTCTTCTTCAATTTTAGCTGCCACAGTGTGATATAAACATCAGCAAAAACATTTCCCAACCAATCTACCTACCCAAACTAAAGCTATACAATTTTCCCTTGGGTGCATTTGAACTAGCAGACCCTTTCCATTTTATTTTGCAAAACAAAAACAAACCTATTCTAATTCTACCCTTATTGCTCCATGAGGCCATATTAGACTGTTGACCTCATCTATTTCTCTACCTAATCTACTACCTGTTGGGATTAAACTGTCCAACAGGTTTCTTCACCTATATTCTAAGACAGGAAATTTAAAACAGCCAAGCCAGGATTAGACTGTCTGACTTGCTGGAGTGGGATTTTGAAAACAAAACTGTGAAGGCATGAAATCTGTAGTTCTGATATATCCTTATTTCTTTCTTGTGACTCAGGTTTTGAGCGTATTTGACTCACCTTTTTCCTTTGCTTCAGCTCTGGTTTTGGGCATATTAGAGCTGGCTTCTCTTTCACTGCTGATCCAGATTTTGAGCATATTAGGATCAGCTATTATGCTTCCTTTTGGCTCATATTTTGATCACGTTTGAGCCTATTCCTTTAAATTTTAGAGGTTCATGTTTTGAGCATATCTGAACCTCCATCTTTCATTCTGTTTTTTTTGGAACATTTTTCTGTTTTTCTGGGAAATAACAGCTGCAATGGTATGTACAATGGAAATGAAACTGGAAATGAAACTCAATAAAAGTAGTGTTTGAGCATCCTGCCATTGACAGGACCCCAAAACAACTATGTGCCATCAAGTTCTTGCAGAAAAAACGCATTAGGACCCACAGTGGCTTGTATGATATATGGACCCTGCCACAAACTATCAAACTTACCATGTTTGCCTTTTTCCTCTCTTCTCAAATCCCATCTCAGAACCTTATCTCCAACCTTGAAATCTGAAGCTTTGGTTCTTTTGTCAAACTGTCTCTTTATGCTTTCCTGTACTCTGACAACTCTACTATAAACCTGCTCTCTTGTTTGCTGCAGATGGATTGTTTCATTAATTCTCCTTATCATGATGTCCTCTTCTGATTGGATCTCCTGAACAAGCTTGATTACTGGAACTCCAAGACTAGTAGGAAACACTGCTTCAGTCCCATAAACGAGCTGAAAGGGTGACATGCCAATAGATTTCTTTGTAGTGAGCCTGTCTACCCACAAGGCATGTATCAACTTTTTATGCCATGATCTTTTGTTTTCTTCCAGCAGCTTCTTAATGATTTTAACCAGGCTTTTATTTGATGATTCGGCTAGGCCATTACCCTGGGGGTAATAGGCAGTTGAATTTCCAAGTGCTATTCCGTACCTGTGACAAAAATCAACCATTCTTTTGGATCTGAAAGCAGCATCATTGTCAGTGATTATTTTCCTTGGACAACCAAAACGAGATAAGATGAAGTCTTCTAGGAACCTAATGATGAAAGAGTCAGTGGCATTCCTAGTGGGTATAGCTTCTATCCATTTAGTGAAGTAATCAGTGGCTATTAAAATCCATTTATGTTGTCCAGAGGAGGCAGGGTCAATCTCTCCAATAAAGTCTAGGCCCCATTGCATGAAAGGGCCTTCTATGGTGATCGGTTGCAGAGGGAGGGGAAGGAGCTTTCTTTTGCCCTCAAATATTTGGCATTTGTGGCAGGCAAGAATCATTTTATGGACATCACTAAAGAGTGTAGGCCAATAGTAACCAGCCCTGAGTATCTTATTTGCAGTGGTTTTCCAACTCAGGTGGCCTCCACACTCCCCAGCATGGAATTCTTGTTTGACTCTTTCAGCTTCAGTTTCAGACAAACATTTTAGCAAGAGGCCATTCGGATGTTTCCAATATAGATTCTCATTCAAAATACAATAATTTTTAGCTTTGAGTTTTATGAATCTGGCCTTTGTTTTGGATAGTTCTGGAGGGGCATTAAGACTAGTGAGCACATAAAGGATATCAGTATACCAAGGAGAGTTCTGAAACTGCTCCTCAACAGTTGGATGGGGTGATCCTTCCGACTCGTCTAAGGCATTCATCATGTTAATATCCAAGGCCTGCAAATTTGTTTCAGCCATTAATTGGGCTAGGCCTTGACCTTTGATCAGCTTGGTGGGTTTTATTTCAAGGTCGTATTCCAAGATGGTAGCAATCCATTTTCCCCTTTTCCCATCAGGGTTTTGGGACAAGATATCTTTAACCACTATATTTGGCATGAAAGAAATGGTGTGAGAATGCAGAATGTACACCCTAAAGTCTTTTAAGGCCTTAATCAGAGCATAGGCCTGCTTCTCCATGAGGTTGTACTTTAAGGGTGCATCTCTTAAGGCTTTACTGAAGAAGGCTATAGGCTGTTCATTACCTTCTGAATTTTTCTACAGCAAAACTGCAGCTATTGTGTGTTGGGAAGCAAATGAAAAGATCAGAAAATCTTTTGAGAAGTCAGGGCTGATAAGTACAGGGGCCTGAGTGAGTGCAAGTTTTACTGACTCAAAAGATTTCTTGGCTTCAACAATCCACTTAATTCCTGCATATTTCTTTATCATTTCAGTCATTTTCCTAAGATGCTCGGCAAGATTGGGGATAAATCTTCTAAGGAAATTGATCTTCCCAATGAAGGACTGTAGCTCCTTGATGTTTCTTGGATGTGTAATTTGAAGTATTCCCTCAACCCTCTGTGGGTCTATCCTGATCCCTTTCTCAGATATAATGTGGCCTAGAATTTTACCTTCTTGCAGCCCAAAGATAGTTTTCTTAGGATTTAGGGACATACCATACCTTCTACATTTTTCAAAGACTTTCCTCAGATGTTTCAGATGTTCTTCTTCAGTTTTAGAAAAGACAGTCAAGTCATCCAAGTAGATAACTATAAAGTGTCCAATCTCATCTGAGAAAGCAATATCCATTGCTCTCTGGAAGGTAGCTCCAGCATTCATCAATCCAAAAGGCATTTTCAAGTACATGAAGGTGCCCCATGGAGTGGTAAAAGAAGTTTTGAGTTGATCTTCTGGGAGTACCAGAACCTGGTTGTATCCTGAAAAACCATCAAGCAGGGAGATTCTTTTAGAACCTACTACCTTCTGTAGGATATGTTCCATTCTAGGCAAAGGGTAGTTGTCTTTCAGGGAGGCTCTATTTAGGTTTCTGAAGTCTATGCATAGTCTGATCTCCCCTGTTTTCTTCCTTACAGCTACTAAGTTTGACACCTAATCAGAAAACCTCACCGAGACTATTATGCCTGCATCATACATTTTCCTGATCTCTTTCTCTACTGCAGGCAATTGTTTTGGATTGATTCTTCGAAGTTTTTGTCTGAAAGGCTTCTGATTTTCCTTTAGTGGTATCTTATGTTGTATGATGTTGGTGTCATAGGCCTTTAAGTCTTCATAGCTCCATGCAAACACATCAATGAATTCCTTAAACAAGTCAATGTATTTTTTCTTCATGTTTGCAGGTATAGACTTAGCCAATTTTATCATTTTGGGCTTATCTTCAGTGCCAATGTTGCATTCTTCCACATCAGAATCAGCATGTTCGATTGTGGGATTTTTTGCTACGTCATCAAAGTCAAAAAGGTCCTCTAAGGGTGCCAGGCCTCTGGGTATGTTCTTGTCCTTGGCCTGCAGCACTTCGACCTCTTCATTTTCTGCGTTTTCGCAATTTTCGGTTGGATTTCAAGTTTGCTTAGAAAAATAATTTATTTCTATGTTACAGGGTGTTTCTTGTTCATCTGGGGGATTTTCATCTAGGCAGAAGCTATCAGGTTGGGATTCTGAATCAGAAAATTCAAACTCATTTCTGCCTATCAGGAAATCCTCAATCTGTTTGTCTCCTTCAAAAACCTGCCAATATTTTTCATTGTCTGGCACTGCAGGCCTAAATTTGGTCTGAATGATAATCTGTTGGTCAACTGGGGTCTTAGGATATGAGCTAGCTAGGCAAGCTAATCCATTTGCAATTATATTTTTCCCCCTAGGAATGAATACTAACTTATATTCAACAAACGTTTTTAGCAAATCTAGAGTATCATTCCTGTATGCCCTAAGCCTGGGGTGTTTTGCTGAATACTCACCATTCACTTGTTTGATTACCAACTCTGAGTCTCCTCTCACAGCTATCCTACGGGCTCCTAATTTTTTCAACAGGTTTAAGCCCAAGGTCAAAGCCTCATATTTTGCAATGTTATTCATGCATTTGAAATGTAAATTGACAGCGTGGTTCTCTGCGTGACCACTTTCAGTGTTACGCAGCCACACTCCTACTCCAGCACTCTACCTAGTACAGGACCCATCAAAGTTCATTTCCCACAGGGGTTTGTTGTTTACTTCGTCTTCATCCCCTCCCCTACAGGTGGGTTTTCCGTCATGTTGAGTGGTGAGGTTTGTTCTAGGAGGGGGGTCATTTCGTGGTTCATTATGGGCATGGAGATCAGGGAGGTGGCTAGCTTGCTATTTTTGTTCGGTTTCTGTTTCATTCAGAGTTATTTTTTCAGCAGTTTGCCCATGGTCTTCTTCTTCGTATTCTTCTAGAGTAGCCTGTTAGCCACCTATATTTTTCAAATTATATCAGTTGGTGGCTAAATATTCTTTGCAGCCTTCAAGAAACAAATTCAATCCTGAAAATTGTTGGTGCTTGAAGTCTGTTGGTGAGATTCTAAACTACTGGTTGGTTCTACATACTCTTCATCCCCTCTGTCTCTGATGTTCCATGAAAATCCTAATCAAGTATGGCTGCATCCTCCTCCTTTTTCCTCTCCCCTTCTTCCACCTTTCCTTCGTTTCTTCAAATCTCATTTCATCCATAAAAAATCCATCAAACCCTTTTATCTCCCTTATTCCTCCATTAATCTCATTTCCTAAGGTCAAAAACCCACTTTTTGACCTATCGGAACCTTTCTCCTCTTGCAAAAAATCATTCGAAAACCATAGAAAAACATGCGTTTCTATGCGTTAGGCTTTAGCCCCTCAGGCTAAGCCCCTTTCCGTTTCTCCCTCCATATGTCCCCCCGCCAGAACCGTGTGCTAAAACCGCCAGGCGCTTAACACTTAGAAATAATTTATCACCCGAAAACATTGAAAACCTTTGTAAAAAGCAAAGTTGGGTTTATTTTATTTTTCCGCCAAAGAAAATCATATTAAAAACTCCGCCGTCGATCTGTCCCACGGATCAACGGTGCGGAGTGTACCCGTCATCTGGTGGACCCCCCCCTTCGCCGCGCTGTTTTCCATTTCCGCCGATTTTTGCCCGCACCACCTTTCGTCCGGAAGCGGTTTTATACCGTCGGCCAGCGATCCCACACGCTGGCCGACACGTGTTCTCCACCTCACCCCGAAAACCGCCGTGCCATGTTTGTTTCCCGCGCGTTAAACCTCGTCCTATGGCCCCGCAGTGGGATTCGTCCCCACCATCGGATCTGGGCCCTCCCATCCGACGGTCCTTGATCGCCTCTTCCGCTCACCCTTTAACGAACTTGCCCGCCCGTTAAGTTTTCCCCGGCGCATTCAAAAGCCGATCCCCACCGTCGGTCTCCGCGGATCGACGGCTCTCATTTGTTCTCCCCATTCCGTTGTACAATTCACCTTTTTCCCCGTTGACTGTTCAAATTGCTCCCAACCGTTGATCGCGATACGATCAACGGTCCCGATCTCTCCATTTTCCCGCACGACTTCCGATGCAGTCTATCCATATAACGCAGGATTTCCTCATTTTTCTTGATTTTTGCAGGTTTTTAAGGTTTTTTCTTCGTATTCTATGAAATCTAAGGGATGAGGGTGACGACTCCAATCCTTCCGATTTATCCAGGGAATCGATCATACGGAGAAGAAAAATGATATCAACAAAGTTTCATGAGCTTTGGTTGCCGCATATCCCTGTAAAGTTTGAAGAAAGCCATCGATGTCAGAGCAGAGAAAGAGTATCAGGTTTTGAAGACAGAATGAACCAGAGCAGCAGTTTTATGAATAAATTGGCGGGGATTACGGCTAAGACGGTTATCAAAAGCCTAATCCCCGACTCAGAACACGGATTAAAGCAAAACCTAAAAGTGTTCATCAGACAGATCGCCTCCACCGCCATACTTTGAGGCGAATTGATTCCTCAACCACCACGGTGCCACCTATTGCCTCAGAACGATCAGTCAGAGGCCGAATTTATTGAACAAGATCAGATACTATGCCTCGGAACAACCAAGAAGTTATTTCTGCACCAGATTTTATTCCAGAATATTTGCAGAATAGCCCTAATAGTATGCGGAGCCTCAAAGGTCAACAAAAGCTCTCTTCGAGCTTACTTCTTAAGTATAAACACATTAATGCAATGTAACACCTGTAGAATTTCTTCATCGATCCTCACGGGGTCAGGAAGACATTAATTCTGCATTAATTGTATTTGAGATCTTTTTATCAGATCTCACCTCCTCATCCTTCTATAAATACTTCAGAAGAAGATGAGTGAGGGGTTGGATTAGTTGGTTGTCAATGTAATTGCTGAAGCGCTGTAGCTGTTTATGAGCGGAAAACTCTTGACTGTAAATAGTGGTTTCATGGGCCCTTGGAGCTCTGCTTGTAACAAATAGATTAGGTTGTGAAGAGAGGTGAATTAAAACATTGGATTTGAAGATTGTAACCGGTTTGAAGCAATCAATACAAGCTGATTTATGGGATCCTGGTCTATGCCGATGGTGATGTTATTCTCACTGTAACTTGTCATTTTATTTATGTTTTCAATTTGTTTCGTTTTCCACTATAAAGAACAGTTTAAACAGTGTTAGAGTTTGTTGTGCGTCAGTGACTTTCTCTGGCTGAAAAATCTTTATCCCAATGTTTTCTTCTAATTGTGTTATTTAGAAATGATTTAATTCAGTCTAAGCACAGAGATGCTGGCGTTCCCTCATCTTTTCGTCACTGTTGAATGTTATTTTTAAATGTTACTTTCATGTATGTTGTGTAAGGAATGAATTGAGGAAATCAAAGGTTAGCCCTGAGTCCCTTTCTTGTTTGCTCAACTATTTGTCTGTTTCCCTTAGGATGTGTCAAAAGCTGACTAGTTTCGAAGTACTTATCAGATCTTGGGCCATTCTATGTTATCTTGGTGATTGTCTTGAAAGTAACTAAGTAAAGAAGGACTAAGATGAGGAGAAAGGTGAGCCCTGCCCGCTAGTCTCTGCTCCAAAGGTTGCCTTCAAGTTTCCCTTTGTTTTTAATCTGTTTTCTATTAGAAGTGTATCAAAGGCTGGATAGTTTCAAAGTACTTACCAGATCCTTGTTTGCTTCTATGTTTTTCTTAAGTGCCTGGTCAAAGGTTGGCTAGTTTCAAAGTACTTACCAGATCCTGGGCTGCTCTTTGTTCTGCATCTGTTAAATTCCCTTTCTTTTTGTATCACCCCATTACATAAATCAAACTTCAAAGAGATCCTTAGGCCTAGATGACTTGCCCCATAGATTACTCTTCAACCTGGATGCTTCAATTAAATTCTCTTATGAACTCCATAGCCCAATGGATTGAAAACTTGCCATCACCTTTCTTTAGAATCAAAGTTTATTTTGTTCACTTGCAACTTCTCACCTTTGAACCTATTTGCATATAGATCTTTCCGTCTCAGACAACAACTATGTTCAACCATCTGAGAAAACCAAACAAAACCCTTGGCCTTCATAACTAGCCTAATACCATCACCCTAAACTTCAAAGACAATATCCATCTTTGTGCATATTGGAGAGATCCCTCTCCGGATTCAGGAGGGCTAGATCCTAGAATCCCAAAGTTGGTTGAAATGATGTTAACTCTGTGATCGGACTTTGCCAATCTTGCTTGTTACAGAGACCTAACATTTCTGGCGACTCCACTGGGGATCGAACCCAGAATCTCTGGTTCCATGACAATTGTTCTATTTTGCAGCTGAGCCACCAGGAACTAACATTTCTGGCGACTCCGCTGGGGATTGACTTGAGTTTTTCATCTTTTTCCCTTTTATTTTCATATAACACCTTGAGAGTAAAAAGCAGCCTTTTCAAGCACTACCAAAGAATGGTAATCATGATAAAACTTGTTTGAATCAGTGACAAACTAGGTCAATCCTAGGGTTCTTTTAAGTTTTTATCTAACCTTGGAAAATCAGCTAGCTTAGCCATAAGGATAGACTGTCTTTGTTTCATAACCATAGCTAAGTTTTGAGGCAAAGTTAGGACATTCTTTTAAACCACAAATATAAACAATTCAGAAAATACCAAAAACATTTCAGATTGGTAGTAAAACACTAGTTTTGATATCTTGTATACGTCTTTCATGTGTTTTACCCTATACTCTTAGACAGAGTCTGGAAAGGGCCAGGTAGCCTCTGGATCTCATCCTCTTTTGGGGGTGACATATCTGGTGAATGCCCTCCCAGTCAATCTCTGGTTAGAGTTTGTTGTGTTTTGAGACATCTCTGAAAAGGAATGTTTCATAAACACTGCGGTGGATAGTGTACTCCTTGGAAAATACTTTGAGCCTTCCACCTGGCGACTCCACCATCCTGAACAGACCTTAAGACTCCACTGGAAAGAACCCTTATCATTATAAAATCATTCAAACTCAGTTAGAAGGCTGCATGATTCGAATTGAGAAAGCAGATTAGTTAACCGTCTAAAGATTGTCATATCTGGTTGAACTTTTCCTGTTTAGTTGGGTCTAAACATATAAACAGTGTGGCTCCTAAAAATATTCACACTAGAGCCCATCCTGACCCAGATCCTCCTGAAATAGTTGATAACCCTGAAATAATTCTTAGGAAGTCTCCTAGAATACAATCCTCAACTATCTTCAGACCACCCCTAAGAGCCAATTCAGTCCCTGAAAACCTTTCAGCTCTTCATGAATCACAAATTGACTTATTAAACCCATTCAGAACTAGGTCATTTGGTGATTTAGAACAGTTAGATTCTGAGCCTACCCTTTCATCTCCCGAAACCAGTGACACTCTTGGGAATAGAGAATCAACACCGCCTGATTTACATTTCTTACATAATCTAGGTGTCTCTCATCCGAGGTCAGCTCAAACATCTACTGCTGTTCCATCCACTTCTGCTCATCTTTCACCCACTGTTCAAACCACTCCCCTCCAACCCACTCACCCTCTTGTAAATCCACCCCCACCACATATCATGGCAGCATGGTATGCTCCCTTAGTCCTTCCTGTACCATTAGTCAATCTTCCACAAGACTATCAGTCCAAAATTCCATTATATGATGCTAATAATACCATAACAGCATCTCAGCATGTGGACAAGATGAATGACTACTTTGACAGAAATGAAATTGATAATGAATCTGTCAAAATCAGATTGTTTGCTCAAAGTTTGGGGGGAGAAGTGAGAAAATGGTTTAAAGGTTTAACCCCCCATAGTATTAACGACCTTCAAGCCTTCCATCAAACATTTTTAAACAAATGGGAAGTAAGGAAAAACCCTCTCCAAGTCCTTGCTGACTATAACAATCTCCATAGGAACCCTGGGGAAAGTGTACAAGCTTATTGTACCAGGTTCAACAGTGTGTATAACGCACTTTCCCCTGAACTAAAGCCGCCTCAGGGATCAGCCTTAAACAAATTTCCGGAAGGGTTTGATCTAGACATGACATATTCGATCAGGGAAAGAGTCTTTGCAACCCTTGAAGATATGCAAAGAGGTGCTCTTTCTGTGGAGGTAAACCTCATGGAGAAGAGAGCAAGGATGAAAGCTGAAAATAGAGTATCTTTTAGAGAGGAATCCACCCCTTCTACTTCGAGCTCGAAGATGGAAAGAATGATGGAAGAAATGATGAATAAATTGAGCATTCTAGAGAGAGCACAAGCAAGTCTAAATCAAAACGCTCCTCAAAACAGAAACCAAAACCAGAATCAGAATCTTAGAAGAAATCAGCCTCCAAACAGACCCAGGGAAGATGATCAGCAGGTCATTCCTCCCTTTCATCAGAACTTTTTAAGTGAGGTTGAACAAACAGATCAAATAACAGAGGAAGATGATATAAACTTTTTTGGGGTAGATGATGATGACTTTGAGGTTCATTATGATAATAAACAAGGTCTTTATACACCTTATGATGACAGAAGAGATGATGCTGAAAACAGCTATCAAAACATGGAGAACGCTGTCATAGAGCCTTTAAGGGAATATGAACTCAGAAGTAGATCTAATCAACTAACCCCCAACAATAAAACCTCTGACAAACCTTCTCAAAACAGCACTGCCACTAATTCTAAAACGATCAAACCAAAGGACAAAACGGTGGTGGTCGATTCTGGTAATGGTAAAGAGAAAGACACTCAAAACATCGAAAAACAGAGTGCAAACATTAGTAGTACTAGCACCTCAGTTAGTACTCCTGGTAGAACAAATGTTCCAATTGTAGATAAACCAAATCAGCAAGCTGTTATTGCTGATAAAGTGGCAGCAAACAGGGCTGAAGTCAATACTTTGAGGAATCAAAACCTTTTCAGCCTAGAACAGGAAATCTCAAAGATTAAAATCTCTGTCCCTTTGACTGAGTTAGCTGCCCAACATGTATATAGGTCCAAAATTTTGAAGGCTTTAAACTTAGAAGATAATGAAGATACTCTCAATCTTAATGATGACCAACCAGAGCTTATTTTTGGTCCAAAGATTGAAGGAAAATTCCAAGAAGGTCCTGTCCCACCCTTTTATGTAAGCTTAAACATTCATGACAAAATTCTGCATAATGCTATGCATGATTCAGGTGCTTCCCATAATTTAATGCCAAAAGCTGTAATGGAAAGCCTGGGTCTTGAAATTACCAGACCTTACAAAGATCTGTACTCTTTTGACTCAAACAGAGTTAAGTGTCTAGGATTGATTAAAGACCTCTGTGTTAATTTAGCCCAAATTCCAGCCAAATGTTTAGTCATGGATTTTGTTGTGGCTGATGTCCCCCCGAAGTACGGAATGCTTTTATCAAGGTCTTGGGGGGCTAAGTTACAGGGGACCATGCAAATGGACATGACCTATGCAACTATCCCTGTTTTTAACCAAACTAGGAAGCTTTACAGGGAATCCCACATGCAGTACACAGTAACAAGTCAGGATCGGCCCCAAAACTCCCCTCTCTATGCTATAAACACAAGCCTTGATTCTTTTATCATGTTCAATGATGAAGCACTCACAGAACAAATTGCTTCAATAGAATCGATGGTTGAAATAAAAGAGGGGGAACACAATGTTGAAATGCCGAAACGGTCTATTGTGTCTGAAGATCCTAGCAAACTTAACACAGACCTGGAACTCCAAGTTATCAATCCTTTGAGTTCAAAACTTGACAGTCAGAAAGACAGTCCTCAACCCGATGAAAAACTCGAGGAATCAAATGATACAACGTCCATTCACCAAACTAAAAATCTGCCTCTCTGGACTATGTATTTTGATGGGTCATGCACCAAAACAAATGCTGGTGCAGGTGTCTGGATCACTTACACTGAAAACAATCATACAGAATGTATCTCATGCAAATTAAACTTTCAGTGTTCCAACAACATAGCAGAATACGAATCCCTTCTCTTAGGCTTGGATCTTTTGAAAAAATTAGGTGCCAAGAGAATTAATGTATATGGGGATTCTGAATTAATCATTAGGCAAGTCAATGGGGAGTATAATGAAAATCACCCCAGACTTAGGGCCTATAGGAATGATGTCATTGATCTTTTAAAAACATTTGAGGAGTACACCTTATCTTTTGTCCCAAGAAAAATAAACATTGCAGCCCACAATTTAGCCTTTGCTGCTAGAACCTGCCCAATGCTGTGTGATGACACCTCTCAGATAAAATTCAGACCAGCTATCCCAGATAACAAGAAATATTGGCAGGTATTTGATGGAGATAAACAAATAGAAGACTTCATGCAATTCAGAAATGAGTTTGAACCCCATAGTTCAGATTCAGACTATGATACAGACTGCAGTGAAGAAAATTTTCTTGATGAAGAAGAACCATCTCCACAGCTGGTAGATATAAACCTTCAGACTATCTCATCTAGAAGCCAAACAGAATTAAGTGCAAAATCTAAAACAGAAGAAATGGAAACTCTGCATTCTAGTACTGATAGTCTGCCTAAGGGTTTGGCCCCTCTAGAGGAACTGTTTGATTTTGATGATGTGGCCAACAAACCAAAACTGGAACCTGTGGAAACTGAAGTGGAGGAATGTAATATAGGCAGTGAGGAAAAACCGAGATTGATTAAACTGTCTAAAACTCTACCGGCTCACATTAAACTCAAATACTTAGAGTTGTTTAAAGAATTTTCTGATGTTTTTGCATGGAGTTACGAAGATCTCAAATCCTATGACACTGAAATAATACAGCACAAAATCCCTCTTAAAGAAAATCAAAAACCATTCAAACAAAAACTGCGCAGAATCAACCCTGTCCAGTTACCATTGGTTAAGAAGGAAATTATGAAGATGCATGATGCTGGTATTATTGTCCCTATTAGATATTCTGAGTGGGTATCTAATCTAGTGTCAGTTAGGAAAAAGACTGGAGAAATCAGGCTTTGTATAGACTTCAGGAATTTAAACAAAGCTTCATTAAAGGATAACTACCCTTTGCCCAAGATGGATCATATTTTGCAAAGGGTGGTAGGGTCTAAAAGAATTTCTTTGCTGGATGGCTATTCGGGGTATAACCAAGTCCTAGTCCACCCTGATGATCAGTTAAAGACAACCTTTACTACACCGTGGGGCACTTTCATGTATGTGAAAATGCCTTTCGGTTTAATGAATGCTGGAGCAACCTTTCAGAGAGCCATGGACATAGCATTCTCGGAAGAATTAGGCTTCTTCATCATTATCTATCTTGATGATGTAACTGTGTTTTCAAAAATAGATGAAGAACACTTAGAACATTTGAGGAAAGTTTTCGAGAAGTGCAGAAGGTTTGGGATATCTTTGAACCCTAAGAAAACATTATTTGGTCTCCAAGAAGGTAAGCTTCTTGGGCATATCATTTCAGAGCAGGGCATAAAGATAGATCCCATGAGGATTGAGGCCATATTGCAAATCTCTCATCCTCGAAATATCAAAGAGTTGCAGTCTTTCATCGGAAAGATTAAATTTTTGAGAAGGTTCATCCCCAACCTGGCCGAGCTCCTTAGGAATATCACAAACATGTTAAAAAAGGAGCAAGGGGTAAAATGGACCGCAGAAGCAAAGACATCTTTTGAACTGGTTAAACAAGCATTAACCAAAACACCAGTTCTCATAAGTCCGGATTTCTCAAAAGATGTTTATATCTTCTCATTTGCATCGGAACATACTATAGTTGCTGTCCTTTTACAGAAAAATCCACAAGGACATGAGCAACCCATTGCATTCTTTAGTAAGGCATTGAGGGATGCCCCTTTGAGGTATAACATTATGGAAAAACAAGCTTTTGCTTTGGTAAAAGCTTTAAAGGACTTCAGGGTATACATCCTTCACTCACACATCATTGCCTTTGTCCCAAATTCGGTTGTAAAAGACATTCTAACCCAGGATCCAGATGGTAAGAGAGGTAAGTGGATTGTTGTTATTCTTGAATATGATTTAGAGATTAAACCCACTAAGCTTATCAAAGGTCAGGGTCTGGCTAGGTTAATGGCTGAATCAAATTGTGAAGTTCTTGATATTAATATGATTAATTCTCTGGATGACCAAGAAGAATTCTCAACTCCCATTATTGAAGATTATTTCGCGAATTCTCCTTGGTATACTGATATTGTTTATGTTTTTCTTAATTTAAACACACCCCCTGGTTTATCCAAAACAAAGGCAAGATTCCTAAAGTTAAAAGCTGTAAACTATTGCATTATTGATAAATGTCTTTATTGGAAAAATGCTAGTGGTATATTGCTTAAATGTTTGCCTGAGTTTGATGCAGAAAAGATTAAACAAGAATTCCATGAAGGAGAGTGTGGAGGCCATCTGTACTGGAAGTCAACAGCCAACAAAATCTTGAGGGCTGGTTTCTATTGGCCTACTCTTTTTCCTGATGTGCACAAACTTACAACCACTTGCCATAAATGCCAATTGTTCGAGGGCAAGAGAAAATTACTACCCCTTCCTCTGCATCCAGTTACTGTTGAAGCCCCTTTTCAACAGTGGGGACTTGACTTCATAGGAGAAATCCATCCATCATCTTCTGCTCAACACCGGTGGATCCTTACTACCACAGACTATTTCACTAAGTGGATAGAAGCCATTCCTTGTAGACAGGCCAATGATTCAGTTATCATTAAATTCATAGAAACCAATATCCTTTCCAGATTTGGCTGTCCTACCAAAATCATTACAGATAACGCTGCAGCATTTGGGTCAAAGAGAATGGTAGAATTCTGTCACAAATACCAGATAGCCTTGGGACACTCCACAGCCTATTACCCTCAAGGTAATGGACTTGCAGAGTCTTCCAACAAAAGCTTAGTGAACATAATAAAGAAACTGTTGGAGGACAACAAGAAGTCTTGGCACATAAAGCTAGTCCATGCACTGTGGGCTGACAGATTAACATTGAAGAAATCCATTGGTATGTCACCCTTTCAGCTTGTATATGGTACAGATGCAATTTTTCCTAACAGCCTTGGTGTACCAGTTATGAAGTTAATTCAAGAAT
Source organism: Pinus albicaulis (assembly GCA_034641835.2). Lineage (NCBI taxonomy): Eukaryota > Viridiplantae > Streptophyta > Pinopsida > Pinales > Pinaceae > Pinus > Pinus albicaulis. The sequence continues at coordinate 932,942,565 of CM076574.1, read as the reverse complement.
TGCAGACTGAAGAGAATGACATAACCAGAAGAATAAATCAGACCATTCATCTTCAGCAAACCAGGGAGGAAGTATACAACAAAGCATTACAGAAGCAAGATAATATCAAGAAGATATTTGACAGAAGAACAAAGGTCAGCAATTTCAAAATTGGGGACAAAGTCTTAAAGTGGGACTCCAAAAGGGAAGACAAGGGAAAGCATGGTAAATTTGACAATCTATGGCTTGGCCCTTACTCCATTCATTCAGTTGCTGGGAACAATGCATTCTTCTTACAAGAACTGAATGGGACAGAATTGTTTGGAGGTCCTGTCAATGGCAGGATGCTTAAACATTACCTTTCTTAAGCTATTCTATGTTTTGAAGCATTTTTACCTTTTCCATTGTAAATACTTCATCCACCATTGCATTTAAAGTTATGAAAAATCAAAAAATACAAAAACAAAGAAAGAAAGAAAAGAGGGCAGAAATGAAAAAACAAGAAAGGCAAGGCCCCATGCCAAAAAAGAGAAATGAATCTGAAAGTGTGCAAGCTTAAATGCCACTCCTTGAAACACACTTCTAATTGGTCAAACTGTTTAATCTTGACCAATTAGCTTTCAATTTTCTGCTGATAGGGTAGCAAATTTGATTTGCCAAACTGTTTAATCTTGGCTTATCAGTATATAGATTAGGGTAGAAATGAAGGTTCAAACAAACTCAAAATATGAACCAAAGTTTCCAAAAAACTGACTCGAAACTACCCCAATTTCTGAGTCAAAGAGAAAAGACCTGGTTCTAATTCGCTCAAAACTTGAACCAGAAGAGAAGCAAAGATAGCTCACTGAAAGGAAAAACAGAGCTGGGGATATGAGAGAAGGCCATAATGAGAAAATTTTCAGATCTTAAGCCTTCTGCTTTGATTTAAATTTTTCTGCAAATAATAATCTGTGTGCAGCTTGTCTTTATGCCATAGATCGTAGCAAGTCAAACCGCTCAATCTTGATTTGTCTATTTTTAAATTTCTGTTGTAGAATTTAGAGAGTAAAAGTTTGTTGGACTGTTTAATCCCAACAAACAGTAGAATAGGTAGAGGAATATCTGAGCTCAACTGTTTAATCTGAGTTCAGGGAGAAATAAGGAGTAGAAATAGATTAGATTTCCTGTTTTCAAAAGAATAAAATGTTGTGTTAAGAGTTTGCCAATCCAAGTGCACTCTGATGAAGAAAAAATGTTAGATCAGTAGGATTGGGGTAGGTAGAAGCTGTATTGATGAAATTCATCTCTTTTTCATGACTGATATTGTTTTTTCCAGAAGAAAAGCAAGAGCAAGTGCTGGGTCAGACACCAGTCAGCATCCCAGAGAAATCAAGTCTGAATTCTTGATGCCTTCAAGAAGGCACCATCCCCAAGTGGAGCCACTGTTAGCCACCTATATTTTTCAAATTATATCAGTTGGTGGCTAAGTATTCTTTGCAGCCTTCAAGAAACAAACTCAGGCCTAGAAATTGTTGGTGCTTGAAGACTGTTGGTAAGATCACAAACTACTGATTGGTTCTACATACTCTTCATCCTCTCTGCCTCTGATGTTCCATGAAAATCCTAATCAAATATTGCTGCATCTTCCTCCTTTTTCCTCTCCCCTTCTTCCACTTTTCCTTCGTTTCTTCAACTCTCCTTTCATCCATAAAAACTCCATCAAACCCTTTTATATTCCTTATTCCTCCATTAATCTCATTTCCTAAGGTTAAAAACCCACTTTTTGACCTATCGGAACCTTTCTCCTCTTGCAAAAATCATTAAAAAACCATAGAAAAACATATGTTTTCTATGCGTTAGGCTTTAGCCCCTCAGGCTAAGCCCCTGCTTTCTCTCCATCCATATGTCCCCGCGGGCTTAGTGTACTAAAACCTTGAACAACATAGAAATAATTTATCACCCGAAAACATTGAAAACCTTTGTAAAAAACAAGAGTCGGGTTTATTTTATTTTTTTCGCCAAAGAAAATCATATTAAACTGCGTAGTCGATCGTACGGATCAACGATTAACGGAAGTGTACCCATCATCGGTGGACCCCCCCCCTTGTGTGTTGTTTTCCATTTCGCCAGGTTTGTGCCACTACACCTTTCGTCCGGAAGCGGTTTTATACCGTCGGCCAGCGATCCCACACGCTGGCCGACACGTGTTCTCCACCTCACTCCGAAAACCGCCGTGCCATGTCTATTCCCCGCGCGTTAAATCTCGTCCTATGACCCCGCAGCGGGATTCATCCCCACCGTCGGATCTGGGCCCTCCCATCCGACGGTCCCTGATCGCCTCTTCCGCTCACCCTTTAACGAACTCGCCCGCCCTTTAAACCTTCCCTGGCGCGTTCAAGAGTCGATCCCTACCGTCGATCTCCGCGGATCGACGACTCTCATTTGTTCTCCCGATTCCGTTGTACAGTCCACCTTTTTCCCCGTTGACTGTTCAATTTGCTCCCAACCGTTGATCGCGATATGATCAACGGTTCCGATCTCTCCATTTTCCCGCACGACTTCCGATGCAGTCTATCCATATAACGCAGGATTTCCTCATTTTTCTTGTATTTTGCAGGTTTTTAAGGTTTTTTCTTCGTATTCTATGAAATCTAAAGGATGAGGGTGACGACTCCAATCCTTCCGATTTATCCAGGGAATCGGTCATACGGAGAAGAACAATGATATCAACAAAGTTTCATGAGCTTTGGTTGCCGCATATCCCTGTAAAGCTCGAAGAATGCCATCGATGTCAGAGCAGAGAAAGAGTATTTGGTTTTGAAGACAGAATGAACCAGAGCAGCAGTTTTATGAATAAATTGGCGGGGATTACGGCTAAGACAGCTATCAAAAGCCTAAAACCCGGCTCAGAACACGGATTAAATCAAAACCTAAAAGTGTTCATCAGACTGATCGCCTCCACCGCCATACTTTGAGGCGAATTGATTCCTCAACCACCACAGTGCCACCTATTGCCTCAGAGCGATCAGTCAGAGGCCGAATTTATTGAACAAGATCAGATACTATGCCTCGGAACAACCAAGAAGTTATTTCTGCACCAGATTTTATTCCAGAATATTTGCAGAATAGCCCTAATAGTATGCAGAGCCTCAAAGGTCAACAAAAGCTCTCTTTGAGCTTACTTCTTAAGTATAAACACATTAATGCAATGTAACACCTATAGAATTTCTTCATCGATCCTCACGGGGTCAGGAAGACATTAATTCTGCATTAATTGTATTTGAGATCTTTTTATCAGATCTCACCTCCTCATCCTTCTATAAATACTTCAGAAGAAGATGAGTGAGGGGTTGGATTAGTTGGTTGTCAATGTAATTGCTGAAGCGCAGTAGCTGTTTCTGAGTGGAAAACTCTTGACTGTAAATAGTGGTTTCATGGGCCCTTGGAGCTCTGCTTGTAACAGATAGATTAGGTTGTGAAGAGAGGTGAATTAAAACATTGGATTTGAAGATTGTAACCGGTTTGAAGAAATCAATACAAGCTGATTTATGGGATCCTGGTCTATGCTGATGGTGATGTTATTCTCACTGTAACTTGTCATTTTATTTCAGTTTTCAATTTGTTTCATTTTCCACTGTAAAGAACAGTTTAAACAGGGTTAGAGCTTGCTGCATATCAGTGACCTTCTCTGGCTGAAAAATCTTTATCCCAATGTTTTCTTCTAATTGTGTTATTTAGAAATGATTTAATTCAGTCTGAGCACAGAGATGTTGGCGTTCCCTCATCTTTCCGTCACTGCTGAATGTTATTTTTAAATGTTACTTTCATGTATGTTGTGTAAGGAATGAATTGAGGAAATCAAAGGTTAGCCCTGAGTCCCTTTCTTTTTTGCTCAACTATTTGTCTGTTTCCCTTAGGATGTGTCAAAAGCTGACTAGTTTCGAAGTACTTATCAGATCTTGGGCCATTCTGTGTTATCTTGGTGATTGTCTTGAAAGTAACTAAGTAAAGAAGGACTAAGATGAGGAGAAAGGTGAGCCCTGCCCGCTAGTCTCTGCTCCAAAGGTTGCCTTCAAGTTTCCCTTTGTTTTTAATCTGTTTTCTATTAGAAGTGTATCAAAGGCTAGATAGTTTCAAAGTACTTACCAGATCCTAGTTTGCTTCTATGTTTTTCTTAAGTGCCTGGTCAAAGGCTGGCTAGTTTCAAAGTACTTACCAGATCCTGGGCTGCTCTTTGTTCTGCATCTGTTAAATTCCCTTTCTTGTTGTATCACCCCATTCCATAAATCAAACTTCAAAGAGATCCTTAGGCCTAGATGACTTGCCCCATAGATTACTCTTGAACCCGGATGTTTCAATTAAATTCTATTATGACTCCATAGCCCAATGGATTGAAAACTTGCCATCATCTTTCTTTAGAATCAAAGCTTATTTTGTTCACTTGCAACTTCTCACCTTTGAACCTATTTGCATATAGATCTTTCCGTCTTAGAACAACAACTATGTTCAATCATCTGAGAAAACCAAACAAAACCCTTGGTCTTCATAACTAGCCTAATATCATCACCCTAAACTTCAAAGACAATATCCATCTTTGTACATATTGGAGAGATCCCTCTCCGGATTCAGGAGGGCTAGATCCTAAAATCCCAAAGTTGGTTGAAATGATGTTAACTCTGTGATCGGACTTTTCCAATCTTGCTTGTTACAGAGACCTAACATAGCCATTATGTTAAAGTCCATGGGCTCTAGGTTACTGTTTTCTGAGACTGGTTCTTCTAAGGATTGCTCATTGTAAAGGATGAAAGAGTCCAAGTCCATGTGCACAGAATACAATGGTGAATTTTCAGGCTTCTCGGGGCTACTGACTAAAAATTTCATCTGAGACTCTCTATATAGTCTTCTAAGTTGGCCAAATATAGGGATAGTGGCATAAGATCCATCCATCTGCATTGTCCCTTGCAGTTTGGCTCCCCATGATCTTGACAATAGCATGCCATACTTTGGTGGCACATCTACCACCACAACATCCATGACCATACACTTGGCAGGAATCTGGGTCAGACTCACACATAAGTCTTTGATCAGTCCTAGGCATTTTACTCTACTAGAGTTAAATGAGTACAAGTCTTTGTAGGGTCGAGTAATTTCCAGGCCTAGCCTTTCCATCACTACCTTAGGCATTAGATTGTGTGATGCACCAGAGTCATGCATGGCATTATGAAGGATCTTGTCATGAATGTTGAGACTGATATAAAAAGGTGGAACTACCCCTTCCTGAAACTTTCCTTCAATTTTTGGACCAAAGAGCAGGGCTGGTTGATCATCATTCATATTTACAGTATCATTGTTTTCCCCTAGATTCAATTCTTTCAAAATTTGGCCTTTATATACCTCCTGAGTGCCTAGCTCAGATAATGGTACAAAAATTTTGATTTTTGCAAGTTCACTCTCTAAATTGAAAGCGGACTGTGTCTTGGAAACACTTGAATCCATTTTATTTGCTGCCTTGGTAGCTGAGTCATTTGGTGTTTTCTCACTATGTACAAGGTTTGGAACAGTTGTATCAGGAGCACTAACTAAGGTGCTAGTACTGCTGGTTGGTTGACTTTGTTTTCCAGTGTCTTGGTTGTCTTTTCCCTTGTGTTTACCAGAACTTTCAGCTGTTGTTGTGTTATTTACAGAGGTTGCTTTAGAAGTTTTGTCAGGTATTTTCTTGATGGTTACCTCAGGAGCCTTTGTTTTGGGAGTATCTTGGCTTTTCTTGCTCCTAATTTGATATTGTTCCCTGACTTGCAACATGGCATTTTCAAATCCTAATCTATAATCCTCAGATTCAAAACACTCCTCATCACAACCAGTGGTGGAAGGCTGGTCTTCTTCTGAATCATAATTTAGGATTGAGTCCTCTGCTTCAAACATGTTTATTTTATTCCCTTCAGACTCTTCAACGATTCCCTCGTCTTCATCCAAAAAATTTTCTTGAAATGGGGGAATGATTTGTTGATCTGACTCTCTTTGTCTGTTGGGGGCAGCATTATTCCTTCTAATGTTTTGGTTCTGGTTTCTATTTTGGTTGTTGTTTTGGAAAACCATCCTCTTTATAATTTTTTGCAGTTCTTCCACATTTTTTGAAAGTCTATCATATTTGGGATCAGATGTGGAAGCTACATTTTCATCCCTATATGTTACCCTCTTTTCAGCCTTTAGTCTTGCCCTTTTTTCCATTAAGTTTGCTTCTATGGTTATCGCTCCTTTCTGCATGTCTTCTAGTGTGGTATACTCTTTATCCCTTATCTCATAGGCCATTTCAGCATCAAATCCATCAGGATATTTTGCTAGGGCCATACCTTGTGGAGGTTTCATGTGTGGAGGGAGAGCATTATAAATGTTGTTGAATCTGGTGGTGTAATCGTGAACACTCTCTCCTACATTCCTCTTAAGGGACATTTATTCTGCAAGGATCTGGCGAGGGTTTGCTCTAACCTCCCACTTGTTTATGAAGGTCTGGTATAATGCAGGGAGATCTTGAATACTGCCAGGAGGCAAACTCTTAAACCATTTCTTTACCTCACCTCCTAAGCTTTGGGAAAAGATCCTCATTTTGATTGTTTCATCATCAATTTCCATATAATCAAAAGATTCCTCCATCTTATCCACATGTTGCTGAGCTGTTATGGACTCTTTAGCAGTGAAGTGTGGGATTTTTGACTGATAATCATTGGGTAATGGTAACAGAAGTTGAGGTAAAATCAAAGGTGCATACCAAGCTGTCATGGTAATGTTCTGATGAGGTATAGGGTTGGCTTGAACAGCTGGTATTTGGATGACAGGGATGCTAGGACCAACAGAGGTCTGTTGAGCAGATCTAGGGTGAGAGAGCCCCAAGTTTTGAAGGAAGTGAAAATCAGGCGGTGTGGAAGGAGGGGTTTCACTGTCCCTAGTCTTTTGACCTCTGTTTGATGGTGTATTGTAAACTTCGAGGTCTTGCTGGTCTAGATGATTGAATTACCTAGTTCTTGGTAGTCTATTAGGTACGTCTAGAGATGTTAGGTTTTATGGTGCAGAATTTGCTCTAAGAATGTGGCTGGAAATGGTTGGTCTTGTATGTGTAAGAGTTCCTCTGAGGATACTTTCTGGATTTTCAACTATTTCCTGTGGGTCGAGGTTGGGGTAAGCTCTTGTGTGGATGGTTCTAAGAGCCAGAATGCTGTTTATAATCCAAGCAGCTTAACCTTACTCGTTACTTCTGCTGTGGTTAATGTTGTCTCAGGGACTGGCCTCCCAGTGGAGTCTGATTGTGAAACCAAGATAATCAGCAGGCCTACTGATCACCAATGGAGTCTTTTCGTTTAGGAACAATGGAGTCGCTAGGTGGAGGGTTTAGGATGTTTCTAAGGGGTACACTATCCACCACAGTGCTTAGGCACTATCACCTTTCAGGAATCTCCTCTAAACAACAAGCTCCAACTAGAGATTAACTGGGAGGGCATTTACCAGATATGTCACCTATGAAAAAAGGATGAGATCTGGAGGCTACCTGGCCCTTTCTAGGCTCTGTCTAAGAGTATGGTGGATATTCAATAATGGAGGTTGATTCAAGAAAGGGGGTGACTTACTGTCAACCTAACCAGAGATTCTGGGTTTCTGAGGTTTTTTATGAATGTTTAAGGTGAAATGTACTCAGAATTCCCCAGCTGAGTCGCCATTATGTTGGGGTTCCCATGTTTTGGCTAGGCTGACAGAGACCAAAAGATGAGACAACATAGAACCACTTTGGGACCTTAGGATCTAGCCCTCCTAGGTCCAGAGAGGGATCTCTCTATACTAGTCAAAGGATATTTCTTTGAAACTCTTAGGTTATGATTTTAGGCTAGTTGTAGGCACATGGTTGTTTGCTTGATTGTTTATGTTTGGTTGGAGGGAATCAGGAAAAGAAGGACCAATATAAGACAAGGATGAGCAAACAGGAAGCTTAGGCAGAAACAGATGATTCAGGGAACATCAAATCCATTGGGCTATGGAGTCAAGAAAGGATTTATTTGTAATCAATGTGCAAGCTTTCATTTGGGCTAGTCATCTAGAGCATTTGGATCTTAAAGGATGATTGGTGGAATGGGACATTAAGGACAGAAAATGAAAGGAGGAGAACCAACCAACTCTGTCTAGAGATCAGGCCAGAGATCATTTAACTCCAGGCATGCTTGGAAAAAATTAGAGGCAAAACAAGGGATCTTGGAAAGGTTAGTTGGTCATGCAAAGATCCTAGTGGACAGGGCTAACACTAATCCCCAGTGTTCCCAAACCTTCCAGCTAAATCCTACCAAGAACATCTAAACATGGACTTCATCAATTCATACATCAGAGAGCAGGCCATATCATCCACTACACTGGTTAAATCAATTGAAATCAACATTCAGATACACATATAAGAAGAAAACATAAAGGCTGGGAGAGCAGCAACATAAGGTACCTATCAAGGGTAAATCTTATGTCAAACTTCTGATGCGAGCCTGAAGAAATATGATGAAATGAAAGCAAGTCAATCACAAATACAGAGAAAGGAAAACATCACCAGCTGCTTTAGATCAGGATCCAAAGAAACATGCTTGTCATATTAAAAACAACACCAATCAGGTACATCATAGCCCATAGCTTGAACATTCAGTCCGAATACATCTAATCTCAGTCTATCTTACAATATACACAGAGAACTTGTCTCAAATAGGAACAATGCTTGCATTCCACTGATTTCTCATCAACAACCATTACAAAGTTTCCTTTTGTGCTTTATAGCAAAGGATGAACCTAAGATCGACTGAAGGAGTAGGTGAAAATTAAATGTATCTTTAAACACAACAATGAATGCTGGGCCGAAACCCATTCTGCTTGACATGCTATGTATTTAATCTCTGTCATATTCCTTGTGAGAGAATGATCTGCTCCAGATTTGATCTTTACATATTTTGGCTGAAATACTCCCGGTGTCTTGAACAGAAATAAAATAAACTACTGAAAGGCCTGTCACATAAATGCTCCGGTGGTTTTGAACTGTTGTCTGGTGGAAATATTTTCAGGGACACGGTGTGTAGATAAGACAGTATGGGTGCCCTGTACCTGATAAAGAAAAACATTCTGCTGACGAAAAACCCTGATATTGTCTTTTACCTGCGCTTCAGGATCCTTTGACCGATCCTCGGGGTCTGTAATCTGCTGCTCCTCCTTTGAAAACACTGATTTAAGGCTCTGGGTCTTCGTTAGCGTGCCTTAACCTCTCTTTTGCTCTGTACTGGAAAGCTCTGCTGCTTCAATTTCATCTCTGACAGGTTAGCTCGGGTTTAATGGTGATGGGAGGTTTTCTACAGAGTTCGAACTCTATTCCTTTAATGAACATCTTGTCTCCACCTTCCCGGGCCTTTTTTCATAAATTCAGCCGCTGTGGTTGATCTTCCTCGGATTTAGTTGTCCTGGTAGCATAGAAGTGCATCACAGTGGCCATTCTTTCTTTATAAACCTCCAGGAAACACGAAAACCGTGAAGAAATCCATGGACAAGGGTGGCGGGTGATGTGGATGGGAGAAATGGACGTGCAATCAGTGACATGGCGGAAGAAAACGTAGAAGAATGGTGAAAAACCGCTCAGGTATGCGGTCGGTAGAGTGTAGGGCGAATAAACGTGAAAAATGCATGATAAACACGTAAATAAACCAGTTTTATGTAATGGATTGGGAAGGAGTACGGAGGACGCACGTGGAGGTGACGTGGCAGGACGGAAAATGATGGACGGGTGGCGTGGAGGTCCTGGGGAAATGGAATGGTCAATGGCAGAGAGATAACTCGGGGCCATTGATCGCTGAGAGATCAATGGTGGGAGATGATGGACAATGGGCCACATACACAGCGAACATGGGCTATCAAACGTGCAGGTTCTTTAATGAACGGGCAGCTACGACGCGGGATAGCCGTTGGATGGAGCACCCGAGATCAGACGGTCCACGGCGATTTCGCGCGCCGTCCTCGTCCAGACGTTAACGAGCGGGGGATAGGTTTAATGGTGGAGAATGGTGGTTTTGAAAACGTACACAAGGACACGCGGCAGCAACTGTGTGGAATCCCCGGGGCTCCGGGGAAACCGCCCTGCGTGCAATGGTGGTACGGAATTTACCAGTGGATTTGGAGGTATGATGAATGGCGGGCTGTGTCCACTATTTTGGGCGCGCTCCGCGCCGTTGGATCCGGTGTTTAACGGATGGTGGAGATTCATCGATCAAACCAAATATATTAAAACCCCCAAATGCACGTTTGCAAAGGTTTTTTGATGATTTTTCGTGCGAAGGAAGGTCTGGATGGCTAAGTGCCTAGTGGATTTGGTGCTGGTCATGGCGCCGGGTCTTATGGGGAAAGGAAAAGGGTGCGGGGCTATCAGAAGAAGGGCTAGGCCTGTCATATAGTCGGAAAGTGGGTTTTTAAACCCTTTTAGTGCATTCCAAGGCCTAAGGAGGGTAACGGTAGAAGGGTTAAGGGGAATTTTGAGGGAACAAAGGTAAAGGAATAATCCAAAGGGGATTTTGGGGAGATTAGGGGAGGAATTGGGGAGAAGACAAAGGGGAAACAGAGGTGACAATGTGGTGTTTTGCAGGGGTATAAAGGGCAATAATGGGCTTTTTGAGAAATGGATCAGCAGGGGAACCATATGTTAGGCACAGCACACAGAGACTCCAAGGAGGATGAATTTTCAGGGGAAAGGCATTCCTTGGAGGCCCCAGAGCAAACTAGCCCCAGCTTGCTTGCCAAGAATTTCATAGGGGGGCTAACACCCACTGCTGAAAAGGGCTTCAACAGTGATTGGATGCAGAGGTAGGGGTAGCAGCTTCCTTTTGCCTTCAAAAAGTTGGCATTTATGACAGGCAATGATCATCTTATGTACATCAAGAAAGAGAGTAGGCAAATAGTAACCATCCCTTAGGATTTTTTTGGCTGTTGTCTTCCAGTATAGGTGGCCTCCACATTCTCCTTCATGGAAATTGTGCTTAACCTTCTCTACATCATACTTGGGTAAACATTTAAGCAATATCCCACTTTCATTTTTCCAATAAAGACATTTATCTATAATGCAGTAGTTTACAACTTTTAACTTTAGAAACCTTGCCTTTGTTTTTGTTAAACCAGGAGTTGCGTTCAAATTAAGAAAAACATAAAGAATATCAGCATACCAAGAGGAATTCATAAAATGGTCTTCAACAATGGGAGTTGAGATTTCCTCTTGATCATCCAAAGCATTTATCATATTAATATCAAGAACTTCAAAATTTTATTCAGCCATTAATCTAGCTAGACCTTGGCCTTTGATGAGTTTAGTGGGCTTTATCTCTAAATCATATTCAAGAATAACTGCAATCCACTTACCTCTCTTACCATCTAGGTCCTGTGTTAGAATGTCTTTCACAACTGAATTTGGGACAAAGGCAATGATGTGTGAGTGCAAGATGTATACTCTAAAGTCTTTTAAAGCCTTAACCAAAGCAAAGTCTTGCTTCTCCATAATGTTGTACTTCAGAGGGGAATCCCTGAAAGCCTTGCTAAAGAATGCAATAGGCTACTATTTTCCTTGTGGATTTTTCTATAAAAGGACAACAACTATTGTATGTTCTGATGCAAATGAAAAAATATAAAAATCTTTTGAAAAATCAGGACTGATTAGAACCAGTGTTTTGGTTAATGCTTGTTTCACCAGCTCAAAGGAATTCTTTGCTTCCAAGGTCCATTTTACCCCTTCCTCCTTTTTCAGCATGTTTGTAATGTTCCTAAGGAGCTCAGCCAAGTTGGATATGAACCTTCTCAAGAACTTAATATTTCCATTGAAAGATTGTAACTCCTTGATGTTTTGAGGATGAGAGATTTGAAATATGGCCTCAATCCTCTTTGGATCTATCTTAATACCCTCTTTTGAAATAATGTTCCCAAGAAGTTTACCTTCTTGGAGATCGAAAAGTGTTTTCTTCGGGTTTAAAGATATCCCAAACTTCCTGCATCTCTTGAAGACTGTTCTCAAATGTTCTAAGTGCTCTTCATCTGTCTTTGAAAAAACAGTAACATCATCCAGGTAAATAATGATGAAGTAGCCCAATTCTTCTGAGAATGCTATGTCCATGGCTCTTTGGAATGTTGCACCAGCATTCATTAGACCAAAGGGAATTTTCACATACATGAAAGTGCCCCAAGGTGTAGTAAAAGCTGTCTTTAATTGATCATCAAGATGAACTAAAATTTGATTGTATCCTGAATAGCCATCAAGCAAAGCAATTCTTTTAGAACCAACTAACCTTTGTAAATTATGGTCCATCTTGGGTAAAGGGTAGTTATCCTTGAGTGAATCTTTGTTTAAGTCTCTAAAGTCTATACAAAGCCTAATCTCTCCCATTTTCTTCCTAATTGACACCAGATTAGACACCCACTCAGAATATCTAATAGGGACAATCACACTAGCTTCATACATTTTCTTGATTTCCTTCTCAACCAAAGGAAGCTGAACAGGGTTTATTCTACACAGTTTTTGTTTGAATGGCTTTTGGTTTTCCTTGAGAGGAATTTTGTGTTAAATTATTTCAGTGTCATAGGATTTCAGATCTTCGTAACTCCACACAAAAACATCAAAAAATTCTTTAAATAGCTCTATGTATTTAAGTTTAATGTGAGCTGGTAAAGTCTTAGACAGTTTAATCATCATTGGTTTTAGTTCATTGCCTATATTGTACTCTTCCACTTCAGTCTCTACAGGCTCTAGTTTTGGCTTCTTGGCCAGATCGTTGAAATCGAACAACTCTTCTAAAGAGTCCACACACTTTGGAAAACTCTAATCTTTAGACTGCAGGGTTTCTAAAACGTCTGTTTCTACTTCTGCCGTCATCTCTATTGTGTTATCAAGTTTTCTAGACAAAATATTTACATTAGCAAGTTCAGGAGACTTTTCTTCTTCATCAAGAAAATTTTCTTCACTAGGGAAATCTGTTTCATAATCTGAATCTGAACGGTGTAGTTCAAATTCATTTATGAATTGCATGAAGTCTTCTATTTTTTTGTCTTTGTCAAACACTTGCCAATATTTTTCATTATCAGGAACGACTGGTCTGAATTTAATCTGAGTCGTGCATTCTTTAGTTTCATATGGCATTAATCATGTTCTAGCAGCAAAAGCTAAGTTGTGGGCCACATTATTCTTTCTTCTTGGGACAAAAATCAATTGGGATTCCTCAAAAAATTTTAATATATCCACAAAATCATTTTGATAGGCCCTAAGTCTGGGGTGATTAGCACTGTATTCCCCGTTGACCTACCTAATGATTAATTCTAAATCCCCATGCACTTTAATTCTTTTGGCTCCTAATTTTTTCAACAAATGTAAGCCTAAAAGCAGGGATTCATACTCCGCTATGTTATTCGAACACTGGAAGTTTAATCTACAAGAAATGCTTTCAGTGTGGTTATTTTCAATGTTATGAATCCAGACACCTGCACCAGCATTACTCCTGGTACATGCCCTGTCGAAGTTCATACTCCACAGAGGACTAGTTTCAGGTTCATCTTGGTTACTAACCTCTTCAACTGTAGTGATTTTTGATGGTTCTTGATTATCAGCGCTCTGTTGATTTTGTTTTGATACCTTAGATTTTTGTTGCATTGAGGAAAGCTTTCTTGATTGTATAGGTTATAAAGAGAAGGACAAATGACTTGTAGCTCAAGACCTGTGTGTTGTTTGCTATAGTTTACAGGTTCATCAAACTGTTTTGACACTTATGTGGTGTCTACCTCCTCCTCTCTATCAGCCATTAATTCAGTTAAAGTGACTTGTTCACTGAATGTTTCATCGTTAAATAGGATAAAAGAATTGAGGCCTATATTTACAAAATACAGAGGAGAGTTTTGTGGTCTGTCTTGGCTAGTAACCATGTACTTCATATGAGACTCCTTGTAAAGTCTTCTTGTCTGATTGAAAACAGGGATGGTCGCATATGTCATGTCCATTTGCATAGTCCCTTGTAACTTAGCTCCCCAAGACCTAGATAATAGCATACCATACTTTGGGGGCACATCAGCCACAATAATATCCATTACTAAGCATTTGGTCGGAATCTGTGCTAAGTTAACGCAGAGGTCTTTGATTAATCCTAAACATTTTACTTTGCTCGAGTCAATGGAGTAGAGGTCTTTATAAGGTCTGGTGATTTCGAGGCCAAGGCTCTCCATTACAGCTTTGGGCATTAAATTTTGAGAGGCCCCAGAATCATGCATATCATTATGCAAAATCTTTTCATGAACATTTAAACTTACATAAAAATGAGGAACATGTCCCTCTTGATACCTACCTTCAATATTGGGACCAAAAATGAGCTCTGGCTGGTCATCGTTAAGATTGACAATGTCATTATTCTCTTCTATGTTAAAAGCCTTTAAAATTTGAGATCTACATACATTCTGGGTAGCTAACTCAGTAAGAGGAACAAAGATTTTAATTCTTGAAATTTCTTATTCCAAAATGAAAGGGATCTGATTCTTTGAAGTGCTTGTCTTAGCCTTATTAATTGCCACTCTGTCAGCAAAATCTGTTTGCTAATTTTCTCTATTTACATTTGACAAAATTGTTTTAACAGGAGTATTAGTTGAAGGGCCAACACTACTAAGGTCTGTATTCTGTTTTGCATTGTTTTGAGTGCCTTTCTCTTTACCTTTATCAGAATTTCCAGCCATTGTTTTGTCCTTCTGTTTGACAACTTTAGGTTTGTTTACAGTGCTATTTTGTGAAGATTTTTCAGAGGTTTTGGTCTTGGGAGTCTCCTGACTGATTTTTTTTTCTAAGGTCATATTATTTTTGAGAATATATGATAACATTTTCCATGTCTTGATAATAAATTTCATCATCATCTCTTTTTTCATCATAGGTTGTGTATAGACCTTGTTTTCTATCATAATGAACCTCAAAGTCATCATTATCTACTCCCATCATGTTAATATCATCTTCCTCTGTTTGCTCATCTGTTTCTTCAACCTCACTCATGTAGTTTTGATGAAAAGGAGGAGTGATATGTTGATCATCTTCCCTTAGTCTATTTTGAGGCTGGTTTCTTCTAAAATTCTGATTCTGGTTTTGATTTCTATTTTGAGGAGCAGTTTGATTTTGGCTTGCTTGTGATCTCTCAAGGATGCTAATTTTCTTCATCATCTCCTCCATCATTCTCTCCATCTTTGAGCTAGATGTCGAAGGTGTAGATTCCTCCTTAAAGGACACTTTATTCTCATTCCTCATTCTTGCTCTTTTCTCCATCAAATTAACTTCCATAGCAAGAGCCCCTTTTTGCATATCTTCAAGAGTTAAAGGATCTATCTCTCTCAGCTGATAAGCCATCTTAGGGTCAAACCCTTCAGGAAAATTATTTAATTCTAAGCCCTATGGAGGTTTTATATCTGTAGGGAGTGTATTATACACACTATTAAATCTAGTGCAATAAGCTTTTACACTTTCCCCAACATTTCTGTGGAGGTTCTTGTAATCAGAAAGTATTTGGAGAGGATTCTTCTTCACTTCCCATTTGTTTAAGAATTGTTGATGGAAGGCTTGGAGATCATTTATACTGTGAGGGGTTAAACCTTTGAACCATTTTCTTACTTCTCCCCCTAAAATCTGAGAAAATAATCTAAGCTTGACAGATTCATCATCAATTTCATTTCTGTCAAAGTAGTCATTCATCTTATCCACATGTTGTGAAGCAGTAATAGCATTACTGGAATCATACAATGGTATCTTAGACTGATAGTCCTGTGGAATATTGACTAAGGGAAAAGGAAGGACTAAGGGAGCATACCATGTTGCCATGATATGTGGTGGGGGTGGATTTACAAGAGGTGGATTAACAAGAGGGAAGGTGGGTTGGAATGGAGTGGTTTGGACAATGGATGTAGGATGAACAGATGTGGAGGGACCAGGAATAGATTGCTGAGCTGATCTTGGATGAGAGACACCTAAATTGAAAAGGAAATATAAATCAGGTGGTGTTGTTTCTCTACTACCAGGATGTTCACTTGTTCCAGGAGATGAAAATGAAGACTCTGAATCTAGTTGATCTAAATCATCAAGCGACCTAGTTCTAAATGGATTTCTTAAGTCAACTTATGATTTTTGTAGAGCTGCGAGATTTTCAGGAACTGAATTAGCTCTCAAGGGTGATCTGAAAACAATTAAATATTTAATCTTAGGAGACTTCCTAAGGATACTTTCAGGGTTATCAACTATCTCAAGTGGGTCTGGGTCAGGATAGGCTCTAGTATGAGTCTTTCTAGGAGCCACTATGCTGTGTTTTTTAGACCATACTAAACAAGAAAAGTTCAACCAAATATGATAGTCTTTAAGAGGTTAACCGATCTGTTTTAAACAAGAAAAATTTAATCCTAAAGCCTTCTAACTGGGTTTAAATGATGTTACAATGATTATGGGTCTTCCCAGTGGAGTCTTAAGGTCTGTTTAGGATTGTGGAGTCGCCAAGTGGAAGTTTTTAGCTCTTTTGGAGGTGAAAGGTTTTATGGTCCACCACCATGTTTATTAAATACCAATCTGAAATATTTTTTGGGTTTTCTGAGTTATTTTTCAGTCCTATAGGTTCTAAGAGTGTCGTAAATCTATTTCAAAACTTAGCTATAGCTATGAGACAAATACAGTTTAATCTTATGGCTAAGCTAGCTGATCTTTCAAGGTTTGATCAGGTCTTATGAGAAACCTAAGGTGTCCTTAGTTTGTCACTGATTCAAACAATTTTTATCATGATTACTATGTGTTTGGTAGTGCTTGAAGAGGGTTGCTTATACTCAGGGAATTCTTATGAAATCTTAAGGGAACCTAAGATGAAATTTGACTCAATCCCCAGTGGAGTCGCCAAAAATGTTAGCTCCCTGTAATTTCAGCAGATTGGTAAGACCAAAAATGCAAAGAGAACACTTGAACCACTTTGGGATTCTAGGATCTAGCCCTCCTGAATCCAGAGAGGGATCTCTCCAATAAAGTGTAAAGATGGATTTATCTTTAAAGGTTTTGGGTGAAGATATTAGGCTAGTTATGAAGACCATGGTTTTTTGTTTGTTTTGGATGGTTGAGCATGATTATTATTTGAGTGGAAAGTCCTTAAGGAAAGAGTTTCAAAGGTGCGAAGTTGCAAGCAATCAGAACAAGATTTTGGTTAAAAAGATAGATATGACACTGGTTTTTAGTCCATTGGGCTATGTTGTCATAAGAGGGTTTAATTGAGCAACAAATTCAAAAGTGATCCAAGAGGAAAGTCATCTATATCACAAGATCATTGAGATTAAAATATGGAATGGAAACAATAAAGTGTTGGAGGGGTGGAAACATATAATAATTTCAACTAGGATTTATAGTTTGTCCAAACAAGAAAATCCTCTTAAGTAACTATTTAAAACCAACCAATAACAGGGCTCACCATAAATTTCTTGGGCAAGTTCATATTAAAGAAACTCAATAGATGAACAATCCAGTAATCCACATAATTACCTTCAGAAAGTATGAAAACACATAAGAGAAACAAAGTGCAACTCAAGATCAGATAAGATACTTTTAAATCTAGTCTGCTTTCAGCCAACACTAAGGGAAACTTTCAGAATTTACCTTTGGAGAAAGAAGCTAGAAAATAGGGCACACCATCACTTTTCTAGTCTATCTTTAATAATTGAATAAAGAAAATAACATCCAAGAACAATGTTTAAAGAAAATAGTAGGACGAGGGAACACCGGCATTCCTAACTGATTAAACTATATTGAATGATTCTTAAATAAACAAATTGTAGAAAAACATTGAGATAAAGCTTTTCAGTCAGAGAAGGTTACTATAAACAGTAAATCTTAACTCTATGCTTGTTGTTCTTTATCAGAGAATAAATGGACAATATGGCATACACAAAAGGAAAACAATTACATAGAAATGAGCACTTCACCAATGATATAGACCAGGATCCCAAGAAACAACTTGTTATTGATGTCAAACTAGTTACAGTCTTTAGGTCCAATGTTTCAGTTCAAAAATCATCTTCACTTCTCAGCCTAACTATTCTATCACAAACAGAGCTTCAAGAGCCTTTGAACACTATTTACACATAGAAAATTTGAGCACAAGTATATTTCAATGTTATGCAACCAACATTGTATCATCTTCTACAGAAGTATTTATAGAAGAAATGAGGAGGTGGAATGGGATAAAATATCTCCCAGGCTCAATTAATACAGATTTAATACTTCTCGGCCTTTGAGGGGCTCAATGGAGAAGTTGCAGATATTTCGTCTGTATTAATTGTTTCACATTTAAGAATTAAGCTCAGTGGAAGCTTTTGTTGACTTTTAGGCTTTGTGTCATGTTGTAATAACTCTGCTGATATTTTTTGCATTAAGTTCCTAAGGCTGAATTAACTATTCAGTTGTGATGAGGAAAATATCTTCTTTTCTGATCATAACTCGGCCTCTATTGAATGCTTTGAGTCTACAGGTGGCATTAGGTAGCTAAGAGGAATCAATTAGCCTCTGATGTGGCAATGTAGGCATCCTATGTCTGATAAATATTTATGATTTGTATTTAACTGTGTTTAATTTAATGGATTAGGCTTTTGATAGTCGATCTTAGCTGTAATCCATTAAACTGTGGAATTAATCTTCAACCTTCAGTTCTTCTGTGGTTAGGTCTTCAACACTGATACTCTTTTGAATTTTATTGTGTCTTGTTGATGTACAAGTATAAAAAGGGTTCATATGACATTAATTCTCATGATGCATTAACGAAACGTGAAGTTGATTCCTGTGGAATGATTTTTATTTATGCAAAAAGGCGTGGGGGATCATCGTCCCCGGACTTTGGTTTTCCTTTGATATAATGGAAAAACTATTTAAAACCTGCAAAATACATAAAACAAATTATAAAATCCTGCATATTTGGTAAAACTTCTTTGGAGGCTATGGTTAGGAGCATGGCCGTTGGATGAATGCATCCAATGGTGGAGATTGATCGCGGGAGGTCAAAAGGAGAGCGGTTGATGGATAAGTGGTGGAAAATTAAGTCGGATTCGTCGATATTGAATAGATCAACGGTCAAGATTAGTTGTGAACTAATAATGCGAAGGGGTCACATTATTGGAAATTGGAAGAAAAAACAAAGGAAAATAGGTGCAAAACCCTTTGGCAGAAGAAACATATTAAAATAGAACTTGGGGTTTCCAGATGATTTTTAGCCATTGGATCAGAATTGGACCCCGAGATCAACAATGGAGATTTCTTGTCAAAGCCCCTTTGGAAAAGGTGGAGGGAAATAGTGCAATGGGAGATTAGATTTGAACCATTGATCTGCAAAGATCAACAGCGAGGAGCGCAAGAGATAAAACATAATACAAATGGGGCAAGCGGTTTTGGGGAGAAAAAAGGCTGGTTTCGCGTGGCCAAAAAGGGAAAAGGCAGTTTCACCTTTTCGAACGTGATATGCCTTCCCGCCCAACATGTGGCATTATAAAACAGCTTATATCGCGCAGCTCTTTGAGACTTAACGTTTGGGCTAAAATCCACGCGATATAGAGCGTCTGCTATCAGATCAGAGGCCTTAGATCAGACGATTGAGGGAAGAGCGTGATAAAGGATATATGCACGGGTGATAAGAGGAAGGGCGGTTTTAATTTGAGCCGTTGGATCAGAGATTTGGACGACGGAGATCAAATCTAGAGGGAAGCAGGACCCACGGGAGTTGGGCCTGGCGGGATAAATCTAGGCCATTGGATCAAGGAATGAATGGCTCAGATCGAATCTGGGGCTAAATGGAAATAAATACGAAGCGGAGAAAGAGGTTAATATGAGCCGTTGATTTGCAAAGATCAACGGCTGAGATCTGCTTAAAAAACATTATATAAAGCAGGGCTTCATGTTTTTTAACCAAAGTGTCAAGGAAAAACCTGGACTGTCCGATCTTGACACGTGGACGACCCAGATACAATTCGGGCTTTGTGATCGGCGTGGGGAAAAACTAAATGGCACTGATGCGATTGGCTTTGGGCCGTCGATCTGTAGATCAGATCGATGGTGGAGGACGAATCAGAGGAGTTCTTCAGCGAGGAGAGGGCTTTGATCTGGGAAGAGGGGGAGAGATCAACGGCTAATATTTCATCGGGAGGCCGCCAATCGAGAGTGGGTAAATACAATATGAAACGTGCCCAATGATTTTTTGCGATGCGAGATTGTGCAGGGCGTTGATCTGGTTCAAGATCAACAGTGGGGGAAAGGGTTCAACCAATGAATGGCGAGCCCCTTTATATCACATGAAAATAAAAAATTTATGAAATACAAAGGTTTTATGGTGTCAGGGTGGGTTATATAATGAGGCTTGGTGCCCGGTTGTGGGGCCTTGGATATATGGAACAACAAAGGGACCAGGGTTTATGTGGAAGGGCCAATCAGCATCGGAAGTAAGGTGATGGTATTTCAATCTACCCATTTGGAATTCTCCGATGCGAGATTGCACAGATTGTTGATCGGGAAAAGATCAACGGTCTTTATCATTTAATAACATTGCACCGGTGGGTTTAATGTAAAACATAAGAAAAGGTCGTTTTTATGTTTTACAAAGGAAAAATATGATCAGGAGGGTTTATACAATGTGTTAAGCACCTGATTGGAGGCCTTTGGGTTTTGTGAAGCGGTAAAGGGATTGAGGGTTTATATATGAAGGGCCAATCGCATCAGAACTTTTGTTAACACAAACAAACAGACTTGCATGCTCCAATCATCCTCGATGCGATAAGCGCCCGACTGGGTTAGCGCTTGGTTATAGGGCATGGGCCTGTGGTGGGGAAGTGGTTAGGACTTAGCCCAAAGGGGCTTAAGCACATAGTCAAAAAACTTATTTTTTATGAAAATTTTCAAGGTTTTTTTATGGATTTGGGGGTTTTGGTAAGGTTTAAAAATGCATTTTAAACCTTGTAAAGGGGATTTTATGAAGGGGAAATGGGAAACAATGGAAAATAGAGGAATTCCATGGGGAATAAAGGGGTTAAAATGAAAGTTAATTTGAAGTGAAAGGAAGGGAAAAATGGGGAGAAAGGGATTTTTGCAGCAGTCTTTTCTTCATGAAAACAACAGAATTTCTAAGTTTAAAAGGGAAACAGCACTGAAGATTAAACAAAGGGCATGATGTCTTCATGAGTCTTCAAGAGATAACAATTGTTTGCAATAAGACTTGTTTCTTGAAGGCTCCAAAAATGATTTAGCCACCTTTTTATATAACAAATTTTATAGGTGGCTAACACACCTCAGCTCAGAAGATTGACAAAGGTAAACAAAAGGTGAAGGAAGAAGAAGAAGATCATGAGGTTGAGAGGTAGTTTGAAATCATTCAAGTGGACAATGATGAGGAGAATGAATCAAGTATCTCAAACTTTCTCTTCCAGAACAAAAATTCCCTCATTGAAGACCTCCAAGCAAATTTAGATAGGGCTAAGACTGTGAATGATGCCCTTGACATGGAGAATGGGCAGCTAGGAGCACAAATTGCTATTTATAAGGCTAGGGTGATCAAGGCCTAGAAAGAAGCTCAAAGGGCTCAGGTAAATCTGGAAGAGTTCATGGGAACCTATGAAGAAAGTGAGGATGAAGAGGGGCAGTCTAGGAGGAGACCTAGAACCATGGGGTTGAAGAAAGCATTGGCAAGGAAAAGAGAACAAGAATCAGGTCTGGAAGAGAAAATCCCTGTAGATGATTTTTTGGCCATGGAGATAGCACATGATCAGGAGTCTTGGTCGGAAAGATCCAACATACACTTGGAGGCTAAATTGAAGAAAGAAAATCAAGATCTTGATCTCCAAAGGAAGATGACCAAACATTATTCCCAGAGAAACCAAGCTGCAAGGGCTAAACTCAAGAAGGCGCAAACCGAGATCCAAGCACTAAAAGAGGAAGAATTCCAAGCTAACCTTGGAATCTTGACGCAAGATTCTCTACAGGTCTCTCAAAACCCATGAGGCACACATCCACCAAATTTGGGAGAATTTTGACAAGTTTTTGTTTTTTGCTAATTTGGAGGGCCAAGGGGGTAGCACACATGGTGCTATGATTTTTATCAGAGCATATTTAAGAGGAAAACCTTACATTTTTGGAATCCTCATCTCAAGTATAGCATGCTCACAAGTTTCAGGTCAACTGGAGTTGGTTTGGTCCTCCAAAAGGGTAAAAAAAAACCGTAATTTTCACCTTTCTGCCTAGTTTTCAGGACATGTGTTGTGCCTTTA
This sequence comes from Pinus albicaulis, assembly GCA_034641835.2. NCBI lineage: Eukaryota > Viridiplantae > Streptophyta > Pinopsida > Pinales > Pinaceae > Pinus > Pinus albicaulis. Next base: position 932,920,296 of record CM076574.1, on the reverse strand, counting down.
CCAGCCTTTGAATTTTCTATTTTTGAGTAGGTTGCATGGGTCCAATCAGAAAAATGGTATTTCTTGAAAGTAGACTTAACATAATTTCCAACGAGCCATCACGGACATTATTCCGACATCGACAAGGACTTCAAAACCTTGCTGCAAGTTGACCCATTTTTCTTGCTCATGTGCTACGCCCTTGGCATGCAAATTCATCCTAAAACTCAGTGTTGTGCCCTTACAGAGGAAAAATAAACAATGTATGCTTGGAAATTTTTTGGAGGCATGGAAGAGCCCAAATGTCAATTTCTTCGCTAACAATGCCCGAAAAGATATTTTGTGCCTTGGGCCTTGCAAGGTCTCAAGGACAAAAGTGACATTTCTGATTAGCCAATGGGCTTCTAGAGACTCTTTTACGTTTTATCCTCCTTTAATGTTAAATAGAGCATTGAGGATTCTTGTTTTATGGTTGTTGTTATGACTCTTGTGATTAATACATAGTATTTTGTTGCTTGAAGAGAAATTGGTGTTGTGGAGCTTGTGAATGGCTTGTTTTGCTTATTGATGGAGAAGGCTTGCTTGCAGGATCCCTGAGCTTGGTTAATGGTGATGTGCTTCTATTAATTTATTGTTTTCTTGTGTATCATTGTGTTTCATCCTTCTATATTGCAGTAGGACAAAATATTTAGACTAAGAAATGTTGTTTAGAGGCACCTTATTTATGTTTATCCTTCACTACTTCTATGTTTTCCTCTGCTAGGTTAGTTTAGAGAATTCTTATTTTCTATCTAGACCCACCTAAGATCATTTATATTGTGAATGGTTTAATACAGTAGATATCACAGATTATTTAAGGTTAGCCCTGCTTGTTTGATATAACTAAAACACTGTTCTTGAAGTCTCTCTTTGAAGTACCACTGATTAGGTCTACCAAAGAGGCTATGTTTCGATCATACCCTTTGTCCATGCTTGAAGAGTTGTTTCAAAGATCTTTATGGATATGATTAAATATGTTTAGGATTTACCTCTTCTTTTATTAAATAAATTTGTTTATCTTAAATTTTTTCTAACCTTAAATGTGAAATCACTAGAAGTTAAATGAGTTTCTCGCCTTCTATATTTCATTGGATTGTTTGTCTGAAATGCTTATTTTCTTAAGTGGAATCAAAGAGTTATTGGTGTGCCCTGTCTATTGATTACTTCTTTATGATAAATAGTGTTGAAGTCCCTTCTTTTTTTAAGTATTTGACAAAGGATTCTTGATTTCCCTTTGCCCTCCTTTGTTCACAAACTTGATGCTCATTTCATTTCACACAAACCTTGAAAATCAACTCACCATGCTAGATTTTCCCTGTGATGCTCCCCGATCCATTGTTGAACTTTCCATGAACTTTTTTAGACTCCGTAGCCCAATGACTTGAACATATCTCATTCCATCTATTCTACTTGATCATATACCCAATCTAAACAAATAAACAAACCCTAAACTTAACAGCTGGCCTAAAATCAAACCATAGAAGAAAACAAGTTCACATCCTTTGCACAAAATAGAGAGAGCCCTCTCTGAGTCCAAGAAGGCTAGGTCCTAGGACGCCAAAGACTGGTCTGATGTTACCTTGTGCATTTGGTCTACCAATATACTAAATCATGGGACACCAACATAATGGCGATCACAGTGGGACCTTTTGATTAAGCACGAAGCTTGTACATCCTTAGAAAACCCAGAAGCCCTTATCAAATCATAAAAACTCAAGTGTTAGCCAATAGTAGAATCTGGCTATTTCACAATCCTAGAAAAATGATAACTGAACTAGAGGTCACTCATAGAAACCTTAGGGATACATAAAGGAACTCATAAAACCCTAAAAACATCCCTAGATTGGTTTTTGGTCAGTTGTTGGTGGTGGACCATAAACACATATCCTCGAAACAAACTAAAAACATCCACCTGGTGACTCCAATAGGCCTACTACTTTACTATTATTTATAGAATTCATTATGATTGTGTCAAATAAGCCCCGAGAAGTTTAGAAGCCTAGTCACACACTATGAGAGTTTAACAAACACTTAGAGAGGTCAGCCTTCCAAAAGCAGTCATAAACTTTCAGCCTCTCTACATTTTGAGTTTGAAATCTGGCTTCACAAAGGATCAGTACCAAATCTCATCTGGACCCAAAGCCTCCTACTATAGTTGATGACCCAGAAAGGATTTTGTGGAAAACTTCCAAAACTAAAGATTCAACTACTGTTAGGACCATTCATAGAGCAAGTTCTGTCCTTGAACATCTTACAGCCTTACAAGATCCCCACTTTGACTTGCACCATACAAGAAACCTTTTCAAAACCAAGTCACAAAGTAGGATTGACCAGACTGATCTTGAGCCCATAGATTTGTAGTAGAGTCCTAGCAGAGATGCCTCTCCTGCCACTCCTCCTGACTTTCAACTTCTCCATCAGTTTGGCTCTTTTCATCCCAAGTCTGCTCAGAATCAGCTTACTAGTCCAAGTACTTCCATCACACCCATTCATACCACCATTGTGCAAACCACTCCATTCCATCTCACAAACCCTCCTTTTTTATATCCCCCTTGGATTTCATTAGCTCCCATCATGGTAGCATGGTATTCCCCCCTAATGTTACTACAACCTCTGGTACCTTTACCAAATGACAACCAATCCAGAATTCCCCACTTCATCGGAGCTAAATCTACCACTGTCGAACTTCATGTAGATAAAATGAATGATGCCTTTGAATACATGGAATTAGAAGAGGAGACCATAAAAATGAGAATCTTTGCCCAAATATTAGGAGGAGAAGCTAAAAAATGGTTCAAAAGCTTGACTCCTAACATCATATATGATCTCCCTTCCCTTTAACAAACATTCATAAACAAGTGGGAAATTAAGAAAAACTCTCTCCAAGTCCTCTCAGAATATAACAACCTTAATATAAATGTTGAGGAAAGCATTCAAGGCTATTGCACTAGGTTCAATAGTGTGTACAATTCCCTCCCACCTCACATGAAACCCCCACAAGGCCTAGCACTAGTGAAATTTCAAGAAGGCTTTGATCCAGACATGACCTACCAACTAAGAGAGAGGGATCCCTAAACTTTAGAATAAATACAAAGGGGATCTGTGAGTCCAGAGTCCAACCTGATTGAAAAGAGGGCTAGGATGAGATCAGAAAAGAGAGTTACCTACAAAGATGAAACTATGCCCTCAACCTCCTCATCTGATGCCAAGATTGACAACTTAGTTAGAATGACGGAGAGAATGATGGAAAGGATAAACCTAAATGAAAAAGCACCTCCTAGGGAAAATCAACTAAATCGCCAAAATAGAAATAGGAATTAAAACTTCAGAAGAGAAACACCCCAAATCAGACAAAGGGAAAATGGCCAACATATTAGGCCCCATTTCCAGGATAACTATGTAGATGAAGGGGAAAGAGATACTGAATAACTGGAAGAAAACCATGTAAACTTGATAGGTTCTGATAGTGAGGGTGTTGTTTTTCTCACTGAAGAAGAACAAGGTTTCTTTTCGTAAGATCAAACTGAAACAAACTATGAGGATTATGAAGACTACCAATTACGATTTGAAAATTCCATAATGGAGGTCCATAAGAAATATTATCTTAGGAGAAATAAGAACCAAGAAACCTCCAAGAGAAACCAAACAGACACTACTATTAGGAAAACCCTAAAAATACTCCTAAGAGGACAACAGATAGTACCAACACCATGGCTAAGAAAGCTGATCCAAACAAAGAAAAAACTAGCCAGCAAAGTGGTAACCAAGCTGCGTGAATGCACCTACTAGTGGCCCTGAGAAAACTCTTTTGTCCAACGTCCCAAATCAGGATCAGTAAAATAAGCTTGAAGAAAAAAATTTGGATAATAAAACTGATGTAAATATGCCTAAAACACAAGTAAATTTCATTTTTGAAGGAGAGATTGCTAAAATCAATATAACCATACCTCTCACTAAACTGATTACCCAAGATATGTACAAGTCCCAAGTTTTTAAATTTTTGAACATAGGGAATGATACCCACACTCTGAACTTCACTGATAACAACACCCATGTTTATTCCATTCATTCATATCTCGACTCGTTTATCTTGTATAATGAAGATTACATCAGTAAACAAGTAGATGAAATTGAAACAGATTCAGACACACCACAATAGTCAAACCAAACACTGAATGAAGAACTCAATAGCCAAAGCTATAGCAGCCCTGAAGAACAACATAGTGGCGAATGTTAACTGGAAACACTTTGGAACATGAGCTTTGATGGCTCTTGTTGCAATGATGGTTCACGAGCTGGTGTTTGGATACATAACACAAATGAAGGCCATTCCTTTAAACTAGATTTTCAATACACTAATAACATTGCGGAATACGAGGTTTTCCTCCTTGGTTTACATTTGCTAAAAAACATAGAACCTAAGAAAATCTCAGTCCAAGGAGATTCAGAATTGGTAATTAGGAAAATCAAAGGGGAGTATTCTGCTAAGAATCCTAGACTAAGAGAGTATAGGAATGCTGCCCTAGATCTCCTGAAAAAAATTTAAAAATATGAACTCACTTTCATTCTTAGATCTCAAAACAACCTTGCCCATGAGCTTGCATTTGCTGCCTGCAATTGCCAAATACCCCATGTAAATGAACAATACATTGTCAAAGTAAAAAACTGGCCTACAGTGCCTGACAACATAGACTATTGGCAAGTGTTTAAAGGTGATAAACAAATTGATGAATTTCTACAATCTAAGAATGAATTTGCAATACCAAAAACAAGCTTAGGGCATGAAGAAGATTATTTTGCTAAAAAACTAGCCCACAAAATAGAGTTGTCCTCTACTACTGATATAAATCTTCTTGAAAATATTTATGAGGAAGAATTTTTTGAAAATCTATATCAAAAGGACCTTGAGGTTTTACAATGTAAAGATGATACATTACCAAGGGGCCTTACACTGTTAGAGGAGTTGTTTGATTTTAATGATGTGGCTAAAAAGCCAAAGATGGAATCTACTAAGACCAATGTAGAAGAATATAACATAGGCAACATAAATGAACCTAAAATGATCAAGTTGTCCAAAAACCTTCCTCCTCACATAAAGCATAAATATATTGAGCTTTTTAAAGAGTTTAAAGATGTGTTTGCATGGGGGTATTAGGACTTGAAGTCCTATGACACAATAATTATTCAACATAAAATTCCTCGCAAGGAAAATCAGAAACCATTCAAACAAAAATTGGGAACAATAAACCCCATCTTATTACCTTTAGTTGAGAAAGATATTAAAAATATGCATGATGCTGGGATCATAGTCCCTCTTAGGTACTCAGAATGGGTTTTAAACCTTGTGTCAATTAGGAAGAAGACCAGGGAGATTAGGCTATGCATTGACTTTAGAAATTTGAACAAAGCCTCCCTGAAAGATAACTATCCTTTGCCCAAAATGGATCATATATTGCAAAGGGTAGTTGGCTCTAAGAGAATATCATTGCTTGATGGATTTTCAGGTTACAATCGGGTACTAGTACTTCCAAGTGTTCAACACAAAATTTCTTTCACTACACCTTGGAGCACATTCATGTATGCTAAAATTCCTTTCAGGTTAATGAATGTCGGGGCTACTTTCCAAAGAGACATGGACATATATTTTTCTGAAGACATAGGTTACTTGATAGTAATTTATCTTAATGACATCACTGTCTATTATAACATTGATGAAGAACACTTAGTCCACTTGAGGAAAGTCTTCGAAAAATGTAGGAAGTATGGCCTATTTTTGGCTCAAGGGGTCCTGACCCAGGTTTGGAGGTTTAAGTTTTGCCAAAAAACCTCTATACTACTGGCCCTTTTGGTAGTGACCTGCTTGCGCATGCCAAAGTCTCACCCGAAGTAGTATGGGAGGGTGCTGGAACTAGGTTTTCGCACCCTGAAAGAGAGTAGGCAAGTCAAGAAAAGCTATGTTCCGAGCTTATCAGCTTCACATTTAACAAATCTAGTTACAGGCTTATATCACAGATCTCAGATATAATAATTACCTTCGCATCCACGTGCATACTACCATTATAGCAACACATCAACTATAATCTCAACAGTTAACAAATCATAGATTCATATAACAGAAACAAAGATACTCTCATAGCTATCAAACAAATACTTTTGCAGCTTAATCATACATCCCAAGTTTGCATAAATCATAACAAAACAGATCCAGAACACATCAGATATCAACAATACTTCGCATATCTATTAATACTAGAATATTCTTACAATCCCAAAATACCACCTGCGCACACAGTCAGCAGGGTCCATGCACAGCAGGACTGAGGAGCTCCGCGCACATAGCCAGTAGGAGTCCTCCCCAAAACCCCAACAACAGATCTAACAATTTGTGCTTAATATCAATCTCAATTCTTTCCTACCTATAACTCAAAAATGTTCATATTTTTATATCAATTTAGCATATGCATCCAATGGTTTGCAAATATTCTTGTGTGGTTCACATACATTGGAGATCGGTGGTCGCTACATCCACAAAAATATCTAGGTAGATCCAGATTCTTGGTCCACCCTTGACCTATCACATTGCATTAGGGGCTTTTACCCACCCAAAAACCCCTGCGTTAGACTAAATATTACAAAAAATATGCAGAAATGGACAAAATTCACAGCTTTAGGAGACCTTGTTCCAACAGTCCCCCAAGACAATCTTGTGACTCATCCCAAGTCACTATGATGGTGGGTTCTCCACTTGTGCTTGCAAAAATATGATCACTTCAGCTAATGGGGGCAGCACACCTTCACTATGAGCAACAACATTATGTGCAATGTCGACCAAATTTTCCGAAATCGGGCCTTTTGTCATAGCGGTGACACTCTCCAGAGTCTGGTTTAGATACTTAACAACAACATCAACATCTTCTGAAAGCTTGAGGGCCTCAGTGGCCCAAGGCTTCAGGCGGTTGCTAAGGACCTTATTCTTCTGCCAAATTTCATCAATATTGGCTTGGAGGGCGTGACTGGTGTGTAGCCATGTCAAACGCTGATGAGGAACTAAAGTGGGCAGGGTGGCTTCTAACGTCTCAAACTCTTCTTATTTCTACCACAAGTCCTAGTTGATGCTTCACAGGATTGGGTCGCACTGGACCTTGGTCCATAGCTGCATGGCTATTTCTAGTAATTGGGCACCCTGCATGATTTTCCCTGTAATGGCATGCGTAGCCGTGGTGACCAGTGCAGTTTGTTGGGTGCGTACCTCTGGAGGTGTTTCGGGCTGCAACTTAGCATGCAGATCGGCGATCTGCTACTCCATCTGTGTCTTGACCACCTGAACTTCGTCCCTGGAGGCCTTCAGTGCTACAACCAACCTTTCAACCTTATCCTAAGGGGTGGCCATGGCTGAGATCTCTGTGGTAACCTCTGCACAGAGTTGGTGAATCACATTTTTGAGCTCTATTTTCTTCGCAGTGGCGAGGCACACTTCAGCATTATTTGCATCAATTATCTGCTCTGCCACGCCAAGTTGTTGGCGCACTTGTTGGTCCCAATGGTGAATTTCTTGAAATAAAGAGGTGTGGAGACCTTGCAAGGCCTCATGAGGTATCCTAGCTAAATTCAACTTGATTTCTGTACTGGCTTGGACTTGGATTCCCAGGTCGGGTGGACTGATCAAAAGGGCTACGCCAGGTAGAGAATAGAGGCGGCTTTCATCTATAACTAATGTTACACTACTGGCAGCAGAGGGTGTGCGTACCTGAGTCACACTGGTCTACAATGTGTCTGTCTTCAGCTGTAGCGCACGGAGCTCAGCCTGGATTGTATCGACAACAACTTTCTACTTCTCCTCTAAGGCTACCCATCTGTCCTCCGCAACTAGAGTGATTGCATTAGCGATTTTTTCAAAGTATCTATCGGTCAACGTAACTATCTCATCTCATTTTGTCTGCAGAGAGCGCTGCTTCTTTCGAGGCCCTTTGACAGGCTCACCTATTCGCTTCGTGTCGTGGGGGGAGGCAGGTCTTCCTACATCCAGTCCTTCTATACCTAGGTCTCACTGCGAATCTACCTCAGTCTCCGCCTCGGCTTCCTTCTCAAGGGTCTACTTCTGTTGCATAGAATGCCCTGTGGGTGCCATGCTGGTGGTCAGGAACTAAATAATTCTGGCGAAGTGCGCATCGACTACCTTAATAGAAAACAGTTGCGCATCAGACAATCCTTCCTCCAGGTTAGTTGGTTTGTCGCTAATCTCAATTCGGGACAAGTGATTGGTCTGAGCATTCAACCTGTCTGGTTTGAAAATGATTTCAAAGTCATAATCCTAGAACAATATAAGCCATCGATAGATTTCCCCCCCCAACACAGGCTTATTCTGTAATTTCCCAAAATGGGGCTTTTCTACAACAAATAGAATATATAAACATATTCCAAAGTTAGGGCTTTAGAAAATCATGGACATAAAAATTTATATCAATTCATAATATGCACAAGGGACATTTAACCAGAAAATTAATGATTAGTAGCAGAGATCTACCTTACTATTCTCTCCCCGAATGAGGAAATGCAACTTTCTGGGCCATAAAAACACCATTTTCAGAAAATAACACAATAAATATGGGAAATGGGACTTGGATCCTATGTTTTATACATTATACATCTCCCATACAAAATTTTAGCTTAAAAAAATCATCCTAGCTAAGTTAAACAGATCTCCCCAAATAGAGATAGCTCAAAAACACTCCAATCCCATGACTTCCAACTGCAAAATTTCTGAAGACTATGAGAGCGTAATTCCCATGAGGGTTTCTATATAAAATGATGAAATAATACTTATCAAAGGTTTATATTAATAATGTAGCAAATAAATGGAGGTTTAACCTCTTTTACATCAGGAACAAGACACCCGGCAAGAGCTTCCGGAGTTATACATGTATGAAAAGTAGTACTTCAGAAAATAACGTAGTCTACTACAAATATGTATTAAAAATGAATGAATAAAACATAAAATATCTGATAAATACAAAAATTTTCCCAAGGCCCTCCTTATTAGATATTCCAGAGGGAAATAAACACCTCCTCCTCAAATACTAGCACAAAATAGTAGGGTTTAACCCAACAACAAATGCCTCTACAGAAAAGACGCAGTTTCTGAAGGGAATTTCATTGTAGATGTATATGGTTGATTGGCCCTAAGTGAAATGATGAAATTGAAGCTTTGATCCTTCCCTTTGATCCCTTAAGCAAGCTGATCCAAAGAGAGGATGGAATTACCGTACGGGAATTCTTTGCACTAAGCAGTGCTGCAACCATAGCTAAAAAAATGAAGCATGAAAGTAGTGACTGAAGATATCTGAATCGAATGATATCTTTGATGCTATGCTCTCATTTTTATCTTTGGTGAGCCTCCTCACCCCAGACCCCAAACATTGTTGAGGTGACTTCCTAGTGAAGATTCCTCCTTCAATACTGCGCTATCCTTGTTGGCTTCCCTCCTCCTTGTAGCAGCACTGTTGACTTGGTCAACTAGGACTAATCCACTCGAAATTCCTCTTTTCACACTAAGGGTTCTTAAATATATTTCTTACATGTGTTTCTAGGCTAATCCTTGTTCACATTGAGCTAGTTTACTTGGGTGATCTCTTCCTCCTTAAGAATGCATGTTGAATTAGTTCAACTTAACTATGTCCACATCTATTTTTCCCTTGTTCACACTTGAAAGTGTAAAATCCAGCTCCTAAGGTGATATACTTCCTCATTAAGGTGGAACTTATTCATATCTTTATTGTTCATGGGCCTCCTTACCCATTTATTCCTCTCCTAAGTGAAAACAACAAAATCTAATATTCCAATTTACTTGTATGAAAATTTTGGAATATTACAGTCCTCCGCTCTCAAATGTTGCTTGTCCTCAAGCAACTGAAAATTTAGGACTGAAGAACCTCCTCTTCTTCCCCTATATCACCCTCATATGATAAGATCCTCCAAGGGTCAAGGTGTTGCATCATCAATATATCTCCAAGTTGCCCCTCCCAAGTAAACAAGCTAGCCTTCGGTGTACAGCCCAAATAGCTATCATTATGTACAGTGAAACATCCATGGAGGCAAAAATGGTCTGTTTGAAGGTCCTCTTGAGGCATGAGGGCTGATATATATTTGGATTCATCATCCCCATTTGAATCTCCCATCCCCAAGCTATCAAACATACAAAATGAGTTGCCTCCCAACATGGAAACTCCTGGAAATCCTCCTCCACCTTGAGCTCCTACAAAGTAGGTGGGCTGACATTCTAAACATGGTTGACAAAGTGGCCTACCCCATGTTGTCTTCCTCTCCACTTAAGATAATTGTAGAGAATTTGCTGATCTTGGGCTGCAATAATGTTTCCCTCAAATGGCAAGAAGGAAACTAGACCTCCAAAGGTCCCTTTCCCAGCGTTGTGAATCAAGCTGGCCCAAACCATCTCATACATGATGGATAAGAAGTCACCACCATATGGAATTCCATCCATCTCATGTCCCTCCTCGTAAAGAAACAAATATTTTGCTGTAGAGGCCATGTCTCTTCCCATGCTCCCCTTAGAACATGTAATGCAGAAAGTGTGGGGATGCTCCTCCCCCAAGAACACATCCACCTCATGTGTGTCTTCTCCAATCATGCTCCTCATAAAAGCAAGGATAATATCAACAAATAGAATCATGATCAGCATCATAATGAAAGAAATACTGAAGGTTTTATGTGGTGCTAGAAGGTACCAACAGTCTGCCAAGTGGTCACAACATAGTCTTCCCCACGACGGCTTCAGATAATAGCATCGCAAGTTGTCCCTTGATAGATGGCTAGTTGTGTAAGTCACCACATCTACTAGAAAATAGTAAATGGCTGAATATATCAACTGAGAATACAAGGAGTGACCAAACACTTGCCCTAGATCATATAGTAGATGGTTGTCTCCATCATAATAGTTGGCCAAAAATGGTCCATGGAGCCTAAAGAAAAACTTGCCCCTTTGTAGAGAAATGCACTGCAAGGAAATGGTAAGAGCATGCAAATATTGTGTTGAACAATCAATGAATGAAAAAATAGAATTCTTACCATGCAATGAAAGTAGGATGGAGACAGGGTCCATAAATGAGTCCTCCATAGTGATATGACATACTCCTATAAAGAGGAATAAACCATATGTTGTCTGAAGATCCCCCTCCCCATGCTTGGAAGTCCAAGCCAAGAAGAGAATGCTATAATAATAGATGAATTCATCCACTACTCTATCAATCTCATCTCCTCCATGTCAACCCAGTGCATCAAATGTGAAGTGGTCCTGGGAGCAGTCCATCAGTAAGTCCCTGCTCCAAGGTGACAATGCTATTGGCCTATGAAAATAGGCTCCTGCCAACTCATAAATCCATTCTCTGACATGCCCCATGTCGAAGACTCCTCCCATAATGCTACTGCATAGAAGAAGTTCCTTCCAAGGTGGAAGTACTTCCAAATCATCTAAGGCTAAGGAGTAGCCCCCTTGCACTATGATAGTGCCATCCCTTACTCCTGCAACATCATGCCAAGTGTGAGAGAAAACCTGCCATTGCTCTCTCCCAATCCTCCAAAGCAAAAAGAGTCTCTGATGCCTCCTCATACCTCCATCATACAACCCATGTGGTGAAAACATAATGATCATATCATCATGATGCATCCATAGTCTTTGCTACCTCATGATGCAAGTACCCTCCCAAGTACTCTCCTCCCACATACCCTTGGAAAAAGCATATGTCTCATGATGGCCAAACTCTCTCAAGAGTAGCCAATGAAATTTTGCCTCTTGCTACCCAGTATCATAGATCTGTAAGTAGCTATCCATCTCCTTGCTCTCTATCCACATCCACTTATCTATTGATGGATGTCTCCTACCATTCTCCAACTTGGTACTCCCCCAAAGAAGATTACCATCCTTCCATATCATATTTTCCTTATTTCATTCCACTGGATGTTGAAATTCAACTCCTTGGAGATCTCCTAGAAAAGGCCTCACACTAATAACCATCTTGATTCCATAGAGATCCAAGTGTGCTGAAAAAAAAAACATCATTAGAAAGTGGCATGACATGCATAATGCCCTCCAAAATATTTCACCCTAATGACTCATGCTCCATGCAACTCAATAAAGGTGCAAAGTGATGAAGGTTTATCCCTTATTGGATCAAACCATAGTTGTATAGCACTATGAAAGCTTGTTGCTCCTCATCAGCAATGTGTTTCGATCCTGGACCATGTAAGAAAAAATTTCCAAAGTCTTCCATAAAATTTTCTAAAATTTTAGGACATGGAAATTCATGCATACCTTTGTGAGCCTTTGGAACATCTTGTATGGCTGCAATATTCCCTCTCTTCAATGTCTTGGTTGATCCAACTGCTGCTGTAGATGGCTGCCCCCTCATGAATATGACAGCACTGGTAAAGGTCTCCTCAAGTGGAGAAGATAACTCCTCCTTCCCTGGCCTTCTACTGTCAAATATTCTGATTCCCTGGTGAGTGAAATTATCAAAGGTAGATACCCTTGCATGACTTACATGCCTGGACCACCAAGATCTTGCCTTGCCCTCCAAGTGGAGTGTTGAGATTTCCACAGCCTCTTCTTCCACTACTGGATGTAGTAGGAAAACTTATTCTAACTTCATCACCCAAGATTCTTCTATGCATAAGGGTGATCCATAAAATGTGGACAATAGAAATCTATTGCCTCTCATCATCATGCTGCTGCATGGTATTCTTTCCTCTCTCAGTTGGGTAAACTGAGGAAGATCTTGGATCTCTTTTACAGTCCTAGGTTGGAATTTGTACTCTGCCAAATATCCACTCAGGATCTCATGTTCTAAGTGGTCTCTTTGATCTCCAATTCCTTTTTGAGAACAAGAAGTGCATGCATCTCCTTCTTCCTCTTGAAACCTTCTAGAGGTCTCACTGCAGCTTTCCCCTCCTTGAAACCCTCTTGGAGTTTCAATGCATTCCTCTTCTTTCTTCATAGATATGAAAGTGGATGAGAGTAATATAATACTCTCTATAATTTTTTTATCCTCTTCTTCTTATCTTCTAATTGGATCTGAAATCCACAGGTTGAGCCAAAAGCAGGGCTCTGATACCACTGTAATATCCCAAAATGGGGCTTTTCTGCAACAAATAGAATATCTAAAGATATTCCCAAGTTAGGGCTTCAAAAAATAATAGAAATAAAAATGTATATAAGTTCATAAGATGCACAAGTGACATTTAATCAGCAAATTAATGATCAGTAGCAGAGATCTGCCTTACTATTCTCTCCTGGAATGAGGAAATGCATCTTTCTGGGCCATAAAAACACCATTTTCAGAAAATAATGCAAAAAATATGGGAAATGAGACTTGGATCTCGTGGCTTATACATTATACATCTCCCATATTGAATTTGAGCTTAAAAAAATCATCCTAGCTAAGGTAAATAGATCTCCTCAGCTAGAGATAGCTCAAAAACACCCCAATCCCATGACTTCCAACTGAAGAATTTCTAAAGACTATGAGAGCATAATTCCCATGAGGGTTTCTATAGAAAATTATGAAATGATACTGATCAGAGGTTTATATTAATCATGTAGCAAAGAAATGGAGTTTTAACCTATTTTACATTAGGAACAAGACACCCGGCAAGAGCTTCTGGCATTATACATGTATGAAAGTAGTACTGCAGAAAATAACACAGTCTACAGCAACTCTGTATTAAAAATAAATGAATACAACATAAAATAGCTAATAAATACAGAAATTGGCCCAAGTCCCTCCTTATTAGATCTTCCGATGGAAATAAACACCTCCTCCTCAAATACTAGCACAAAATAGCGGGGTTTAACCCAGCAACAAATTCCTCTGCAGAAAAGACACAGTTTTTGAAGGGAACTACGCTATACATGTATATGGTTGATTGGACCTAAGACAAATGATGAAATTTAAGCTTTGATCTTTCCCTTTGATCCCTTAAGCAAGATGATCCAAAGAGAGTATGGAATTCCCGCACGGGAATTCTTTGCACTAAGCAATGCTGCAACCACAGCTAAACAACTGAAGCATGCAAGTGGTCAAAAGACCGAAGATTGCTGAATACCGAATGATCTCTTTGATGATATGCTCTCATTTTTATCTTTGGTGAGCTTTCTACTTCCTCCTCATCAGCTTGTATCTTTGGTGATTTTAAAACATCATTCTGGTCAAAAAAGCTTCTCAAGAGGAATAAGACCCTTTGGTATTGAATTATTCTTTAGTTGCAAAACTTCAGAATTTCATTTTGATTCAAAAAGCATGTTTTTTTTTATCAACTTGTGTACTTTCAAATTCTTCTTTCAGCTCAATAAAATTCCTTAACTGTTGATCATCTTCAAAAACTTTCCAATTGGTGATATTATCTGGTATAGCTGGTCTATGGTGAACTTCGATTTCATATTTTTTAGTAGAATGCATAGGAATGATGAAGAGACTTGTAGAGACAACAAGAGAATCAACAATGGAATTTTGATCTCTAGTTTTGACTATGAAGGAATAGGCTTGAAAATTCTCCAACATGTCGAAAACTAAATTTTTGTAAGCTCTCATTCTTACATCCTTTGTTTGATAAACACCTTAAACTTGTCTAATAACCAATTCAGAATCTCCAAAAACAGAAATATTTTGGGCCTTCATTTTTTTTTAAATATCTAGACCCAAAATCAAAGATTCATATTCAGCCATGTTGTTTGTGCAATCAAAATTTAGTTTGTGAGAGTAAAACTTACTCTCATAAGTTGGACTTGTAATCCAAATCCCTGCTCCTGCCCCCTCTTTTCCTGTTGATCCGTCAAAGTACAATGACCACCATTCTTCCATCTGTTTTTCATTTACTTGTTGATTTTCTATTTGCTGATTTTCCGCTCTTATTTCTTCATCAACACTATTAGTTGACTCATTTAAAATAATGGTAGATCCAAGTTCAGTATGAAAGGCATAAATAGGAAAATTCTGAGGTTTATCTTTGCTATTTACCATGTAAGCCATTCTAATCTCCCGATACAATCTCCTTTGTTTTCCAAAAACTGGAATAGTGGCATAGGTAAGGTCCATCTACATTGTGCCTTTGATTTTTGCTACCCATGATCTTGACAATAGCATACCAAACTTTGGGAGAACATCAACCACAACAATGTCCATAACAAATGTCTTTTCTGGGATTTGTGTTAGACCAACAACAACATCCTTGATTAGACCAATAGATTGAACTCTTTTTGAATCAAAAGAAAATAAATCCTTACATGGTATTGTGATTTGTAATCCCATGCTTTCCATGATTACTTTTGGCATAAGGTTATGAGAAGCCCCTGAATCCAACATAGCATTATGTAAAGTATATCATGAATACTAATGCTTACATAAAAATGAGGAAACTCTTCATTTTGTTCATCTTATATCCTTGGACCCAAATATATAGTAGGATTATCTTCTTGAACATTCAAAATATCAGCAGCTCCTGGTTGTGAGTTTAACAACTTAACAATCTTGCTTCTATATTCATTTACCTTGAGGATCTTGCTAAATGGGACTGATATCTTAATCTTTGAAATCTCATTCTCAAGGTTAAAAACAGAAACATATTTTTCAACTTCTTTGATAAGAGGGGGAAGTTGAGTATCTTTTTTACCAAGAAGAGTGTCTTTCTTACTTTCAACATTCTTTGAAGTATCATTTTTAGCTTCAACAACCTTTGGAGCATCTTTCTTAGGCTGTGTTTTGTTGCAATGATAGGCACATTTTTGTTTTTAAAGAGAGAATCCATACAGGTGAAGTAGATTATAGAGGAGAGGAATAACTTGTTTCTGAGTTTTTTCTAATAACCCAACGTTTCGGACTGTCTATGTGAGTCCATCATCAGGGGTAGATGTCAAAAGTTCTTTTCTGAGATTATATTGTTTTTGCATCTCAAAAATGGCATGTTGATATCCCTTAAAATAATATGATGATTCTCCTCCTTGATTAGCCAAATATGACTCATCATGCTCTTCTTTAGTCAAGAAAATTCTTGACATCTCTTCATCATGACAATGGATGGATTCTTCAGGAATTTCAGGCTCATCTTCTTCATCTACCAAATTCTGCTGAAAAGGAGGTCTCACTGGAGGATCGGGCTGTTGATTTCTATTTTCTCTTGGCCTTTGTTGGTTTTGAGGTCTCCTAAATTGAGGATTTCTAAATTGAGGTTCATGTTGCACAGGAGGATCATAAGTATTTCCAAGAGCTAACCTATCCATCAACTTCTCATGGTTTTCATCATTGAATCAAATTTATCTTCAGAAGTTGAAGTGGAATGTTTTTCTTCTTCTTTCAATTTAGTTTTTCCCATTTTTGAATTTTTAGTAGCTATCATGTTTACATCTACCTTTACTACATCACTTTGCATTTCATAAAGTGTAGGTGATCCTCTTGCTCTCAATAAGATAGAAAATTCATAATCAAATGCTTCAACATATCTCATTTATGCTAAGGCTTACAGAGTTTTCAAATGAGTTGGAATTGAGTCAAAAACTTTATTAAAGCTCTTTGAAAATTTTTGGACAGATTCATCAACTACCCTTCTAAGGCTATTATATTCAGTAAGTGCTTGAACTGGATTGGTTCTTTTTCCCCATTTATTTAAAAATTTATCTTCAAACTCATCCCAATTTTGAATGATTCCTGGTGCAAGAGATTTAAACCATTTTCTAACTTCACCAATAAAAATCTGTGCAAACAACCTTAATTTCACATATTCATCATCAACTTCATCCTTGTCTATAAAATCATTAAATATATATACATATTCCTCTGCTGTGATTTCTTCATCACTACCCCAAGTAGGGATCCTAGCAGCATATTTACTAGGAAGGTCATGCAAAAAAACATGAAGTACAAGTGGTGCATACCTAGCAGGAGCAACCATGCTTGAAGGATGAACAGTAGTTTTAGGAATGGCAGAAATAGAAGATGAAGAACTAATATGAGGAGGACTACTTGGTTTCTGCAAGCCACTAACAATTGAGCTCCAATTTGGAAGGGGAAAACCAACTTTGGATTTCAGTAAGACTTTTAAAGGGTCAAGTTCTTTAAGTTTATCTAGAGATTCTTTTTCTAACAAAATCTCAGAGGTAACAACTTCCCAAAATTCCTCTTTGTCTTCTTATGTTACTAGGGATGAAGTGTCAATTCCTCTATTTTTCAAGTCTAAGATAATATCAATGAATTCCCTTTCACTTTCTAATCTAAACAACACTTCATGAATTTTATCATCAACACTTTTGTCTTCAGTACTTCTTAATATTTTAGAGGAAAAAGATTTCGAATGAGATGGAGTACCTGATATTTATGAAATTATTTGACTGCCTCTTGAAATAGTTTTTGGATTGTCCACAATGGTAGGTGGATGAGGATCAGGATTTCTCTGTGTGTATCTTCTTCTCGAAGCCACCTTTAAAATTTTGAAAATGTATGGAGTCACCAAGGTAGATGCATCCTCAAAAAACGTTCTGAGCTCCTGCTACCTTCAGAAGTTTGGCTTCTTCATTTTGGGAATGAATAATCTTCAGAGTCCTGGCACATGCACCAAAATGTTATCACAAAATCTGACCTTGATAGGCTGCTCATCATGTAGACTCTGAGTAACTCTTTCAAACCAATATTTTGGCTAAGGCTTAGCCTCCTCAACCTAAGAGGGCTCTCTTGATAGGTTTAAGATTTCTGATTAATGATTAGATGGCTAACTCTAGGAATAAAAGGATAAAAATGTATAACTGGTTGAATCAAATATTAGCAAACATCTATTGGGCTATGGAGTCAAATTATTTTTTGAAAAAACATCATGATCTGTCAAACGTGGAAGTCAAGGCACTTAGAGTCTAGGTTTACAAGTGAAAACAGTAACGGAGTGAAAAAAGCACAGTCTACAAGCATGTGAAGGAAGTTAGAGAAATTTTCGATGAATTCTAAGTAACACATGTTCATACCACTGAAAATAGATAATTTAAAAAGGCCATGGTAATATAAAACACATAAACTCCTTGTGAATCTTGAGTAGTAAACTGATCTATGTATTAAGTTGAAAAATATCCATTCACATACAATAACACAAATGCTTTGCTAATGAGAATTCCAACCTTTAGGAATTCGACCTTATGCCTCATATAGAGCCTTTACATTTCTTGGATTCCATCATCCATCATTGGGAGAATTTGAATTTCTAAAATTGACACCTATCTACTACTAAAACAAACTCTTAATTACAAACTGACAGCTAACTGTCTTCTAGGAGTTCTAATACAAATAGGAGTGAAACTCCTTAACATGTCTCAAACAACCTTATCCAAAATTTAAATACCGTATTTGACAGCTACTAATCCATGTCTTCAACCTTTATGATGCCTCTAGATTTGTGGTGAACCCTACTGATTCATGACTTAACTGCCCTAGAAACTAGGAGACACGGTTTCCTGAATTTTAGCCCTTACCTCCATGCTTGTCTTCGAACATTCTTTGCTAGCCTTGATGACTATATTGTATATGTAACATGTGTTAACATTCCATAAAATCTTCAATCCTTCCACCTGTGAAAAAAGAAGCCTTCGAAAAAATTAAAAGGAGAGGGAATATGATTGCGCTACAAAAACAACCTGTTTTCATAGTGCAGCTTTTTATACCACTATAAAAACATTCCTTTGACCATTATTTTTCTTGCTTTTCAACCTAGAATTTCATTTATGACCTTGATCTTTCCATTTACAATACTAAACTCTAAAGACTAGAAGTTCTTACCTCCCAATTTCATGCAAAAATGCCAAAACTTCACCTTCAGTAGTTTCATAGCGCGCTACGAAACTGCTGTGTGTACTCCTTTAACACAGTTTTTTCAAAAATCTATAGTTTTGGAGATATTTAAGATATTTTTAAGGATTTATATCAACAAAAAAAAGCTTTAATGGAGATGTTCTTCTTCAAAAATATCTTTATCTCCATGACAAAACTGATTCAAGGATTCACCATTTTTGCCCTGTTTCATTTTTGCTGCAACTATATTTCTAGGTCTTCAATCTACCTCCTCAGTTTCCTATTGGTGGCCCTTAACTGAGCATTCGTCATTCTCACATATCTAGCCTCTTTAATTGCAGGAATAGTCCAAGTAAAGTATTGAGCTTCACTAGTTATTGTTTCTGGTTTAGAAACCTTCTCATGTTCCCATAGAGCTTTTATCCTCTTAAAATTTATCTTTTCAGCAACATGCCTTCTTGCTCTCTTCCTTAGTCTAGAAATTTAATAATTTTCTGATTTCAAATTTTGTTCCATTTCTTCATAGCTAGTTTTTTCTGTCTGAGTGGAAATTACTTTGTCTTTGTCACCTTCAGGTATTGGTGATGAAAGGTCTATGAATTCTTCCTGAACAGTGGAAGCTTCCTCTGTTTCTCCTAATTCAACATTGGACTCTTCCATCTTTTTAGATTTCCTAGTTAAAGGCTTTCTTGGCTTAAACACAAATGCTGCAACCTCATCCTCAAATTCCAGCTTCTTAGAAGATTTCATCTTCTTAGGTTTTCCTTCATCAAATTTTATGAAATCTTCCTGTACGAAAGGGGATTCTTCAATATCAATGGCTTCCAAAATATCATTTAAGTTACCCTTTAAGCTTGGACTTTCTTTTGAGATCACTGATTTACCTTTCTCCTTTTCAATTTGACTTCTAGTCAATATCCTTTGACCTGGTTTATCAACTAACTGTTCTTGTGTCATTTCTCTAACTTCAGCTATCTTTTCTTTTGTAGGTTGGCGAATCTCAATACTAACCACTGATGCTTTACTCACTTGATTTTTCACCTACTTTCTTGGTTTAAGCTTGACAAATATTTTTGACCTGGTCACTACAAGCTTACTGGTTTCTACTGTTGGGGTTTCTTTAGCCTTGGTGCTAATGCCTGCACCTTGGTTTTCCATTCCAAAACCACATAAAAAAAAATGAAGACCATTCTTTGTGGATATTTTTAAGTTCATGTAAAACTATCAGTTTAATTAGGTCATGATGGAAAAGGAAAGTTTCACATCCTTGATTTTTCATTTCCACTTTATCTACCATCTTAGCTATACTTCGATACAGGAAGAAAGGAAAATCTAAAGAAATCATGCCAGTGAAATGCAACAGGAGTTTAAAATGATACGAATATACTTTATGATATCTTCCCTCATAGGTAAAATACCTTTGAATGTTGAAGATCAAGTTGGCATAGATGTCTTTGATGTCTTTGATGTAGTTCCTTGGAGTTTCCTTGGTTAAGTTTGTTTCTGCAAACTATAGCTTCATAAATACCTTACATGGTTCCATATCAAATTTGAAACTTTTGAACCATCTATCTTGCCCCCTAGGAATCTCTGTCACCAAAGCTATGATCTCAGGGGTTATTGCCAAATTTAGAATTCCAATTTTTGAATTTGAACTAGTGAAATGAAGAGAAAATTCTTTTGACACTTGACTGTGTCCTCCCTGCAATTTTTCACAAAATCTCCAACACCCTATTTTCTTGAAAGCCTCCATCACTGATTTATCTTTGACTAAAGCCTCTGTGCTTTCAAGCTCTGTTCTTAAACAATGACCAGACCTGTGATTTTTTCTTTCTTCTGTCATCTTTGACTCTGAATTCCTGTAACAAATAAGCCTTGCTTGAATTTTTGTTTATCAGCCTCGCTTTCCAATAGTAGTCAGCCTTGCTTGCTAATGGTGATCAGCGTCACTTGCAAAATCGATGAGAGAAGCTTTGGTAAGAGATTAACATGAGCTTAGCATTCAAAGAAAATTTTCTTGAGTGTTTGCATGAAAAATGCAATAAGAAACCCACCAATCCTTTCGAATTTGAAATTACCTATCATGATGACCCCTATATTCGAAATGATGAAATTGAATGGTTGCATGCCTTAGAAATGACTCCTAATTGACACCTAATGATGAAAAATTAACGAAATCAGACTGAATTGGTGATTTGACAAGAATTGCTATGAATTCATGATTTCGTAGCGTGTTTAGTTAAATTTCAGGGTTTTGCACTACGAAAATAACAATGTTTTCGTAGTGCAAAACAAACTTTTTCAACTGTCTGCACTACGAAAACATGGTTTCGTGGCTAATTCAATTTTTTTTTTTTTTATGGTTTGAAATTTGACTTCTAAAGAGGGTTGTATGACCTTTAAAACATGAATGAAGTTGTTTAAGATTTATTTGGACATAAAAATGAGAGTTTGAGACTCTAACCCTATCACCTATCCTTTAAAACATAAAATGATCATAACACCTATCTAAGACCATAAATAGAAATTATGTAAACTATCCAAGTTTAGAAAAAAAAATTTATAGTGATAACAGGTGAGCCTCCTCACCCTAGATGCCACACATTGTTGAGGTGACTTCCTAGTGGATATTCCTCCTTCAAAACTGTGATGTCATTGTTGGCTTCCCTCCTCCTTGTAGTAGCACTGTTGACTTGGTCAACTGGGACTGATCCACTTGAAATGCCTCCTTTCACAATAAGGGTTCTTCAATCTAGTTCTCATATGTGTCTCTAGGCTGATCCTTGTTCACATTGAGATAGTTTACTTGGGTGATCTCTTCCTCCTCAAGAATGCATGTTGAATTAGTCAAAATTAACTTTTTCCACATCGATTTCGCCCTTGTTCACACTTGAAAGTGTAAAATACAGATCCTAAGGTGATCTCCTTCCTCATTAAGGTGGAATTTATTCATATATTTATTTTTCATGGGCCTCCTTACCCATTTATTCCTCTCCTAAGAGAAAACAACAAAATCTAATATTCCAATTCGCTTGTATGCAAATTTTGGAATATTACATATTCACTAGGTACTTCAAAGCCGAATGATCTGTAAACATTTTGAAGTGTCCCCCTAACAGATAATGCCTATAATTCTATAATGCATAGACCATGGCCAATCCCTCCCACTCCATGGTGGAATATTTGTGCTCCGCACTTGAGAGTTTTCGACTAGTGAATGCAATTGGGTGATCAATGTCTCCCTCACTAGGCTGTGTAAGGACAACTCCTAGGGAAATTCCGAAAGCATCAACGTGGACATGAAATAATTTCGCACAATCAAGAAAAATAAGGATAGGTGTAGAGATCATCTTTTCCTTGAGGAGCTCAAAGTTCCTTTGACACTCATCATCCCAAAAGAATGAAACATCCTTCTTAAATAGTTTTTCCACAGGGGCTATGATCAACGCGTATCCCTGAATGAACTTTCTGTAGTATCCCATATGTCCGAGGATCGAACATAGCTGCTTCTCAGTCATGGGGACTGTCAGCTTGATGATCACGACAAATTTTGTAGGGTTCACCATTATCCATTGTTAACAAACTATATGTCCGAGCAAGATTCCGAAAGGCACACAGAAGATACATTTCTTGATTTTTAGAGAAATTTGGTGCTTCCAATAGGCATCCAACATCATGCGCAGGTTCGAAACGTGTGTCTTTACTAAGCCAAAGACAATCCAATCATCAAATTATACCTCCAGAAATTTATGAATGAACTCTTTGAATACGGTGACTACTACTCGTGAGAATATGGCAGGAGAATTTTTATGCCCAAATGGCATGACTGTATACTGAAGGTGTTGTCGTTCCTAGAGAAAGCCTTGAGTTGTGAAAGACCGAGTGCCTAGGAAATATTTATATATCAACGAGCGTATGGTATAACAGGGGGAGTTATCAACAAAAGGCTCTCATGCTATCTCCTGAAAACAAGAAATATTAGTTTGAATGGGACCAAAACCTTCAGAAACTTGACACAGGGAAAGGAATACTGCAGAGGAAATATGTGAGGAACTCTAATACAAATGCATCAGACAGTTCAGAGGCATCTTACTGTAAAGAGGGCCGATTCAAAAGATGCGTCACAGAAATAGATAATCAGAAGGTGTTTACTGCGTAAGCAAGATGTAAGATGATACTAACTGTCATTGAGATGAATATCTAGATACACAATATCACCATGTAATGGGCTTACCAATTTAAGAATCCATACATGACAATAGCTTTTTAAAAATAACCTCCCAAAGAAGCTAATATAGTAGAAATATGGTTGAAGTGAAAAGTGAAACACTATATCATGCTTGAGCCATATTTAAAGCGCTTGACTAATTCGAGCATGGGTATCAACTAGGATAAATCCATACCAAAAACCAGTGAGCCACTCGCATTCCAGAAACATGATACAAGAAAGGCGGATGAAACGAAATGAACAATTAAATTAGCACATATAAGAGAAAGTTACACACTGTGAGACACCAAAGACCAGAATCCTCTTTAAAGACGGAACTCCTCCTCACTGAAACCCAACGAGTTCTGTACATTCATATAAGAGTTTTTACAAAATGCATACAAACATTCTCTCACCGCATAATTTTCTGATAAAATCTGGAACCTCAATAATCTGCTCTTGGGGAGTTTTATAGAAGAAAAATAAAACTTAGTAAAGGAAATGGATGATGAACATTTAATTTGCCTCATTAAGACAGGATGGCGGAAACGTGCACGCCCACACTTCTTGATGACTCTGTAGTGTTGTATGTACTTTATGGCCTGCTTTCTGAAATAAATGCACTAGGTGGAAGTCTCTTCAGGAACACAGTAGAGGAATAAAAACCACATGGGCAGTCTGTCCTTCCCTAGAAAGAAAATTATGTTGAAATGCAACCTTGAGGGTATTTATTTTTGTGCATAGACCTTCTGAGTGATATACGGGGTCTTCGATCTGGTATTCTATCTTCAAATGGTTAGGTTAAGGCTCAAAAATCTTCAATTATACACCTTTAAATCTCTACCTTTCACTGATACTCTCTGTCTGCAATATTAAAGTCTCTGATCGCGAAATTTGCACTTTGAATGACTCTGGAGGGTTTTGACAGAGTTTAACCCTGCTTATTTAATGGAGGTCATGTCATAACAGCTTCCCAGGCCTTTCTCCATAATTATAGCCTCTGAAAAATGGTCCTTTCCGGTGTTCTCTGTTACTGTAATTGAGACTGTGAATCATGGCGGTTTACCGCCACTCATAACCTGCAAAACACACAAAATCGTCAAGAAAACAAATGCATGGGAAACTGGATGCAACAGGGATAGCGAGGATGACAGTGCAGCATGGTGAAATGGTGGAAAAATGGCCTGGTAAAGGTTGGAGGGATGCAGAAAATTTAAACGCAAACGATGGAAATTTAACCTTCGAATGGAAATAAATGAGGGGAGGAAGAAAATGTGACAAAACTCGTGGATGGATGACGGGGCGGAAGGCACGTGTCAATGGTGGGCAGGAAATTAATATGGACCATCCGATATCAGGAAGAGATCAATGGCTGAGAGCACGTTGGAGAGCGACAGAAGGTGGGCCAGGGGCACTGTTTGCCGAGTTTATCGCCTGAGCATCTCGGCAACACGATCACCATCGGATGGCACGCCCCAGATCGGACGGCGCACAACAATATCGTGCCAGGTTTGTAGACGAATGTTAATGTGTGATGGAGGGAGGTTTATGAATAGTGCGTGGGGCCACATGTCATGTAATGAGTGGAATCACTTCGAAACGAGAAATACCGCCTACCCCTCGAAAGGTGGTGCGATGAAAACTGGCGGGTTTATGATCAGTGCTTTGGTGCGGGGACCACAAAGGTGGGTGAGCTGCGGACCATTGATTTTTGAGTTGATCGGATGATGGAAAGTTGATCGAAGTGGTAAATGGGTTGGGCCATGGGCGCGACACTGATCTATGAAGGCCATCCGATCTGTACAGATCGACGGATAATATTACGCCCGATATCCACCTGCAATAAGCACTCTCCGGGCTAGTGCTTGGTCAAGCACCCAGGTCACATGGAGAAAAATACTGAGGGGTCTAGGGCTGAAAGGTGTTAGGCCTTAAATATGTTAAAATGTGTGCTTTCGGCCCTTTTATATGAAATTTTGAGTTTAGAGGAGGGGAACGATAGGCGGAAAAAGGATTTTTTAGGCCAAACAAAGTGGGCTTAAAGGGGATTTCTTGTCAAAATTTAATAGGTGGCTGACATGATCAACATTAGCTCCACCTGGGGATGACACGTTCATCCTTGGGCGTGTCGAGAACTTTGCAGACCACCTACATCATCAATTTTCACAGACAGGAAAAATAAACCTATTCTACTTCTACCCTTATTACTCGATGAGACCAGATTAAACTGTTGGTCTCATATTTTCTCTACCTAAACTACCTCTGCTAGGATTAAACTGTCTAGCAGATTTTTTCTCTACATTCTAAAACAAAAATTGAAAAACATCCAAGCCAGGATTAGACTGTCTAGCTTGTTGGACTTTGTAGAAGTTAAAAAAACTAACTACATGCTCACAGACTGAGCTTTATTGAGCTTTTCCTACCTACCCTACTTTAACTGAATTATTTACAAGTCTAGCTTACAAACATTGTCTTCTAATGCAACCATTCCATCAAGTGATCCCATGACTGGTATGTTTCGCCCAGCTCCTTGAGCAGGCCGGATAGGTAGGGTTGCTCCCACTCTTTATGTTCTTCTTCAGCAGCTTCAAAAAAATTTCTTTCTGTCCGCAACATTCTGCTTAAAAAGACCTTTGATCCTTCTTTAAATTTTTGCAGGAAATGAGCATAAGGATCATGAAAAGATACCTGGTTATGAATATTTGGCAGGCAGGCTTCAACCAGGATATCTTCTTCTTCCATTGGATTGAGAAGAAGACTCTCTTGGGGTAGAGTGTCTCCTTCATTTTCTGAACCAAAGGACTCATCGTACATTGCTGCTGAGTCCTCTTGAAGCTCTGACATGTTTTGCACTGTTGGAGAATTTGAGCTAATCCAAGCCTCCATATATTCTGCCACAGGATCAATGAACACATGATGTACACCTTTTTATTTCAGGCCTTCCATGAATGGTAGGCTGTCTTTATCCCGGGCCGCTTTGATTTCTGCATCTTCCACTTCATTTTCAATGTGGCTCTTCAGAATCGGATCGTTTTCTTCTTGTAATCTGAAAGGCAGTGGAATATCTTCTCTTTTAAGGGGAGGGAGACTTTCCAAAAAGGCTCTCAGGTCTCTGAACTGATATGATTTTTCTTGTGAGTTCAGAAATTTGATCTCAGCTTCATATCTTTCAACCACCAATTCTAGAAATATTTTCTTAAGCACAGGTTTAACACTTGAGCTAAGAAGAAGAATAGCTCATGGAAGGTCCTCCACTTTCAGTTTTGCCAAGCCACGTGACATTTCATCTCGACACTCTGTTATGAAACTTGGATGCATTTTTGCAAACTGCTCAGAGTCTTCCATTGGTGAAGTGGCTTGGTCTTCAGCATGGCTGATGCTGTACTGTGACATGGTCTCCCATTGGAGTCTCATGAAACCAAGATAATCAGTGGCTTATTGATCACCAGTGGAGTATTTTAATCATTTAGGAACTGTGGAGTCGCCAAGGTGAGGGATCTACAACTCTCAACTCTCCATACTCTCCTACTTGAAGAGTGAATTAGGTTTTGTCGAGGCCCAGGGATTTAAATTTTTTCAACTTCATTCCTCGGCAACGACGCTAGAAATATGTTTTCATTCCTAGAGACAACCTTGATTTGTGAAAGACCAGTGCCTAGGACATCTTTATATAGCAAGGAGCGTATGGTATAACAGGGGGAGTTATCAACAAAAGGCTCTCATGCTATCTCCTGAAAACAAGAAATATTAGTTTGAATGGGACCAAAACCTTCAGAAACTTGACACAGGGAAAGGAATACTGCAGAGGAAATATGTGAGGAACTCTAATACAAATGCATTAGATAGTTCAGAGGCAACTTACTGTAAAGAGGGCCGATTCAAAAGATGCGTCACAGAAATAGATAATCAGAAGGTGTTTACTGCGTAAGTAATATGTAAGATGATACTAACTGTCATTGAGATGAATATCCAAATACACAATATCACCATGTAATGGGCTTACCAATTTAAGAATCCATACATGACAATAGCGTTTTAAAAATAACCTCCCAAAGAAGCTAATATAGCAGAAATATGGTTGAAGTGAAAAGTGAAACAGTATATCATGCATGAGCCATATTTAAAGTGCTTGACTAATTTGAGCATGGGTATCAACTAGGATAAATCCATACCAAAAACCAGTGAGCCACTCGCATTCCATAAACATGATACAAGAAAGGCGGATGAAACGAAATGAACAATTAAATTAGCACATATAAGAGATAGTTACACACTGTGAGACACCAAAGACCAGAATCCTCTTTAAAGACAGAACTCCACCTTACCAAAACCAAATGGGCTCTATACATTCATATAAGAGTTTTTACAAAATGCATACAAAAATTCTCTCACCGCATAATTTTCTGATAAAATCTAGAACCTCAGTAATCTGCTCTTGGGGAGTTTTATAGAAGAAAAAGAAAACTTAGTAAAGGAAATGGATGATGAACATTTAATTTTCCTCATTAAGATAGGATGGCGGAAATTTGCACGCCCATATTACTTGATGACTCTATAGTGTTGTATGTAATCTATGGCCTACTTTCTGAAATAAATGCACTGGGTGGAAGTCTCTTCAGGAACACGGTAGAGGAATAAAAACCACATGGGCAGTCTTTCCTTCCCTAGAAAGAAAATTTTGCTGAAATACAACCTTGAGGGTATTTTTTTCTGTACATGGACCTTCTGAGTGATCTACGGGGTCTTCGATCTGGTATTCTGTCTTCAAATGGTTAGGTTAAGGCTCAAAAATATTCAATTATATGCCTTTAACTCTCTACCTTTTACTGATACTCTCTGTCTGTAATATTAATGTCTCTAATCACGAAATCTGCACTTTGAATGACTCTCGAAGGTTTTGACAGAGTTTAACCCTGCTTCTTTAATGGAGGTCATGTCGTAACAGCTTTCTAGGCCTTTCTCCATAATTCTAGCCTCT
Organism: Pinus albicaulis; assembly: GCA_034641835.2. Classification (NCBI taxonomy): domain Eukaryota; kingdom Viridiplantae; phylum Streptophyta; class Pinopsida; order Pinales; family Pinaceae; genus Pinus; species Pinus albicaulis. Next base: position 932,892,263 of record CM076574.1, on the reverse strand, counting down.
AAAAAATGGTCCTTTTTGGTGTTCTCTGTTACTGTAATTGAGACTATGAATCATGGCGGTTTACCGCCGCTCGTACCCTACAAAACACACAAAATCGTCAAGAAAAAAAATGCATGGGAAACTGGATGCAGCGGGGATAGTGAGGATGACAACGCAACATGGTGAAATGGTGGAAAAATGGCTTGGTAAAGGTTGGAGGGATGCAGAAAATTTAAACGAAAACGATGGAAATTTGACCTTCGAATGGAAATAAATGAGGGGCGGAAGAAAATGTGACAAAAATTGTGGACGGATGACGGGGCGGAAAGCACGTGTCAATGGTGGGTAGGCAAGTAATCTGGACCGTCTGATATCAGGAAGAGATCGACGGCTAAGAGCACGTCGGAGAGTGACAGAAGGTGGGCCAAGGGCACTGTTTGCCGATTTTATCACCCGAGCATCTCGGCGACGTGATCATCGTCGGATGGCATGCCCCAGACCGGGCGGCGCACAACGATATCGTGCCAGGTTTTTGGATGAACGTTAATTCTCAATGGAGGGTGGTTTATGAATAGTGCATGGGGCCACGTGTCATGCAATGAGTGGAATCACTCCGAAATGAGAAATACCGCCTACACCTCGAAAGGTGGTGCTATGAAAATTGGCGGGTTTATGATCAGTGCTTTTGGTGTAGGAACCACAAAGGCAGGTGAGCTGCGGACCATTGATTTGCGGGTCGATCAGATGGTGGACAGAAGATCGGAGTGGTAAACGAGTTGGGCCACGAGCGTGACGCTAATCTATGAAGGTCGTCTGATCTGTACAGATCAACGGATAATATTGCGCCCGATATCCACCTGTGATAAGCACTCTCCGGGCTAGCACTTGGTCTAGCGCCCAGGTCATGTGGAGAAAAATACTGAGGGGTCTAGGGCCAAAAGGTGCTAGGCCTTAAATATGTTAAAATGTGTGCTTTTGGCCATTTTCTATGAAATTTTGAGTTTAGAGGAGGGGAACGATATGCGGAAAAAGGATTTTTTAGGCCAAATAAAGTGGGCTTAAAGGGGATTGCTTTTCAAAATTTAATAGGGGGTTGACATGATCAACAGAAGGGATCCCCATTCAGTGGAAAATGTGGTTTTGCTGCGATATTCAGATGTGATTCTGATTTGATGGTACTCGGAGAACCCATTAGTGAATGAATGCGCCTCCTGGCCTCCTATGTTATCCAGGATCTCATCAGAGAATGGTGTAGGAAATGGATCATGCACACAGGAAACATTCAACTTGTGAAAATCTATGCAGATTCAGATTTACACATTCATCTTCTTTTCCTGAACCACCATAAGACTCACCCAGTCTGACTGTTTGACCAGTTAGATGATACCTGCAGTGAGAATTTTATCAATTTCCTCCCTAAACTTCTTCTTATACTTAGGGTTCAGTCGATAATGGCGTTGCTTTACTGGGCGCACATTTGGTTTCAGAGTGATGCGCATAATTCCTAAGTCCCTCGTGATCCCCTTAATCTCCGAAAAATTTGTCGGAAATAAGTCTTGATATTCCGTGAGTAGTTTCACAATCTTGCCTACTATCTCATCATCCCAGTAGTCCCCAATTTTAATGAACTTGGGTTGCTCTTCCGTACCAATGCTAACTTCTCGTAGCTTTAGAGGTTTCGTAACATCCACAGTGTAACAGAGGTCCTGAAACTATGTGTTCCCCCTCTGATTATGGGATCGAGGCATTGTGTAGATATTCATCACACTCTTCTATGGTGATATTGTGGCAGTTGACAATATCTTGCATTTTTATTTCCCATGTGGGTATTTCGCATGGTGCCTAGGGGCTGGATTCACCAAATACAAAGGTATCGATATCTTGTAGATCTTCATTAAGCGCCTCCAATCCTCCTGTTAACCCGAATGTCCCAAAAAATCTGTTCTTTAAGGTTTCCCACTAGTGTGTGCATTGATGTAGATCTGCATCTAGGTACCATGCGGTGGCAATTGGTCCCAAGGCATGAATAAACAAGTGAACCCATTCTTCTGTAGTATGATCACACCATTTCTCCATCCAGGCGAACAAATGTTGACGCGGATCCCTTGGGCCGAGAAATATCTTGACGCACACGTCCGTTGGAGGCTTAAATAGTAGGACCATCATATCCTGACATTCCTCCTATTCTTGGAATTCCCCCTTATGTGTGTCCCACCATCTTGCAGTCATTGCGCGCAGAGCTAGGTTAAGGGCCCATAACCTTCGGTCTCTTGGAACCTTAGCTTCAAATGTCTGCAAAAATTATTTTATACTACTGGAACCATCAAAGTAGGGTAGTTCTCTTACCTTGGAGGATATCCAATGAAATTCCCAGGTGATTCGCAGGCATCACAGCTCAGAGACATCATGCAGCTGATTTTTGCAATTTTCCATTTCCTCGTCGAAGTCGAAGAATCATTTTCTATCTCTTTCACAGCAAAGCACACCATCAGATGTAGGATTACTCTAGTCTTCATCCCTCACAGTTAACTTATAGATTTGATCCACCTCTTCTTCCTGACACACTAGCTCTGTATACCTCTCTCCTTCTGCTGGATCTAGCGGTACTATCACCTGTGTTTGTTCACTTTCAAATGCCATTCTCCTCTTTTTTAAATTGATAATACCACCCATATCTATGGCACAGTCCAATCCTAGGAGCACAGGATAGGGGTTTGCATCTTCTACAATCTGAAATACCTCAAAGTCAACCTGAACCTTGACCCTTGTGACGTCTACCATGATCTTTGATAATCTTCCTAATGGTATGATCTTCTACTAATTATCCATGCATTGTTCAATAGTGGACCATTCTAACTTAGGTTCTCCCATTCGCTGCTAGGTTTTCTTAGGTATTACGTTTGCATCTAAGCCCAGGTCTAGAATAACCTGATCCATCTCATAGTCACCAATCTGCATAGTTAACCGCATCTCCCCTACTAGTGCGTCTCTTATGCTTATACAATTTGTGTACGTCCTTAATTTCCATAGCTAGGGTTTTTATTTTTGCGCAATTGTCTATTAAATCTTGGAGGTTTTCTACGGCCTTTTAGTTGCATAGCAGCTTCATGCATGCCTACTGGAATGGTTTGACCTCATCATCTATTTTGAGGTTTGCGGGGATTTGAGGAGTATATGTCATAGCCTTAGCAAAGTCTTGGCGAGCAGCGACAAAGGTTTCTTTTGCCTTCTGTAAGTCCAAACATTCTTGTTTAATAGCTGCATTTCGAATAAGAGGCTCTGCCTTAGCTTTCTCCGTAGCTCCTTCGGTGGACATGCCACTTTGTGTTATCAAATTGACACTTGGTCCTTCATCTCGAGGCTCCACCTTGACCCTTTGTACATTTTGTGTAGGTGTCTACTGCTTCTCCTACATCTTGGCTACCAGAATCAAGCAATCTTCGATCACATGATCCAACTGTCTACAGTATCTACGAGATTTTCTCACAGGGTTCGTGCAATTCCTTGCAAAGTGCCCTATTTCTCCACAGTTATAGAAAATCAGTTGTCCTCTCCCCCTACTTGTGCTCCCACCTCGTCCTCCTCCTCTACCCCTAGCTGGGAAGAGACCTATGCCCAAGGGGTATCTTCGCAAGGATGGATCTGATTGTACCTTATATAGATTCGCTCGATCTATCATTAGATCATATGTCTCGCAGTTCTGTTCATCATGGCCTATAGATCTGCATAACCTGCACCATTATTGCTTTATTTCTAGGACATATGTGGCAATGCAGGGGTAGTGGTTTGTATCATGTAGCCTAGCAAAATGACAATCATCACACCACAACACCGGTCCACTTGGCCCTGCATCTTCCCTAGGACGTAATGGGCTGGGTCCCCCTGCCTGCATGTAGTCTGCTAACAGAGGATAGTTATCTTTGGTGTGGCCATTCACACTACATCATATGCACCATATTTTAAGGTTAACCTCTATTCCTTGCTCCTTTCGTAGATTCTAGATCTCCATGTGCATTGCTTTTAGCTGGCCTTGTACTTTTTGTACTCCTAACTAGGTATCATCCCTTGGTGCAGCCTCCAGCTTCATAGCAATCTCCAAGGCATTCTCCTGCAACTCAATGGCTTGATGACCCATTAGTATGCGCAGGTGGGGTAGTAAAATAGCAATGAACCATTCTGTGTGTTTTCTGTCATCATACAGAAATCCTACTTCTCTATTTACCTTCTTTAACCGTTGGCCAGCCTCCCATACATACTCGGTCAGTCCTTGCTTGAAATCTTTCAGATCGTTCATTATCTGAGAGTAGGACTTAGGCTTCTTGAGCTGCTGCTTCAAGGCATTCTTAATTTCCTCGATGGTCATGTTTGCATGCTAGTCAATGTATCCCATATACCAATCCAAGCCCCTTCCTTCAAAGGCCAGGGATAGCTACACCCTTTTTATAGCATCACTGGCTACATTCTGCGCAGTCTATACCGATCCTGTGCCGAACCAGAACCGATCCATATCTTCATCCCCTACAACCTTGAATGTGGGTAGCTTCATGTGTGAGGCCATATCATATTCCAGTGGTGGTGGAGGTAAGTTATTACCCCTATGAGGGTTCAATGGGGGCGTAGACAGAGAGCTATGCGTAGCAGAATTCCTTACTACTGTTAGCCACCTATAAAATTTGTTATAGAAAAAGGTGGCTAAGACTTTTTGAGCCTTCAAGGAACAAATTTCATTGCTAAAAATTGTTGACTCTTGAAGACTCTAGAAGGCCTCATGCCTCTGTCCAAAATCTTCACTACTGTTCCCATTTTATACTCAGAAGTTCTGCTGATTTCATGAGAAGAAACTGCTGAAAAACCATCATTTTCCCCCTTATCCCACTCAAAACTAACCTTCATCTTGCTCCCCTTTTTCTCCATAAAACTCCTTTTTTTCATTATTCCCCTTCTGCCCCTCATGAAAATCACTTTTACAAAGTTAAAGACTCACTCTTTAACCTTATCGACACCCCCAAAGCCATTGAAAAACTTGAAAATTTTCATGAAAAATACATATTCTTGCATAAAGGCTTAAGGCCCCTTGGGCTAAGTCCTAACCACTTCCCCTCCATGTGCCTCAGGATTAGAACCAAGCGCTAACTCTTCTCGGTCCTTATTGCGTTGCCCTTAGCCCCTCCTTTCTAGCCCCCCGTCGTATTATCCTCCATACACTCCAAGGTCCCGCATTCGGGCACCAAGCCGCTTCGTAAATAATATTTTAAACCTTGGTTTATATTAAAAAATTATCGACTTTATTATTTTATAAAATTTCCGCCGGTTCCAATTTTAAATCATTCCACATCGTTGATCTAATTTGAAGATCGGACGGCGCGGAGTCCATCTCTCCTGTAGTCCCCACATTCCACTCACCATTCTGAAAACCGCGTGGTATCTATCACACCACCTTTGGGGCGAGGGTAGTTATTCCCAATCGGCAGCGATTCCATACGCTGGCCGATGCATGTCCTATGCATTATTTGAAAACCACCCCCCATCGTGTGTTAAACATTAGATGTGGACCCTGTGCGATATTGGCGTCCACCGTCCGATCTGGGGCAGGCCATCCAATGGCTATCGCTCACCGAAGATGCCCGACAGTTAACCGGGCTATGGCGTGACATCCAATTAATTTCCACCGTCGATCTGATCTACAGATCGATGGTTCATATCTCATCGCCCACTTTCGTTGCCCAGTCAACATTTCCCGTTTTGACTTTCCATTTTCCACTCCTGACCGTCGATCTCTGCACGATCGACGACCTTGATTCAAAATTTTCTTTCGCCTTCACTACACCTTCTCCCGATTAATCCTGACTGTTGGATGATGCCATCCAACGTCCATGCTTCCTCCACATGTCCTCCATAGCAATAAACCTATATATGTAGGATTTTCTAATAGTTTTTGTATTGTGCAGGGTTTCTATGGTTTTTTCGCCATAACTCAGGAAATTTCAAAGGCGGAGGGTGACGATCCTCCCACCCCCAATTCAGCAAAGAAAATCTTTCGCAGGATCGAGATTCATGTTTCATCAGTGTTTCTTTAGGAATTGATGCCATATCGCCCTTGCGCAGCCCTATACATCAGCATAAGCCATGAATCAGGCGCAGTCAGAGAGTATCAGTGACAAAGACCAAAATTTATCAGAACAGAGGATTAAAAGATAGATTTTGTGGGGATCATGGCTAAGAACAATTATCAAAATCCTAATCCCCAAGTAAAACGCAGTTTAAAGAGAATCTGAAGTGTTTCATCAATAGGAAAACCTCCACCGCCACAAATGAGGCAAATTGATCCCTGTAGCTACCACGATGCCACCTGTGCCTCAAAGTATTCAATCAAAGGCCAAATTTATTGATCAGGATTAGATATTTGTCTCAAAACACAGCCAAAGAGGTAACTCTGCCAAGGAAATTAATGACAAACATCTGCAGAGTTACTTCGACGCCACAAAGAGCCTCAAAGGTCAGCAAAAGTTCCCACCGAGCTTAAACTTTATGTAAAACATTTAATATATAGTGCACCCATGTAAGTTTCTTCATTGAGCCCCTCAAAGGCCAAGAAGCCATTAAGTCTGTGTTAATTGTAATTGGAGATCTTTTATTAGATCTCACCTCCTCATTCTTCCATATATACTTCTGCAGAAGATGAGTGAGGGGTTGGTTAATTAGGTTGTTGAAAATTGTAATGTAAATTGAGCTTGAGACTTCTATCTGTAAATAGTGTTCACTAGCCCTTGAAGCTCTTTTTGTGTTAGATTAGTTAGGATGGATAGTGAAGATGATTACTGAACTAAAACATTGGACCTGAGTACTATAACTGGTTTGACATCAATAAACAAGCTGTTTATTGGGATCCTGGTCTATATCACTGTAGAAGTGCCCCTTTCTTTGTTATTGTTTTTCCTTCTATGTATGTCATATTGTTCACTATTATCTGATAAAGACCAACATTTATAGAGTTAGGACCTACTGTATGTCAGTAACCTTCTCTGACTGAAAATATTTATCTCAATTTTTTCCTCCAATTTGTTTATTTAAGAACGATTTAATACAATTTAAGCAGTTAGGAATGCTGGAGTTCCCTCATCCTACTGTTTGCTTTAAAGATTGTTTCTTGAAAGTTATTTTCCTTATTTTCTTATTAAATTTAGACTAGAAAAGTGATGGTTTTCCTTGTTTCTAGCTTCTTTTCTCCAAAGGCAGATTTTGAAAGTTTCCCTTGGTGTTGACTGAAAGCAGACTAGGTTTAAAAGTACTTTATCTGATATTAAGTTTACACTCTGTCTTCTCTTATATGTTTTCATACTTTTTGAAGGTAATTATGTGGATTACTGGATTGTCTGTCAATTAAGCAGCTTTAATACAAACCTACCCGAGAGGTCAATGGTTAGCCCTGCCCTTGGTTGGTTTTAAATAGTTACTTAAGAGGCTTTTCTTGTTTGGATTGACTATAAATCCTTTGTGAAATTATTATCAGTTTCCACCTCTCCAACACTTTATTGTTCCCATTCCATCATTATAATCTCAATAATCTTGTGATGTAGATGACTTGCCCCTTGGATCACTCTTGATGTTGTTGTTCAATTAAAGCCCTGTTATGACTCCATAGCCCAATGGACTAAAAACCAACGTTATATCTATATTTTTAGCCTAATTGTTCCATTCACTTGAAACTTCTCACCTTTGAAACTCTTTTCACTTAGGACTTTCCACCTCAAGCAGTATTCATGCTCAACCATCCAAAAAACAAAACAAACCCTTGGCCTTCATAACTAGCCTAATATTATTACCACAAACTTCAAATACAAATCCATCTTAGAACTTATTGGAAATATCCCTCTCCGGATTCAGGAGGGCTAGATCCTAGAATCCCAAATTCGGTTGAAACGATGTTGTTTATGTGATCGAACTTTGCCAATATTGTTGATTACAGATTCCTTATATTTCTAGCGACTCCACTGGGGACGAACCCATAATCATTTTCATTTTCTAAAACTTTAAGAGTAAAATGCAACCTTTTTCAAGCACTACCAAGAACTGGCAATCATGATGAAACTTGTTTGAATCTGTGACAAACTAGTTGAACCCTAGGATTCTCTTAAGACTTTATCTAACATTGAATGATCAGCTAGCTTAGCCATAAGAGTAAACAGTCTTTGTCTCATAACCATAGCTAAGTTTTGAAACAGAGTTAGGATATTCTTAAAAACCATACAACTAAAAGATAACTCAGAAAAAACCTAAAAATATTTCAGATTGGTATCCAATAAATATGGTGGTGGACCATAAAACCTTTTACCTCCTTAGGAGCTAAAAACTTCCACTTGGTGACTCCATAATCCTTGCAGAACTTAAGACTCCACTGGGGAGAACCCTTATCATCATAGTATCATTCAAACTCAGTTAGAGGACTATAGGATTAAATTTTGTGTGAACAGAATAGTTGACCTTTTAAAGACTGTCATATGTGGTTGAACTTTTCTTGTTTATTTTGGGTCTGAAAAACACAGCATAGTGGTTTCTAGAAAGATTCACACTAGAGCCCATCCTGACCCTGATCCACCTGAAGTAGTTGATAACCCAGAAGGTATCCTTAGGAAGTCTCCTAAGATTAAATTTTCAACTGTTTTCAGATCACCCTTGAGAGCTAATTCAGTCCCTGAAAATATTTCAGCTCTACAACAATCACAAGCTGACTTAGTAAACCCATTTAGAACTAGGTCTCTTGGTGATTTAGAGCAGTTAGATTTTGATTCTTCACTTTCATCCTCGGAGATAAGTGAACATCTTGGTATCTGAGAAACAACACCTCCTGATTTACATTTCCTTCATAATTTAGGTGTCTCTCATCCAATATCAGCTCAACAATCTATTCCTATTCCATCCACTTCTGCTCACCCTACATCCACTGTTCAAACCACTCCACTTCAGCCCATTTTCCTTTTTGTTAATCCACCTCTTGTAAATCCACCCCCACCACATATCATGGCAACATGGTATGCTCCCTTAGTCCTTCCTGCAGCACTAGTCAATCTTCCACAAGACTATCAGTCCAAAATTCCATTATATGATGCTAGCAATGCTACAACTGCATCACAACATGTGGATAAGATGAATGACTACTTTGACAGAAATGAAATTGATGATGATTCTATCAAGCTTAGATTATTTGCTTAGAGCTTTGGGGGAGAAGTAAGAAAATGGTTCAAAGGTTTAGCCCCCCATAGTATTAATGATCTCCAAGCCTTCCATCAAAAATTCTTAAAAAAATGGGAAGTAAAGAAAAACCCTCTCCAAGTCCTTTCTGACTACAAGAACCTCCATAGAAACACTGGGGAAAGTGTGCAAGCTTATTGCACTAGATTCAATAATGTGTATAATGCACTTTCCCCAGAACTAAAACCTCCACAGGGCTCAGCTTTAAACAATTTTTTTGAAGGGTTTGACCCTGAGATGGCCTATCAGCTGAGAGAGAGAGAGATTTTTCAACTCTTGAAGATATGCAAAGAGGTGCTCTTTCTGTGGAAGTCAACTTAATGGAAAAGAGAGCAAGAATGAAAAATGAAAAGAGAGTGTCTTTTAGAGAGGAATATGCACCTTCTACTTCTAACTCAAAGATGGAAAAAATGATGGAAGAAATGATGAAAGAAATGAACATAATTAAGAGAGCACAAGCAAGCCAAAACCAAACAGCTCCTCAAAGTAAAAATCAGAACCAGAATCAGAATTTTAGAAGAAACCCACCTCCAAACAGACCTCAGGAAGATGATCAACAGATCACTCCTCTCTTTCATCAAAACTATGTATGTGAGGTTGAGGAAACAGATGAAATAGTAGAGGAGGATGATATCAACATGCTGGGGATAGAAAATGATGACTTTGAGATTCATTATGATAGAAAACAAGGTCTATACACACCTTATGATGACAAAAGAGATGATGATGAAAATTATTATCAAGACATGGAAAATGTCATCATAGAACCTCAAAAATAATATGACCTTAGAATCAAAACCAGTCAACAGACCCCAACAAAAAAACCTTTGAAAAATCTTCACAAAACAGCACTACAACCAAGCCTAGAGTTGTCAAACAAAAGGATAAAATAGTGGCTGTAAATTCTGGTAATGATAAAGAGAAAGACACTCAAAACAAAGAAAAACATAGTGCAAAAATTAGTAGTACTAACACTTCAGCTAGTACTCCTGTGAAAACAATTTTGTCAAGTGTAAATAAAACAAATCAGCAAGTTGATGTTGCTGATATAGTGACAGCTAATAAGGCTGAAACTAGCACTTTAAAGAGCCAGATCCCTTTCAGCCTGGAGTAGGAAATTTCAAAAATCAAATTCTCTGTTCTCTTGACTGAGTTAGCTTCCCAACATGTATATAGAACCCAAATTTTGAAGGCTTTGAAAATAGAAGAAAATGAGGACACAATCAATCTTAATGATGACCAGCCCGAGCTGATTTTTGGTCCTAAGATTGAAGGTAGGTATCAAGAGGGACCTGTTCCTCCCTTTTATGTGAGTTTAAATGTTCATGACAAAATTTTTCACAATGCTATGCATGATTCCGGGGCTTCTCATAATTTAATGCCAAAAGCTATAATGGAGAGCCTCGGTCTAGAAATCACCAGACCTTACAAAGACCTTTACTCCTTTGATTCTAGTAGAGTAAAATGTTTAGGATTAATCAAAGACCTCTGTGTTAACTTAGCCCAAATTCCAGCCAAATTTTTAGTCATGGATATTGTTGTGGCTGATGTGCCCCTAAAATATGGAATGTTATTATCAAGATCTTGGGGGGCTAAGTTACAAGGAACTATGCAAATGGACATGACCTATGCGACTATCCCTGTTTTCAATCAAACTAGAAGACTTTACAGGGAGTCCCATATGAAATTGACAGTTAAAAGTCAAGACAAACCACAAAACTCTCCCATGTATTCTGTAAATACAGGCCTTGATTCTTTTATTATGTTTAATTATGAGACACTTGGTGAACAAGTCACTTTAACAGGATTAACGGCCGACAGGGAGGAAGATCAACATAACGCATAAATGTTAAAACAATTTGCTACATTTGAAAACATTAGCAAACTAAATAGAGGTCTTGAACTATAGGTCATGCGTCCTTTGCTTTTAAACCTAGACACTAAAGAAAACGACCCTCAAATGAACGCAAATATTGGGGAATCAAAACAAATACAACTAAGTGCTGAGTTTCCACAACAACCTTTGAGCACGTTAGTTGAAGAGGACAATAACCAGGATGAAACTAAGAAATGTTCTCTATGGAGTATGTATTTTGATGGATACTGCACAAAGAACAATGCTGGTGCAGGTGTTTGGATTACTAACACTAAAAAAACCACATAGAAAGCATTTCTTGGAAACTAAAATTTCAGTGTTCCAATAACATAGCAGAATATGAGTCCCTTCTCCTAGGATTACGTTTGTTGAAAAAGATAGGAGCCAAAAGAATTAAAATTCACGGGGATTTAGAGGTAGTCATTAGGCAGGTCAATGGGGAGTATAACTTAAATCATCCCAGACTTAGGGCCTATTGAAATGATGTCATGGACCTTTCGAAAACATTCGAGGAGTCCAAACTGTTTTTTGTCCCAAGAAAGGGAAATATTGCGGCCCACAATTTAGCCTTTACAGCTATAACATGCTTAACGCCATATAACACCAAAAACTGCACAACTCAGATAAAATTTAGACCAGTTGTGCTTGATAATGAGAAGTATTGGCAGGTGTTTGACAATGACAAACAAATAGAAGACTTCATGCAATTCAGAAATGAATTCGAACTAAACAGTTCGGACTCAGACTATGAAACAAACTGCAGGGAAGAAAATTTTCTTGATGAAGAAGAACCATCTCCTGAACTTACTAATATAAACCAGTTAACAAGCAAACTTATAAAAAAAATAGAATTGAATGCAGAGTTAGAAACAAAGGAGTTAGAAACTCTACACTCTAAAGATGAAAGTTTGCCTAAGGATCTGGCCCCTTTAGAAGAGTTGTTCGATTTTAACGATGTGGAAAATAAACCAAAAATGGAACCTATAGTGACTGAAGTCGAAGAATGTAATATTGGCAGTGAACTTAAGCCGAAAATGATTAAACTGTCCAAGACTTTACCAGCTCACATTAAACTCAAATACATTGAGTTGTTTAAAGAGTTTTCTGATGTTTTGGCGTGGAGTTATGAAGATCTTAAGTCCTATGACACTGAAATAATACAGCACAAAATTCCCCTCAAAGAAAACCAAAGGCCATTTAAACAGAAACTGCACAGAATAAACCCTGTCCAGTTGCCTTTGGTTCAGAAGGAGATCATGAAAATGCATGATGCTGGTATTATTGTCCCTATTAGGTACTCTGAGTGGGTGTCTAATCTGGTGTCTGTTAGGAAGAAAACTGGAGAAATCAGGCTTTGTATAGACTTTAGAGACTTAAACAAAGATTCATTGAAATACAACTACCCTTTACCCGAGATGGATCATATTTTACAAAGGGTGGTAGGGTCTAGAAGAATTTCTTTGCTTGATGGCTATTCAAGGTACAATCAGATTTTAGTTCACCTTGCTGATCAATTAAAGAAAACCTTTACTACACCATGGGGCACTTTCATGTATGTGAAAATGCCCTTTGGTCTAATGAATGCTGGAGCAACTTTTCAAAGAGCCATGGACATAGCATTCTCAGAGGAACTGGGCTTCTTCATCATTATATACCTTGATGATGTCACTGTGTTTTAAAAAACAGATGAAGAGCACTTAGAACATTTAAGAAAAGTTTTCGAGAAATGCAGAAAGTTTGGAATATCCTTAAACCCTAAGAAGACATTATTCGGTCTCCAAGAAGGTAAACTTCTTGGGCACATTATTTATGAGGAGGGTATAAAGATAGATCCAAAGAGGATTGAGGCCATATTGCAAATTTCTCATCCTAGGAACATCAAGGAGTTGCAATCTTTCATTGGGAAGATTAAATTTTTGAGAAGGTTCATTCTCAACTTGGCCGAGCTCCTTAGGAATATCACAAACATGTTGAAGAAGGAGCAAGGGGTAAAATGGACCTTGGAAGCAAAGAAATACTTTGAGCTGGTGAAACAAGCGTTAACCAAAACACCTGTTCTCATAAGTCCTGATTTTTCAAAATATTTTTATATTTTTTCATTTGCATCAGAACATACCATAGCTGTTGTCCTTTTGTAGAAAAATCCTCAAGGACAAGAGCAGCATATTGCATTCTTTATTAAGGCATTTAGGGATGCCCCTTTGAAGTATAACATTATGGAGAAGCAAGCTTTTGCTTTGGTTAAAGCTTTGACAAAATTCAGGGTGTACATCCTTCACTCACACATCGTTGCCTTTGTCCCAAACTCAGTTGTTAAAGACATTTTAACATAGGACCCAAATGGCAAGAGAGGTAATTGGATTGCTATTATCCTTGAGTATGATTTAGAGATAAAACCCACTAAACTCATCAAAGGCCAAGGTCTAGCTAGATTAATGGTTGAATTGAATTTTGAAGTTCTTGATGTTAATATGATTAATGCTTTGGATGACCAAGAAGAATTCTCAACTCCTATAGTTGAAGATCATTTTATGAATTCTCCTTGGTACGCTGATATTATTTATGTTTTGCTTAAATTGAATACACCTCCTAGTTTGAAAAAAACAAAGGCAAGGTTCCTGAACTTAAAAGTTGTAAACTATTGCATTATAGGTAGATGTCTTTATTGGAAAAATGCAAGTGGTGTATTTCTTAAATGTTTGCCCGAGTTTGATGTAGAGAAGGTTAAATACCAGTTCCATGAAGGAGAGTGTGGAGGTAATTTGTACTAGAAGACAATAGCCAACAAAGTTTTCAGGGCTGATTTCTATTGGCCTACTCTTTTCCATGATGTGCATAAGATTATCATATCCTGCTGTAAATGTCAACTATTTGAAGGCAAAAGAAAACTGCTACCCCTGCCTCTGCATCCAATCACTGTTGAAGGCCCTTTTCAACAGTGGGGACTTGACTTTATAGGAGAAATCCATCCACCATCTTTTGCCCAGCATAGATGGATTCTCACTGCCACAGACTATTTCACTAAGTGGATAGAAGCCATTCCTTGTAGGCAGGCCAATGATTCAGTTATCATAAAATTTATGGAGATTAACATTCTCTCCCGATTTGGCTGTCCTACCAAGATTATCACTGATAATGTAGCAGCATTTGGATCAAGGAAGATGGTTGAGTTCTGTCACAGATATCACATAACATTGGGGCATTACACGGCCTATTACCCTCAAGGTAATTGACTTCCAGAATCATCAAATAAAATTTTAGTGAACATAATCAAGAAACTGTTGGAGGACAACAAAAAGTATTGGCACAAAAAGATGGTTCATGCACTTTGGGTTGACAGGTTGACCTTGAAGAAATCTATTGGTATGTCACCTTTCCAGCTTGTGTATGGTACTGATGCAATTTTTCCGAACAACCTTCGTGTACGAGTAATGAAGATGATTCAAAAGTTACAAACTGAAGATAATGACATGATCAGAAGGATAAATCAAACCATTCATCTTCAGCAAACCAGAGAGGACGTTTATAACAAAGCATTGCAGAAACATATCAACATTAAAAAGCTTTTTGACAGAAGAACAAAGGCCAAAAATTTCAAAATTGGGGACAAAGTTTTGAAGTGGGACTCAAGGAGGGAAGAGAAGGGCAAGCATGGAAAATTTGACAAGTTATGGCTTGGCCCTTACTCTATTCATTCAGCTGCTGGTAACAATGCATTTTTCTTGCAGGAGTTGAATGGACCAGAACTGTTTGGGGGTCCTGTCAATGGCAGGATGCTTAAGCATTACTTCTCTTGATCCATGTTATGTTCCAAAAGCATTTTTTATATTTTTTAATTATAAATATCTCATCCACCATTGCATTCAAATTTATAAAAGTCAAAATTAAAAAAACAAAAGAAAAGAAAGAAAAGAGGGTAGATTATGAAAACAAGAAAGGTATAGCCCCATACCAAAAAAGAGAAACAAATTCTGAAAGTGTGCAAGCTCAAATGCCACTCCTGAAAAACACACTTCTAGTTATTCAAACAACCTAATCATGACTAATTATTTTTAAATTTTCTACTGATAGGATAGTGAATTCGATTTTCCAAACTGTTTAATCTTGGCTTATCAGTAGATAGATTAGGATAGAAATTAAATATTCAAACAAGATCAAAATCTGAACCTAGGATTTCAAAAAGAAAATGACTCGAAACTACTTCAAAATTCTGAGTCAAAAGATGTAAATCTGGTTCTAATTAGCTCAAAATATGAACCAGAGAAAAAGGAGAAACAACTCAAACAAGAGCCAAAATAGAGCTATAAAAAGAGAAGGCCATGATAAGAAACTTTCAGATCTTAAGCCTTCCATTTTGATTTAATTTTCTGTAAATAAATGTCTGTGTGCAACATGTGTTTTTTCCATAGACCAACTTCAAGTTAGACTGTTCAATCCAAACTTAAATGCTTTTCAATTTCTGTTGTAAAATTTAAAGAATAAAAATCCGTTGGACAGTTTAATCCCAACAGATAGTAGAATAGGTAGAGAAGCATCTGAACTCAACTGTTTAATATGAGTTCAGGGAGAAACAAGGAGTAGAATTAGATTAGTTTTATTCTTTTAAAAGAATAAAATGTTGTAAAAGAGTTTGCCAATCCAAGTGCACTCTAATGAAGAAAAAATGTTAGATCAGTAGGATTGGGTAGGTAGAAAGCTTGTAGATGAAAGATCCATGGTTTTCATGGCTGATAATATCTTTCAAAGCAAGATCATCCCAGCAAAGGAAGGGAAACCCAATGGATCAGGCACAGGTCAGCCTCCCAGAGAATGCAAATCTGAAGTTCTTGATGCCTTCAAGAAGGCACCATCCCCAAGTGGAGCCACTGTTAGCCACCTATAAAATTTGTTATATCAAAAGGTGGCTAAGACTTTTTGAGCCTTCAAGGAACAAATTTCATTGCTAAAAATTGTTGTCTCTTGAAGACTCTAGAAGGCCTCATGCCTCTGTCCAAAATCTTCACTACTGTTCCCATTTTATACTCAGAAGTTCTGTTGATTTCATGAGAAGAAACTACTGAAAAACCATCATTTTCCCCCTTCTCCCCCTCAAAACTAACCTTCATCTTTCTCCCCTTTTTCGCCATAAAACTCCTTTTTTTTCATGATTCCCCTTCTTCCCCTCATGAAAATCACTTTTACAAAGTTAAAGACTCACTATTTAACCTTATAAAAACCCCCAAAACCATTGAAAAACTTGAAAAGTTTCATGAAAAATACATATTCTTGCATAAAGGCTTAAGCCCCCTTGGGCTAAGTCCTAACCACTTCCCCTCCATGTGCCTCAGCGTTAGAACCAAGCGCTAACTCTTCTTAGCACATATCGCATTGCCCTTAGCCCCTCCTTTCTAGCCCCCGGTCGTATTATCCTCCATACACTCCAGGGTCCCGCAGATGGGCGCAAAGCCGCTTCGTAAATAATATTTTAAACCTTGGTTTATATTAAATATCTTCGGCTTTATTATTTTATAAAATTTCCACCGGTTCCAATTTTAAATCGTTCTACATCGTCGATCTGATCTGAAGATCGGACGGCATGGAGTCCATCTCTCCT
This sequence comes from Pinus albicaulis, assembly GCA_034641835.2. Lineage (NCBI taxonomy): Eukaryota > Viridiplantae > Streptophyta > Pinopsida > Pinales > Pinaceae > Pinus > Pinus albicaulis. The sequence continues at coordinate 932,875,566 of CM076574.1, read as the reverse complement.
GTGGTCCCCGTATTCCACTGACCATTCTGAAAACTGCGTGGTATCTATCACACCGCCTTTGGGGCGAGGGTGGTTTTTCCTGATACGGAGCGATTCCATACGCTGGACGATGCATGTCCCGTGCACTATTTGAAAAACTCCCCCCATTGCATGTTAAAAATCGGACGTGGACCCCGCACGATATTGGTGTCCACCGTCCAATCTAGGGCGGGCCATCCAACGGCTATCACTCACCGAAGATGCCCGATAGTTAACCGGGCTACGACGTGGAATCCAATTAATTTCCACCGTCGATCTGATCTACAGGTCTACGGTTCATATTTCATCGCCCACTTTCGTCGCCCAGTCAACATTTCCCATTTTGACTTTCCATTTTCCACTCCCGACTGTCGATCTCTGCGCGATCGATGGCCCTGATTCAAAATTTTCTTCTACCTTCACTACGCCTTCTCCCGATTAATCCTAACCGTTGGATGATGCCATCCAATGGCCACGCTTCCTCCACATGTCCTCTGCAGCAATAAACCTATATATGCAGGATTTTCTAATAGTTTTTGTATTGTGAAAGGTTTCTATGGTTTTTTCACCATAAATCAGGAAATTTCAAATGCGGAGGGTGACGATCCTCCCGCCCCCAATTCAGCAAAGAAAATCCTTCGTAGGATCAAGATTCATGTTTCATCAGTGTTTCTTCAGGCATTGATGCCATATTGCTCCTGTGCAGCCTTGTACATTAGCAAAAACTATGAATCGAGCGCAGTCAGAGAGTATCAGTGAAAAAGACAAAAATTTATCAGAACAGAGGATTGAAAGATAGATTTTTTGGGGATCACGGCTAAGAACAATTATCAAAAGCCTAATCCCCAAGTAAAACACAGTTTAAAGAAAATCTGAAGTGTTTTATCGATAGGAAAACCTCCACTGCCACAAATGAGGCAAATTGATCCCTTTAGCTACCATGATGCCACCTGTGCCTCAAAGTATTCAATCAGAGGCCGAATTTATTGATCAGGATCAAATATTTGTCTCAAAATGTAGCCAAAGAGGAAACTCTACCAAGGAAATTAATGAAAAACATTTGCAGAGTTACTTCAACGTGACATAGAGCCTCAAAGGTCAACAAAATTTCCCACCGAGCTTAAACTTTATGTAAAACATTTAATACAGAGTGCACCCATGTAAGTTTCTTCATTGAGCCCCTCAAAGGCCAAGAAGCCATTAAGTCTGTATTAATTGTAATTGGAGATCTTTTTTCAGATCTCACCTCCTCATTCTTCTATATATACTTTTGCAGAAGATGAGTGAGGGGTTGGTTGACTAGGTTATTGAACATTGTAATGTAAATTGAGCTTGAGACTTCTATCTGTAAATAGTGTTCATTGGCCCTTGAAGCTCTGTTTGTGTTAGATTATTTAGGCTGGATAGTGAAGATGATTTCTAAACTGAAACATTGGACCTGAGTACTGTAATTGGTTTGACATCAATAAACAAGCTGTTTCTTGGGATCCTAGTCTATATCACTGGTGAAGTGCCCCTTTCTTTGTTATTTTTTTTCCTTCTATGTATGTCATATCGTTCACTATTCTCTTATAAAGAACATCATTTATAGAGTTAGGACCTACTATATATCAGTAACCTTCTCTGACTGAAAAGCTTTATCTCAATGTTTTCCTCCAATTTGTTTATTTAAGAACAATTTAATACAGTTTAAGCAGTTAGGAATGCTGGAGTTCCCTTTTCCTACTGTTTGCTTTAAACATTTTTTCTTGAAAGTTATTTTCCTTATTTTCTTATTAAATTTAGACTAGAAAGTGATGGTTTGCCTTGTTTCTAGCTTCTTTTCAACAAAGGAAAATTTTGAAAGTTTCCCTTGGTGTTGACTGAAAGCAAACTAGGTTTAAAAGTACTTTATCTGATATTAAGTTTACACTTTTTCTTTTCTTATATGTTTTCATACTTTCTGAAGGTAATTATGTGGATTACTGGATTGTCTGTCAATTAAGCGACTTTAATACAAACCTGCCCAAGAGGTCAATGGTTAGCCTTGCCCTTGGTTTGTTTTAAACAGTTACTTAAGAGGATTTTCTTGCTTGGACTAACTATAAATCCTTTGTGAAATTATTATCAGTTTCAACCTCTCCAACACTTTATTGTTCCCATTCCATCATTATAATATCAATAATCTTGTGATGTAGATGACTTGCCCCTTGGATCACTCTTGATGTTGTTGTTAAATTAAAGCCCTGTTATGACTCCATAGCCCAATGGACTAAAAACCAACGTTATATATATCTTTTTAGCCTAATTGTTCCATTCACTTTCAACTTATCACCTTTGAAACTCTTTGCACTTAGGACTTTCCACCTCAAGCAGTATTCATGCTCAACCATCCAAAAAACAAAACAAACCCTTGGCCTTCATAACTAGCCTAATATTATTACCCCAAAATTCAAAGACAAATCCATCTTAGCACTTATTGGAGAGATCCCTCTCCGGATTCAGAAGGGATAGATCCTAGAATCCAAAATTTGGTTGAAACGATGTTGTTTCTATGATCAGACTTTGCCAATCTTGCTGATTATAGATTCCTAACAACTGGGCTGTAGACAGATTGATCTCCTTCTTGATTAGTTCTGTAGTATTTACCACTGTGCGTTGTGCCCTCACTTTTATTGAAGCTAATTCACTTTGTATTACTACACAAAATTCTCTTTTCGCACAATAAGATCATAATCAGTAATGGCATAGTTTTTAGAAACTTACCCCAAAAACCCTTGAAGAATCTTCATTCCACCTCAGAGTAGGACAAAAATTGATTAATTGCAAATTATGTCAAAAACCCTCCTATCACACTATCCACCAAATGATATACCATGCGAGTGATGGTGTTATCAGTCTTCTCTAACTACTGAATCAACTCTGGGGTCCACTGTGTGACCCATTCATCCTTCCAACACTTACAGAAATATACAAGCCTCGGGAGCCACTCCTGAAGCTTGATCACAAATGTCAAATTTTTTTTTTTGTAAATTTCTATGAAAATGTAATTATCATTTCACTTCTCTGTGGTTAGCTTTGGACTATGATTCTCTCTTACTGTGAATTCCTGAATTTTCTTTCGAACCACTTGCCGATCTCTTTCTTCTCAAGTCTCTAATGTGTTCTTGGAATTACCCGATCTCTCTCTCAAAATTCTCTTGGTCCTGTTAACAAAACCATTTATTGGCTCTAGGGGTCCTAACCTAGGTTTGGAGGCTTAAGGTTTGCTAACAAACCCCTATACTACTGGCCCTTTTGGCAGTGACCTGCTTGCGTGTAATATCCTAAAATAGGAATACACATCAAAGCTTGTTGAAATAACGCACTCCTTAGAAATATATGCATTGAAATGAGTTTGTGGCTCCTAGATCCCTTAGATCAGTGGATCTAGTGTCTATATCCAAAAGGAGAGAAAAAACAAATCAAACTAGGCGAGGAAAACAAACCTCCCACCACCTAGTATAGCTAGAAAACACCCAAAGAGAAGGGCTACAGCTATGTACAAGAAACTGCTTCAAAAATAACACAGTTTTGAGAGAATGAGCAGGAGACCAATAATAAGGATCAAATTTTATATAAAAAGGGAGAAAATCAGATCCATAATTATGGCCTTACAGTATATAATAGAATTTAGAAGACAAAATAGAAGAAACTCCTCAAGAAAAAGGGTTGCAACACATGTATTGACTATAAAATAGCTTAAAAACGTTTTTATAAGAGTTGCAGTAGCTGTATATTACACTCTAGATCTAGAGCAGATCTCCTGTACAAAAGATCAGATCCATTTCAGATTTGTACACTAGAAAGGCTCCTTTACAAGATCCCCTTGGGGTTTTGATCAAATCATGCAAAACAGAGAGTAGATCTAAGATTAAAGTAGCAAATTTGCAATATTATTCAAAAATTTCTGAAGATGTTTAAAATATAAGTAGATTAGATCTATATAGAACATGGATCATCTAGCTAATCCATGGATCACCATAGTGAAGGGAAAAGCCCTAGCACCAAAGATCTCTCCTCAAGAAGTGGGTCAAAACACCCTACAACTCCCTTCTTGAAAATAATGCAGTCCTAGAAGGTAACTGTGCTGTAGGCTAAAGCATTAGGTTGGCCTAATGCCAAGATCTAAAATATCATCTCCAAAGGTTCATAACTCTCTTGCCCATGGGATATAGGACATTCCTAGTGAAAAGAGGCCCCGAATTTGCCTAGATCTGAGCAGATCTATCCTCCACTTACTGCAGCTTGCAAGGAAAACCAAACCCTCAACAGGAACTGCATTGTAGTTGGAAGATGAGCTTGGCCAAATGTCTGATAGTGGATGATATCAGCAAGACCCTTTCAAGAAATCCTCAATGGAAGAGGTGGGATTCCAGCATAGGAACACCCAAGTGCTAAGCAGCACTATTCTCAGCTAAACATCAAAGAATTGTATATGTCTAAATAGATAATATACTCAGAAATATACCCAATCAACAACCTTCTTCTGCTGTCCTTCTCTTCCTCTTATAGGATGAAATTTTTGTCAAACCCTAAACCATCTCAATGATTTAGCTGCATTCACATGAGAAGCCTCCAACTAAAACTGCGTTGTACCTCTAGGATATTCACTGTATCTAGACAATGCTGTTGATTTGGTCCTGGTTGACTTGGTCAAATTCTCCAGTCTCTTTCACACCTAAGCGTGCTTATGTAAATAGCCCATATTTGTCCATTTTCACATGTGGCATTGATTTATTTTACTGATTAGGGGTTTTATTGATCCTCCTTTACAGTTTTATTCATGAAACAAAATATGAAGACAAAATTGTATATTCCCATTAGCTTGGGCTAATTGGGAATATTACAGTCCTCCCCTCCAAAATGTTTCTTGTCCTCAAGAAACTAATAGGGTGAGTGTTGCAACACTTCTCCTTCTTGATTGGTGACACCATCAAAGATCAAGATTTCATCATGAGCCAAGTGTTCACCAATCCAAGCCTCCATGAACCGTTCCTTCAAAATCATCATGAGATGTACAAAATTCATCCCACAAGGAGTCAAGAACTCAACATAAAACAATATAGTTGGTCCAATACTCTCTCTAAAGCATGTAGCATAAGGTGCATAGAGAGTTTCCATCCCATGTGGTACATACAAACTGCCCATCCTCTCTCCATACAATCCCATGAAAAGTAAAACTATATCATCCAGGTATGGAAGCATAATTACATACATACAAATAGAAATTTGAGCATGAGGAGGTGGGTCAAAGTCCCACATAGGGTGCCAACGCAGTGTACCTCCTGCCTGCATCAAATCAAGATATGGCAAGTGGTTTCCCCACCACTTAATTTCTGCACAAGTTATCTCACCGTGACTGAATTTGTGAGATATGTTTGGTGCCTTTGGGAATCACCCATCATGAAAATGAATCTCCCTTTGCATAGCAGGGGAGTGGCCAAGTTCAGAAATTGTAATGGTCCAAAGTTTTCCATGAGATTCATATGATACAACACTCCTCTTGGGAGCCATGGCCTGCAACAACATGGTGAAAGAATACGTCAAATCAGAAAATGAAGCTTGCATTACATGGTCAGATTTTTCACCATCAATGTTTCTTCTATACATGGAATTGTGCACAAATTTTTCTCCCTTTCAAGAGAAGGAAGAAATAACTGAAATGAATCTTGCATAGAGTCCTTGAGCTGCCCTAACTACACATAGTTGTTTCATTCTATAAAATGATTATGTAGCTCTCCTCCAAAGCCTTCCCATTCAAAAAATCTCATGATAGTGTTGTAGATCTTCATAGAATAGGTAGGGCTGAAACATAACTCCTTAAGGGCCCTTTGTATCATCCTCTCCTTGAGCTTGGAGGCTCTAGGAAAGAAGATCCTATCATGATGATAGATGACTCCCTCATGGATTAGATAGCCCTCTTCATGCACCTAGTCATCAAACATCATAAAAATGTAGATATCTTCGGAATAATCCACCAACAGCTGGGATTTTCAATATAGATCTACACTCCCCAACTAGGACAGTGCTAATGATGCATCAATCGGATTGCCTGCCATGTTGCTGATCTCTTCTTTGAAATTTCTTATGCCAAAGGTACAAGTAGGAAGGACATACCTTCCCATTTCCTCCTCCAACACCACATAATCAGAAATGAAGGATGGTGAGGATGATGAGAGAGGAAAATCTCCCTCCTTCTGGTGTTTTCTCAAACCTTCCAGCTTTGTAGCTGTGTCTTCTAATGCTCCCTTCCCTCCTGGATCTGATTTTGGAGCATCAAGTAGTGAGATATCTCCCACTTAAACTAAATTCGGTGGCCTCCCTGGTGTTTTTCCACTTGATGAGAGTTTCCCTTGCAAGAATCTCATGAACATGAGAGAATGGATAGTGAGGTCCTTGCTTCCACTGTGCAAATCCATCTCTGTTTTAAGTGTGGAAGTGTTAGGTGAGGGGTAATAATGCATGCTTCTGATCATTTAAGGTGTACCACTCTTCTTTTCCACCCATTCCATTTGCAAAGCCTCTCAATTAGTGGTGACTTTCCCTAATGTAATCAGCCATTGAACACCCAAAATAGCATTGGTGTCTGCTATGTCAACTACAAAGAAGTGATCCACCAAAGTGTAGGATCCCATGGTGACTAAAGTGATGGGACATAATGCATGCATTTCATTGTTCTATCTCCTGGGACTAGAACAGAAAATCCCTCAAAGGTATCAGTGGGAATGGCTCTCCTTTACACAAGATGAGCATCAATAAAGTTGTGGGTGGCCCCACTGTCAATAAGAACAGATACTATCTGATTCATGATCTAACCATGAACTCTTAGGGTCAAGTACTTAGGTACTCCCCTCAAAGATGCAAGAGTTACTCCAATAGGAGAAAAATCTCCACTGCCATCTCCCGATGGTGATGGATCTCCCTAAATATTGTCAGCGTTGTGACCTCTCATTGGTTCATAATCATCTTCTTGCTCCTCAACATCTGAGAAGACTTCTATGTAGTGTGTCCCAATAGCACATCTATGTATAGGTGCCCATGATTCTTGGCAAGTGAAACATAGCATCTTCTTCCTTAGCTCCCTCCGGATTTCATTATCAAAGGCTTCTTGAATGAGCTCTCCTTGGAAGGAGAAAATTTCTCTTCCTTCCCTTTAGAAAGGTAAGAGGGTTTGTTCTGAAAGGTTTCCTTTGCTTTTGGCAAGGCATCTTGAAGGTCTCTAGCCCTCTCAATGGCATCATGAAATGTGATGGGCTTGGTATATTTAACCAACCCATGAAAAGGTTCATCTAAGCAATCGATGAACATGTATACCCTCCTTGCTGCAGATATATCAGGAACCATAACAGATAATATCAGAAACTTAGAGATCTAAATTTTTTCATTACCCGACTGCTTCAAATTTGCAAGGCTCATGAAAGGTGCTTCTGGATCCTTTCTGTCAAACCTCTCCACTAGATTTCTAGTAAATTCAAAATAGGACATCACATTCGCATGGCCCAATGTAGATAACCCATGGAACCACCAGTTGTGTGCTTCACCTTCAAAGTGCAGCACTGCAATTTTGATAGCTTCCATCTCAGGGACTTTGTTCTACTGAAAATAGATATCTAGCTTTTTTACCCATCCCTTGGCAGAACTAGTGGATGACCCATCAAACTCGGGTAAAAAGAATCTGCCCATAGAGTGATGTCGCTCACGATTATGAGTGAATCCACCATCTCTATATTGATGCCTTGGTCTTCTTGTTGGAAATATGATTCAGGATGTTGTCCTTGATGGCAACCCTCTGAATGAAGATGAAGACATGCGACTGATGACATGTGTTGTCCTTGATGGCAAAACATCTGATGAAGTTATTCTTGACTTGATGGACTTAGTAAATGATGTAAATCTGATATGATATAATGTTTGTTGACAATATGATGCTGAATGCTGTCCTTGAAAGGCAACCCACCTGATGAAGATGATGACAACTTAATGAAGTTGTGCTTGAGAGAATATGTTCCTGATGAAGAAAATATGGTGTTTCTACAGTGTGTACAGAAGGCAATAAAGAAAGGAATTCAGAATGTGCTCAAAATATGATGAAAAGAGTATGTCTCTTTGTATACGCGGATTTGCCTAAGGGAAGTCACGTATGCACGCGGAAAGGAACGTGCCAAGTAGCGTATGGGCTAAAGCGCTCAAAAAGTGCAAAACCAAGGGTAACCACCATGGTATTGACCCATTGTATTGGGTAATGATCCGCCTAATTAACCCCGTCCAGGTAGTTTTGGGCTCATGGTATTGTTTTGGCCCATGGTATTGAAAAAGGGGCTCATGGTATTGAAAAAGGATAAACCTATATAAAGAGATGAAATTCATTATGAAAATCATGTGTGTGGGTGCAAGATGTCTGAGCTTGAATGAATACTTCTCTCTGAAGTATATCTGAATGGAAAGGGTTACACTTGAATGATAAATCTGAATGTATGATGCACCAATGATGAAGAAGGGGATCTAGATCTGAATTGCTCTTGTATTTGCTAGATCTGATTATGGAAGGCTTAGATCCGTGATGAGGCGAGCATCTAGGCGAACATCTGTCTGAAGCAAAAGGGTAGATCTGAACTGAATATCTGATCTGATGAAGTATGCTGCTCTGTAATGATTAAAGATCTATACGCTACTTCGCCGCGGAGGAAGCGCGTATATACGCGGCTTCAGCGAAGAGAAAGCGCGTATGCGCAATAAAATATACACTGAAGTATACGCCGGTTTTTGTGGACGGAAGCGCGTATATACGCGACATCAGTGAAGGGAAAGCGCGTATGCAAACTAGGGTTTGCTAAAGCATGGGGTATGAAACATCTGATCTGTTCTGCTGTATTACTGCTATCTAATCTGGGTTGTCTGAATTGGTATGTATTTGTTGATGATGTATGATTGTGCTTAAAAGTATGGAAAGGGTTCAGTCTGGAAATATGGTGAATCATGGTCTGCAAGTGTTGTTCTATTGAAGTTGTCGGATCCAGTGTGAAAATTGATGAAACGTGGTCCAAGGTGGTGCTGAAGGTTGTAGCCTTCAGTCAGGGGGTTGTAGCTCCCTTCCAGGTGAGGCTGGTAAACGAGATCGGGGGGTCGTAGCTCCCTTCCTGGAGAGGCTGGTAAACGAGTCAGGGGGTTGGAGCTCCCTTCCAGGAGAGGCTGGTAAACGAGCGCAGGTGGGTGCCTGCGTGCTGGTCAAGTCTGCACCAGCACATATGTTGTAACATGTTTTCTCTATAATAAAAATATTGAAGGCTGAGCAACTGCAGCGGTGGTTTTCTCCCGATTTGGGTTTCCACCTAAAAATCCTGGTGTTCATGTGTGATGGCTTATTCTGTTATTACTGCACATGTTTACAATTTATTGAACATCTGATGAATGAATGATGGAATGATCTAAGTGAAGAGTTAATTACATATCTAGATCTCTCTGTATACGCAAGTTTCATAAAGGGGATCCGCGTATATACGCCGGTTTACTGAAGGAAAGTAGCGTATGGGTTTTAAGGAATGAAAAAGTAAAAAGTTTTGAATATGCTGTAAATACTGATTCACCCCCCCTCTCAGTATTTTTCCTAACACTTCTTTTGTCCTTGAGGTGGCTAAACTCTTGAAAAATCAGGTGGTCCTTGAATCTATGGTTCTAGGAATCATACTCTTCAAAATATTCTTTAAGGGATTCTTGCTCATGAGGCCCTTCATTCTCCAAAGCCAAGAAAGTAGGCATAGTGGAACGTTGTGGAGCTTGTGGTTGGTTCACTAGTTGATCATTCCAGTGGTGAGACATGCTAGAGCTTTCATCAAGATGAAACCTCCTAGGAGACTCCTTGAACCTGTCTAGTCTCATCTCTTTGATCTCTCTAGAAATATCTTGCATGGCTACCAAAAGAGTTCTTGCAAAATCTTCTCCTTCTTTATCACTTCCAGTTTCAGGGGCTTTACCCTTGTCTTGATAATCATTGGTGTAATCAAATTTCTTCTGACTTATATTCTGATACCTCTTCTCCTTCTCAGTAAGAGGCTCATCTTCTTCTGAGTTCATTTTTGCTTTGGATCTTCAATGAAATCATAGGTTGTGCCAAGAAAGGAGCTCTGATACCACTGTAATATCCCAAAATGGGAATACACAGCAAAGCCTGCTGAAATAACGCACCGTTTAGAAATATGTGCACTGAAATGAGTTTGTATCTCCTGGATCCCTTAGATCAATGGATCTATTGTCTATATCCAAAAGGATAGAAAAAAAAAATCAAACTAGTTGAGGTAAACAAACCTCCCACCACCTAGTATAGCTGGAAAACACCCAAAGAGAAGGGCTGTAGCTATGTACAACAAACTGCTTCAGAAATAACACAGTTTTGAGAGCATGAGTAGGAGACCAATAATAAGGATCAAATTTTATATAAACAGCAGTAAATCAGATCCATAATGATGCCCTTACAGTATACAACAGAATGTAGAAGACAAAATAGAAGAAAATCCTCAAGAAAGAGGGTTGCAACACATGTAATGACTGCAAAATAGCTTAATTTTTTTTTATAAGAGCTATAGCAGCTGTATGTTAAACTCTATATCTAGATTATATTTTATGTACAAAATATCAGATCCATTTCAAATCTGTATACTAGAAAGGCTCCTTTACAAGATCCCCTTGGGGTTTTGATCAAATCATGCAAAATAGAGAGTAGATCTGAGATTAAAGTAGCGGATATACAATATTATTCAGAAATTTCTGAAGATGTTTACAATAGAAGTAGATTATATCTGTACAAAATGGATAAGCTAGCTAATCCATGGATCACCATAGTGAAGGGGAAAGCCCCAGCACTAGAGATCTCTCCTCAAAAAGTGGGTCAAAACACCCTGCAACTCCCTTCTTGCAAATAAAGCAGTCCTGGAAAGGACCCTACGTTGTAGGCTGAAGCACTGGGTTGGCCTAATGCCAAGATCTGAAATATCATCTCTAAAGGTTTAGAACTCTCTTTCCCATGGGATAGAAAACTTTCCCAGTGAAAAGAGGCCCTGAAATGCACTAGATCTGAGCAGATCTAGCCTCCACTTGCTGCAGCTTGCAAGGACAACCAAACCCTCAACAGGATTTGCGTTGTAGTTGGAAGATGAGCTTGGCCAAATTCCTAATAGTGGATGAGATCAGCAAGACCCTTCTAAGAAATCCTCAATGGAAAAGGTGGGATTCCTGCATAGGAACACCAAAGTGCTAAGAAACACTATTCTTAGCTAAACAGTAGATAATGGTATATTTCTAAAAACACAATATACTCAGAAATATACCCAATCAACAACCTTCTTCTACTGTCCTCCTCTTCCTCTTATAGGATGAAAGTCTTGTCAAACCCTAAACCATCTCAATGATTTAGCTGCATTCACATGAGAAGCCTCCAACTAAAACTGCATTGTACCTCTAGGAGATTCACTGTATCTAGATAGCGTTGTTGATTTGGTCCTGGTTGACTTGGTCAAATGCTCCAGTATCTTTCACACCTAAGCGTGCTTATGTAAATAGCCCAGATTTTTCCATGTTCACATGTGGCATTGATTTATTTTACTAATTAGGGGTTTTATTGATCCTCCTTTATAGTTTTATTCATGAAACAAAATATTGAGACAAAATTTATATTACCATTAGCTTGGGCTAATTGGGAATATTACATTGCGCAGGCCAAAGTCTCACCCGAAGCAGTATGGGAGGGTGTTGGAACCAGGTTTCTGCACCCTGAAAGAGCGTAGGTAAGTCAAGTAGAGCTGCGTTCCTAGCTTATCAGCTTCACATTTAACAAATCTAGTTACAGGTTTATATCACAAAGCTCAGATCTAATAATTACCTTCGCATCCACGTGCATACTACCATTATATCTGCATAGTAGCTATAATCGTAGCAATTAAATATAATATATTCATATAATAGAAATAAATATACTTTCACAGCTAACAAACAGATACTTTCATGGCTTAATCATACATCCAAAGTTCGCATAAATCATAACAGAACAGATCCATATCACATCAGATATAAATAGTACTTCGCATATCTATTAATACCATAATCTTCTTACAATCCTGAAATACCGCCAATGCACACAGCCAGCAGGGTCCACATAAACAGGACTGAGGAGCTCCACACACACAACCAGTAGTAGTCCTTCCCAAAACCCCAACAACAGATATAAAAATCCGTGCTTAACATCAATCTCAATTCCTTCCTACCTATGACTCAAAAAGGTTCATATATTTATATCAATTTATCCTATGCCTCCAATGGTCCGAAAACCATGGTTTGCAGACTCTTGGTCTACCCTTGACCCGTTACAATGTATTAGGGGCTTTAACCCACCCCAAAACCCCTGCGTTAGACTAAATATTACAAAAAATATACAAAAATGGACAAAATTCGTAGCTTTAGGAGACCTTGTATCAACACCTATCTTTGAATCCTAAGAAAATATTTTTCAATCTTTAGGAAGGTAGGCTCCTAGGCCACATCATCTCTGAAGAGGGAATAAAGATAGACCCCAAAAGAATTGAAGGTATACTACAAATCATCCATCCTAGGAATATTAAAGAGCTGCAATCTTTCATTGGAAAGATAAACTTCCTGAGAATATTCATTCCTAACCTCATTGAACTCCTAAGAAATATCACAAAAATGCTGAAAAGAGAAGTAGGAGTCAAGTGTTCTATGTAAGTCAAACAATCCTTTGAAATGGTGAAACAAGCCCTTACCCAAACATCGGTTCTAATCAGTCGTGACTTTATCAAGGATTTCTTCATTTTCTCCTTTGCATCCGAACATACTGTTGCTGCTATATTGCTTCAAGAGAACATGGTGGGACAAGAACAACCCATAGCCTTCTTTAGCAAAGCATTGAGAGATGCTCCTCTAAAATATAACATCATGGAGAAACAGGCATTTGCCTTGATCAAAGAATTGAAGGACTTTAGAGTTTACATTTTGCACTCCCATGTTATTTCTTTTGTTCCACACACAATTGTTATAGATATTTTGAATCAAGACCCTGATGGTAAAAGGAGTAAATGGATTTCTATTATCTTAGAATATGATCTAGAAATCAGACCCACTAAACTGTTTAAAGGACAAGGACTCGCAAAACTCATTGTTGAATCAAATTTTCAAGTATTAGACATGAATATAGTTGATGTATTAGAGGAAGAGGAAGAGTTCACAACTCCACACATTGAAGAAGTATTTCCGAATTCATCCTGCTATGCTGATATTCTATATGTGCTTCTTTATCTTAATGTTCCTCCTACTTTATCCAAAACAAAAGCTAGATTCTTGAAACAAAAAGCTTTAAATTTCTTCATTTTAGATGGAGCTTTGTATTGGAAAAATTATGTTGACATATTGATTAAATGTTTTCTTGAATATGATGTAGATAGAATTATGCATGAATTTCACGAAGGAGAGTGTGGAGGTCACCTCTACTAGAAAACCACAGCTAATAAAATCCTTAGAGCTGGTTACTATTGGCCCACTCTTTTCCCCGATACACACAAACAAGTTGCAACTTGCCATAAATGCCAAATCCTTGATGGCAAGAATACTACCTTTTCACTTGCATCCTATTAGTGTTGAAACTCCTTTTCAGCAGTGGGGTTTATATTTCATTGGTGAAATCCACCCCACCTCATCTACCCAACACAATTTGATTCTCAATTGGTGAAGTCCAAGAGAATGGTGTACTTCTACTACAAGTATCACATCACACTAGGATACTCTACAGCTTATTACCCTCAAGGTAATGGAATGAATGAGGATTCTAACAAGAGTTTGGTGAACATAATTAAGAAACTGTTGGAAGAAAATAAAAAATCATGGCATGGCAAGATGGTGCATGCACTATGGGCTGATAGACTAACAACTAAAAAATCTATTAATATTTCTCCCTATCAGCTGGTTTATGGCATGGATGCTATTTTCCCAACATCCTTGGAAGTTCTGGTTATGAAGCTTCTTCAAGAGGTTCAATCAGAAGAAAATGACATGCAAAGATGGCTGAATCAAACCATTCATTTGTAGAAGTCAAGGGAAGAAGTTTACAAAATAACACAAGCACTGCAAGAAAACATAAAGGAAATCTTTGACAGAAGAATCAAAGAAAATTATTTCCACATTGGAGATACAGTGCTGAAATGGGATTCAAGGAGGGAGGACAAAGGAAAACATGGCAATTTTGAAAATTTATGGAAGGGTCCTTACATCATTCATTCAGCTAGGGGTAATAATGCTTTATTTTTACAAGAGCTAGATGGAGTAGAGGTGTTCGAAGGTCCTCTCAATGGCAGGATTATCAAGCACTATTTTTGTCAGGAGTCCTAGTTTAAAACTTTCATTCATTATACATAACATTGCATGAGGAAAGGTCAGTAAAACAAAAAAAAAAAAAATATTTCAAAAAACAGAGAAAAGGAAAAAGAGGGCAGATTTAAAGAGGCGATACAGCCCCATACCCAAAAAAGACTACTGCTGAAAGTGTGCAAGCATAAATTCCACTACTTGTTCCAAAATATTCTTGTTCAGTCATCTAGCCTAATCATGGCTAAACATGTTTTCAATTTTTTGCTGATAGGTTAGTGAAAGAGAACTTGTAAAAACACCTAAAAACTTGACTTGTCAGTAGAAATAGATTAGGAGAAAAGATGCTGGTTCTCAATGCTCAAATATGAACCAAGGAGAAATATCGGGATGATTAACAAATGATGAAACACAACCCTCATATTTTCTAGTTTTGTTTGTACAAAAATAATTTCTGTGTGCAGCTTGTCCCAATGCCACAGCTCATGTTGAATCTGATTGCTTAATCCTGGTTCAAATCATGTTTTCAATTTCATGTCAATAGCTTAGAGAATGAAGTCTATCATACAATTTAATCTTGATAGTCAAATAGTCTAGGTAGAGAATAAAAAGAGTTCAATAGCATAATCAGAACCCGCGAAAGCAATAAGGGTACAAGTAGATAGTTTGTTTTCTCTTTCAAAAGAAAAGAATGCCAAGGGTTTGCCAGTTTAAGTGCACCCAAAAGAAGAAAAAATGTTAGGAAAGGTATGATGTGTAGGTAGAGATGAGGTTGAATGAATCATGATTTTCAGATTCTTTAGATCATAACTTCAAGAGAAACATTAGCAAATGAAGAAGTAAAATCTGCCCAATGTGTTGGGCCAGAATTGTGAATTATAGATAATTCATGCTTCCCTAGATAGGTGCTAGTGTAGAACAATAGGTGAAAGACTATACGAATATTTTTCCCAACTCAGAATAGATACACAAAGAGGATTTGAAGCTTACTTGATTAGCCGCTTCCAAATGCCTCCTTCTGTCGCTTCTGTTGCAGCTTCAAGTTCAAGCGGTTTTGTGCTGAATTCTTCCTGCAAGAAAGAACACTGAAACATCAGAAGATGCAATAATATAGATATCTATTCAAGCTAGTTAGCTAAATCAGTAAAGAATAAACCATATACATCAACCAAGATATTTCAATATGGAAAATCAAAGCCAATACGAATGCATATAGGGAAAAATAAGCAGTATTCTTTATTGATGATAGAAGGAGAGGTTACAACCAAATGATTGATTTGAAGTGACCCTTCTAGCAATGTACCCAAACCTCATCATAGTATAAATCTCTCTAGCACCAGCTATACAAATCTATCTCTCAATTGAGAATTCTCCAGTATTTCTCTACTCAAATTCTTCCTTCCAAGCACTTAGATTTGTGCTCAATTTATAGATGAACTGTAGGTTGTTTTGAAATCAATTAATTTCCAATAATAGGAAATACATGTTTCCAGTCATGTAGATGTCAAATGGACACTTGGATTCGAAGCTTGACACATGTGAACTCTTTTAGAAGGCACTGGCCAAGTGGAGATTTCGGAACAATGAGAATTTCGCTCCCAATGTGACCAACGCACCTGTGAATGTCGGGAAGTGCTTTGTACAGCAGCCTTGCATGGGGCTACCTACATATGAAATGCACTTAGGCCCCTTATAGCCTGCGTTGGTGAGCTCTCATATGCTATATAATAAGCTTCAAACCTTGGAAACCTTTGCTTGATGAAAGTATTTCTTGATTTGTCTTTTTCTTGTCTTAGGGCATGTAGCAACTGAAATGATAGGGAATGATATACCCTTGATCATTGGTCCTGGAGATGATGCCCAGTTATCCAATTCATTGAGAATGGTGCCCAAATCGACCCATAATAATTTCCCCCTAAAGCATGAGATCCAAATAATAAAAACATTTGATTGAGATGCTTTACACTGTGATAGGTTGGAAACAAAGTGGAGTGGTTACTTGCATCAATATTACAATACATTACATCATGATATATCCTCTTTGATCATAATTGTTGAGGGTATTCATTCCCATATTCAGCACATAAAACAATCTAATAACATGTACATAATTCAGAAAGTCGTCTTCATTGGAATGTTGCCCAGATGTAGACATGCCTACAAATATAGGCCTATGTTTGGATGAAAATCTGTATGTAAGGTCACCGTACATATGATGTGTACAAAAATCCTGAAATTGCAGCTCGGATGGATGAAACTAGATCCAGGGTCTTATCTCGTTCACTCGATCATTCGGGTACAAGTATGGCCATGCAAATTTATGATTTGTAGTCTAACATGGAAAGACATCGTTTGATTACCAGCCAATGATGTGAGCTATTAACAAATGTGAGAGAACCACCACTAATGAAAATGGTCCTCAAGGTATTGCAGTACATTTTGTAAGGTGTGAATAGATGATTTGATGTCTAGCTCCAAAAAAAATATTTTGGTCAAAGATCTGGAAGTGAGGATCTTGTCGATGCTGTAACAAGCGTACTGGAATCTGATGTTTCTAAGTGAACTTCCTCGATATTGATTTGTTGTCAACAGGAAGTCACATTATTGAAAAAAATGAGTTACTGATTTCAAAGACAAGGGTATGACTTGATATAGCAATGTTTCAGGGATGATGGTCATGAAAATGAAGGTTTATGAGTATTGCAGAAGGATGAATTTTTAAATCACTAGATGACTTCTCTTGAACATATTGGAAACACTGTGATGAGTTGGCAGCATTGACCCAAAACCGAAGTGAAGGTATGATGAACCATAGGTGTGAATGAACCTTCAAGATGATTACCCAACCCAAACAGTCACGGACATGGAGTGAAAGAAGTGTCATGTTCAAGAGCGACTTGCTACCAAAAAGAAACTTTGCTCACTTTTCCCAAATTTTCCCCGGTAATTTGTTGACCAGTACCTCTTTATTTTTTAACAAGCTTGAGGAGCATAACATTTTCTTGATCTATAATTCAACCCTTCAGGTGAATAAAGTATCTCTATTTAATAATTTAATAAGTCTAGTGATGAATGAAATTTGACTTTTGCCATGATCGACAAGCCCGTAACTATTTTATGTTTTAGCGAGCTTAACGATAGTGATAGCCCGGTCCTTTTTCATATTTAAAGAGTTTGAAAAAGAGGATGAAAGAAAACTTCATAAGTAATTTTTCGTAAATTTGTCTCTCAGACCTGAAAGAGTGTAAAATAATATCTGAAAGAACCTCTTTGGTTATGTTTAACCAAGGTATTCCTTTTTCGTAAATAATCTATCTCAGTTCAGAAAAGGGTTAAACTTATACTGAGTAGATATCAATTCATTTACTTTAACGAGCTCGAAAAGGCAAGTGCTCGACAATCTTTTCACATTATCAGAGTCTGAAAAGAGCTGAAAGAAGACTCCAGGGGTTCCTTTTTCGCTGTTATCGAAGCTCAAAAAAGAGATAAAAGTGTGCTTCAAATCCTTTTTCGTTTTTATCAAAGCTTGAAAAATAAGGAGTAAAAGTATGCTTTGTGGTCCAGTCATTATTTGAATAAATTTTCACGACTAATCTGTTCATCAGTTTTATGTCATGTTTCAAAGCAACAACAAATGGATTAAAAATACCTATTTCATGATAAAAGCATAATAAAACCATAGTCATAGCAATAAATTTAACTCGCAAACAATTAAATAACTATAAAAAGTAGTTTCACTATTCATTTTTACCATTCCATAGTTACCATTTGCATTTTGGAGCTCTGAACCTAATTTTTCCCTCGAAATTTAGTCATCGATTGCGGTCACTTCTATGGATGGATTTCATCATCGTTTGATCCAGGTTAGTACCATGAACCTCCTCTTCCCTTTGGTATTCATTTCATCTCCAACTTTTGAACTTTTTTAGGGTTTTAAGGCCCCTAGGGTAAATTCTGTCCAAAATGAGGGCAACGCACCCTTGAATATCAAAACCTGTGTTGCATAGCAGGTACAATGAAGCGTACTATATGCAGCGCACTGTTTTAACCCAGGGAGTGCATTGGGCACAGTTCAAGTTTTTGGTTTACATGTTGTGCCCAAAATTTGACTAGTTTTTTGTAATGAATGGAATCTAATGGATCTCATGGTTGTGTTTCAGGTTTCCATCGAATTATAATGAAGATTACATGGAGGGAAAGAGAACATGAAGAACAAGATATGATTTCCTTGAATGATCTAGGTACTGTAAGAGCCCTAAGATATTGTGGACTGCTTAAGTACTTCAAATTGTCGAGGATGAGGAAACAAATAGAACTCTTGGAGTTCTTAGTATGAGCATGGGATCCGATGATAGAGGCATTTCACATTAAAAATCAAGTGGTTCCCATAACAGTCAAGGACATGTATTTTCTCATAGGGTTGTCGAGGAAAGGTTTACCCATTTCTCTCACAAGGTCTACTGTTGGAGGAGAGACAATGAGGGATTATGTTATGTAGTATTGCTATCCAGGGGCAGAACCTAGCAAATATGGAAAAATAAATATCTGGGATGTCAGGGATTTGCCTTTGAGAACCATCCTTTTCACGATCACTAAACTTGCTGGAACTATTACACTACATGTAGTGAATAGATCGTATATGAAATATGTGCTAGAGTGTTTAGAGCCAATAATCTTCAACTGGTCTGAAGCTATTCTATCTCAGATAAAGGAAAAAATGAACAAAGAAAAGGGAGGAAGGAAGAAGAATTTCAGTTATGGTTCAATCCTTATCTCCACTGATGCAACCACTGATGCAACCAAAACATGTAAAACTAGATATATTTAGTCCTAGAGATCCTCGAACGTAGGGATGGGTAGAACTCACGGGTCGGCATGCAGGCCAATCGACCGTTGTGTTCTCCATTGCATTCTTCACTTGGTTATAACGATAGATCATCGCCATCAATGAGTATGCATACGCAGGCATTGACTTACAAGGAGATCCAGATTTAGTATTACCAAAAGGCGCTCAATCAGGTGCAATGGATAAGAATGTTTTGACCATGTTTTTTGATTTTTCTAAGGTTTATAAATTTTTTTTGTGTTTTGATTTCTTTCGAAGGCTAAACTAAATGTTTGATGAAATTCAAATATTGGTCGCATTCAACTTGTAAAGGAACCAGAGTGTGAAGCAGATGCACCAACAGAGAGGTATGTTGGGAGAGCAGTCCTTTAGGACCTTGATATGGCTGAGACTCTGGCTGAGGAGTCAACAACACATAGAGGGTTTGACCTTCAGGATTTTGGATTGCTGGGTCAAAGAGTTACCCATGCGACTGTAGCGACACACTATTGGGGTTCCTAACCGCTGGATGCGGTTGCTCCGTAGGATTTCTAGATATATAGCATGTTACCATTAGCACCACTAGTTTACTTGTGACATTTTGCATACATTTTGAGGTCAGATGACCAATGTGTCTTGGGCAGCAATTTTGTAAAAACCTATAACTATATATCTATATGATTTCAGAGTTTTTCCTATGTTTATTGTGCAATCCTATTCAATCATGTGAATATTTTCTTTACATATGTTGAAAATTTCTGTCTAAAACTTGATTAGCTAATGAATCAGTCAATGCGTTCAAATTTTTGGAAATATGTTGATATTTATTGAAATCACACTGGTTGGTTCAAAACGCGTTGAATTTGTTCATTGTAATGTGATTATTACCGAAATATTTCTGCATAATTTATCGATGGATCACAGAAGCCAAAAATCCATAGAAATCAAAATGTCTTTCCAAAATTTGAACTCCTAGGAAAAATCTAAGAAGTGTTGGATTTATAATAGTATAAACACTAGTAAGTTGTAATAGCACAAGTTGTGAGTCTAACCTTATGATTATGCGGTTAATACCAAATTAAATGGAATCAGAGAGAATTTTGATAAATGTGTTAGTGCTCGAATCTGCCTCAGGCTGGAGAAGGAAAAATTCGAGGCAACATCAAACCAAGCTCAGCCTCGTAGCTAGCCCTAAGAGGACAGGAGAGGGCTCTCTCCAGTCAATCTCGATAAAATGAGAAATAGGGTGCGAGATGACTTAAAATGGGAACTGATTTTAGGCTAGTAAATAGATAGGAAAGTATTTTGATGAATGATTAGGTTTTCTGGGCTGTATGGGACTAAGGGCAGCATGAGTAGGGAAATTAAATGAAAGATGCAGATTATCTCATGAGGCAAGATAGGCAAGAGCTTAAGCATTCAAATTGAAATTAAATGGGGTGAAAATACTTTTTAAGATAGCTGAAAAGGGCATTAATGTATGAATCCTTTTCAGGCGGAAGAAAACACAGAACTTGAACACTTTTCCAAGGCAGAGCAACAATTGAATTCTACCTCTCTTACTTAAAAGCGTTCAACAGAAAATGATGATGAATGAACTACAAAACATTACAAGACACGTATGAAAACAAAGGAAGAAACACAATGCTAAGTTATTACCACAGGGATCTTATGAAACAGAGCTGCAACTTTTCATTATTTCTCTGTTGAATTGTACAATGAAACTCTGATTTTTTCTCCCCACACCTCTGCCAAAACTTTGCCTATTAC
The DNA here is from genome assembly GCA_034641835.2 of Pinus albicaulis. Lineage (NCBI taxonomy): Eukaryota > Viridiplantae > Streptophyta > Pinopsida > Pinales > Pinaceae > Pinus > Pinus albicaulis. The sequence continues at coordinate 932,854,568 of CM076574.1, read as the reverse complement.
AAATGATTTTCAATATAATAAATTAACTAAACTATGAGAGAAAAGATCGACCCCAAAAAAAAATGAATTGTTTAAACATTGACTAATAAAATCCAACCATCTATCCTAAAAAGGAACAGCGCTACATTTTCTATTCAAATCTGTTGATGACCCACGAGGAAGCAACACCTGTAGCGTAGACTTTCTAAATCATAACTGAAGATGTAAAATAGAATACCCACTCCTTTTTCTCTGCTATGGTAAATATCTCCTTTTTAAATTTATGCGTGCTTTGACTTTCCACCTTTTACATTTTCCATTGAATAAAAACTAATTCTTGATAAAAATGGTTTTGAACTGAGCTTTTGCCTTTAATAAAGGGGAAAACGTGTCAATGAATGATCCCAGCTGGCAAATCCACGTGCTTTTGAGCGATTGGAGTGAGTTTGGGTGATTCTCGGGCTTCCTGGCTGTGTGCGCCGTGCATCATGCTCAGTGCGCCGCGTGCGCTATGTGCGTCGTGCCCATGTAAAAATACACTGCGGAAATTGGTCCAGTGCGCCACGCGCCTTTAGTGCGCCGCGTACACCCTTCAACACACAGTTCCAGCTTTAAATTTTGTTCCGCCCATCCAACAGACTTTACTGGCATTTCTTAGTATCGACGAGAGGCTTCCACTGTATGATACATGCTTACAACTAATCGAGGCCTCCAAAGCAGCTGCATACAATGAAACTACAGGACAACTATACCGCAACTAGACCAACTTAAAACTGGAAATCGATGTCAGTTCTCACTATGGAAAACTGAATGAACCATCTTGGTCTCTTTTCGAGTTACATCGAGCAATGTTTACAGAAATATAAACAGTTACAAGCTACCATATTTCCGTCTTCACAAATATCCCCTTAGGACCTGTGACTCCCGCAGACCATTAGCTGACCATCCTTGTCACACTATTTAGCCTCTCAATTCCTCCTCTTTCTAACATAGAAACGGTTCTCGGTTTTCTGAGAGATGTGGAATCCACACTAAACACAAGAGAGGCAACAACCACTGAAAGGCCCCAAAGCAAAGATGTAGATTCCGAGCATTTTAGTGTCCAGCGTGACTCTTAATATATTCCAATTGCGGTATGACCAGCGTGATACAGAATTGAAGAATTTGACAGCGAATTTTGGAATACGCGAGTTGCACGAACAGTGGCAGGGATAAAGCATAGATCGAAGGAGAGACATTAACAATGAGAGTGATGAAGACTGTCTCGTAACATCAACGTTGGCGGAGAATGTAATTGTCATCAGATATATAAAAGATTTCCGCCCACAGAGGAATGCATTCTATTATTCCCCTGCCCATTTTCCATTTTTTATTCCGTTAGAAAACAAATTATTTGGAATTCCAAATTCACGTGGCGTGAACATCTGGAGAATGATACATATATCGCATTATCATTGATATGCTTGGAACTCTTGTGGAAACATATTCGATGGCGGGCTCCTGTAAAAGATCGTATGGATTACCTGAATCCAAGGGCTGGGGCAATTCGATTTTCTGAAGGTGAAATGCTGGAACGAAGAAATGGGCCACGCAAATCAAAGATTTTTGAAGGTAACACGCTGCATTTGAAGGCTTATATTCCAATCAAGCCGGCTAAGGGCTTACAACATCACAGAATTGATCCATAAAATTTCATATCCATATCTCTTTACCTTACCAGACCTGGAACGTGTCCTATCAAATGAATTGCAATTCCTGAGACACCCAATTCCAGTCGCTGAAAGCCAGTCGTATACGCAGCTGATACCAAGTATTGCACTCGCCTGGTTCAAAGTAAGCCACATTAGCAGAATTCAAAACAAAGTTGAATTGCGTTTGGGGATATCTCAATCGGTGTTTGGGCACAACCATAAATTCAATTACAAATATGAAATTGTCTGTATTGGCATCTGTTAGAGCTCGCATCAAGGCCACTGATGTAAAAGTATGGTTGAAAACCATGTACAAGATAGCATACACTATAACCTTCTTGTGTCACACCCAATATTCGCAAAATTGCTGCTTGCGGTGATTGTTTCAGTAGTTAGAGAATCAGAGCATTCTTTGTCATTGCTTCTTTTCTCGAAAGGGACGTTGTGAGAAGAACAGGTATTGTGAGGGGCAAACAACTCAGATATAGGCTTGAAGTTGCCATCTGGTGTTCCTGAATATCTCTGTATCTCGGTGTCTTAAACCATCATCTGTGTTTGTATTTGAAGCTCTAGTTTCACTCACTCTTGAAACCTCTGAACTGTAAATATTACTGAATTTTTCACTATCAATAACAGATATAGGAGGACAAGTTTGAGGAACTGCTACCTCGATACGCCAAATGTCATTTTTTCTACAATCCATCTTCTGAAGCAGACCTCGATTCATCTTTTGTCAGTTAAAGGAGTTTGTCTTTTTACAGTCCTGAAAGACACACTATCTGGCATCGATTTGGTCACAGCACCACCACTATGTCAAAATTAAAAGCAGTTCCTTTATGAGAATTGTATCTTCTAGTGCTTTCACCTTCGTGCTGGACTACATGAACATCATGCACATTAGAATTTAAATAAATTTTATTATTGGCAGCTTTAACATCCGTGACATTCTTATTGGAACATGGCACTTCAATAACAGTATTAGATACCTCTGCCATTTGCTTATTTTTTGCAAAGGCACTTGATGGTTGAAGATCTTTTGCACTTTCTCCTCTGGAAGCTTTCATCAAGCCATCACAGATGCCAGTTTTATCTGAAGAAAGTCTCCAACGAGACATCGTTCCTTCCCTTAAACTGGCAGTGTAAGCTACTACTGTTTTCCGAAGCTCCCTGTTGGTTGCTACCCATTCATCATCCACGTGACAATTATGCACTCTTCTTTTTGACAATAGCTGCAGCTTGTCCTCTAACTTTTCTATTTGTTCCCAGAGAGTAAGATTGTCATTGCTAAGGGATGTCTCTTCGCATATCCATTGCCATTTCACTGACAGCATCCTGTTCTTTCAATTAACTTGTACTAATATCAGGTTCTAGATCAACATCCCAGTTATCATAACCTTGGGTTACTTTGCAATCAGAATCCATCCTGTAACTTGCATGACTTTTTGCTTCCATTTTTCGAACACTCTTTTGTAGATTCTTTGTTCATTTTTTTTTGGAAACAAGGTAATCTTCTGCTTGAATCCGATGAGAGTTACCCAAGGTTCTTTCTTGTCCACATGAGAATTAAACATGATAGAAAAGTTTTGCACACCCTTTGTACATGCAGCAGTGGAATCAAAATCGGGTAAACAAGAAAACATGGACCTCACAAGCTCATGCATGCTGTGGCATGCTTTTCACTGTAACTACTCCCCCTTGGTTCCAGTTTGATGAACTACTCGGAAGCATGTGTTCACTATGGTACAAACATCCTCGTTACTCAAGACAATAGAATCTTGCTTTTCATGCAAGCCAAAAGAATTTGGAGTATCTTCACCAACACCACCTCCTCTGATGCAGGATCTTGTTACTTCAAACCTACAGCTGGTCATAGCATCCACTATAGAATGCATTGCATCCTCAACATGGAAAGTATTCAAATCAAAGACTTCCATTGTCAAAATATTTTATATAGCATCAGAAGACAAAACCCTAGACTTATAAAATAAAGTAACTTTTTGTTTTTTAACCAAGATAGAAAAAACCAGACTGTAAATGACGAGAAATGAACTCTAGTGAATTTAACTCTGGCGGAGGACTTGACAAGACTGAGTCTAACAAAATGCACTATACTCAGTGATATTTTTCATCTATTTACCAATACAAATCCCTTGAAAACTCACTAACTCGCCATTCGGAGTGAAAATGGCCCACACTGCAGAGGATAGATTCTGCATACTATGACTAGCACCATTAGCATATCCAACAAATGGTTCTGAAGTTTCAAACATCTGCAATGAAATTGTAAAGAGGATTACTAATGTCAATAAAATTCTAAAAACAAATTAAGATAGTGAATGCAAATAAACAACACATATACAATATAATACAAAAAATAACTACGCTCATGATTAAGCATAGTAACGTTTCAAATACAACTCATTTCTAGGCTATTCCAATGGAATTCCATTGTAATCAACTAACTCGTAGGCACCCTTAGCAAGAAATATTTTGAAAATATAGGGGCCATGCCACAATGGCTTGAATTTCCTTGTACCTATTACATCAGCTTCTTGATCATAAAGAAGGACCAAGTTGCCCTCTGAGTAGATGCGAGGCTGGACATTTTTGTCGTATTGCACCTTTATACGTCTCTTATGTGCTTTGTTGGCAAATTAGGCTTCACGACGCATTTCATCAAGATGGATGAGGTTAAGGAGACGTGATTCTTCTTCTGAGGTGTCAGGTAACAAGTCTATCGCGAGTTTTAACGATGATATTTCGCATTGTATTGGTAAGATAGCTTCCAGACCATACACCAATTGAAAAGGAGTAAATCCGGTTGCGTTTCTCACCAAGGTTCGATATGCCCACAAGTTGGAGTACAAGATCAAATTCCAGTTCCTTTTACAGAATCCTATCATTCATTGAAGCATTCATTTAATAATTTTTTTAATAGCCTCAACTTGTCCATTTGATTGTGGATAATAAGGAGTAGAATTATCATGTGACAATCCTAACTTAGCAGTCAATTCAGACATCATGTGGTTGCCAAAATTCTTTCCATGATCTGTAAATATGGCCAGTTGTTTTTCCTGTGTTGTTGAATGTAGGAATTGCTTTGGCCCATTTGGTAAAATAGTCGACTGCGACAATAATATAACCATGCCCCCCAGGCGAAGGAGGGTTATAGGTCATGAAGTCAATACCCCATTTCTTAAATGGTCCAGCAAAGACAATAGGATGCATTAGTGCTAGCGGTTTGTGGATTTTACGATAAAAAATCTGACATGCATGAAAAATTTTGACTGCGAGGATGCAATCTCGAAAAATAGTAGGCCAAAAGTAACCAATGCGGAGTATCTTCTACGAGGTAGCATATCTAGATAAATTTCCACCACAAGCCCCAACATGACAATCATTTAACACTTTTTTAGCCTCCTCATGAGTGAGGCATCTCCTTAAAATTGTATTGACACCACGACGATAAAGTGTATCATCGACGATAAGATAATCTTTGGCTTGGTATTGAATACGTTGTTGTTCAGAGCGAGAGGTCTTAGGTTGAAAATTTTGTTTTGGAGATAAATGATGAAATCCCCATACCAAGGATCAGATGATTCGATTAGAAACAAAGACTTGTCAGAAATTGATGGTTCTGACGTAGTTGTAGTGCTATCAGAGGGAAGGTCACAGAGAAGCTCATCCAAAACTAAAGACTTCTTTGACTTGGATTTGATGAATTCCAAATCAAATTCTTGCAAAATGAAAATCGATTTTGAATATCCCCCCCCCCCAGTAATTGACATGATAAGATATAAGTCATGGGGTTTCAATTTGAAACTATTTTTGTTTTTTGGAGAAGGATATAATGGCGAAATATGTGGACAACTTGAACAGCTGCCAAGGAAATATTTTCCATGTACAAGTACTTACATTCCGTATCATTGAGATTACGACTCAAATAATATATTGTATGTTCAATTCCATCTTCTACCTGGACCAAAACCATAATGATGGTCGTTTTAGCGGTGACGATATATAGGAAATAATCATTTTGATAATGAGGAGGATACATTAATGACGCTCGGACAAGAGTGTCCTTGACAACATCAAAAGAATCTTGCACAACTTGGTCCCAATGGAAGGGAACCCCCTTTTTCAATAATCTAGTAAATCCTTTAGTGTAATATTCCTAATTTAGCTTCAGCTAATAGGAATATTAATTTTTCTTTTGAAATCTAGATGCATGAATAATTGAGCAATGAGGCTCTTAATTTGCTCAATTTATGAATAAAAATCCTCTCTAATGTGAAAGGGGATCATGAAATAACCAATTCAAGCATCCACATGTGTGAACAAGGTCTAAAATATGTGGACAAGGTCAAGTTTGACCAAGTCAACATGATTTATTCACAAAGAAGTGGATTCTAAATAAAGAAAGCTCAATGTGAATAGAGATCAATCCAAATAGATAAAATGAAGGCACCTTGAGTGTCAAAAGGGGAAGGGCATGAAGAATCAGTCAAGGTTGACCAAGTCAACAAAGCTTTCTAGATACATTGCACCATCTTTATGGACATCGCAATTTTTGTGGAGGAGCCTTTGCATGGAAGCAACCACATAGTGGGTGGGACACTTGGTGAGGAAGCTCATAAATTATATAATGAAGGAGATGGAAATCATATGATCATATTGGAGATTATATTTTCATGAGGTATTCTTAGAATTCTTGCATACTTGGCTATTTAGCTAAGTTGTTGCACTACTTAGTGCAAGGGTTTGCCCGGGTGGGGATTCCCTACTCTTTCTTGGAGATCTTGTTCAAGAAATCTAAGAGGAGGTTTATGATATAAATTTTACACTAACTAGTGTTGGGCCAAACATCTACCTTCAGAAAAAATCCAGTCCCTTTAGAAAACTGTGTTATTTCTTAAGGTGTGCAGTGGAAGGGGTTAAAACCCCATTTTGAGGAGCTAGTTTCCCAAGAGGAGGATCAACCTTTCTTTGGGAAAGCTAGGAGTAGCATATACAGCCATTTCATTGATTTTTCAGCCATATATTTCAGAGCTTCAGCCATATAGCATTATTTAGCCACATATTTGCAGCATCTTTCTCTTGTATATCTTTTTCTGTCAAGAAACCCTTGCCGGGTCTTCTTGGATCTGTATAAAAGAGATTAGATCTCTGTTTTTATGCTTCATTGAGTAATATAATAATAATATCAGATATATTTCTCTATTTTATGAGTTTAACCTCTATTAGAATGCGTATTCTCTTATGCAGCAGCTCCGACATTTTGCAGTCTTGGGGTTTTGTCAATTTTTAGCTATTTTGAGCATGGGAGGCCTGTTTAACTAGGCTAAAGGCATTTTTTTCTGAAAATATTTTGCATGCATGTCCTATATTGTCTATAATAAGGGAAAAAACCATTATTTTTCACTGTTATAACTCAAATATTCAGAAAATAACGTTTTGGGGCCAAAACTGTCGCTTTTCCCCACTTGGTGACATTGTATAAAGACATAGTTTGTTATTGTGTTTGTTCTATGAAGGCTATGTGTTTAAATACAATACATGAGTTGATAAATTTCTGTTCTCCAACTTTTGAATACCTTAAGGTATTCTTATTGTTGTAGAAAATTCCATATTTGGAATATTACAGTGGTATCAGAGCAACAATCTTGGTTCAGCCTTTGAGTTCAAGCATTATGGAGTCTTCTCATGGGGAGAAGGAGATTTTTATAAGAAATTAGAGAAAACCATTGTTGTCTAGAGAAAGGAGTTTCTCAAAACTTATTTTTCCAAATTTGCAGGGTGGAAGCAAGGGAATCAAAGAAATGAGGAGGGAGAAATCTAAAAATCCCTCAGTAAGATCTATACAAGAGGAAGATTATAAATCCTCATCTTATGGATATGAGAACTCAGCCATATCATCAGATCTACCACGTTCCATAAAAAATTTCTTCATGAAGAGGAAGAAAGGAGATGTGCCAAAGAGAGATACTCTTGGTGATTATTTGCAGGAATATGAAGATCAATCCAAGGAGTTCAAAGATCATTTGAAATTCCAAGGTTTTTTCCAAATGAAGGAGGAAAAGAGCACAGGGAGCAAGGAGCAGGGTGAGGGTAGATTCTTTCTATCCAATTTTGATGGATCACCTCTATGTCCAGCTAGGGCTTGGGTGAAAGAGCTAGACACCTTTGTGCAACAACATCAAGTTTCAGAATATGAGGCCATCAAAGTAGCAGCACTGCATTTTGAGGGTAAGGCCTATGCTTGGTGGTTGTTTGAATAATTTTCCTTAAAGAATGAAAATACATCTACTTATGCAAAGTTCATTGAAAGATTAGTACAGAGGTTTGATGATATTTCATGTGGAACATCTTCTATTGCAACTATCAACCCACACCAAACAAAACTTTTGCATGAGCTAGGAGGATCTATCTATCAAACTCCATTTCTGAAAACCAATGAAGAGGAGGTGAGCTTGTTTGATGCTTTCCCAAGGGCAAGATCTCCTTTGGATGAAGGGCTTCCTTCTCAAAAGGAAGACATGAAGATTCTTTCTTCAAAAAAGGACCAAGATCTAAGGCCTATTGTTGAAGGTAAGGCAACTTCAACCACTGAAGAAGAGAAAGGAGAGGCTGGACAAGATAACGCAGTCATAAAAAGGGCACCTCAAACACTGATCAGGAGATCAAGTCCTTTGTGAAAAAATTCTCAAAAATCTAGTTGCTCAGAATTGGTCCAAACTAGAACGACTTGAAAGAGCTCGGAAAAATGATCCTGTAGACGTGAACGACATTGAAAACCGACGTTGTATGAGAAAGGTATTCAGCTTTGAAGTTTTCCAATTTTAGTAAAAAAAAATGGCCAATTTGACTTTATAAAAAAAAATTATTAAAAAAAGAATATCCCATAGCATATTTTGGGAATATTTCATGGAATATTATGGGAATATTCCATAGAATATTCTATGGAATATTCCACAAGCGGCCAATCACAGGGTGCCACGTGGCTAGCCCAGAGGCCGCCACGTGGCCCCAAGGTCAAACAAAATTGCATTTCAAAATTTTATGTGTTCGCAGCAGGGTTCGACCCCGGGTTGGGGCGCACAAAGTCGAGCGACCCAACCGTTGGGTCACGACAACAGTTCTTAACATCAAACGGAACGAACTTTTATTTAAAGTTTCCATTGGGTTTGGGCGAGGCCCAAAAGGGGGCTAGCCCCCTTTTTAACGTGACCTCTGCTCAGAACCTGGAGCCCATCGGGTCAGTGCGTAGTGGTTGGGGTCGGTCCTGTGGACAAGCACCAGGGGTGGAAGATATTGAACTATGCGGTTTTAAACTTATAACATGCCGAATATAACTCAAAGTTAATTCAATGCCTTCTGAATGGTGCGGTCACGTGCCTTATATTTTTAGCCCTCACTGCTGGCGGAATATTGGCAGAGTGCCAAAATTATAGCGTCGACTCCAAATTTAGCGGGATTAACTGCAGTCTTCCACATTTAGTGGAGCTTTTCAAGGGGTAACTGGGCAAAAACTTTAGTTAGTCATAAATTTGGCTAGGGAAGTCCAATTGAAGCGAACGTTTTTTTGATTTTGGGGTATTGAAGCATTCTGGAGCTGTTGGGATAGGTTGCAGAGCCATCATGGCACTCTGTCAGCGATTTTATCAGTGAATTTGATTGTGGAGCCACCAGGCCTTGGTGAAAGATCAGATGTATTGGACTATACTCATCCATTTGAGGTGAATGAATAGTCGATTTTTACTTTTTTCAGTCCTCTGTTTCTGAATTTGCAGCTAATTTAGCCTTTTGAGGCTTTCTTCACAATGTAATACTTATTTTGAGCATTAATGAAAGAGGGAAAAGCCTATTTGGAGGCTTTTAGACATAGTAGAGGTAGCCCAAGAGAGGGGTGAACTGCTTAAAAAAATGCTTACTGTTATGCTGTGCATTTTTACTGCTATATTCCAGATTTTACTACATTAAACAATAATTTTTAATAAGTCTACTTTTCCCAATGAGACTTATAAGTGATCAAAACTCATTAGTTTCACTTCAAACAACATTACTTCCATTGCAGAATACTTGAACTTGCTTATTCACACATAAAATTTGGTTAATGAATACTTTTCAAACATAAACAAGTAATTTCATTGACAGATCGATTTAGTGTTTACCTTATATTTCTTTAGGCAAAGCCAATAAGAGGGCCAGAAGCTTCTGGTTTCATCCTTTCTAGTAAAGGTGAAATAACCAGCAAAAGCCCCTACTATCTATCTCTGTATAAGAAATATTTTGTTCACACAATTTCAAATCAAACACCACATGAAGAAAAGGATGGAGCACTTTCTCCAAGGAAAGAAACTCTTGCACTCTTGCAAGGAGTTCCAAAAGATCTTACACATAGAGCTCTTGGAAAAACACATGAGCAGCATGTACCTTCATTGCCAAATGATGAGATCTTGAAGATAGGAGGAGGAAGAGAGGAGGAATGGCATCATGAGATGAAGAGCATGTACCCTTCTCTATCTCAAAGTTTGAAAGAGAAAAGAAGGCAAGAGGACCTATCCAACAAAGGTAGGGCAAATTTGTCCAGCTACATTCACATCATACTCTATGCCTTGATGCCTCTTTTCAAGGAGGCATTTCAGCAAGAAGACCTCCTGATTGGAGGAAAACTAAAGTTTTCTCTCAACTATATGCAGCAGAAAAATATTTGTTTAGAGAGGGAACCTTGGAAGGAGCCACTACAACGCTGAAAATCATTGATGGGAGGCTAGGAAAATTTCTGAAATTGACCTTGCTTTCTTCCATTCATCTATTTGCATTAGAGGGAATAGATTCAGAAATTTGTGCTGATGTGAGCATAGTATCAAAAGGCTACTCCAATATATAATGAATATTTCTGAACATAACAAAAAAATAATTTCATTTTTGTATGTAGGAGCAAAATTGTGGAAGTTTTTGAGAAAGAGAACCTTTCAAGGGGAGGGTTACTTTCCAAAACTTCAATCTTGTCTTGAGCAAGATCAGTTGCAAGAGGGGCAGCAAAAGAAAGTTGGGAATGATCCAACATGTGATTTTGACATCAATCATGTCAAGGAGGAGAGCCATCATATGAAAAATGCATCATTTCATACTTCTACAACATTGTCAATGATGGGAAGCCTAGACCCTTATTGGGAGTCCCAACTCTTGATGGAATATTCTAAGGACCTATTCACATGTAAGGTTCTTGATGGGCAAGAAATGGATAGAAAGTAAAAGGTAGTTAATGGAATCATTTATGTTCATGATCAGATCTACTTAACTAAAGATTCCAAGCTCAAGAAAAAACTACTTAACACAATCTATGAGGTCTTGATTTCAAATCTCACTAGTTTCATTAAAACATGTCATACTATATTAGATGGATTCATGTGGGAAAATTTTAGAGAGGAGATGCACTCTCATATGAGTAAGTGCATGGATCATTTGCTGGTTGAGGAGGAACATAGCTCTTGGGAAGAGTTATCATTATGTAATGTTCCTTTTCAAAAACATTGTCAAATGACAAGGCAGATCTATTCTAGTGATAGAATGCAGGGGAATTTACTGGATTTGTCACCTTTGAAAAAAGGATGACCTCCAGAGGCCACCTGGCCCACTAGCAAACTTTGTCTATAGAGTGATTGTAAAAGGACAATATCCCCAAATAGGGAAATACAACAAGATTGGGAAACCCCAACATTGCAGCTACAACAATAACAAATTCATCAAATGGAAATAGCAGTGAATCATATACACATGAAATTCAAAAGAATACAATGGCCATCATATATTATGACATAGCAGCAATAAGTATACAAATCTTGAGGGAGGATTATCAATCAAGCAAGGCACTGGAAGCCTCAAGAAACCTGTACATGTAAACATGAAATACATAGCTGCATAAATAGAGCCCTATGCCATGACTGCGTAGTTTATAGAGGTACTACTACATAAAATATGATAATACAAGGATATAGCAATATGAGGCTCAAATAAAGTGGGGGAGCAAGATCTCAACCCCTGAAAATACATAACATCAATCCTTTAAGAGGATTGACTGAAATCTATGCAGAAACACTATAATACAAAAATGTCAGAGTTGCAGTAGCTGATGGAACTAAAGAGATGGAAATGGATGGAGAAGGCTGAAATATCTATTGTAGATGAAGAGCCCTTCTCCAATGAAAATCTGAAGTGAAAGGCTGATCCTTTCACCCAAGACTTCCCCTCCAAAATCTTCTAATCCCTCACAGCAAATATGCACCAAGAAAAAAATTGTCTAAGAGAGGGATTGCACTGCCAATGATGGAATGTGGTTGGATTTATGCCAAAGATGATGGGATCTGCTCATAAAACCCCTTGGCTGATCTCCCAAAGGATGGAGCCTCCCTCCACTTGAAAACTAGCTCCGTATGGTGTGTGGAAACCTCCCCAGCAACACCCAGCAACACTGCACAATATATGCTGCAGAAGCTACACTGATGTAGATGGCTGAAGCTATGGACTGAATGCCTAAATATGGGTAATGGAGTGCAATCCTTCATGATATACTCAAGAAGGAGAGGAATTCCTAAACAGGACTCCCTTGTGCCCAAAGGCACTGCAACTTTGCTGAACAACAAGAGGCAGCAACACGTTTCTAAGACTCAAATGTAAAAATGATCAAAGATGTCCACAATGGTTGTCTTGCTTCTCTTTTATACAATGAGCCTTCCCTCCATGGACCCTATTTCGAATTAGAGTTCCTCTTCTCTAGAAACTTCCCTCCTACGTTGTCCCACATAATGCTTTCCAACTCATGCCAACGCAGTTTTACTTGGTCAACCTTGGCCAAGCATATATGTAAAAACCTCCTTTCACACATGGAGGTGTGAAATCCAGCTCCAATATGATCCCCTTTCATATTTAAAGGATTTTTATTCTCTAATCAAGCAAAGAATGGGTCCCCTGCCCATTTTATTCATCTATTATAAAAAATTGATGTTCCATAAAAATTTGGAACATTACAGTCCTCTCCTCTCAAAATATTTCTTGCCCTCAAGAAATTGCAAGGATGAACTGAGTTTATTTCTACCCTTTCCTCCTATAGAATCCTTATGTGATGATGTCCTCAAGAAAAGGATGCCATATCAGCAATCAAGTCTCCAAACCGTCCCTCCAACATATGCAATCTAGCCTTGGGGTGAACATTCCGAAAATGGCTATCATGTAGAAGAAACATCCATGAAGGAAAAAAGAACTGTCCAAGGGTCTCCTTGATGCATGAGATCTGATATATAATGGTACTGATCATCTCCCATATGAATCTCTCATCCCCAAGCCATCAATCATGAAAATAAGTTACCTCCCAACAAGACAACTCAGGAAAAATCTCCTTCCACCTTGAGCTCCGGAAATGAAGGTGGGCTGAAATATGATCATGGAAAGCACTATAACTTGCCCCATGAAATCCTATTCCCCACTTATGAAAAGTGTGGATTTTATTCTGATCTTGGGCTGCAAATTTATTTCCCTCAAATGGAAAAATGAAGAGTAGCTCCCCCAAGAATCTCCCCTCCATCAATGAAAAATCAGCTGGTGCAAGACATGTCATCTATGATGAATAGGACAAGGTCATCATATAATGCCCCTATGAAATGTTTTTTGTAGGTTATACCATGTGCAGAAAGTAAAAACAATGCCTCATAGGATTATAATGCAACCTCATCCACTGCAGCTGCAGAAAATAGCATGGCAAGTATTGTACAAGAATATCACCTCTACTACTGAATAGTAAAATAGATGAGTGAATCAGCAACATAAGATCAAAAACCTATCCATATCCATGAAATGGATGGATAAAATTACCAAGCTCATGTATTAGCCCACAATTAAGCAAATATGTGGTTGTAGCCATGCCTCCTCTCATGTTCCCTTTAGAACATGCACTGCAGAAAATGTGAGAGTTTTTCTCACTCAAAGACACATCCAACCCATGTGCCTTTCTCATAATCATTCTTCTTATACAAATCTGATCCATATCAGCAAGGAAGTCATAATCAGAAATAAAATGGGGAAAATTCTGAAGGTTTCATGTGTCTTAAGAATGTACCAACAGTTTTCCCAAAGGTGACAGCGCAGTTTTCCAAATTGCTGCTTTAGAAAATGATATGGCAAGTTGTTTTGTGTTACATGAATAGCTATGTATGTCATGATAGCTACTGATAAATAGAAAATGGTTGAGCATATAAACTGATAATACATTAAATAAAACACTTTCCCAAGACCATGTAAAGGATGGTTGTCTCTATCATACAAGTTGGCCCAATTTTTCCCATGGAGCAATCTGATAAGCTTGCCCTCTTGTAGAGCCATGCACTGCAAGATAATGATAACAGTACACAAATCAGCCAATGTCAAATCAGATATCTTACCATATACCGGGAGTAAGATGATGTATGCATCCACGAATGAACCCTCCATAGTTTTTTGGCATGCTCCCATGAAGATGAGTGAACTAGGTGCTACAAGAACATCCTTCTTCTCATGCTTGGGCATCCAAGTCAAGAAGAATGTAGCACAGTAATATATGGCTGCCTTATCCATCTCACCTCCTCTTTATCCATCAAGTGCAATAATTATGAAATTTTCCTGGGACTTGTGGGTTATGGATCCACCACACTTTCGCTGGGCACACTTCATCTATAGGTCACTGCTCCAAAGAGACAACGTTGTTGGCCTATACCCATAGACTCCCATCAATACCAAGCTCCATTCTTTGACATGCTCCTTGTAAAATATGTCTTTCATAATGCTATAATACATAAGAGGTTCCTCCCAAGATGGAAGTACCTCCCTATCATTCAAGGTCAAGGAGAGAATGCCATCTCCTCCTCCTGCAACATCATGAATCATGTGAGAGAAAATCTGCTTGTGCTCTCTCCCATCAATGTCAAGAAACTCAAGTGCTTGCTGCCCCATTATGCTCACATCATATGACTCATGTGATGAAGGTGTCATATCAAAAATATGTATCCCTTCTCCTTTCTTCCCAATGATGTAAACATCCTGCCACTTCTCCTCTTCTTTGGTACTCCTCCCATGAGGGCTACCATTCTCCCAAACCAATTCCTACTTTTTTCATTTCATGAGAGTTTGAAATGCAGCTCCTTGGAGACCCCTTAAGAAAGGCCTCTTTCCCATGACTATGTTGGACCCATGAGGATCCAAATGTGATGGAGGTGATGTCTCCTCTCCACCCATGTTCAACAGTGCTGCTAGTTTTTCCAATGATGTAGCAGCTGTCTCCTCCTCTGGTTCACAAATTGTTTCATGATTCTCCATGGAGGTGTCATGGTTTACTTCATCCTCCAAAAGTTGCACTCCCCCCTTGAAGGCTGAATTAAAATCATCAAAAAATTATGAGGATGAGGGTTCATCTCCTCCTTGAACCCTTTGCACAACGCAGTGCAATCATGGGGCCCTGAAGTGGCTATGTGATTTGATCCTAGGACCTCCTCATATGAAATTCGACCATCCTTAAGATTATTTTCTGAAATAGAAAGTGGAACTTTACTCATACCTTGGTGGATCTTGGGACCTTATTGTGTGGCTGCAATGGCTTATTCTTCTAATGCAATGGCTACCTCACCCATAGATGTAGAAGGCTGCTCCTCAAAAGCTGTAGCAACGTTGGTGCAATCCTCCTCCCATGGTGGTGTGAGCTTCTCTTCCTTTCTCCGTCAAAGGTTTGGATCAACCTTTGAAAAAAGACTGCAAAATAGCTCACCCTTGAATGGACCAAGGGTTTGACCCACCAAATAGAGGTTTCCTCCTCTATGTGCAATGCTACCATCTCCACTGCTTCTTTCTCTACCACTGGATGCAACAATAAAAATGCCTCCGGTTTCTTCTCACAAGCTCTAGCTGAAGTAACCCCATAAAATGTAGACAATAGAATCCTATTGCCTCTGGTTGCTCCTTTTCTATAGGGCCTTCTCCCCCATCTATTGAATAGACTGTGAGAATTTTGTAGCTCTCATGAATGCTGCAGAATGGGGTTTCTAGCCACCCAGGTACTTGCTTAAGATCTGGAAATCCAAGCATCTGCCATGCTTGTATTCAAGATAATAGGAAGTACATGGACCTTCCTCTCCTCCTCTTTTTTTCTCTTCCTCCTCAGGGAGGCTCTTATTTATTCCAAAATTAGATGAGATCAATCTCATATTCTTCATCATTCTCCTCTGAAATCAAACTCAACGCTGAATCAAGGGTTTTTGGCATCATTTTGGAGCTAGATCTTTGATGTGAAGGAAGCCTCCTTGCATCAAGGGTGATCCTTGGATTTTCCAACCAATCCAAGTCTATTTATGATATTATAAATTCACTGAAGTTTTTCTTTAGAAATTCTAAATCATTTTGCAGATCTGCTGTGGTAAAACTCATATCTGCTCCGTCATTTTCATGTATTGTTGAAATCCCCAAGGGAAATGTAATAAAGATCCCTTTGGGAATTTTGATTCATTGTAGATATCTGTTTTCATGTATTTATCATTTTTAGATCTTTAATATAATAAAAATAAGCTTCAGCCTCCTGAAAATAATGCTGAAGGGTTTCTGGGTCATTCTCTTGTCTTGTAGCACCTCAATCTTGAGGGATTTTCTATGTAAAACTGTTGTTTAACCTTGGTTAATGCATATGCCATGTTCCTAAACTAATTATATGATTTTTCATACTGTTTCAAATCTTATACCTTCAGAAAATACACTGCCCTTGCTTCAGTAAATTTCTGCATCTTCCAAGTCACGGGAAATCAGGGTTTTTCTTGACTAGTCGGGAAGGAGGAACTGTTTAACTTAGAAAAACGAATTTTTTTTTATGAAATTATACATGTAGATCCCTCTTGACCTAATATAACATATTCCAGAACCTTGACCCTTTATTTTACACATATTTTCTTATAAACCTATTTTAGGGCCAAAATCCTCACTTTTCCCCACCTTTCTGCCCATAAAAGCTGAGTAAAGGTTGCTGAAGCATTTTTAATTGATTTCTGAGTGTTTATAAGCATGTTATATGATTCTTCAAGCAACAATTCCTAAAAAACACATTTTTCAGGCATGTTTTGCTGAGAAATCCATTTTTGGAACATTACAGTCCTCCCCTCCCAAAACTTTCTTTGATACCACTGTAATGTCCCAAATGGGGAAATTTTTTTCTTTGCCAGGAATATCTTAAGATATTCCTAATTTCAATCTCCAGGAGTATTATCAATCAACACTGAACTATTTTAGAGATTGACTATAGGCGCATTTACTGGATATTTCACCCTCACAAGGAAGGATGAGATCCAGAGGCTACCTAGCCCACTAGCAGACTCTGCCACTAGAAATTTTCAAAGGCTAATAATTCCCTTCAGGGAATTTCTGCACCAGCTGTCCATGAGGACGCTGTATAAGGAAGCCCATGTGAAAATAAGGCCATCCAAAGCTAGGATGCCTTGGAATACATCTAACACAAACTCCTTACAGAATATAAGCCCAAAGAAGTAACCCTAAAGGGGTTATTCAGATCTCCCACTAACATGTGCACTAAAATAATGCTCAATGAGAAATCCTTCAGCAGCATTAAAACTTCAACAAGTAGCAGTAGTGAAATAATGTCTCACATGATACAAGAAGAGTACAAATCTGATATATAAAGTGTAGCAGCAAATGTTATATAAAATCCTTGAGGAAAAGACCTCTCAAGGTGAGTAAAAATCAGCCTCATAGGAAGATATACATGCACTGAAGGAAATACACTGCTACATGATCTAGCTACTCTATAACTACATAGTTTATAGGGGAAAATTACTGCAATATGATATACATGTGATGATACAACAATAAGAGCTCAAATAAAGTTGGGGGAGCAAGATCTCAACCCCAGAAAACATTATTATAACAATCCTCCAATGGATTGGCTAAAATACATAAAACTGGAAAATGCCAAAGTAGTTGGGCAACTACTGTAGCTCAAATATAATACAACATTGGAGAGGATGGTAAATGCTACAATGGATGTGCAAACCTCCTCCAATGTACTCAAAAGGGAAGGGGCTGATCCCCTTACTGGAAACCGCACTCACTAGTGCACCAAATGAAACCCTTGTGCAAGCCACCTCTGAAAATAATGCTGTAAGGGAAGGAGATTGCACTGGGCATGAGAGAAATACATATGGCCTGATGTAAAATCTACAATATGAGCTCCGGAAATCTCCTTTGCTGATTTCCTAGAGAAGGAATGAGTTTCCCCTCTACAAACCAACTCCAGAAGTGAGATGGTGAAGGTCCCTCACTGCAACACCAGCAACTCCAGCGTTATCTTGCTGCAAGAATAACGCAGTAGCTGCAGATGACTGCTTTGGCCTCACACCATGATGTGAGGAAGATGAAGAACAATCTCTCCATGGCCTCCCATGGAAGAGAAGGGCATTCCTAAACAATAATCCCTCTTGTGCTGAACAACAACAAGTTGAAGAGAGCTTCAACTTAGAATTCTATCTCCAATAATGATCTCCACAATGGCTCTCCTTCATCTTTTATGCAAAGCATGTATGGACCCCACTCACATTAGGGTTTCTCTCATTTGAATTTCCCTCCACTCCAACCACGCAATCTTCTTGTGCAAGCCTCCCCTCTTAGGGTACGTTGTTGGCTTTAGTCAACCATGGTCTAGCTCACTTGCTTTTGGCCCTTTTTACACTTGGGGCTGCTATCTTAAACCACTTAAGTGACTTTTTGCATCATAGGAGTGATTATTAATTTTCTACATGGGTCCCCTCACCCATTTTATTCCTTTTATTAAAATAAAAGTAAAATTAATGTTCCAAATACTTTATTGCAAAATTTGGAACATTACAGTCCTCCCCTCCTTGAGTCCTCCCCTCTGATTTCTGATACCACTGTAATGTTCCTTTTCAGAAACATTGTCAAATGAAAAGGTAGATCTATTCTAGAGATAGACTACAAGGGCATTTACTGGATTTTTCACCTTTGAAAAAAGGATGAGCTTCAGAGGCTACCTAGTCCACTAGCAGACTTTGTCTATAGAGTGATTGTCAAAGGACAATATCCCCAAATAGGGAAATACAACAAGATTGGGAAACCCCAACATTGCAGCTACAACAATAACAAATACATCAAATAGAAATAGAAGTTAATCATATAAATATGAAATGCCAAAGAATACAATGGCCATCATATATTATGACATAGCAGCAATAAGTATACAAATCTTGACGGAGGATTGTCAATCAAGCAAGGCACTGGAAGCCTCAAGAAACTTGTACATGTAAACATGAAATACATAGTTGCATAAATAGAGCCCTAGGCCATAACTATATAGTTTATAGAGGTACTGCTGCATAAAATATGATAATACAAGGATATAGCAATATGAGGCTCAAATAAAGTGGGGGAGAAAGATCTCAACCCCTGAAAATACATAACATCAAACCTTTAAGAGGATTGGCTGAAATCTATGCAGAAACACTATAAAACAAAAATGCCGAAGTTGTAGTAGCTGCTACAACTCAAGAGCTATAAATGGATGGAGAAGGCTGAAATATCTACTATATATGAAGAGCCCTTCTCCAATGAAAATCTGAAGTGAAAGGTTGATCCTTTCACCCAAGACTTCCCCTCAAAAATCTGCTAATCCCTCACAACAAATATGCACCAAGAAAAACATTGTCTAAGAGAGGGACTGCACTGCAAATGATGGAATTTAGTTGGCCTGATGCCAAATATGATGGGATCTGCTCATAAAACCCCTTTTCTAATCTCCCAAGGGATGGAGCCTCCCTCCACTTGAAAACTAGCTCTGTATGGTGTGTGGAAACCTCCCTAGCAACACCCAGCAACACTGCACAATATGTGCTGCAGAAACTGCGCTAATGTAGATGGTTGAAGCTATGGCCTAAATGCTTGAATATGTGGAATGGAGTGCAATCCTTCATGAGCTACTCAAGAAGGAGAGGAATTCCTAAAGAGGACTCCCTCGTGCCCGAAGGCGCTGTAGCTCTGTTAAACAGCAAGAGGCCGCAACAAGTCTCTAAGACTCAAATGTAAAAATGATCAAAGATGTCCACAATGGCTGCCTTACTCCTCTTTTATACAATGAGCCTTCCCTCCATGGACCCTATTTCGAATTAGGGTTTCCTCTTCTCTAGAAACTTCCCTCCTACGTTGTCCCACATAATGCTTTCCAACTCATGCCAACGCAGTTTGACTTGGTCAACCTTGGCCAAGCATGTATGCAAAAACCTCCTTTCACACATAGAGGTGTGAAATCTAGCTCTAATATGATCCCCTTTCATATTTATAGGATTTTTATTCTCTAATCAAGCAAAGAATGGGTCCCCTACCCATTTTATTCATCTCTTATAAAAAATTAATGTTCCATAAAAATTTGGAACATTACACATTATCACCTCCTTATTTATTGAGTGTGAGAGGGAGCTCATCCATGAGCTACCTTGCTGATTTTAGATGAGTGTATGACAAACATTTTATTGCTGAATCTCATGATGTATTCATTATATACTTGTATCTTCTTAACACTCATGTGCAGGTCTTAGCTCCAAGAGGGGGCACTTTTTATGATGGGCCTCATGAGCCACTTTGGGCCATGAAAAATGGTGATGTTGGCCATTATTTGGGAGATATTGGAGAGATGATGTACTCTTCATGGTGTGGTTCCTTAACACTAACCATAATACACCTTCTCCAAGCATGCAAGAAGGATGGGGCAGCAAACAAGTGTTGGGGAGAACACTTGTCATATCATATCCTATGGCAGTTAGGAGGAAAACTGCACTAGTTGCACATGAGGGACGATTGTCCTTCTCCCTTATTATAAATGGTAGCTAGCATGATCTTGATTATGATCCCACATGCTGAAGATGTTCTTAATTTTGTTTAGAACATGATTGGAGGAGAGACACATTTGTTGGGTGTGCCTTTGGGGGAATAAAGTCCCCACTTTTTCTACACTACATGTTCCAAGGGGATCTTGAGAAACTATATGGCCACCATTGCATATCACTTGTTTCTTTATGATGTGTGCCATATTTTTTGTTGGAGCACTTGGGGCATGTCTCTCATGAGAAATTAGGAGGAGCTTTTCTATGAATTACCAAGCTAGAGGGTGGTTCATTTTATTTGGATGATAGCATGGAGGAGGGAGACCTCCATTGATGCTGAAATTCCCCATGATTTTCATCATTTCTATCTTCAGAAGGTCATGAATCAACAAGAAGGTTTCCATAACAACCTTCCATTCTCTCATTATTAGAGCCATTGGGTTTATTCACCAAAGGCCAACTTACACACTTGGGAGAAGCTATTGGGAGATGGATTTTTTGCAGAAATTCTAAAGCAATGGAGGAGACTATGGGATGAGACGGCCACAAGAGGAAGAGGGGAGATTTCGCAGCACCCTTGCAGTTTCTTGAGGACAAGCAAAATGTGGGAGGTGGAGACTATAATATTCCTAATTTAGCTTAAGCTAATAGGAATATTAAATTTTCTTTTGAAATCTAGATGCATGAATAATTGAGCAAGGAGGCTCTTAATTTGCTCAATATATGAATAAAAATCCTCTCTAATGTGAAAGGGGATCATGAAATAACTGATTCAAGCATCCACATGTGTGAAAAAGGTCTAAACTATGTGGACAAGGTCAAGTTTGACAAAGTCAATATGATTTATTCACAAAGAAGTGGATAAGAAAGCTCAATGTGAATAGAGATCAATCCAGATAGATAAAATGAAGGCACCTTGAGTGTGAAAAGGGGTAGGGCATGAAGAATCAGTCAAGGTTGACCAAGTCAACAAATATGTCTAGATACATTGCACCATCTTGATGGACAACATAGTTTTCGTGGAGAAGCCTTTGCATGGAAGCAACCTCATAGTGGGTGGGACCCTTGGTGAGGAAGCTCATCAATTATATAATGAAGTAGATGGAAATAATATGAGAATATTGGAGATTATATTTTCATGAGGTCTGCTTAGAATTCTTGCATACTTGGCTGTTTAGCTAAGTTGTTGCACTGCTTAGTGCAAGGGTTTGCTCGGGTGGGGATTCCCTACTCTTTCTTGGATATCTTGTTCAAGAAATCTAAGAGGAGGTTTATGATATGAATTTTCCACTACCTCATGTTGGGCCAAGCATCTACCTTCAGAAAAAACACAATCCCTTCAGAAAACTGCATTATTTCTTAAGGTGTACAATGGAAGGGGTTAAAACCCCATTTTGAGGAGCTAGTTTCCCAACAGGAGGATCAACCTTTCTTTGGGAAAGCTAGGAGAAGCATCTACAACCATTTATTTGTTTTTTCAGACATATATTTCAGAGCTTCATCCATATAGCATTATTCAGCCATAGATTTAAAATAACTTTCTCTTGTATATCTTTTTTTTTTCAAGAAACCCTTTCCAGGTCTTCTTGGATCTGTATAAAAGAGATTAGATGTCTATTTTTATGCATCATTGAGTAATATAATAATAATACCAGATATATTTCTCTGTTTTCTGATTTTAACCTCTATTACACTGTGTAGTCTCTTATGCAACAGCTCCGACATTTTTCAGTCTTGGGGTTTTGTCAATTTTTAGTTGTTTTGAGCATGGGAGGCCTGTTTAACTGGGCTAAAGGCATTTTTTTCTGAAAATATTTTTCATACATGTCTTATATTTTATATTATAAGGGACACAACCATTATTTTTCACTTTTATAACTCAAATATTCAGAAAATAACGTGTTGGGGCCAAAACTATTGCTTTTCCCCACCTGGTGACATTGTATAAAGACATAGTTTGTTGTTGTGTTTGTTCTATGAAGGCCATGTGTTTAAAAACACTACATGAGTTGTTAACTTGCTGTTCTCCAACTTTGGAATACCTTAATTTATTCTTATTTTTGTAGAAAATTCGAGATTTTGAATATTACATTTAGCCGTTTCGACGTAGTTTGGAATGAACCTTCTCAGGAAGTTAGCCTTTCCTTGAAGTTTCTGTATCTAAAGTAAATTTTATGGTGCAGGAAAATCAAGAATTACTTGTACCTTTAGTGGATCTATTCAAAATCCTTCTTTTGAGACTACGAATCTGAGCAATTGACCCGAACCAACACAAAACACACATTTATGTGGATTGAGGTGCATTTTGTAGTGTCGATAGCATAAAAAAATGGCTCTTCAATGCATCGGGTGATCAGTCGGATTTCGTGAATGTGCTAGTAAATATTCTAGATATGGTTGAACAATGTGATTGATGTTGTTGAAAGCATAATCCATTGCTCTCTGAAAATTTGCCCCGACGTTATTTAAAGGAAACAGAAGTTTCCTATATGCGAATGTGGCCCAGGGACAGATGAATGTTGTCTTATGTTGGTCATCTAGGCAAATATTGATTTGATTGTAGCTAGAAAATCCATCCATGAATGAGAATATTTCGCATCCAGCACAATCGTCAATAATCTGGTCGATAAAGGGAGTAGGATAGTTGTCTTTTGGACAAGCATGATTAACATCCCGATAATCGACACACACTCTAATGGTTCCTTATTTTTTCATGACAGGAATGATATTGGAAACCCACTTCGTTAATGGAACAGGGTAAATGAAACCAGCACGCAAAAGTTTTTCAACTTCTGCTTTGATGGCAATGGATTTCTTCGGATGAACAGGACGAAGTTGTTGACGCACTTGTTTGACATCAGGATACATATTAATAGTGTGTTCAACTATACTGGTATCTATGCCTGGAATTTCCTCGCAAGACCAAGCGAATATGTCATGAAATTCATGAAATAAAGAGCGATATGAATCAAGCTCTGATAGGGAACAAGATACACTGACATGAATATTTTCTACAACACCCGGTTTGGTCGAAATATTGATAGAAATAGTTTCTTCAATATTTGATAAATTTCACCTGGAATCGAGTGCAATAATCGGTAAAGAATTCGAAAAGAAAGTTTTGATGGATGGGTGATATAGTTCACTAAGATTGTTTTCTTCATAATCAGGAAGATGGGAACGATGATGATAATCTTTCCATGGTTCTCCTTCTGACACCATAGCTTCCAAAATATTTTCATCTGTCAAAAATTTGAGGAAAATGGATCAGAGGGAGTACCAAAATCTAAGGAATGAACAACCCAAACACTTGGTGATGTTGATTTCAGATTTTCTGTCCAAGCCAAATAGATTGATTGCTATGCCAGTTCAATAGGGCTAGGTAGTAAAAATTCATCCAACGTAGAAATTTCAGAATCACCCGTACTCTCCCTTAAGCCAGATAGAGTGTAAGAGATCATGTAGCAGGTCTCTATACTTGCAATTTCTACCGACGTCGCGGGTGGTGGTAATGCAAAGGTTCCCATAAGAGTGGAATCCTTTAAGATTCCTACACGAATGTTCTGAATTTCTAGTTGGGGTAAGTGAACAAATGGAACACTTCCAGTTACCTACGAAGCAGAGGAAAAAAAGGATAATTGATTAATGACTGTGATTGTACCTTTATGTGGAAAGGAAATCATTCTAAAGTATGTAGAAACAATTGCAGTCATTTCATATACCCATGGTATTCCAAGTAAAATATTATAGTCAAGGGGTTTGTCAACAACCTCGACATCAATATTCACTGTTTTCCCCCCTAGTTCAACATGCAAGTTATTGATAATACCACAAGGTTTATATGTTCTTCCATCAAAAGCCTTCAACTTCATTGATGACTGTGATAATTGTGGCGAGCCAAGTGACTTCCAATATTTTAGAGACATAATGCACGTAGATGCTCCCTCATCAATAATAGTGCAATGAACAAGGTGATTGAGAACATTTACTTGTATGGAGAATGCCAATTTTGTTGGTAGCTGCAATACATAGCCCGTATGATTAAATACGACAAGAATAAAATCAGTCGGACCAATTCCACCAATGGATGACAATAAAGCTTGCTTCTGGGAGGGAAAATTTTGTAATACCTCAAGAGCAGACATAGTTGGAGGGGATTGAGCCAAATATTCAACTATATTATAATTTTGTGCAGCTCTTGCTCAAGGATTATATGCCGATTTATGAATTACTCCCTTTGATGGCTTAATTGTCAATTCAGGAATAACAGTAGGTGGTACTGATTCATTTGATGGATTTGTTGTTGAGGTAGTAGGTTGATCAGTGGCCGGACTACCATAGTATTTATTATGTGTTGATACCAAAATATCTTGTGAAGGTTTTGTGCTGGATAACATTAACACTTGAGAACTAGAAGCTGGATCCATAGCAAACAAATTTGTGTGTGGATTTGGAAATGGGTCTGTCAACACAGCCGATGCATGGGAAGTATTGATGATTTTTGAGACTTTAGCATGGTGAGGAAAATCCCTAAAAAAGTGTTCCTCATTACAGATTATGCATGGATAACAAGGTTCCATGGTCTAGAAGGTTGATCAGATGATCTTTCTTGCGGGTTAGAAGTTTTCTTTTTCTTTGATTTCTAATTTTTCTTATTTCCTGGTTGCTTGTCACTCTTTCCTTTATCAAATGACATGACATTAATTTCAGAAGTACGAGCAGGATTAGATGCAGTAGCATGGTGTGTGTTTGCAGTGTCTATCAATCCATCTCTGGCATGAGAGTCCTTTATTTGAGGAGGAACATTGAAATTAGATCGCGATGCATTAGGAATTTTTTCATAGAGCATGCCAGACTGAGTGTAAATCAATTCCAAATATTGGGCATGAGCGATAACTTTCTCTTCTGTGACGACACCACCCTTAGCCACATCCTCAGTTATAGATGGTAACAGGGACTTAATGAACCATTCAGCAAGGAGATGATCTGGAACAAATTTCTTAACCATTCATCGCCGACGACGCCACTCATGAATATGATCAGAAATGTGAGTAGCATTAGTCTATTTAAATTTGGTCAAGAGTTCCATTCCAGTTTTGTATTTGATCAGTAACTGGAAATGGGTCAAAAAGACAGTAGCTAGGGCAGCGAAATTGTCAAAAGAAGCTCTAGGTAACTCAATGTACCATTTAGCAGCCAGACCTGTAAGCGTACGCTAGAAAATACGTAGTCGAACAGAATCATCATTCAGGGAATTTGATGAACACCATAAATGATAAGTCATGACATGAGTCAACGGATATTCTCCAGGGTTTCCATTGAAATTAGGAATATAAGAGGGTAATTTATTTGGTATCACCAGCCACCAAGGAGCATAATTTATAGGATCATTGGTTAACCGGTTTAAATCTGGTAATTCTAAGGTTGCAACAAAAGGCAACTGTCGATTAAGGTCAGGTTGAGCATAGCCAGGGTAAGATGGAATTGCTTGAGAAACATGCCTTTGAGCATTAGCATACAGAAACTACTACTGGTAACCCAGATAGGGGTTGTTTTGTGTAGCAAACGCTTGAGGATTCTGTTTACCAAAACCTGGATATGATAATTGTTGAAATGAAGTTTGAGGCATTTGTGACTGTGGCTACCAAGGGGTCTGTTCATCAATGTTATAACCCAAATTAGTATAACTTGGATTCGGTTGATATGTATAACCAGGTTGCGTTTGTGACATTCCATAAAATGGTACACCAGCTTGTGAATAAATGATGCTTGATACAGGTGGTTGTAAATTAACCAAAGGATTTGGATTATGTGGACCCAAAATTTGATGATATTGAGTCGAAGAAACCGCTTGATAAGGTTGATGTACAATATTTTGATTCTGTAACAGGGGTAGAGATGTATTAACAAGTGGTAATGAAGTGGGTGTAACAGGTTGAACCAGTTGATACCATTGTACAACCATTTGTGGTTGGATAGGCAGAGTGGGCTACCATTGACAAAAATTCATGTCAACATTAGTTTAACCAAAAAGTGATGGAGTACTGTCATATTGGGTGACCAAATGTTGCCCCCCAGCATAAGGAGGATAATAAGACGGAAAATATTGTTCCTTGAATGCTGGGAGTCCAGTTGATAGGGTATTTAAAGGAATTGACCCAAAAGGACCAACTTGAAATTTCCCTGATGATGTATGTAATGAATCAAGTTGTTCAGTACTAATGATAGGATTACCAGTTAAAATACCGGAAGATGACATTGGTAAAGACCATGGTCTTCAAGATGCACCAGAGAAAGTGCCAGATAATGATTTGTAACCTATTGGGACCGTAGGAACACCGTGCAAATATGACTCTGGTGAAGTTGTAAACATCGACGGAGTAGCAAGGGTAGGAGATGACGTAATTGGAACAACAGACCCAACCGAAGATGTTGGTTCAGACATGGTTGTTTGACCAAATGTATACCCTCAAAAATTGATGAGATATTGAATGGGAATAGGATCAACAAAAGCAGATGGAAATGATTGAGGAAAATACTGGTACAGGTAAAGGTCCTCCCCAAAATGGGTTGGAGTTAAAGGTGTATCATCTTGTGGGATTTATTCAATCGCAATTAAACCAGGTGGAAGAACTACACTTTCAGGCCCAAAATATATTTCAGATAGTTGGTTGTGTGATATATGGGTTGCAATGGCTACAAAATCTTGTGGGATGACCAAAGTAGGAACAACTTTCGGTTGTTCGACTTCAGGATTCAGATGTTCTGGCAAAGAAGAGATATGATCTAGATCAATTTGTGATTGAACAACGTCGGGTCCAGAAGGTATGGTCTCACTGATTGAATGGATCGTGACCACGGGTAGCTATGAAGACTCCATTTCGACAACAGTAAGAACGAGGATGTGTGGAAAAAAACTGAGCTAACTCTGGATTATTGGAAAATAATGTTTCACCAGAGGTATGAATTGTACTTGATTCGGCAGATCGTGATCGCCTTCGCCTACCAGAAGTAACTTCTGGCGGTAAAGGTGGTTTTAAAGCTAATATATGAAAATGACGGGGGATAGGATTTTTTTCTTCCATGATTACTGATTTTTTTTAACCAAAAAACAAATAAACAAAAAGAGGGTAATGTTAGGAAAAAAGGTTTACCAGGAAACTGTGAATGGCAGAATACCTCCTGGCGAACCAAGAAGTACGGGTAGGAAATCTCCTCGAATGTTGTGTTCGATGTATCACAATTTCAAGGTGACTGACTTGGTTCACTATGGATGGATAACACCTAAAATTTGTCCTCTCAAATATACCCGAAGGTACGTGGAGGCCCAAGTCCATATTAGCGTTGTCTGATGCAAAACCGCACAGTGAGAGCACCCCTTTATACTTATCGTACTGTAACACCACCTGATATAATCGAAAGTATGTGGATGAGCTATGATATACTTACGTACGTGGAGTGAGGTATCACACTCAGAATGTATCGTAGACAAGTTAACGACAGCTGCTATGTTTTACGATGCTGGAACACATCTCTAGCCTAGACCTTCTAAATGTTATCATTATGGTTCCAATGCTTTGTTAGGTAAGTTGAGATTAATTTTATGTTGATCTTGCTTACAATTTTCCTTTCAAAGGTTCACCATGATGACGTGTATGAAATTCCTAAAATTCAGGCTAAGAATGATAAACAATCTTTCACTTTCAGCTTTTTCAATGAAAAATATAGCTATTAAGGGAAGAGAGAAAATAATTTGTGAGCAAACAAATCAATGAACAAAAAAAATCAATGAGCAGAAACTAAATGTAGATTTCCTAACGTTCCTTTTGAAAAACACACATTATTCGACATGCAAATGCAAGTTTTTCTTTCCAGTTTATTTAATGTTATGAATGCAGAAATGAAACTAGGTGCACTAAATCAACAATTCAAATTCTTTTTACTTTTGAGAAACGAATAATACAAACAACAATTTCTCTTTTGAAGGATAAACGAGGACTTCAACAACAATTTATCCTATCAAGGAAATGAAGATTTTATGACAATTTCCTATTTTGAAAGGAAATGATTCTTAATGCAACTGTTGGCAATATGATGCAGAGTGTTGTCCTTGATGGCAACCCACTGAATGAAGATGAAGACATGAGATTGTTGACATGTGTTGTCCTTGATGGAAATCCACCTGATGAAGTTATTCTTGACTTGATGGACTTGGTAGATGATGTAAATCTTATATGAAATGATGTTTGTTAGCAATATGATGCTGAGTGTTTTCCTTGAATGGAACACACTTGATGAAGATGATGGAAACTTACTTGATGAAGTTGTGCTTGATAGAATATGTCTTGATGAACTAAATCTAATATATCTACAGTGAGAACAAAAGGCAATGAAGAAAGGAATTTAGCATGTGCTAGATCTATGATGAAAAGAGTATGTCTCAAGGCATACGCGGATTGGTCTAGGAGAAGTCGCGTATGCACGCGGAAAACAACGTGCCAAGTCACGTATGGGAAAAAGCGCTCATAAAGTGCAAAACCAGGGGTAACCACCATGGTATTGACCCATTGTATTGGGTAATGATTCATATAAATGACCCCGTCTAGGAATACCATCGGAAGTAATGTGGTTTTGGCTCATGGTATTGAAAAAGGGTAAACCTATATAAAGAGAAGAAATTCATTGTGCAAAGGGTGGGTGTAGGAGAAAGATGTCTGAGCTTGAATGAATACTTCTCTGTGAAGTATATATGTATGGAAAGGGTAAAGGTATGATGATAGATCTGAATCTATGATGCACCTATGAAGAAATGATGAAGCGGAATATCTAGATCTGAAATGTATCTGTATTTGCTAGATCTATTTATGGAATGATTATCCCATAAAAGTAACATGGGCCCGGGCAAAGGTACAACTGCGGTGATGTATCTGTTCAAGAATTGCAATGACCTAAATGTCCGAAGAACCATACGCTTGCCCTAGAGTAGCGCGCCATGATATTAATGCTAAGCCACAAGAGAAAGCGCGTATGCGCAATGAAAATAGATTCGTAATATGTAATGGCATATGCTCTGGTTTATGTGAACGGAAGCGCGTATATACACGACATCAGTGAAAGGAAAGCGCGTATGCAAACTAGGGTTTTGCTGAAGCATGGGGTATAAAATTTCTGATCTGTTCTGCTGTGTTACTGCTATCTGTATTCTATAGTTCTGAGTTGTCTGTATCAGTTTGGTTGTATGATTGAGCTTAAATATGTGGAGTGGGTCCAATCTGGAAATATGATGAAACATGGCCTGAGGCAAGCCGAGGGCTGTAGCCCCGCCGTGGGGCATGGCCTTCCAGGTGAGGCTGGTAAACGAGATCGGGGGGTCGTAGCTCCCTTCCAGGTGAGGCTGGTAAACGAGTCAAGGGGTTGGAGCTCCCTTCCAGGAGAGGTCAGACGCAGCTGCCAGGGTGCCTGCAAGCCGGTGGTAGGAGTCTCAGGGAATAAAGACATATGTTGTAAGATGTTTTCTCTATAATAAAATATTGAAGGCTGAGACAACGGCAGCGGTGGTTTTCTCCCGACTTGGGTTTCCACCTAAAATCCCGGTGTTCATGTGTGTTGCTTATGTGTGATGGTTTATTCTATTATTACTGCACATGCTTACTGTTAACTAAACATCTGATGAATGAATGATGCATAGACCTAAGTAAAGAAATAAATGCATAATAAGATCTCTGTGTATATGCGAGTTTTATGAAGGATATCCACGTGTATACGCGAGTTGGGCTCAGTGAAGTAGCGTATGGGTTTTAGTGAATGGAAAAGTAAAAAGATTTGAGTATGAAATAAATACTGATTCACCCCCCCCCCCCCCCCCCCTCTCAGTATTTTTCCCAAGAATTGGTATCAGAGGAGGTTCTTCTGCAGAAGCTTGATCGCTTGAAGGAGATCCGTCGCAATGGGAAGTCTTGAAGGAGTAATGTCTATAAAGCCACCTCTATTCAATGGAAGCAATCTGATATTCTGGAAGGTACAAAAAAAATCATATCTGCAAAGTCTTGGTGCAGATGTATGGGCAATTGTGGAAGAAGGTTATCAGTATCCGGCAAGTATTCCTACGGATGCAACAGAAAGGAAGAAGTATGAAATCAATGCCAAAGCAGTAAATGTCTTATTAGGAAGCATTTCTGAACCAGAATTTGCTAAAGTGATGCAGCTACATTCAGCAAAAGAAATATGGGACAAAATCATTATAAGTTATGAAGGAGACACAAAGGTAAAAAATGCAAAACTCCAAACTCCTAGAATTGAATATGAAAATTTGAAGATGCATAGTGATGAGAGTATTGCCCATTTTTTCTTACGTCTGGACGATATTGTAAATCAAATGAGAAGTTTGGGTGAAACCATAACTGATACTACTCTCGTGGAAAAAGTCTTAAGATCTTTAACTTCAAAATTTGAGTCAAAAGTGTCAGCTATTGAAGAAAGGCAAGATCTGCAAACTCTTACTATTATTCAACTACATGGTACTCTGACTACTTATGAATTGAGACAAGGAGGTCCCTCTCAAATCAAAGAAGCTGCTTTTAAGGCGTGTGCAAAAGGAAAAGAAAAGGAATTTGTCAAGGAATCAAGTTATATATCAGAAGAAGAAGAAGCAAATTTTGTAAGGAGACTCCAACTAGGTACTAGAAGATTCAAAGGTAAGCTACCCTTCAAGTGTTTTAATTGTGGAAGAGTTGGTCATTATGCTGCTAAATGTCCTTATGAAGAAAATCATGGTAAAGGGAAACAATTTGAAAAGAGGAAGAGTTATTATGCAAATGAAGATGTTGAAGTGTCCAGTGAAGATGAAGAAGATTCTGACCATGATTTGAAAGTACTCATGGCAAAGAAACAAAAGAAGAAGGCTACTCGAAACAAGAAGATATCTCAGAAAACATGTATCGCAGAAATTGAAGAAGATGAATCAGATAGTGATTGGGGTCCTTGTAATAATCTTCTTTGTGCAAACAATAGTAAAGATAGTGAAAGTAAAGTTGTGGATCTAGAAGAAGCTGTCAAGATTAAAGTTGAAGAACTACAAAGTTCATCTAATAAGCAAGAAACTATCTACAAAGAGATGATCTCTCAAATGGAAAAACAAATAGAAATTCTGAATGGATAGGTGGACAAGTATCAAAGGTTTCATACTTATGCATCCAATCAAATTAAAGGACTAGAAGCAGAAATCAACGATCTAAATGCAGATCTTGAAAAATCAAGCAAGAAGAATGAAGGACTTGAAGCTACAATCATCTCTCTGCAAGAAGATCTTGAAGCATCAAGTAAGAAGAATGAGGAACCTCTACAACCATTTGAAAAGGAAGGCCTTGAAGCAAAAATCATCTCTCTCAAAGAAGATCTGGAAAAATCAAACAAGAAGAATGAAGAGCTGCAACAAACATGTGAAGAAAACGAGAATTGGTTGAAAGAAGAGATTTTAAATCTGAAGGATCAAGTAGAATATGGAAGAAGGAAAGAAGAAAGCATGACAAAGCAATGTGAAGCCTTGGAGGTTGAGGTAAACATTCTCAAAGGTAAATTAGAAGAAAAGGTTGAACTTTTGAGGTTTCAAGATAGTACTAATATCTTGGACAATATTCTAAGCAATCAAAGGTCTCCTGCTACCAAACTTGGTCTTGGTTTCCATGAAACTGTTAAAGGAGAATCTAGCTCACAAGGAAGTGCTAAAAATTCAGAGAATGTCAATACAAAACCTGAAGTGTTGAACGAAACAAAAGGTCAACCAACAATGATGAAATCTCAAAGGAAATCAGTCAATAATGTTGAATGCTTTAAATGTCATAATTATGGGAAGCATGTTATGTGAAATTGCAGGAGCAGATTATTTTAGCTCAACAAACAAGCCTTACATAGAAAGGTAAGTACTCTCAAGGTTTCTTCAAGGGATATTGTTTTCTTACGTAACAAGTATGGACATAAAGTACTGACAGTAAAAGGTATGTGATTAAAAGTCTACTCTACAGGATTCTGTTTGTTTCTCCGGACACAGAGATGTTATTCTTGTAACAAGTATGGCCATGTAGAAAGGAATGCAGTTGAACAGACCTAGCAGAAGACAATTTTCAAGACATAGTTAGAAAGTCAAGCAAATTTGGAAAATAAGAGTGACCAATCGAAACGTAGGGAATTAACTCATCATAGCCATCCGCTTCTCGTTTCTTACTATTTCGATCATAGGAATGATGTGGGATACATTATGAGATTTAGTAATGTATCGTCATAGGGGTAGCAATGTATGATGACTCTCTTGGTTGATTTGATTTTTTTGGTTATATGTATTTCTGACAGAGCATCTGATATGAAGAAGATAGGTACAGGAAGTACAAGTTTAGGGGGAGATGAAGGAATGTGAAAAATTTCTATGCTTCACTTTCCATATGTGGGTTCGATGAACACAAGTCGCGTATACACGCGATTTCCAGCAGACACAGTCGCGTATGCATTTATGATAAGAGAATTGGGATGAACGCTGAAGATCAGGAGCAGAGGTTCAGGGGGAGCATCAGTCTGACTATTAATAACTGTATTATTGACTCAGTATCAGCTTATTTTCTCAGTTCTAAATTATGATGATATGATACATGGTTTATTATGTTGAAGATTATGGATGAGTCCTGTTTGCTTTTGATGAAGAGTATTCGTTGCTGAGATGAAAGTCTTATAATTCGGAGATAAGGACAATTCATGCAGATATTGTTGCTGATGACTTGCTGATGAACGTATTCAGGTTGCACAAGTTAAGGGGGAGCAGCAGGTTGAATACTAATGATTGCATTGTTGGCACTATGACTGCTTATTCTTTGATACTCATACTCAAATGATGATAACTTGGTATATGGTTTATTATGATGAGATTTTGAACTGTTGCCGAAAGTATCTTTGTGCTCACACATGGATGAGTTGGCGTCTTGATTCAGAAATAAGAATAGATCATTCAAGAGTTTGTTACTATGGTCGAGATCTGCTCACATATGTTATCAGTTAAATCTTAAAGATCATGGTGATGTTGGAGCACATGGATGATTGCTTGACACTTATGTGAAGATGTTGTTCTGGTATGGTAATCTCTCTTGAAAGAATGTATTGATGCTGCAAAGAATCTGAAGACTTGGTCACTTTATGCTACAACCATTGGATGACGTCAGCATTATTCACTACACTGTTCTATCTATCTGTATTCGAGGGAAGCATTCAAATATCTCAGAAAGAAGCTAAACACTGTCTTTTTCTCACAGAGGAGAAGATCTGGTTAAAATATAGAAGATGGTATTGGATACACGGATTTCCTTAAACACAGTCGCGTATATACGCGAGTTCATGCACATAAAACCGCGTATGTCTGATTGCTGACAAATTTATGGCCGCCTTCAAGTACAACTTGTAGTGTCGTTGGTATCTCTGGTATCTCTGGTGATGTTCCAGCTCTTATAATACTGTTTCAATCTCTGATGTTTTAAAGATGCCTTGATGATTGGTTGAAAGTGTTCAGGATGCACAAACTAAGGGGGAGCCTTAGTCATATGGAAAGGATGCTCGGATGCACATTTTCAGGGGGAGCCCTAGTCTTGCTGAGTATAATGCATTGTTGGCATTATGGTGGTTCTGATATATGATCTCTCTTGAGGTCTTTCTAGTCTTGGTCATAAATGGTCATATTTGTATTTTGATGAAATGGTCTTGTTGAAACCCATGATGTAAAATTGTAATATTCAGTCATGTAAGGACTTTTCAAATTTTGTAAACCCACTTGGTTGGGTAGCTAAGTCAAATTTTGTAAACCCACCTGGTTGGGTAGTTGAGTTGAAATGTGTAAACCCACTTGGTTGGGTAGTTGAGTCTCATATGTAAATCCACTTGGATGGATCTTTGATGTAAGTATGATTCATTGGTGATAGGAAGTTCATAGAGTCATGTACTTCATTGAAAAATATGTTTGAAGATTCAGCATGAACTCAGGGGGAGCTTGGTCACTTCAAATAATATCAGATCCGCAAAACGCTTCTTCTACATGAGGAGAAAAGGGGGAGAGTGTGGTTTTGATCCGCCCCCCCCCCCCCCCCTTTGCCCTTCATGTCAAAGGGGGAGAGTGACATGGTGTTTGAATGAAGATAATAGTGTCAAAGAATGGGGAGAGTGACATGGTGTCATTGTATTCTTAATGTACCTATCTGTTGTGGTGATCAAACACCATCATGGTTGCCATCAAGTCCAAAGGGGGAGATTGTTGGCAATATGATCAGAGTGTTGTCCTTGATGGCAACCCAGTGAATGAAGATGAATACATGAGATTATTGACATGTGTTGTACTTGATGGCAATCCACCTGATGAAGTTATTCTTGACTTGATGGACTTGGTAGATGATGTGAATCTGATATGAAATGATGTTTGTTAGCAATATGATGTTGAGTGTTGTCCTTGAATGGCAACACACTTGATGAAGATGATGGCAACTCACTTGATGAATTTGTGCTTGATAGAATATGTCTTGATGAACTAAATCTGATATATCTACAGTGAGAACAGAAGGCAATGAAGAAAGGAATTCAGCATGTGCTAGATCTATGATGAAAAGAGTATGTCTCAAGGCATACGCGGATTGGTCTAGGAGAAGTTGTGTATGCACGCGGAAAACAACGTGCCAAGTCGTGTATGGGAAAAAGCGCTCATAAAGTGCAAAACCAGGGGTAACCACCATGGTATTAACCCATTATATTGGGTAATGATTCGTCTAAATGACCCCGTCCAGGAATACCATCGGAAGTAATGTGGTTTTGGCTCATGGTATTGAAAAAGGGTAAAACTATATAAAGAGAAGAAAATTATCAGTGTGCTGGTGGGTAGAAGATGTTCGTTTGAATGAATACTTCTCTCTGAAGTATATCTGAATGGAAAGGGTACAATTGAATGATAGATCTGAAAGCATGATGCACCTATGAAGAAATAATGAAGAAGGGAATCTAGATCTGAAATGTATGTGTATTTGCTAGATCTGTTTATGGAATGATTAGATCTGAGATAAGGTGAACATCTGTCTGCAAAGCGCAACTGTGTGATGTATCTTTTTTTCAAGAATTGCAATGACCTAAATGTCTAAAGAACCATACGCTAGTTTGACGCAGAAGAAGCGCGTATATACGCGGCTTCGCTGAAGAAAAAGCGCGTATGCGCAGTGGAATTAACTCTGTAATATATACAGAAGTATACGCATGTTTATGTGAACGGAAGTGCATATATACGCGGCATCAGTGAAAGGAAAGCGCGTATGCAAACTAGGGTCTGCTGAAGCATGGGGTATGAAATGTCTGATCTGTTCTGATGTGTTGCTGCTATCTATATTCTAGAGTTCTGAGTTGTCTGTTACAGTTTGGTTGTATGATGGAGCTTAAATATGTGGAGTGGGTCCAGTCTGAAAATATGATGAAACGTGGTCCGGTAGAGGTGTCAGGCTGTAGCCTTCAGTCAGGGGGTTGTAGCTCCCTTCCAGGTGAGGCTGGTAAACGAGAGCAGGGGGTCGTAGCTCTCTTCCAGGAGAGGCTGGTAAACGAGTCAGGGGGTTGGAGCTCCCTTCCAGGAGAGGCTGGTAAACGAGCGCAGGTGGGTGCCTGCGTGCTGGTAGAGTCTGCACCAACACATATGTTTTAAGATGTTTTCTCTATAATAAAATATTGAAGGCTGAGCAACTGCAGCGGTGGTTTTCTCCCGACTTGGGTTTCCACCTAAAAATCCTGGTGTTCATGTGTGATTTTTTGTGTGATGGTTTATTCTATTGTTACTGCACATGTTTACTGATAACTTAACATCAGATGAATGAATATTGAAAAGAACTAAGTTAATAAATATCTGCATATTTAGATCTCTACTAATACGCGAGTTGTATGAAGGATATCCGCGTGTATACGCGAGTTTACTAAAGGAAAGTAGCGTATGGGTTTTAAAGAGTGAAAAAGTAAAAAGTTTTGAATATGCAGTAAATACTGATTCACCCCCCCCTCTCAGTATTTTTCCCAACAACAACCATAAAAAGTACTTTTAAATCAACTTGTCAATGATAAAGAATTTTTTTTTAAACAAACATTGAAAAAATTTTCAATCAAAGGAGGAAGAAGTATATAGAGTCATTGGTCAATATGAGAAGCAAACTTTTCAAAACATAGCAAAAAACAAACTGAAGAAAATTGCAAAGGAAAATTCAATGGAATTTGGGTGTTTTCAGGAGTCAACATAGTCTCCAAAGGGAGACAGTGCTTTGCAAAGCACTGTTTCCTATCTAAGGGTGCGTTGGGTGCACTATAAAAAGAAAAATACTATTGCTTAACTCATTGTATTTGCTAATTTGGCTTTGAAAATTTTTAATCTTGATGAGTAACAACTAATGGGTGGATAAACAAAGAAAATTAGAGGCTTAAACACCTAGAACTAAGAGAAATTCTCCTCGGTGGAGTCGCCAGTTTGTTGGGATAGAATTATGAATTAAAGATAAATCACGCTTCCCTAGACAGGTGCTAGTCTATAACAACAGGTGAAAGACTATACGTCTATTTTTTCTAACTCAGAATAGATACACAGAGAGGATTGGAGGCATACTTGATCAGTTGCTTCCAAATGCCTCCTTCTGTCGCTTTTGTTGCAGCTTCAAATTCAAGTAGTTTTGTGCTAAATGCTTCTTGCAAGAAACAACACTGAAACAATAGAAGATGCAATAATATAAATATATATTCAAGCTAGTTAGCTAAATCAGTAAAGCATAAACCATATACATCAACCAAGATCTTTCAATATGGAAAATCAAAGCCAATACATATGCATATATGGAAAAATAAGCAGTATTATTTATTGATGATAGAAGGAAAGGTTACAACCAAATGACTAATTTGAAGTGACCCTTCCAGCAATTTCCCCAAGCCTCATCATAGAATAAATCTCTCCAGCAGCAGTTATACAAATCTAGCTCTCAATTAAAAATTCTACAGCATTTCTCTACTCAAATTCTTCCTTCCAAGCACTTAGATTTGTGTTCAATTTATAGATGAATTGTAGGTTTTTTTGCAATCAATGACTTTCCAATAATAGGCAAGACATGTTTCCAGTCATGTAGATGTCAAATGGACACTTGGATCTAAAGCTTGACACATGTGAAGTCTTTTAGAAGGCACTGGCCAAGTAGAGATTCTGGAACAATGAGAATTTCACTCCCAATGTGACCAATGCACCTGTGAATTTCAGGAAGTGCTTTGTAGAGCAGCCTTGCAAGGGGCTACCTACATATGCAATTCACTTAGGCCCCTTAGAGCCTGTGTTGGTGAGCTCTCATATACTATATAATAAGCTTAAAACCTTGGAAACCTTTGCTTGATGAATGTCTTGCTTTATTTGTCTTGTTCTTGTCTTAGGGCATGTAGCCACTGAAATGATAGGGAATGATAGACCCTTGATCATTGGTCCGGGAGATGATACCAAGTTAACTAGGTCATTGGGGATGGTTCCTAAATTGACCTATAACACAATGGATGAGGCACTGGTCTTCATAAACTCAGAGATTTGACATCTGAAGTTTTGGACACCTCCTAAAAAGGAGCTACCCTCCCCAAGTGGAGCCACTATTATTCATCGGTAATTTTGATATTTTTTAGATGACTAAATGCTTGTCCTATATTTCTAAAAACAAGATTCATGAATATTGTGAGTTTTAGATATCTCACTACCTTCATTATCTTTAGGATAAATTTTTAACTGTTTCACTATTCTGTCATGCCATGGTCAACTTACCACTCCTAGAGGACCCCTCATGGGCTCATGCCACTCATCTTTATCCTATTTTGCCACCCATGACCTCATTTCTACTCTGTTTTTTTTTGCCTCGCCCCTTCACTTGCCATCTAGGATCACCAACCAACCTATCCTTTCCCATGTTCATCAGGGTCCTCAAACCTTGATGGTCTCAAAAAT
The DNA here is from genome assembly GCA_034641835.2 of Pinus albicaulis. NCBI lineage: Eukaryota > Viridiplantae > Streptophyta > Pinopsida > Pinales > Pinaceae > Pinus > Pinus albicaulis. The sequence goes on along the minus strand of CM076574.1, from coordinate 932,815,983 downwards.
ACCTCTATAAGCTCCTTAGATAGATCAAGTACCTCCATTTATACATGATCAAATACAACCATTGGTCAAAAAGATCTGTTTTTACACTATCAAGATCCCAAACCTAATCTTAGTCAAGGACCAAGTTAAAACCATACCAGTAGATTATTAGGTTTTCCCTAGGTTATAGGATCTTCATTGGTATTTTAACCTTTGTTCTTCTCATACTAGTTCTAGTTCTAATGAAAAAGAAGAGCAACACATGATTTCCCAAGAAAGAGCAGGAGATCTCCAAAGAAGGCTATTTGGTCAATTTCATGGTTGTGCAAAAATTAACTGTGATTGATATTTCTGCAGGAATGAAATGAATTAAATCAGTAAAGGAAAGTGATAGGGTAACTGATGAGCCTCTAAAGGAAAGAAGGGAGCACTAAGTATAAAAGAGAATCAAGGTTTTTTAAGCCTAATTGGGTCAACAATATGCCAAAAAAAAGCCCAATGCAGCAAGACATACTAAATAATATCAAGATCTCATCTCAACCATTTTCATTCAGTGGTTAAAGAATAGAAAACATGGTGTGAGCTCTAAGGTAAAAATGAAAAGTTGTGAGGATGCTACCACTGTATGGATGGCTAAAATTATCAAAGTAATTACAACATTTTCAAGAATCAGAGGAGAAATGTCACTTCAGGGTTTCATAACACCTACTAAAGTAAAAAGGATCAAGAACATGGATCACCTGAGGAAAATAGGTCTTAACACTCAAAACAACATCTGCAGAACAAGGAGGTGAAAAGTGTCCATGGACAAGTTTCAAATCATAAACTCAGACACCTGCAGAATAGAAGTGGTCAGAGAAGGTAATAAACATGATTTTGATACGTCATAATGCTTGTCAAATAGTGATTTTGTCATGCCAAATGATCAGTAAGAAGAGACCAATGGTTGAGTTGAAAGGTACAAAGGAGGCAGAAAAAGGCTGAATTCATCATCTATTCATCTACAACAAAAAGGGACAAAGAAATGTCAGTGAAAAGTTAAAAGGGGTGACAACATTAGAACAGTGGGTTTTTTACTTGAAATTAATTTTCTAAACCTATTAAATCCTTTCTTGCCCTTCAGCAGCTCATTTTCTGTTACAAGAATCATCGAAGAGCACTCAAAGCACATTTGTGGATTCCTGGCAAGTTTGGGCAAAATTTTCCCTATCCTACATGCCTGAAGAACCTTGCTACACTCCTAGAGCTTGTCTGTCGTGTGAAATTAACTGAGCATTGCGCACCTGTGACCCCGTGCTACGCATTTACCATTGTGCAGACCCGACAACCAATTCCTGGAACTAGCGTGCAACCTCGCCCGATGCTGCGTGTTCAGAAGTGTCCTGGCAGGCCCGACAAACTTTGCACGTGGAGCAGAGGGAAAGATGGTGCACATTTAGCAGTGGCCCAATAGGCCTGATAGCATTTTCACAGCGCTTCGTGCCTACGCTGCACGTTTAGCAGTGGCCCGATAGGCCCATTCAATAGCCACTCGACTGGCCCGATGCTACACGCCTGCACTGTGCATTTATCTAAGAGGATTTCTACAAAAAATCAAGCCCTCAATCTGCTGCAAACTTCATCAAATTCACCTCCAAATGTTCCATAACACCTATGAGAGGTAATTAAAAAGGCACCTCCTCACTTTCAAGCTCTTTTCATTCAATTATAGGAATAAACCCTAGCTTTATCCATCAATTTAACAAAGCAAAATTAGGGTTTTGACCTTCAAGGCAAGAGTAAAAAATAAAATGTCAAGGGAGGGTAATAGTGATAGTGATGAGGGAGACCAAGGGCCTAGAATACAATGGAGAAAGGGTGGAAGAGTAAACAAATTTGAGCCACTAAATACCAAGGAATTGATGGCTTCTCCTATGATAGTTGCATATTTCCAAGAGGTGGGTTGTTTTGACTTCTACGAAAGGCTACAATAGGTCCAAAGTCACCCTGAGTTGACCAGGAATTTTATCCTTAACCTCCATGACCATCAAGTACATCTAGCAAGGGTAAAACTTTGAAATATCCACCAATACAATTTCTATGGCCATCGAGATAACTGGTATGGGAGAAAAGTGGTTCAAGTAGGAAAATTTGGACCTGAGCCATTATCAACCCTTCTTGAAACCTAGATAACAAGCTAAATACAAATCCATTTTTCCATTTTCACATTTATTGGAGAGATATGTGCCCTTGATGAAAATCATCATGAAATATTTTACATGTGTGGGTAGGTTTTCTAGGCTCTATTCATACCATGTAAGACTGCTCATGCACTTCACTAGGGCCAAGTTGTTACATCTGCCCTATTATCTTTATATAAGTATTGATAAGATGTCTTACATTGTGCAAAAAAGACATCCTTCACAGCAAATGCAAAGTCTTTTCCACCATTATCTTATCAAAATGATTGTGTTACATCAATTAGAGCAACAGGGTATTCCATGGGAGGTGTTCATCGCCCATGAAGTTTTCACAAACCCATAGCCTCATCATCAGACAAAATTACTCACTCATCTCATCCAAATCCCTCCACTCCTCCATCAACCCCCACTGACCATGACTCATCATCTGCACATGGATCCTCCCCTCAATAAAACCTCCCTTCCTCACCTTCTCCTAAAGAATCAGACGAATAAGAGGCAGAGGATGATGATGAAGAGACAAATGATGAAGAGGAAGAGGAGAATGATGGAGAAGAGAAAAAGGCAGATAATGAAGAAGAGGGAAATGATGAAGAGAAAGGTGATAAAGAGGACAGTACAAAGGCGGATGAGGAAGAGGAAAATGAAAATGAAGAAGAGGAAGAGGATGATGAGGGAGAAGAAGAAAGTGATAATGATGAAGATACAAAGACAAAAAATAATCAAGAAGAAGGTAGTGAACAAGGTAGTGATAAAGAGGACAGTATAAGGGTCGATGAGGAAGAGGAAAATGATGAAAAAGAAGACACCACAGAGGGAAGTGATAAAGAAGACATTTTAGAGGTCAAAAATGAAGGAGAGGATAGTAAAGAGGTTGAGGACAGTGAAGATGAAAATGCACAAAATATTGAAAAAGCAAATAGTAATGAAGAAACTGATAAAGATACCTCTAACAATGACAACACAAAAAATGATAAATGCCATGATAATGTTGCAAACACAAAGGATAGAGATGAAGAAGAAACCATGATGGCTAATATCCCTAATAATGATGACAGCAGTGATACTATGAACCAAAAAAGCAGTGAAGAGGTTGATGACAGTGGTGAAGATCGCAGCAGTAATGTTAGCATGGAGGAAAATGAAAGTGAGTCTCAAGAACAAAGTGCAGAAGACATCAATGTAGCGATCTTGAGGAAAAGAAAGGCAGCCTTGAGATCAACCATGGTGAGGGAATTCAAGTAGACAAATTTTAGCTTTTCCCTCTCACATATCAAAGAGGAAAGAGGCACGTGTTTGCTACCTCTAAAAGGCAAGGGACCATGCCATCCACCTTAGCTTAGATGATTGACAAAGGCAAACAAAAGGTAAAGGAAGAAGAAGAAGATCATGAGTTTGAGAGGTAGTTTAAAATCATTCAGGTGGACATTGATGAGGAGAATGAAGCAAGGATCTCAAACTTGCTCATCCAGAACAAAAATTCCCTCATTGAAGACCTCCAAGCAAATTTAGATAGAGGCAAGACCATGAATGATGCCCTTGACATGGAGAATAGGAAGTGTTACACATTATTTTGTCACCATGAAATTTTACTGTTTATATGGGCTCATCAACACCTATATAATGCTCCTTTAGAAGTATACAACCCTAAATTTCCTAAACCAAGTTATGAATTTGGAGAAAAGCTTGTAAAGATCATAAAAATACTTGTACCGCACCTTTCCTTAGTCTTACCTGTGGCATCACACTCTTTTTCTCCAGAAATTGCGGAGCCAACCACATGTTTTCTTCTTTAAGAATGTGGACCCATGTAAAAGGTAAAATGAAGGTGAAAGTAAATTATAGAAGCCCAGTTGGTTGAATATTCCCCAGCTGGAAGCTTCTAGAATGTGTTATCCATTCGAAGCCTTACTCCCTCCATTAACATGAACATTCATTCCTTCATATAAGGAGCCTATTCCTTGTATTTTGGAACTTAATCCCTTGATAAGGGGACTCTATCCCTTCCATTTTGGAGCTGTAACCACTTTCCTTTTCCTATAAATTGAAGCTTTGGTTTAGTTTCAAGGGTACATGCTCACATATGTAAAACTTCTCTATGAATTTTGAATATACTTAACTACATGCTTTGTACTTAGTACTTGTATTTGAGAAGAGAGTGCTGAAGAAATATACTCTTCTTTCTAGCTATGAGAACGATTACATACTCATATTTAGGCTTGGTCAAAGAGTAGAAGAGCTTGTCAGGCCAAAGGGAAATGCTTTTTCCAGACCCCGGAAGGACCTGTATGACATCAAGGCAAACGCGGTTATAAAAATCCTTCTTTAATTAAGAGATAATAAAATTGGATCCTGTTTTCTCAATAAGTTGTTTATATTCTTATTTAAAATGCCTTATTTCTTAAATTCCTTGATCACTAACATAGATTTGTGACTTATGAATTGATATATGTTGTAGGTGATTTTGATTCCTTTCTATGTTTTTGTTTGCAGATCTCAAGAAGTGACTGCTTGGAGCAACGAAAGAAAGAATTCAACTAGCGTTGGACCATAGGTAGGTCCTCCCTTTGTCATATAGAATTCTTAATCATGTATGATCTAGATAAAATATTTTACATTTGTCTTGTTTGTTTCTAGCTATCCTTGCGATACTAGGGAGATTTGTCTTGTCCACAAGAACGATTTATCTGCCTAACAAAATGGCGACTCCACTAGGGAATAGAACTTAGTTTTATTTTTCTTTGAGCTTGAATTTTGAAAGTATTTTTCTGATTTTGATTAGTCTTTACTGGTTTGGGTTAGTTAGCCTTAGAATCCCTGATAAGTTTGATTTAAGAATTTTTTAATTTTTCTTTAAGTTTTCTGGGCTCCGAATTTTTTCTTGGAAAACAGTGCGGTATCATCCACAGTTTCTCTGTGTAAACTGTGCGGTGCCACACCTTTTTGCATTGAAACCTATGGACCCTATGAAATTTTTTTTAAAACTTAAAATTCTCTTATCTGGTACCAGATTATAAGATTCTCTGTAATTACCTAGCTTTGTATTTACTGTTAAAATCCTTTTCTGAAAGCTTCTTCTAGCACTCCTAAGTTTTGAGTGATTTTCTAAAAATTTTCATTTTATAAGTGAATTTTTCTTTGTCTTTCGGTTGCTCAAATATAAGAAACCTTGATATACCTTAGATCACTGGTATTTCATTGTTTTCTTGCTACGCCTATGACTTTGTAGCAGAACTTGCTTTTATGAAAATTAGATTAAAGTTTTCATTTGCAAATCTTAAAAGACTTTTGGTTCATAAGTTGTCAATTTCACTTAAAACCACCATTGGATGATTTTGATTTGTTGCTGGGATAAGGAAAATATTTCTTTGTTAGATTACAAATTGAGCAATGTAGGTTTTAACCCTAAACATAAATATATCCACACGATTCTTATAACAGAAAATAAACAATAGCAAGAGCATAAAACATAAAACAGATAAACACAGAGATTTTCCCCTGGATCCCAAATCGGGACGACCAGCTTGATTTTTCATTATATTCCTTTTAGTGTTACAACACATATATATACATGCCGGAGCATACATAAACCCCAGTCCATTAACCCTGGATTAGAACATAACCGTAGTTCCCTTGACCGGATCTACAAAAATACCAGGGGCCGAAAACCATCGAACCCCAAAACCATGTGCAAAACCATGCACAAAACCATGGGCGGATCCGCCTATGAGTGGGTCCGCACAAAAACCAATTTTGGCCGGGGCGCTGCCCCTCGTGACCCCCCAGCTACGCCCGACGCAACATACAGCGTGTGGGGCTAATCGTGGAAAGAATATAACACATACCCAACATTCTCCCACTTGTTGTTTTCTTTCCACGGGGGGCCACAAGAGAGCTTAGTCATTTGCCCAATTCTTCAACACCCATTGTTTCTCTACACCAAGAGAACTTCTGAGTGCTCACATACTTTGTCAATGCATCTGCAACATTCTTCAGAGTGTCCAACTTTACCAGCAACACCCTTTTAGCCTCAATCATATCTCTAACAAAGTGATATTGAACATCAATGTGCTTTGTCTTTGAATGATAAGCAGGGTTCTTAGCCAAGAAAATTGCACTTTGGCTATCACAGTCTATCCTTATAGCTTTTTGTACCAACCCCATACTTGAACACAATCTTTGCAACCAAACTGCTTCCTTGCTTGCATGAGTGGCTGCTATGTATTCTGCCTCTGTAGTTGAAAGAGCCACTACAGACTGTCTTTTACTCATCCAACTGACTGCGCCTCCAAATAGGCCAAACACATACCCACTTGTAGATCTTCTTTGATCCAGATCTCCGGCCCAGTCTGCATCAACAAAACCACGAATGTCCAACATTCTTTCCAATCCTGGTCTTCCCTGGTAGCACAAGCCATAATCACTAGTGCCACGTAAATATCTGAAAACTCGCTTCACTGCTGTCCAATGCTCCTTCCCTGGGTTTGACATAAACTTGCTCAATACTCCCACTGCATGTGCAATGTCTGGTCTAGTACAGACCATTGCATACATCAGGCTACCCACTGCACTTGCATATGGAACACGGGACATATCATCCTCTTCTTCTTGTGTCTTGGGACATTGTTCAGCAGACAAATTTACACCTACAGGAATAGGAACATTCATCAGTTTACTATCTTGCATATTAAACCTCTGCAATATAGTCTTGACATACTTTCTCTGGTTTAACCAGAGCTTCCTCTTTGCTCGATCTCTCTTAATTTCCATACCCAAAATATAGTTTGCAGCACCAAGATCCTTCATGTCGAATTTGGAGAACAGTTGGGTCTTCAAATCTTGGATAATTTCTTTGTCATTTCCAATCAACAACATATCATCCACATACAAGACGAAATAAATAACACGGTCACCAATTAATTTAAAATAAAAACAGTGATCCTCCTTGCTTCTAGTGAAGCCAAGTCCCCGTATATAAGTATCAAATTTCTGATACCACATCCTTGGTGACTGTTTTAACCCATACAGAGACTTCTTCAACCTGAATACCAGTTCTTTCTTACCCTTCACCATAAAACCTTCAGGTTTCTTCATGTAGATCTCCTCTTCTAGATCTCTGTGAAGAAATGTTGTCTTCATATCCATCTGTTCTATCTCAAAATCAAATGCAGCAGAAACAGATAAAAGTAATCTAATAGAAGTGACTTTGGAAACAGAAGAAAAAATATCACCAAAATCAATTCCCGGCACCTAGGAATAACCTTTCGCTACCAACCGAGCTTTGTATTTCTCCACCTTGCCTTCTACATTCATCTTCTTCTTAAACACCCATTTTCTCCCAATGGGCTTCCGCTTCCACACAACGAGCTCACCAGATCCCATGCCTCATTTTTGTGCAAGGATGCCATTTCATCAACCATGGCCTCCTTCCAGAGTTTTCCATCCTCTGAATCTACTGCCTCCCTGACAGTTCTGGGATCATCATCATTTATAGTTAAGGCAAAATTTGAACAGAAAGCAGATGGACTATACCTTTCTGGTTGTCTTCTTTCCCGAGCTAATCTTCTCACGGCTGGAGTTTGTGGCTCTTCCCCTTCTGAGTCTTCTTTTGTTGTAGAGTCTGATTCATCCTCCTTTAGTTCAAACTCTATCTTCTCAAGTTCCTTTGGTATGAATTCATGTTTAACAACATATTTTTCACCTCTCTAAACACCACATCTCGGTACGTACACAACCTTCCTTGATTTTGGGTTCCAAATCTTGTAACCTTTTAAACCATCCTTATACCCAATAAATATGCATCTTTCAGATTTATTATCCAACTTGATCCTTTTCTCCTTTGGAACATGTACATATGCATCACATCCAAATACCCTTATATGTGAAAGAGAGGGTTTCTAACCAGTCCATACCTCATGTGGAGTCTTATCCTCCAACACTGATGAAGGTGATATGTTAACCAGGTAACATCCAGTCTCCACTCCTTCTGCCCAGAATTCCTGTCCTAACCTGGTACCACTGAGCATGCTTCTTGCCTTTTCCATCAGCATTTTGTTCATTCTTTCTGCAACTCCATTTTGTTGAGGTGTGTATGGATTATTCTTCTGTCGTGCTATACCACAGTTCTTACAGAATTCTTCAAATTCCTTCTTGCAAAAATCTCCACCATTATCTGTCCTCGGCACCTTTATCTTCTTCTCGGTCTGGTTTTCCACCAGAGCCTTAAATTCTTTAAATCTATCAAAGACTTCAGATTTCTTCCGCAAGAAATATATCCATGTATTCCTTGAGAAGTCATCTATGAATGAAACATAGTACCACAGAGACTTTCCCGGTCGATGGAAGTAAGACACGGGTCCAAACACATCTTTGTGCTGAGTTCTAATATATTGTTTGCCACTCTTAGCACGAGAAGGAAAAGCTGCCGATTACGCTTCCCATATACACAATGTTCCACGAAATCGAAATCCAGAGAACAATTAGACATACCTTCTACCATACCATTTCTATGCAGTATCTGAAGGCCCTTCTCTCCAATATGTCCAAGCCTTTGATGCCATAACATGGTCTTTTCTCCAGAGACAGCTAGGCTTTCTGCTCCACTTTTAGGAACCACATAACTATTACACCCATCAATAACAGTGCTACCTTGTAGCTTGTACAGAGTTCAAGTTCGAACTCCCCGCATTAATACCAGTGCTCCCTGAACCATCTTGCGGGCATCTTTCTTGAACACTATTTTTACACCTGCATCATCCATCTTGCTTACATAAATTAGATTTCTGGCCAATGCAGGAATATGCAGAACACCGGGGAGTGTTCTAATCCTTCCACCTTGCAGCTTCAGCTTGACCTTTCCACATCTGACGATTCTGGCCTTCCTATCATCCCCTAGGAAGACATCGCCATCATATTTCTCATACTCGCGGAACCATTCCCTATGGGGAGTGAAGTGAAAGGATGCACATGAGTCAATCAACCATGACTCATGATCTACATGTGTACTTCATGAAGAAGCCAAATACACATCCCCACCTTCATCCGAGGTTGTTTTTGCCTCTGCAGAAGGAGCATCATCAAATCCCTTTCCTTTCTCAGGAGCTTTGAATGCGTTCCTTTTGTCAGGTCCTTCCTTTCGCATTTCCGGCACACACTTTAAACTTTCCGAGGATTTTGATCTCCCTCTGAATTTAGATCTCCCACTCGAAACCTTATTCTTGTTTCTGTTCTGGGACCTTCCTCGTACAGATAAGGCATCTCCATTCTAACCCTCCATATTTCTCCGTCTCATTTCCTCTGAGAAAAGGCTAAGACAATGTCATCAAAATTCAAGTTAGTTGTATTGCTACCTATTGCAATAACCAGACTGTCCCAAGAGTCTGGTAGAGAACACAAAAAATTGATGCACTTATCTTCATCTGAGATTTTAATATCAACAGATGACAGCTGACTTACCACGGTATTGAAGGCATTCACATGCTCTGTCACCAAGTCTCCATCCTTCATCCTCAGGTTATCATTTCCGCAGGGAACAACATTGCGAGAGACTTGGGTGTACAAAGTCCCAGTTTCCCACAAGGTCTTCGCGTAGCTTCCCCGGATACATTCAACAATGCGAATACGGGAACACACAATCGTATTGTGCTCTGCCATGTCAAATCCGATTTCTTCCGGTCTTCATAAAACATTACGGGTGGTTTGATACACCGGGTCTACCGCGATCATGATCTTTATCCACCAACGGATCCTCATCTTGAGCCTTCCTGACTCAAAAATCAGCCATTAAATTTCACGATCTCTATCTTTTAGCAACTCGCCAACTTCTTTCACCGCAAGAATCGATCACGAGGATCTCCCCCTTTGAACGAGGGTCACACTCAGGCCCGAAACAAAAACCCTCAGCAACAAAAACGACCCCTTGGGCAAGAGCTTCGGCCTACGATACCAAATAGTTTATGTACACGAACGAGGAAATATATCCACACGATTCTTATAACAGAAAATAAACAATAGCAAGAGCATAAAACATAAAACAGATAAACACAGAGATTTTCCCCTGGATCCCAAATCGGGACGACCAGCTTGATTTTTCATTATATTCCTTTTAGTGTTACAACACATATGTATACATGCCGGAGCATACATAAACCCCAATCCATTAACCCTGGATTAGAACATAACCATAGTTCCCTTGACCGGATCTACAAAATACCAGGGGCCGAAAACCATCGAACCCCAAAACCATGTGCAAAACCATGCACAAAACCATGGGCGGATCCGCCTATGAGTGGGTCCGCACAAAAACCAATTTTGGCCGAGGCGCTGCCCCGGACCCCAACGGTGGGGACTGCTTCGCCCCTCGTGACCCCCCAGCTACGCCCGACGCAACATACAACGTGTGGGGCTAATCGTGGAAAGAATATAACACATACCCAACATTCTCCCACTTGTTGTTTTCTTTCCACAGGGGGCCACAGGAGAGCTTAGTCAATGGCCCAATTCTTCAACACCCATTGTTTCTCTACACCAAGAGAACTTCTGAGTGCTCACAGACTTCGTCAATGCATCTGCAACATTCTTCAAAGTGTCCACCTTTACCAGCAACACCCTTTTAGCCTCAACCATATCTCTAACAAAGTGATATTGAACATCAATGTGCTTTGTATTTGAATGATAAGCAGGGTTCTTAGCCAAGAAAATTGCACTTTGGCTATCACAGTCTATCCTTATAGCTTGCTGTACCAACCCCATGCTTGAACACAATCTCTGAAACCAAACTTCTTCCTTGCTTGCATGAGTGGCTGCTATGTATTCTGCCTCTGTAGTTGAAAGCGCCACTACAGATTGTCTTTTACTCATCCAACTGACTGCACCTCCAAATAGGCTAAACACATACCCACTTGTAGATCTTCTTTGGTCCAGATCTCTAGCCCAGTCTGCATCAACAAAACCACAAATGTCCAACATTCTTTCCAATCCTGGTCTTCCCTGGTAGCACAAGCCATAATCACTAGTGCCACGTAAATATCTGAAAACCCGCTTCACTGCTGTCCAATGCTCCTTCCCTGGGTTTGACATAAACATGCTCAATACTCCCACTGCATGTGCAATGTCTGGTCTAGTACAGACCATTGCATACATCAGGCTACCCACTGCACTTGCATATGGAACACGGGACATATCCTCCTCTTCTTCTTGTGTCTTGGGACACTGTTCAGCTGACAACTTTGCACCTACAGGAATAGGAACATTCATGGGTTTACTATCCTGCATATTGAACCTCTGCAATATAGTCTCGACGTACTTCCTCTGGTTTAACCAGAGCTTCCTCTTTACCCAATCTCTCTTAATTTCCATGCCCAAAATATAGTTTGCAGCACCAAGATCCTTCATGTTGAATTTGGAGAACAGTTGGGTCTTCAAATCTTGGATAATTTCTTTGTCATTTCCAATCAACAACATATCATCCACATACAAGACCAAATAAATAACACGGTCACCAATTAATTTAAAATAAATACAGTGATCCTCCTTGCTTCTGGTGAAGCCAAGTCCCCGTATATAGGTATCAAATTTCTGATACCACATCCTTGGTGACTGTTTTAACCCATACAGAGACTTCTTCAACCTGCATACCAGTTCTTTCTTACCCTTCACCATAAAGCCTTCGGGTTGCTTCATGTAGATCTCCTCTTCTAGATCCCCGTGAAGAAATGTTGTCTTCACATCCATCTGTTCTATCTCAAAATCAAATGCAGCAGCAACAGATAAAAGTAATCTAATAGAAGTGACTTTGGCAACAGGAGAAAAAATATCACCAAAATCAATTCCTGGCACTTGGGAATAGCCTTTTGCTACCAACCGAGCTTTGTATTTCATCTTCTTCTTAAACACCCATTTGCTCCCAATGAGCTTCCTTCCAGCCGGCAACTCCACCAGATCCCATGCATCGTTTTTGTGCAAGGATGCCATTTCATCAACCATGGCATCCTTCCAGAGTTTTCCATCCTCTGAATCTACTACCTCCCTGACATTTCTGGGTTCATCATCAGTTATAGTTAAGGAAAAACCTGAACAGAAAGCAGATGGACTATACCTTTCTGGTTGCCTTCTTTCCCGAACTGATCTTCTCAAAGCTGGAGTTTGTGGCTCTTCATCTTCCGAGTCTTCTTCTGTTGTAGAGTCTGATTCATCCTCCTTTAGCTCAAACTCTATCTTCTCAGGTTCCTTTGGTAGGACTTCATGTTTAACAACATCTTTCACTTCTCTAAACACCACATCTTGGCTGCACACAACCTTCCTTGTTTCTGGGTTCCAAAGCTTGTAACCCTTTAAACCATCCTTATACCCAATAAAGATGCACCTTTCAGATTTATTATCCAACTTGGTCCTTTTCTCCTTTGGAACATGTACATATGCATCACATCCCAATACCCTTAGATGTGAAAGAGAGGGTTTCTTACCAGTCCATACCTCATGTGGGGTCTTATCCTCCAACGCTGATGAAGGTGATCTGTTAACTAAGTAACATGCAGTCTCCACTGCCTCTGCCCAAAATTCTTGTCCTAACTCGGTACCACTGAGCATGCTTCTTGCCTTTTCCATCAACGTTCTGTTCATTCTTTCTGCAACTCCATTTTGCTGAGGTGTGTATGGAGTAGTCTTCTGCCGTGCTATACCACACTTCTTACAGAACTCTTCAAATTCCTTCTTGCATAACTCCCCACCATTATCTGTCCTCAGCGCCTTTATCTTCTTCTCTGTCTGATTTCCCACCAGAGCCTTAAATTCTTTAAATTTGTCAAAGACTTCAGATTTCTTCCTCAAGAAATATATCCATGTGTTCCTTGAGAAGTCATCTATGAATGAAACATAGTACATAGATTTTCCTAGTGATGGAACTGACATAGGTCCAAACACATCACTTTGCACAAGTTCTAATATCTTGTTTTCCCTCTTAGCACCAGAAGGAAAACTCACCCGATTCTGCTTCCCATATACACAATGTTCATAGAAATCGAAATCCAGAGAACAATTAGACATACCTTCTACCATACCATCTCTATGGAGTATCCGAAGGCCCTTCTCTCCAATATGTCCAAGCCTTTGATGCCATAGCATGGTCTTTTCCCCAGAGACAGCTAGACTTTCCGTCCCACTTTCAGGAACCACAGAACTGTTACACCCATCAATAACAGTGCTACCTTGTAGCTTGTACAGAGTTCCAGTCCGAACTCCTCGCATTAATACCAGTGCTCCCCGAACCATCTTGCAAGCATCTTTCTCGAACACTGTTTTTACACCTGCATCATCCATCTTGCTTACAAAAATCAGATTTCTGGCCAATGCAGGAATATGCAGAACACCAGGAAGTGTTCTAATCCTTCCTCCTTGCAGCTTCAGCTTGACCTTTCCACGTCCGATGATTCTGGCCCTCCTATCATCCCCTAGGAAGACATCACCACCATCATATTTCTCATACTCGCAGAACCACTCCCTGTGGGGAGTGAAGTGAAAGGATGCACCTGAGTCAATCAACCATGACTCATGATCTACATGTGTATTTGAAGAAGAAGCCAAATACACATCCCCACCTTCATCCAAGGTGGTTTTTGCCTCTGCAGAAGGACCTTCATCGGATCCCTTTCCTTTCTCAGGAGCTTTAGATCTGCATTCCTTTTTGTAGTGCCCTTCCTTTCCGCATTTCCAGCACACCTTTACAAACTTTCCAGGAGATTTAGATCTCCCTCTAGATTTAGATCTCCCACTCGAAACCTTATTCTTGTTTCTGTTCTGGGACCTTCCTCATACAGATAAGGCATCTCCATTCTGACCCTCCATATTTCTCCGTTTCATTTCCTCCGACAGCAAGGCTGAGACAATGTCATCAAAATTCAAGGTAGTTGTATTGCTACCTATTGCAATAACCAGACTGTCCCACGAGTCTGGTAGAGAACACAACAAACTGATGCACTTATCTTCATTTGAGATTTTAATATCAACAGATGACAGCTGACTTACCACAGCATTGAAGGCGTTCAGATGCTCTGTCACCGAGTCTTCATCCTTCATCCTCGGGTTATACAGCTTTTTCCGCAGGAACAAATTATTCACCAGAGACTTAGATTGGTACAAAGTCCCAAGTTTTTCCCACAAATTCTTCGCCGTAGCTTCCCCAGATACATTCAACAATACTGAATCTGAGACACACAACCGTATTGTGCTCTTAGCCTTCCGATCCAGTTTCTTCCAGTCTTCATCTGACATTTCCGTTGGTTTAGTACCTGGATCTACTGCGATCCACTGATCTTTATCCACCAGCAGATCCTCCATCTTGAGCTTCCACAATTCAAAACTCTGACCATTAAATTTCTCGATCTCTATCTTTCCGCCGCTCGCCATATTCTTTCACCGCAAGAATCGATCCCGCAGATCTCCCACTGCACAGGGTCTACCACAGGCCCGAGCAAAAAACCCTCAACAACAAGGCGTCCCCTTGAAGCCGAAACAGCTACGAAACCAAATGCTGGGTTTTAACATCCACGAACGAGAAATATATCCCCACGATTCTAATAACGAGAAAATAAACAATAGCAAGAGCATAACAACTCTCACAGATAAACACGAAGTTTTCCCACTACCAAATCGGGACGACCGACTTGATTTTCATTATGTTCCTTTTAGTGTTACAACACATATATATATACATGCAGAGAAACACATACATAAACCCCAACCATTAAACACGGATTAGAACATAACGTAGTTCCATGTTAGGATCTACAAAATACCGGGGGGCGAAAACCACCGAACCCCAAAACCATGTGCAAAACCATGCACAAGGCAAACGCCGTGAGATCCGCCTATGAGTGAGTCCACTTTAAAAAACCAATTTTGGCCGGGGCGCTGCCCCGGACCCCAACGGTGGGGACTGCTTCGCCCCTCGTGACCCCCCAGCTATGCCCGACGCAACATACAGCGTGTGGGGCTAATCATGGAAAGAATATAACACATACCCAACAAGCAAAACATCCTTAAAATTTTTAGACTTTTTAGTTTTAAAAATTAAATTTTTAGAATCTTTAGAGTTCAAAATTAGTGTTTTTAGTTTTGAATTTCATTTTCCAAGTAATCATACTTTTATTTTGGAAACTGTTTCTTTGTAGTTTAAGATTGGATTGATTAAAAAAGGATATATTCTGAGCAATTAGTCATTGAGTTCTCATGAAAAAGATTTATTTTCATATATTCTTGTTTTAAAAGAAAGGATTGATGTTTTAGTAGCATTTTGCATTCCTCAACTCTTTCTTTTAGATCAGTTTCATTGAAAAGAAATGAATTGTTTCTCATATAGATCCATTTTAGTTTTTTTGGGAGTCGGGTCACTATACGTAATTGAAGTTTCACTTTCATGCCCATTGTCCTAAGAAACAACCAATTAAAAATAACGCTTAATTAAAATCAACCTAGAAAATTCTTATTTTTCTAGGGCTCTTTCCACCAACATAGCTTAGGCTAGTGTCTTGGAATAGGTTTTAGTTAAATCTCCAAGACAGTTAAAACAAACAAGTAGTTGATCTTGCGGTAGGAAAATTCCAATACTAGAATCTATGCTCTGGGAAGTTCCTCTTAAAGGAGTCAAGAACGAGATCATATCCGAACCGATAAGGTAATCAATTCTTCCTCATTGGGAACAATAGAAGATATACATGTATTAACAATGGTAAACCTCAGATTGACCATTGTCGAGGAGCCTGGGGTCACTTGTCGGTAAACCTTGGATTATGTCAAGGAGCCTTCAAGGGGATTGAGCTTTGTTACTTTACCCTTCCGTGTGTGTCGAATAGTAGACTATTCCCCCAAGTATATTTGTTTCTGTTGGTGACCTTAGTGGCCATAGTATATAGGATTATTTCCCAAGGTGATGGTAGAGGGAAGATCCCACTGTACCTGGAGCAGACGTCGGCTAGACTCACTTGGACTCTCCGGAGGCTTATCTTCACTCAATATGGTTTAAGTGGAGAAACTTGCACCAGTCTGTTTCATTAATAAGGTTGTTGGGGTAACTGTTCCAACCGCCATTTCTGCATTAAAATACTACGATGTTGGATTTCATCACCAACTAGTGTTTTTAGTACAAAAATCTATTGTTTTTGAGTGGTTTGATCTCTTATATTTTATAGATGTGTGATCATTTGTTTGTTTCTTAGCGACCTTAGGATTTTTTATTGATATTTTCTTTGGTTGCATGTGTTAAAAGTTTTAATCGTGGCTGAATTACTGAGATGATCATGCAGAACTTAGGGGAAACCCCCTGAGTATACACCTAGACAATTAGAAGGAATTAAATCTTTGATACCAAATGTTATTAGTCAAACTAGATTAATGAAACAAGGAGAATCATCTATAATTCCTCATCCTGATTTTGAAGTAGATCAATCTCAAGTAGCAGAACATATTCCACAAACATTTTCAATTTTTGAATTAACGAAAGTTGCTTCTGCAACAAGTGAATTATCACCTGAAGAACCTGAAATTTCTGAACCAGAAACTAAACCTACTACATCAGAACCTACTTTATAATTCACTAATCCAATTCCTGATTATCCTGATTCACCCAGAGTAAAGACTTTGATCACAGAAGGTCTTCCTCCTAGTCTTATTAGTATAAAAGAAATCATTGATATAGAAGAAGAAGTAATTCTCCCTTCAACTCACGAAAATTTAGAACTTAGGCAACATGGATCAATTTTTTATAGTCCTTTTAGATAAGACGCTTGGTATTCTTCGTTGAAATATTTTCTACAGAACGTAGGTCTTCAGTATTCGCCACCCCGAATACATTTTTAATATACACGAATAGGTTATAGACCTCATATAAACATGTTGGGTGAGTCATCTATGTTTTTTGAATTGCGAGAAACATTTCTCTATGGTGGTTTGTCTATTCCTGCAGGCTATAAGTCACTCTCTGGTACATACTCAGGAGAATCTCATTTTTCGAGCAAACCAATGTCATCATATGGCCTGAATGAATAAAATACTGGAACTTCAAACGATGAGCAATTTTTTATGATGTCTAGAAATATTTCGAACCCCGCATCTCAAGGTAGTAATATACAGCTTGGGGGGTAATCTCAAAGTAGCCAAATACAGCTTGGGGGGAAACCCCAAGGACAATACATTCCTCAAGGTCAACCTTAGGGATAGTACATACCTGAAGGTCAACCTCAGGGACAATACATACCTCAGGGTCAATATCAACCCCAAGGACAGTACATTCCTCAAGGTCAACCTCAGGGACAGTACATACCTAAAGGTCAACCCCAGGGACAATATGTCCCCCAAGGTAAATATCAACCTTAGGGCCAGTGCATACCTCAAGGTCAACCCTAGGGAAAATATGTCCCCCAAGGTAAATATCAACCTTAGGGCCAGTACATGCCCCAAGGTCAATATCAACCTCAAGGATAGTATCCTGCTCAAGGATTGCAACATCCTTTAACACAACAGTTCTTTCAATAACAGA
The DNA here is from genome assembly GCA_034641835.2 of Pinus albicaulis. NCBI lineage: Eukaryota > Viridiplantae > Streptophyta > Pinopsida > Pinales > Pinaceae > Pinus > Pinus albicaulis. Next base: position 932,798,295 of record CM076574.1, on the reverse strand, counting down.
AAATGTTACAAGGAGTTGTAAATTATCCAGTTAATTATCAACCATCTGTTCAACCTAGTTATTTGTTGTCTTATGTACAACCTTCAATGGGACTCTCATATCCCGGAATGGTGTGGGATCCATCACAAGTTTAACAAAATTTACAACCAAATATGCAAGTACCTTATTATTAAGTAGGACAACTTGTTGGTTACATTCAACCCCAACAACCAGTCCAGCCTTCTATTCTAACACCTGCATCTAGTCCTGTTCAACAACCTAGTCCAAGTACACCTATGACTCCATCGCAATAAGCTATTCAAACTTCTGTTCAACCTATCACACCTATTCCTGCAGTGTCTATAGTTCCTGTTTCATCTGCCCCTCAAACATCGATAAAAACTCCTCACGCTTCTGTCCCACAGTCTAGACTGTCAATCTAGACTACTGTTCAGATACCTTCAAGACAAACTGGTACAAGTACAATAATAACGAGTCAACCTCAATTTACTTATCAACAATATCAGGGGCCGTATCAATATGGATCTATTCCACAAACTCTAGTTTACCTGCAATAACCGTACCCTAGATATACATATCAAACACCTGTTCAACCACTGTATGGTTCGATTATTCCTGGTTATCTAGGAGGTTATATGATTCCAAATGCACATCCTATTCCTAGTTATCCTAGATATCCTCCTCCTGAAACAAGTTTAGTTTCACAAGGTTATCCGCAAGACCCTACCCATCGATTTCCATTCATAGCAACTTTGGATTTACTAGATTTGTCTCGCCTTACAAATGATCCTATATATTATCATCCGTACTAGCCACCAATGCCTCATAAGTTTCCCAGTGACATTCCGAAATTTGAAGGAAAATCAGGAGAGGATCGTTCCAATCATGTTATGACTTACCACCTTTGGTGCACATCTAATTCTTTAATAGATGATTCTATTAGACTTAGACTTTTTTAGAGAATGCTAATAGGATTAGTTGCTAAGTGGTACATTGAACTACCATGAGGCTCATTTAACAACTTTAATGCCTTAGAAAATGCCTTCTTATCTCCTTTTTATCTGCTAGTCAGATACGACAATGGCACAGAATTATTAACTTCACTAAAACAATCTTAATCCACATATATATATGATCATATTCATGAATGGAGATGTATAATACGTTTGGTAAAAGTTTTTATTTCGGATCAAATATTGGCAGAATGGTTTGTTAAATCATTACTACCTAAAATCACTAAATATGTAGCTAAAGCAGACATTTTTACGGAAGAACAAGCTATTGCTCAAGCTCAATATCTAGACTTGGTATATACCCAATTAGGTACTTTGTATGAGAAAATCCCTGATTTACCATGACCTGGTCAGTTAACTGCAACTCCTTCAGGGTCTCATGTTGTTGATGGTGTAATCGATTCAGTTTCTACAATTAAAAACAAGAAGAAATCTTCAAAGGTTACTTCTCCTATAATAAATTTACCCAATTCACCAAAAGGAGAATCTTCCTTGGAAGCTACTATCGATATTCACATTGTAGATTCATCTACTAAGTCGAAATCAGGCAAAAAGAAGAAAGGGAAGAAAAATAATAAACATACCTTAGCTCCTAAAGAAAAAACTAATAAAAGTGAATCAAATGATGACAAGCAGAAACCTCATTATCCTTGTCTTATCTGTGACGAGGATCATTTCACTAAGGAATGTCCACATAGGGAAGAAGTTTCTAAATTTGTCAAAGATCACCCACTCCTGCTATCTTAAAGGATTCTTTTCCAATTCAAGATAGTAGAATGATTGGATCTTATTCTACTCCATTAGAAGACATTTTGGTGGTTGCAACTCAATCACAAGATTACGGTAGTAAAAATCTCGTTACTGGTAAAGAAGCAGAAAATTATAATTCTACATCAACTGCATCTACTTCGGTTTCCGATCTGCTTCACATCAAAAAACTGAATCCTGACTTAGTAATCAAACCACCTTCTAAAGGTGTACTTCGTAAATCAACTTTCAATCCACATGTGAGAGCTACTCAGAATTACAACATTGTAGAAGATTTGGTAATTTCCCCTTCAGCAATGTCGTCTTTGGAAGTGGTGCAATCATTTCCAGCATAGAGAAAATTACTATTTTTAGTTTTAGGAGCCGTAGATTTTTAGGATTCGAACCTTATGATCTTTGATTTGGAAAATTTTACACCTCACCTACCCCATCAAATGGCTTTCCAGATTCTAATGTTAGTAAAAAACACACGTGTTTGTACTGTGATTGATCAAGGGGCATCTACGTGTATCATGTCGTTGAGTTGTTGGAAATCCCTAGGTTCTCCGACACTTAACCAATATCCAACCATCCTTAAAGCTTTTGATGGAATAGGATTCTATCCTTACGGTATTTTACAGGATCTACCTATAGAGGTCAAAGGAAAAACTGTTAATCTAGATGTAGAAGTAGTTGATGCTCCTCTGGATTACAACCTTCTCTTGGGTCGAAATTGGTCTTATGCTATGACTGTTGTAGTATCTTTTGTATTTTGAATAATCATGTTTCCTCATCAAGGAAATATTGTGAAATTCGATCAGCTCTTGTATTATTCGTCAGATCCAGCTTCTACAAATAGTATTCAACATGTTGGCAAAACAATTATTCCTTATAAGGATGTAGGAGTAGGCTTGATTAAAGATTCCACTTTATTGGGAAATTTTTCCTTGCCTCCACCTAACATACCACATACTATAGATAATATCAATATGATTACATCAAGCACTCACTAGTACATTTGGGGGAAATTCTGACACTTGGTTCTAACACTTTTGACCAAATGTCAGAAATTTCCCCAAATTTTTTCAATCCCGCCCGAAACCGTCGATATATTGACGTTTAGAGAAAAGTGTCGCAATACTGACACTTAGACAAAGTGTCACAATTGCAACATTTGGAGGAAGACGTCGCAATTGCGACACTATGCCCCAAAGCGTCGCTATTGTGACGGCTGCCTCCAAACATCGCAAGTGCAACACAATGTCTAAGTGTCACAATTGCAATGTTTGGAGGCATCTGTCGCAATAGCGATGCTTTGGCCTCTATCGGTATAATGACACTTATATGCCTTTGCAAAATCCGTGTCACTTATGGTTTATTTTTTATTTTCTTTTGCTTGAACTAAGTCTTATTTCCATGTGGATTGTGTAATTTCACTTTTATTGCATATTATAGAATGTGTTTGTTTATAAGATTATATGATACATGTGAGATAAAGGTTTATTATTTATCATATATAAATAAATTTTATCAATATTGTACATTTACACTTTCATGAGGTGATGTTATAAGTAAATTCATAAATATTTGTTTTTAATCCTCATTTTACTCCATGAATATGTTTGGAAATGAAATTTCAATAGATTAATTTTCTCCTAACCTATGTATCATCAATATTGTACATTTACATTCTTAATTATGAGGTGATGTTATAGGTAAATCCATGAATATCTCCTTTTAATCTTCATTTTACTCCATGAATATGTTTGGAAATGAAATTTCAATAGATTAATTTCCTTGCTATTATATGTTTTACGAAGATGTGGTAAGGAATTCTCTCTTGTTCTTCTTAGAAATAATTATATATAATTTTATTTTATTTTCAAAATATATTAAAAATATTATATGAGAAAAATTATTAATTCATCAATATGTGTGTGTGTGTGTTGTGATGAATAATTTCATAGTTCAACTTAATGGTTCATTATATAATCATGTGACCATAACCAATGATATATCTTAAAAAGCAACTAAAAATCCATGTGTACAAAATCGATGTATACTCTAGAGAGTGGTTCTCATATCACTATGTAAATTGTTGTATGCTACTTCAACAAAATTATAAGATAAATTGTAATACACATCATATATGCACCATAACAATTGCCATACAACTAATTTGTTTTAGGATACATGTGGCATTCTAGGGGTAAATTCCATATGATGTGTATATCAATATATTAGGTGTTGGTAAGTTGTGAGTATCTAAGAAATGATAAGGAATATCCATACATCATGATCTTGTAATGTGATTATAAATTGTGTCTATAATTTCCATAAAATGTATAAATGATTTGTTTAAAAAAAATCAACAAAATCAACCCTAAATAATGCTCATGATGTGGAATGTCATTAGCGAAACCAAAATGATGGTCACATGTCCCATTTCTATGGTAATGGTGATCATATATATGTTGTAGCGACACTTGATGAGTAATTAAATAAATCTCAGAGTGTGACTCATTGTGCCATATTTTTTTAAAGCATGATTTGTTTTCCTAGTTTTACTAATTTGTTAACATATTTTATTCATTTGGAAAGCTAATTAATGATGCTTTAAGTAATTAGGACCTAATGAGAGATCATCTTCACATCTTCACTGAAATATATTTGGTAATTGTAGTCACTATATGAGCCGCACATGCATGCTACTTAAGAAAAATTGAAATATAAACTATAATACACATCTTATATCTACCATAACAATTGTCATACAACTTACTTACTTCTAGATACATATGAAATACTTCAGGTAAATGCCATATTATGTGTATACCAATATAGTAGGTGTTGGTAAGTTATGAGGATCTAAGAAATGATAGGGTATCCACACATTAGTGCCCTGGTGAATTTTTTGCATAATTTTCTATTTGTTGTAATTTTGTTGTCTGGATTTGTTATAGATTTCAAATAATACAATTATCTACCAATTGTTCTTTATAAAGAAGAAGTACAATAAGTAGTCACCTAAAAGTGAGCCATGTGAAAATATTGGTAATATGAGTAACCTGGTAAGATGTAAATGAAAAGTGAATAACCTCCACTCACCAACAGGTGGCAGACAGGGTTGGAATTTGGATTTTTCTTTACCCGTCACACAAATTTTTTTGACGTTTTGGTCATTATTTTTCTAGTCAATAAAAATTACGTTTAAAATTTTGCACTTTATTAATGACGTTCTCGTAATAAATTAACCCTTCACCAATAAAAGTTTGATTAAAAAAATTGAACGCTCTTCCATTTTCTTTGGATTTTGGAGTGTGATATATATGTGTCATGGACTTTTAATACCTACAGTTTCAAGAGAAATAAATGATTCTTGTCAAAATAATATTTCCTCAATATATGCTATGATCTACTAAAAATTACTTCAAAAATAAAGTAACCTTCCAATATAAAGAAAAAAACATGAACGAGCTTTCCCTAAATTCCAATAAATGTATGTTTATTATTAATATTTCATAATATGTCTTATAAAAATTGCATAATTGGACTAAGAACAGATCCTCAGTGCATTTTTTATTGTTGTTGCAATTAAAATAATGAGCCAAAGAATGCTAAGGCACTCAGATAAATCAATCTATGTATTATTTCTCACAAAATCATGTTGAGTAATGGAGACTAAGCGCTAGATTTTTTTTTGTCCTCAATCTCTCTATTAATTATGTCTATGTAGTTATAAGAATAATAAGCCAAAGAAATCTCAGGCTTCCAGAGAAATTAGTCTCTGTGTGCTGAAATTAATTATTACTGTTGACTAAATGTTATACCATTTGAAATTGCTGAGCGAAATTAATCAGGCCATGATGTACCATTTGTTAGTATCTATTTTCTCATGTATGAAAGTTGATGTACCATTGAAAGTTTAATAATTCTAATGAAAGTTTAATAACTATAATAACTATATATATATATATATATATATATATATATATATATAGTTAATGATTAATAATAATTAAATTAAAATTCTTAAAAGACAAAATAAAAGACTAATAATCACGAACTATTATGATAATTTAAAAATATAGAACTCAGGCTGAACATAGTTACAAAGATACCAAGAAAAGAAGAGTGCATGTGCATGATAACCTCTTTCTTGACAACCTATGAATGCCATTCTCAATGAAGACTCAAGACTCAACTGGATTAGATTGTGTATCAAAACAGTAGGAATGAATCAAAGTTCAATGAATGAATAACTTGATCCAGAAAATTTATAGGGAAAGGTAACTTGACTATCAATCTACTAAACCTCACTTCCATGATTAAAAAAACACCCCCACCTTCCCAGTGGTCCCATCATGGTCCACCTATTGAAAAACAACCAACAAATATTATTTTTTATATATTTTTGCATGGCCATTGGACAATGATTTACTATGGTTTTCGTACTAAATTCCAATGGATGATTATTCAAAAATATTGATAATTAGTTTAGTCTCAAGGCATAGCCAAGAGTCTTACTAGATAATTATAGATTTCCTCTCCATTGGATGATTGTACATTTTTCTTCTACTTTTTCATGTGAGTTTCAGTGGATGCTAGATCTTTGCCTTCTATTTCTTTAGTGAAGCTAAGAGTTAACTTTGATATTACATTAATAACTATACTTGCATGAATATCCATGATTTATACTTCCCCACTGTGGTCAATGTTGATGTATGGCCTTGGCCCATTGATCTTACAATTAACTCACTATTCATATTCAATTTTCTCCAGTTTAGCCCAATAAAATAAGGAAAACAGAAAATGAAGTCTTTATTTTTCTTTCCAGTGCTCCTACATAATACAAATACTCTTAAAAACCAATTAATATATAAATTTTCATCATTCATGCTAAAATCAGTTTCAATTTTTTTAATGAATCTACTTACAACTAATAGATTACATTGGTCACAGAATAAGAGATAATTTAGAACTATGATTTCACAATAATAAATTACCCTAGTAGTTCAAAATTCAAACATACCTTATGAAATTAAAATATGGCAGGTTAATGAGCCAATCTAGTTTCCTCGGAGCCAATATTGAGCTCGGCCTAAGTCTGAATGCCTTGAGAGTGCGAGTGTAAGGAACTAGACGCCTAAAGCTTTTATTTTGTGCTTGTGTAATTCACTGTTTGACCATCAAGCCAAGCCACTAGCTATATTAACACTACTTCATGTTGGGGCAGATTGGCATTCTAATTTTTTAGTGCTATAGCCGTACTTTTTCACTGCTTCACTAATCACAACCTTGGAAGTTTGCAGGGCAACGGGCTTTGTTCTTTCTTTGGTGTTTTATGTAAAAGAAAGGATTTGTGAACTTTTTGTAATAGGAAGGGGAAAAATAAATTGATTCTAATTTTAAAATATCAATAATGATAAGTGGTAATTCCTTTATTAAATTTTTAATTTTGAGTGAGCCAAAAAAGTAACTTTCCTTAATTTTTGAGTACAGCCTTGCAATTGCGAAGAGGACTAGTGTTGCAAAATTATTGGTAAGTGGAAATTAAAGGGTGTAAGAACAATTTTGAAAAAATTTCAAACGTCAAAATTAAGTCTTCTATCCTTCCTAGCACGTCACGGAAAACGGTAATCCACAAATTCTAGTTGTCAAATACGTGCAAAATGCCTTATGACGGGCAAAATGGAGGACTGGTCCTATGCTGCTACATGAGTTAGGGTTTCATGTGGCAGCAGGGAACCTTGTATAGTTTTTCAAGGATAGGAAAGGAGAATATTGTCAGTTAGTCATCACATGAAACTTCATCATCATTTGAAAATTGTGTCCTAATTTGAAACAATAAGACTACCCAACTATTTCATTATTTAATTTAGATTGTGTAATACAAAAAAATATCCTAGATAACTTAAATAATGTAAGCACTTTTGCAAAACTTTAGTGGGGAGAACCTTCAATTACATTTATTTTGAAGATCCACTTTCATTTTAAGCCATTTTAATTAGTCTTTCATGGCTATTCTAGTAAAAATTTCAGCCTCTTGTAGAAATTTGTTTGTCACTTGTATTAGAAATGCAAAAATCAAATGTATATAAAAATGATTTGAAATGCAAAAATCAAATGCGCACTACATAAAAATAATTTTATTAAAAACTACATTAATTTCTGATATCACACGCACATTTGCCCTCAGCTCTTGCAGAACAGCATTTGCCCTCAGCTCTTGCAGAAAAACATTCGCCCTCAGCATTTGCCCTCATCTCTTGTAGAAAAACATTCGCCCTCAGCTCTTGCAGAACAACATTCGCCCTCAGCTCTTGCAGAACATCATTCACCCTCAGCTCTTGCAGAACAACATTTGCCCTCAGCTCTTGCAAAATGTTAAGTTCTTACTATAGGCCCTTCCTCCTATAGTAGGGTTGACTCTATTTGGGTTTTTTTGGTCAATTCCATTGGATTGTGTTAGGCTATAGGGTTCTATCTAGATGTCTTCCAATGTTCTTTCGGATGAGTTTCAAAGAGGATGTGTAAGATGTGTTTGTGCTTGCATGAATTTGACTCCACCAGTTTCATGAAGTTTAAGCTATGGATTTTAGTTCGACAAACTCATCCATCTCAACACCTAGTAAAGAATTGCCCTTGGTCTGATCTATATTGAAGGTGAAGTGAAAAGTGGTAGAGAATGGGAGATCGAAAGTCATCAAATTTATCACAAGGGTATTACTCCAGATTGAAAGTGATGAGCTTTAGTTCTCTAGATTTGGGAATTTTCTGATATTTGGGGATTTTCTGATGACATACCAAAGGTCACATCCATACAGCCATATCAAGGTCAATGTTGAGATCATTGTCATATAGATATAGGTCACTGATATATAGGGTTAATATCATCATCACTATCCATGGAAACTGAATGGTTACAAAATATGTGATTGTGGTTGGCTCATTTATAATTATTACCCATTTACAGTAGAGCACATAAACACTAAATATGGCCCAAGCAGAGCCTTTACAACAGGCAATGGAATTGCAGTTGCTTCATCAATAACCAATAGCTCCACTTGAGAAAAATTTTCATAATCTTGGGGCTGGATATACTACAGAGCAAACAATTGTAGTTATCATTCATGCTCCAATATATTAATATACTTTTTACATTGAATTGAAGAAAGGGAAACAATCAAATGCTAGCCATCATACAATGCTTTGACATAAGAGTTTTGAGTGACATAATTGAAAAAAGAACTCGTCCACTGATATTTATAATCATTTGAGTTATTCAAGTTAAACACAATGTCAAGAATCAAGATTCAATACCCTCTATTATCTTCATCACCCAATACAAGATTTAAATTTTTCCCAAAGAAACGCTTATTAAATTGGAAGCCATTATTTCTCCCTGCTTTAAAAACCCTACATTTAAATGAAAACAAGCATTTCATTTCAACTATAAAAATCTATTAGTGTTCAAGTGTACATGTGTGCATCACTTGTGTAGGGTATTCCTTTTCCACTTTCACATTATCCAAGAATGTGTGCAGTATAGTTCATATTTTTTGTGATTTAGATTATCTTGAAAAAGGAAAGGTAAATTATTTTCCATGGAAAAATAAGGTTTTCCCTTTTTACTACTGGAAATGGTACAACAAAGTTCCATTTCTACCTGAAACTCCTATGAAACAGGAACCAAATAAAGGCCATGTCCTCAATGGACATCATTTGGCTTTGAAAATGGCCATTGCACTATGTTGTTTCATATATTACATCACGATAGTTTCTTAGGTCATTTCTTGTTTCTTGAGATGAAAAAAAACCAAAGCAATCGTGAATATCCTTTCAAGAAATAAATGACCATTTCTCAATCATATCTCAACTATTTTTTATTTTATTCAGTGGTTTCTTACTTTGAGAGAAATTTGACACTTTTATAAGGAATATAACATAAAAACACAAAATGGGAAGGAATTGATGAGGTAGATGACCTTTAGTTGTTGTCAATTAAGAATTGATAATACACGATGCATGTTGTATACTACAAACTAGATTCCTTCCTAGAGTTAGGACACAGAGTATTGAATCAAAGTTGTAGTTTCTAACTTCTTGTATTGCTTCATCAATATTGAAATTCAAACATTGCATGTCTTCATTGCTTCATGTTTGAATAATTTGCATTATATCGTACAATAGGAAATTAGGAATTATGATTATTATTACTTTATGGATCTGTTAAGTTACTTTTAAGTTTGCATGGTTTAGTGTGAAATTATTCTAGTGTGCCCCTAGGCCCAGGTGAAGGAATGCCAAGGACTGAGAAACCTAGTTTTTAAATGGTATTGTTTCTTATACCCAAAAACCCCTCAACATCACTTCTTATTAGTTCTTAACAATAGTGTTGTAAACAATTTGAGAATTGATATAGCAAAATCTCGCACTTCTCAAGATAAAGTCCTAAAGCTAAAGTGTGATACCATGTGTAATTCAATAGCCGCATTGTCACCTCACCAACCTCTTTTCACTTCGGGCTAGCTCTCCTCCAACTCAAGGGGGGTTCTCCCTAGTAGATGTTAGGGATCTAATGGCCCAACCAAACCAAGTCAAGATCCCCCTAACTCTCTATGTTTACTACTATCAATCAAAATATTGAACAATAGGGTGAGACATGCATCCTGAAGATAAAATTGCCAGGGTATTTTTGGGTAATTTCAAAGGGAAAGTCCCCAAACACATATAATCAAGGAATTATAACGTGATTTCAAACATTAAATATCAACAAAATCATTTAAAGGATATTGAAAGGAAAAAAGGTGATGGAAGATAGAAAGTGCCTTACTTAAATGCTCTAAGGATTTTTCAATAGTTGCTCCAAAAGCTTCACTTCAAGGCCCTTCAAGATCGTCTCCAACAATGCTATACCATCAGCTTCAACAATGTTGCTCCAAAAATGTCCTGAAGGTCTTCACAACAAGTTTACTAGAAGTTGCTCCAACAATATATTCAATAAGGTCTTCATTGTCAACTCGTCTCTTGTTTGGGTGCCTTAATGTGCAATGACATGTTTCTAGGACTGAATTCAATGCAAGGCATATTTGAAACTCTAACTCTGTCGTCTGGTGTCTTATTAGAAATTATTTCAGTTTTCATTTTGTGTTTTCAAATTAGATATTGTTTTCAAGTTTTTACATTTATAATTTTATTGCAATGTGGCAGACTGATCAGGGTAGTACAGGAACAACCCTGAGACGGGATGATCGCAGAAAGAGGCCAACTGAAGAACATGTAAAGTGCCAGCATTTCTCTATATTCAGGTATTTTAGTTATTTACATAATTGAAATAATATTAATTTTTTTCAAATATGCAGACACTTAGCCATGATACGCTTGATGATTCCCTCTATGAGGAAGAGCTTTCTTCATCCCTATCTCCAGGGCTCTTGTTGCGAAAAAAGGCACGAAATGCAAGGTCAGAATTTGATACTTTGATAGACGCGCCTCAAACACCTGAAAAAGAAGAGAGGATAAAAAAACTTATGACCCAGCTAGAAACATATCAGGTAATAATAAAAAGTCAAAGGGATATTTTTTTTGTTCTGCATGAGATGAATTGTGATATTTTGATTTTTAATTTTTACATTGACTAAACTAACAAAAATTTATTTTGTATGTAGTGTTTTCTGACACTTGCTGAACCCGGTGTTGGTGGTAGTGGGACACAAGTGAAAGAGATTGCCCAACAACCCTCTCATACACCTTCTACTCCTTTAGGTGCCAGCCAAGAAACACACCTTGCCCAAGCAGACACCCAACCAACCGCTAAACATGTTGGTAGTGATGAGGCTGATATGGCCAACTACATTATTGTGTTTCCTGGAGCTACACGTGTCAGCTCCACAGGGACCATTAATGGCACATTGTTGGTGAATGATGAAGGTGTCCATATAAAGCACGTACAACTCCCAGGTAAATTTAAATATTTTAGCAATTTCATGTACTCTATCTAAAACATATTTATCATGATTTTTATTTTTAAATTAATGATAATATATATTTTTTTCTGTGTAGGAAACAATGAGTTCTACAGGTATTTGGAGAGCCATGCCTTGGTAATTTTTGGCCCAAAAATACACACAAGGTGGAATTCCTAGAATTCCAACCTAAAAAAATAACTTCTAGATTATCTAGAAGCCCTTTTTGGGGTCGGCACATTTGACAGAACAGTGATGGCTCGGGTAGCCGGAAAATATTTGAAATATACCAGGGACACCTATAGGACGCAATTGCAATTTAACCCTAGATACGAGCATCCTCTAATAGTTCTAGAGAGTGAGTGGAGAGCACTCATCCATGACGGAAAAGAGAAAAGGGCAAAGAAAGAAGGAAAAATGTCAGTTGGACCCGCAAGGTAAATTACAACTTTAATTTTCTCTATGTATAAAATAAAAGTGTACTACGTCATATCTGACTTCAATATTTTGATGATAGGTTGCCTGACACCTCGAAGGCAACCAAATCTAGGATTGAAAAAAAGGGCCATCACAAGCTAGGCCAGGGCGGCTACTTGAAATTAGCCGCAAGAATTGTAATTAAGTAGCTAAACATCTTATAGTTAATTGTATCACCTTCCAACGTTTTTGTAATCCTATCAAATATGATTAAAAATACACAATCATATGTAATTTAGGGTGATGAATTCAGAATAGAAACTACAGAGGAAGATAAAAACATCGCTTTCCATTTCGGCTATCAAGCCATAGTTGAACGTCGCAGAAGCTTGGGGCAGGTCCCAAGATCCAGAATGCCTGATAAGGTAAAACATTAACCTTTCAATATGTTTTTTTTCATCCATAAATTTAATATCTAACAACTTTGTTTAAATCAGGGGAGCAGCACTACCGACGAGGCAAATAACCCAGTTTTAGAGCCAGATGTAGATATTCATCACGTGTAACCTGATCATTGTAGTGGGGACCAGGCCGACAATGCTACTATCAGTGAGGGCCCTGACGGTAATTAATTTCCACTTATATTTTTTTCTAATTATACCTTGATTCTTGTCCTTATAACTTTTTTTGTTTAAATGATAGAGAAATTTTCCCTTGAGGATCTTACCATCAGAGAGGAAGACAGGGCAACAGTCCCAAAAACGACAACTAGTGCACCAGGTAAATAATTTCATTGCAATTTTTTTTATTAATATTACCGAACTAGTTCAATGATATTTAAAAACTGACAAATAAAATTTAATATTATCTATTTTTGTAGCCAATGCCCTGTCACTGGATGGAACCAAACATCGTGACTACACAACTAGGTCAGCAGTGCGAGTCGAAAGGCATGAAACAGGAGCAGAGCACGATGATATTGATGATGTAATTAGGAGCTTTAGAAATAGGAAGAAGAAAAAGAAAATTTGATAATGTAAAATATTGTATTATTATAAGACAAACGTTACCATACTTGGAACGTTTTTTGCGTTATATAAAAAACTCATTTATCGTACTATTTTTATGTCAAGCATTAATTGCAATGTTTCCTTGCGTACTTTTTGTTGAATTGTTTTTTTATTAGTTATTGAATATTTTTTTTATGCTCATGAAAGAAAAAAATGAAATATAGATTGGGTATTAGGGAATTGAGAGTGATGTGGGGGGGGGGAGGGGCCATACGAGCTTCCACCTTCACGTGGTTGGCCCTATTTAGTAGAGAATAATTTATTGGAGTGATTTAATCTTGGAGCAAACCTCCCTCAATCCAGCGTAGCAACAAAAAAGTCACTGTTGACTTAGTTGCTACTCTTTCAGATCGTGGGAGGCTTGTTCCAAGTTCATGCGACTCCAATAAATTGTTCTTGAAATGAAGAGGAGCTTATTTAGGTATGTTTTGACATTTTCAACATATGTTCTAACATTATCATAAGAATGCATCTTAGAGTAAAAAATACTACATAAATTACTTGTATTTATTGTATAGATAATGATGGATTTTGATTGACTTGGCAGTGCAGGTACAAATCCTCTTGCATCATGAGCAATACAACTTGTCAACTAGGGTCATGTCCAAGATATTTTTGCTTGTGCGCTTGACCAGGTTCGTAATGTCACATTTTGTAAGTTCCTTTACGGTTCATAATTCAATATTAAGCTTGTTCATGATTATTATCTAGGTTTTTTGTATGTGTTTTTTCATCTATTTGATTGTAAGCAACTCTGCATGTTTTCTGTTGTTCACTATGATTTCTCCCATTACCACTCCCAGGATGAATCCGACTTTATTGTTACATAGGTTACTTTATTGTTACTATGATTTCTCCATTTACGATTTCATAGGTTACATCATGTAAAGTTGTCAATCTTAGGTTGGTGATGAGCTTTAGTTCTCCATATTTGGGGTTTTTCTGATATTTTCTCTCTCATGCCATTCCTGCATCACCTCGTTGTTTGAGCATGCCAATTGTCTACCACTTGTACCAATTTCCACATGTCAATCTCTGAGTGGTGCCACATTTCACCGATTTTCGGCCCACTTGACCACCTGAAAAACTCAAATCCACACACCATGTGTCTTTATCATGGAGTGCCACATGTCCTAGATATTTAGGCTGATAGGCCTTCTGTTATGAAAGAGATCAATTTTTTTTCTTCAACACTTCCTATCTAGGCACAACACCTGTTACTTGTTTAATCTGATGGTCACAGTCTCTCGAGTTACCTTCTAGGTTTGACATACCACTGGTTTCTGGTATATTTTCATGGAATCGGTCTGAAAATACCAGCAACAATCCACACACCTGCAACCGTCGACAGACCTGCCATTTTAGTAGTTGCATTTCCGCAACTGCCAATACACCTGCCGTTTTAGTTGTTGCATTTCGGCAACTGCCAACACACCTGCCGTTTCATTCTCCTGGACTCTGTGTATGCATATTTTTGATATAATTTTATCATGAAGTTGGCTGCAGTGCTTTGACATGCCTTTGAATATTTTTGCAGGTTAGAAGACATTTCAGGCCAGAGCTATTGAATAGACTTGATGAGATAGTTGTATTTGATCCTCTTTCTCGTGATGAGCTCAGAAAATTTGCTAGACTACATATGAAAGATGTAGTGATTCGTCTTCCAGAGAGAGGTGTTGCTTTAGGGGTTATAGATGCTACTTTGGATCTTGTTCTTCAGGAAGCCTATGATCCTATAAGTAATCACTTTGTTTTTCTTTCTTTCTTATTCAGAGTCTATCTTGACAGGGGATGTGCCTATTATGGTTTGTTATGAGACTGTTGTCAATTTCATCACCATCCCTCATAATATGTTTGATTGTGTTTATAAATAATAAACAATTATTACACCAAACAATAAACAATTAACTGTACTATGAGTAATATGATATCTTGAAATAATTCTCATTATAATTTCATAACCTCTGTTGTCACTTGGTAGTGTCTATATCACTAAGTGTGTCTTATTTAAAATTATAGTTACAGCAGACAATGAACAATCAACTGCACTGTGAGTGATATCTTGTAATAATTCTTATTATAATTTCCTAACCTCTACTCTCACTAGGTGTTTATATCACTAGGTGCATATATTTTAAAATTATAGTTTCAATGGTAGATAAATTTTTATCTTAAAATTATAGCTTTGATGGTGATACCTTGTGATTGATAATGCAATTTGAAGCAGCTTTGGCTTTGACTAATATAGTCTCAGGAACCTCTGAGAATACAAAGGTTGTGATTGATTAAGGGGCACTGCCTATATTTGTGGAACTTCTTACCTCTGGGAATGATAATGTTTGAGAACAGGTAGCACGTTTATTTTAGAGGCATAAAATTGTTCTTCCCAACTATCTTTATAGGTCTGTAATTTTGGAATTTGATTTAAAAAACTAGTACCAAACTTTGAGTTCAACTGGTGTTCATGTAAGGCTGTTTGAGCTTTGGGAAATATTGCTGGAGACTCTACAACATTTAGGGATCTTTCCTTCAGTCATGGAGCTCTGAGGTGGGTGCTTTCCCAGTTGAATGATACTACCAAAATTTCAATGATAAGAAATGCTACATGGGCTTTGTCAATTTTTTGCCGTGGTAAACCTCAACCACTATTCGAATAAGTAAGCAGAATACATTTTCTGCCTCTTCTTCTTAGTTAGCAGATACTGTGGATTTTTTTTATAGATCTTGGTGCTTGGTAGATTTGGACGTAATATGGACCTAGGCGCTTGTTCATTACAATGAATCTGTCATCAGGTTTTAGAAAATGCTCAGAAATTTGGGTTTCACAAGGGGATTAGCCTTGCTTGCAATTATCGATTATCAATCACATTCAAAAAAAGTCTTTTGTAGCATTGCTGAGCTCTTTGTAGGTGAATTTTTGAGGCAATACCACAATATCTGAACTAAATTTGTCTGTCCTTTTCAATACTCTGTGCTTGTAATAGAACCAGACAAACAATATAGTGGCCAATGCAACAACAACAACACCTCCTGTTGCAATGCCTGCAATTCACCCTCTCTGCACGCATGAATGACTATGGCACCCTCTTTTGTGAACAGGTACCGAAGCTGAAGGTACTAGTTTCCATTAGGATCATGGAATTCAACATCCAAAATAGTATCAAATTCCACTACAATAGTATTCCATGACGAGGGCAACAGTTCATTGAGACCTATTGGACTCATCACCCCCAAATAGCCTCCAGGGCTACCCAGAGTGTGATCATATGGAGAAATAAAAAATGCTGATCCATCCCCAATTGAAACAAGAACAGGACCCACATTTCTTACAGAAAATGAGAAACACGTTTTGAAAGAAGAAGAAACTTTTGTATTAGGGTCCAGAAATCTAACTGGTCTATTGTACAATGCCCTACCTGCACTTCAAATTGGTACTCCCAACTCCATGCTAAGGCTCACTGTGCCATTCTTCAGATGAACATCTTAACTTGAATTTTGATTCCAAAAAACCCAAGTCCCCTGTTCTATGCCCAAGACCTCTATTACAACGAGTAGAGTTATGAGAGAAATACTTCACAATAGGAAGCAAAAGAAACATCAAAAAATTGCTCGCTTTAGACTGATAATTTTCTGTGCGAAAATTCAACTGCAGACAGTAAATAGATAATATCAAACACAACCAATCCACAATGGAATTTGAACATGAGGATTTATAACCATAGAAAACCCTCTCCAAGTTAAAATAATTCTAGAATGGCTTTAATATTCTACTAATGAGCGCTTAGAACACCATAGCAATTACTCTCATGATGAAATCTGTTGGAAGCAAAGCCCTTATACAATTTCTACATTTCCACAGTGGAAGCAAGAATCTTGCTATCTCTCATGATCTGGTTTTGTGGTCAGATCCTTTCCTGTGGCTATCTTGTTCTGCTAAATGTGAATCTGTCTTAGCTTTAGCTCTGGTTCTCATTTAGGTTCGTGGCTATCTGATCTTGTTGTGGCTTTGACTATACAAACTTGTTCAATAGGAAAATGTTGACTCTGCTATATATAGGAGCTTCAATGGGTACTCTCAAACTGCTCTACTATAGTAGTTGCACTCTCAATGGACTTCTACAGCGATTGGCACCATCAATCTGCTTTGTTACAATGATGGCTCACATCAAAAAACTGTGCTACAACCATTGGCACCATGAATCTTCTCTCTGCTTCGTCAAATGGTTGGCACCATCAACTGACTTTGCGCTCCTCGGGTGATGACAGTGGCAAACACTTTTTTGGGCAGCTTTGTTTTGTCTCTGATTCAAGGTAGAACTATGTTGGCCTTGTTTTTTTAGTCCTTGGAATTTAGTTCTCTCATATTTTCCATCCTATCCCCAGTTTGCTACCGACAAATACATAGATTCACGATATCAAAATTGACTATTTTTGGCCATTTATCTTTAGTAATGGTACAAATTTAATTTGGTGCATTCGTACAATATCTGAGGAGCACTCTCAAGCTGTTATTCAGTATTTTAGCATAACTACTACATTTAACTGCCATGCTCTAATATTTATATCAGCCATAAGCATTCTTAAGGTAGTTCCACGTTTGCGAAGTAGAAGGAATTCTTCTGAAAACTTCTTATCATAGTGGTACAATTATGTTCGCAATTTATCTTTTATAAACCTCCAATTTTCCAAACATAGTAGAGACTACGGTTTGCATGTAAAATTTTGGACAAATATGTTTATTATTCTACAAAAAATGCATTAAGAATACAATGTTGTGTCTACTAAGCACAAATAATTGTTGTACTGAGTCATCTAAACATCTTGACATCCTCGTTTTATATTCCTTTCTTGTTTTCGCAAAGTTTCCTCTGCTACGGAAAATGTAATTATATTAATTTTTTTCCGTCGATATACGGATTGGATCTAATTAGATGTAAACCCTTGCTACAGTGGTTATTCGAATGGGTTAGAATGTGCATTGTTATTTGTTTCTTTTGAAATACATGCATTACCACTACGCGATATCTTTGCATTAATTTTGAAATGTTGAGATATTTTCATTGATGTTGCCTATGCTTGGTGGTGTATCTGAGATTGAGTTGATCCAAAGGCAATGGATGTGCATCACCGGTCGATTGCTCTTTGATAGTACTGTAATCCAAATCCTCTAGCATGCAAGCAGGTGTCGCAGCAATTATATCTAGGATTGATCGTTTTGTTCTCACCTTCACTTTAGGCTTGGAAAACTTTATTCTAGATTTTTTAGCATTTGACTCACCTGATAGACAGTGATCTATGTGGGAATTTAAGGCTATATTGGATGTAGATGAGAAAGATCTACAAATAGGACAAACCTTTGGTATCATGGCCTTTGGAAGAGATCCCAGATTCCCAAATTCTTCATTCTTCCCAGGATCTGCCCTGCTCTTCTCCAAAGTTTGGATCTGCCTTGTAGGCTCCTGCCTATTCTACATTGCTTGAATTGGAGCACCTCCATCATGATATCAAATCATCTGCTACTATGAAATGAAACAGGTCGCAGATGCTTTGATAGACTTGCCTTTTGGGCACTTCACCATGAACCAAGTTTTAAAATGTCCCAACCCACTTGATATTTATCCCTAGAAAAAGTGTCACATGTGAAGATCAGGCTTTTTATGAAGCGAATAACTTGGTAAAGAGAATGTTTGATTACTTATGTATTCGTCCCAACAATATAGATTTTGATGCACTATCATTTTTAACCATGTGCTGAAAAACATACAAAAAACTATGTTTTTAGTGAAATTTGAGTTCACAAGAATCGATGCTAGTCAAAATCTAGACCTTTCTCCCAGCTTACTGGTAAAATTCAGTACTCATATTTCATGCAAGTAATGGAATTCCTTTTTCGTTGTTTTATCTCGTCTTATTCGAACTTCCAAGTCTAGCATCAATGATTGTCTTATGCTTCAGAAAAACGGTATTATGCTTTAGATAAGTGTATCTACTTCTTATTATACTTCTTAACTTCCAAGTCTAGCATCAATGATTATTTTATGCTTCACACATAATATAGTTTTCATCATACTCCTTGAAACATTTTTTATTAGTTGAATGAGACAAACTTAAAAGGAGTAAGCTACTATATTAGCAAAAGGCTTTCTGTCACAAATATAAGATTCTTACAGGAATTCAATGGAAATTTTAGGCATCACCTGAGTAATCTTTATTGTCTGCAAATTTTGACATCCAGAGAGAAGTTTGTTACAAAATTAGGCAGCTCCTACTTGAAAACATGTTGATGTTGATGCGTAGCAATCTCCCTCATTTATAGCCATGTGTTGGAATATTTGAAAATTCCAGAATAAAAATGGAGAGAGTAATACTCTCCTCTTCTAACACAGAGAAAATATTGAAATTTTTTCACTGGAAACAGAGTTCAACACTTTGAAAAATTTCTATTCTTTCAAAAAAAAAACTATTACAAATTCTTCCTCACTAAGAGGGATTACAAAATGCGACTGCTACAAAATGCAGTGCACTCAAAATTCTTCTCTGTCTCTAAAGCTACACACTATTGTGCTCTTCAAAACACTTACACTGCTATTGTGTGTAATAATAAATTTTACAACTACATTCCAAAACAGGCTCACAGCCCTTTTCTTTTATATGCAATGCATATATTAAAAACATAACAAAACTATGCAAATAACAAATCTATTAAAATTCTCCTGGGGTCCACAATTTATAATGTATTAATATATATATGAAATATATATATATATATCATATATACATCACATCTAAAAAAAAATCTTACCAAAACCAGTGTGGGACCTTAACAAACAATAAAAATATTCCACCGCGTGTTATATAAAACATATAACAAAACCTTTGTCAAAACTTCAAACGAACCCTTTAGCCGTGGAGCCTGCTGGACTTAAAATGGCGATAAACCATAATTCAAACCAAATTCGCGTTCCAAAATAGCCTGCAGACACTACAAGAAAAAATGACATTGGTGAGGGTCATGCTTGTGACGGACCTTTAAGGTCCGTCACCAATGTCACATATGGTGACGGTCCTTAAAAAAGCGTCATTGTAAGTGTATATAGTGATGGTCCTTTAAGCTCCGTCACCAATGCCATTTTCAATGACACTTTTGGTGAGGGTCATTAAAGGCCCATCACTAATTCTCTCTTTGGTGACACTTCTAGTGACGAACTTTTAATGACCCTCATCGATGCTATTTTTGTTAATTTTGGTGACGGTCAAAAGATGTTTGTCACCATTGATCATTCCAATGAGTTTTTTATGACGTTATGTGCTTGTTAATATATTTTTTTTCAAAAGATAATGAATTATTACCATTATTGTGGAGTCTTTTTTATAACATGTCCAAGCCCATTGTGGTTAGAGTCAGTCAATTTTTTAAGAACTGAATAGTGTGTATCATTTCCCTCAAGTAATGACTAGTCGAATATAGTTTTCCTATGAGTAAACACATGATTCATATCTATTAATTTTATTATCTAGAAAATTCCCTTTAGATAAAATCTCACTAGTGTGTGTAGGAAATATATTATTTAATACATAATCAAGCTTGTCAATTGTATTAATGAGAAAGACCTAACACTCCTCAACAATCCAGGCACACCTTAAATTAATGCTTTGGAACACACTAACATTTCTTAGCACCTCACATGTCTTGGAACATATTTGTACCTAGAACATCTTGTCATGACACTGATGCCCAAGCACATGGTGGCATGCATTAGCACAACATAGAACTCTCCTAGCATGTGTTGGCATGCATGTAGTCCCTAGCATGCCCTGGAACACCTTGGTTGAATGCATTGACATACATTAGCACTTGCCACAGAATGCCACTTGGCATGTATTGGGAACTATTATTAGTGTGGTTAGTATGCCCCTTTTTAAAAAGATAAAGTCCTAACTTATTAACCCTCTTATTGATTCTTCCTTTTGTTTCCTTGGAACTTCTTGACACATATTGACATACACTGGCACCCTGCACATCCTTAGCACCTGCCATGTATTAGCATATCTTGGCACTATTTGACACATATAATTAGCACACCCCAGAACTCCCAAGCACACTTTGAGACTTCTTGACATTCCTTGATATTCCATAGCATGCCTTACCAATCCTTATCATACCTTGTCACTCCCTCCTTGGCATGACAACTAACACTCATTAACACTAGTCCCTGGAACACGTTCCTCATATTCATTAACTTCGATGAATTTTGACCTAGTGCTCCCTTAATGTTTTGTCCTATTACTCCTTAACACTCCTCAACATGCATTAGAACTCTCTAGCACACCTTAGCACTCTTCAACATGCCCTTCCACTTCATAGCATGAATAACACTCTGTGACATATATTGGCACTTGGCACGTGTTGGTGCTTAGAAAGTCTTAGCATGTATGGAATATGTTGACATGCCTTGGTATAATTTGGCATGGTTTAAAATTAAATTTATTTGAGATCAACTGTTGGAAAGTAGATGAGAAGCAACAAAGGAAGACTTGGCACTTAGAATGCACTAAGACTTTTCACTTTGCACCTATTGGCGCCTAGTGTTGGTGTACCTAGCATGCCCCTCTTAGAAAAGGTAAAATGATGACTTATTAACCCTCTTATGTGTTCATTTCCTTGTAGTTTAACTTTTTTCTCCCTTTCGGTGCATTGATAGTCCCTGGCATGCATTGACACACCCTTACACATCTTGGCATTCCTTATCACTTGGCACATATTAGCATGTTTGACATGCCTTCGCACTATTTGACACATCTTAGCATTCCCTAGCACACCTTGGCACACATGTCCTCATAGCTATCCTTTACATTTTTTCACGAATTGAGAACCCAATCAATTCCTTGGCTACTGCAGTTCATGTGACAATATTGGCTTGCTTAAAACCGCAACAACTTGACCAATTGCACCTACTACAAGTAGATTGTGCCTTGTTCACCTAAGAACTACCTATAGCTCATCTTATGCCACTCATGTCCAAGCTCAACTTGTCCCACTTGACTAGTTACCAAGACAAGGATCACATGATCTAGCCATGGCCATAAAACTACTAAGCAACATAGCTTACATAGGAAATATTTCACATGTATGTTCAGTTCATATAAATAGTAGAAAATTAACTGAGAGTTTACAAGAACCACAAGATGCACAAGGCACATGAGATATAAGCCGAGTGCCCCAAAGCATATACAAAAAAATGTACAATATGAAATTATCTATAATAGTTTAAAACATGAGCATGTAGCCAAAGTGTGCTACATCTCATATAAAAAAATAGCTAAAGGCGAAAAAATGTTGTGCCTAGCACAAAGTGATCTTCCTTTGTCTAAAATTGCTATGTCAAGCCCTGTGTAACAAACGTAGGCTTGCCTCATGTAAATCCTATTCTGAACTTCTCCTAACACACTTCGTCCTTAACACACTTGAATTATTTGACACTCCCTGGCACACACTCTTATTCGTTCCTTTCCATGAAATTTGACCTAGTTATCCCTTGATATGCCCTAAAACTCCCTAACACTCTTCAACATGCATTGACATTGTCTGACATGTGTTAGTATACCTCTTCATTCCTAATGTGCATGCCCTGACCGTCCCTAGCTATCATGCCCTCACAACAACCCTTACTTAATTTGCAACTTTTGAACCCAACCAAGCCCTCAGATGACTACAAGAGATTGACCAAGTTACGATTATGTTGTACTATACAACAACCCTCCCTTTTTCTTAATTTTAGAAATAAAATTCATTTAGAAATAGGGTCCCTTTTTTTTTTATAGAAATAAAAGAATTAGAAATAAAGATTCATTGTTTTGAAAAAGCTCATCTATTTTTATTTACAAACCAAATACAACATTCAAAACTTCTGATCCGATCAAATATAGAAGACCTTATCATAAAAAACAAATCAAGTTTAAAAGTCCAGTGAATAACAATCACAATCGGAGATCGGAGAAAACCCTTAGAGGAAATTTTATATCCAAATCCAAAACCTCCGATGCAATTAGTTCGATCGCAAAACTTCAATCGCAAAGAGTTTAAGTTATTCATTCACATACTTCCGATGCGATGCGACCAGTCGCAATCGCATGATCGGGATACTCTTTAATAAGCTCTTTGCGGTCGATTGAAATTCCACGATGCGATGTGCGTTATTACAATAAACTCTTTTCAAAAGAAAACAAACATTTGTTCGTTTAAATAACAAAAACTTTTATATGGTGGACCCCATCGTCGGAAATCGAAGAAAGCCATTAACAATTCTTTTCGATTGAAACTCCCCGATTGCGATCTAAACAAGTCTAATCGAAAATCGGAAAAGTTTTCAATCGGAATCGGCCAATCGAAGAAATCTGTATTATGATATTTATGTGCCATTTGAAAACTTTCGATGCGATTGATAAATGACATTTATTACATTCGAAAAGTTCAGAATAGGTGAATATAATAATATTTTACAAGCGCAAAATCTCCATTTGTACGTGGGTATTCAATAGCAAAATCAAATGAATATTGGTTGATGATTTCGTTTTTAATACGTGAGTGTGACCCAAAAAGAACATTTATGCGCTATACGAAACCAATAAATAACGAATCATTTGTTCATAAACGTTCCGTTCAAGTTGCTTGTTTGTCATGACTGAAAGTTTATTGTTTTGCAGAGCCAAGGAACACCAAACCCTTTCATTCACAGACAAAGGGAAGTAATATCAAACACAAAAATGTCGAAGAGAGCGAGAAGAGCCAAGACCGCTGTTCCTGTTAAGTTTGTTGAGACTCCTACAGTCTCAAAAGAGAAGCCAACAAAACTGAGATTAGTTATAGATACATCATGCCAAGGGCTCGGGAGAATGACGTGGGAAGGAGTCTACAATCTATTGGAGAAAGAAAACCCCAAAGTCACAGTGGAAAAGGCATCAGTTCCAGATGAGGATAGCTCAGATTCTGACTCTGAGATTACTGAAAAAATACTTGCAAATTCATTTTTGCATCGAATTGCAGCCAGAGCAAGCATCATGGCTTATTATGATGTAATTCGATGGGTCATCGATAGTGTGAAGATATAGGACAGAACGTTTGTTTCAGCTTCTGGAGTGTCTTTTGGATCGTTTAAAGCAGAAGACATTAAGGCAATGTATCATCTTCCGGATCCGCAGAAGGTGTATAACAAAGAATTTATCAAAGAGTTCGCTGATAATAATAAAGTCCAATCTGATCCTATCAAAGATTGGAGGAAAAATCCTGAGAAGCACAAAAATGAAGCATCCGGTATGTATTCTGTAGATTCCCTCTTACCTCCGTATTGCTATGCCGCTGCCATGATGTGTAGATTATTTGGTAATGATAATTCAGCTAGGTTTTCTATACAAATGGTCCCATTAATCTTAGCTGCTATCAATTCCGATATTATGGACTGGGCTGTTATTCTCTCTGATAGAATGGCTAATAGAATACTCGAGTACAGACAAGATAAAACCGCTGGAAATTCCACTCCTTTTTTCTTTTGTGCCTATATTCTAGATGCTCTTTGTTTTAATTCCGAGTTTCCTTTGTTTGGATGGAAATGGACTCCCAAAGACCCTACCCCAATTCATATATATCATAAACTTCTTTGGAAAGTTCATTTCCAAGATAATGTGTATAGAATATGCCATGGTTTCCTTATCCCTATTTTCCAAACCATTTTCAATCGCTTCCCTCCTAGATTCTTTAATAAAGCTAAAGCGGACTTATCCTCAATAGGAGATTGGTTTGGGGAGGAGATATTTACATACATCAAGATTTTTGGTAGTATTGTGGAACCACATGTTCTTCCTCTTATTGTTCCGGACAAACTTCTCGCTCAGGAAATTTCCTATCAATTAATAGTTGAAGGAATATCCAGGTCTTTAAACAACAGTAAGAAGAGAATGTGGCCTCGATTCCCATTCAATTGTGGTTAGTTTACTTTAAATGACTTCAAACATGCTGAAAAGGAAGTCGCCAAAATAAAGGGTTGTAAATTTGCAACCATTCCAGGGAGACAGTATGATCCGCGAAAGATAGCCTTTAATGTTACTGCTTCAGTTTCAATTGCTCGATTTGAGCATGAACTAGATGAGTTTGATGATTTGTTTGTTTCGTTGAATGATTTTCCTCAAATTTATGATTTAGCCAAGTCTAAATTCTAGAAGGAGGAAATGAATAAATTTTTGTTATTCAGAAGTCAAAGATTTTTGAGAGTTCCTCTGGACCAACTAAGAATTCCAATACAAGGGTCAGAGACAGAAGGTACATCTAGCAAAAATCCAAGAGGAACATCTGCCGGTAAAGTCATTACACAATCGGCTGTTAACCAGCCAACTGTACATACTACAAAGGTGGGCACCGATGGCAAACCTGAGACTTAGAAAGGGAATACTGATGGTAAATCCAATCGAAATACTGATCAGCAGTCCACTGCTCAAACAATAGAAAGATTCACAAGTACTGATACTAATGTGCATATTCAAAAAGAAGGATCAGATAGAAAAGCCATTGAGTAGAAAATAGATACAGGGAAAGCAGACACGCAATCGGGAGGAAAAGAAACTACTGAGAAGATTATAGACTCTGCTGACCTTAATGTTTCTTCTCAGTTATTGAAACAATATGATCAATTCGCTCAGCAATTGGGACTACAAGATAAAGATAAAGAGAAAGTAGAGCAGGATGTCGAAATCATTCCTGATCATCCTACAGGGCAGATTGTATTGAAGATCAAGGAGATCCCTCCTTTAGATGTATTTTACAGCCCTAAACATAAGGCTGTTGTTAGAAGACAAAGAAAAAGAAGGAAGATGGATTAGGACATGTTTTCTACTCCACAAGAAGAATTTATGAATATTGTTTACAAGAATACTGAAGTGAATCCTTCTGAGGATCTCACTAAATTGTCCCAATATGCAGGAGCTTATAGTGTTGCAACAGTTGATAAAGTTGTAGAAGTTTCTCAGATGATGACTCAGAAAGATCTCCATATAACTTCACTTGAAGAGAAAGCTAAGGAAAGTCAGCAAAATATTACTCAATTGCAACAACAACTACAAGATCAAGAACTCAGGTCCAAAGAGTTAGAAAAACAGCTTGCCGAAGAAAAGAAGAAAGTTGATGAGCAGGTCTTAGGCAAACAACAACAATTGAATGAAGAAATTTCCAGGTTACAAGGTTTGTTACAAAATGAGAAGAATGCGAAGATTGTACAAGAAAAGGAGTTTCAAACAGCTTTAGATAGGTTCAAAGATTTCCCTAAGTTAAGTGAATTCAAATCGGAAGCTCTTGAAGCTAATAAACTGCTGCCTCAACAATTGAATGAATTTTGTGCAAAACTATCACAGGCAGAACCATTTTGTGATATTACCTCATCCTTGATCCAGAACATTATTACTCTCAGACAAGAAATTGATGATGATGATGAAAAGATTTCTGAATTTCTTACTTGGCAAGATACAGAAAAAGGAAGAGAAGCTAATCTTCCTAGGATAGAAGAAAGACATAAAGAAATCTTGTTTACAGAATGGGAACATCAGATAATGAAAGCTGAGAGAGAAATATCAAGAGCTAGGAGCATGATGAGTAATATCACGCAATTTATAAATGACAGCTTGTATTCAATCAATCTTATTTCAGAATGTGTTCCTGGCAGTTTTCCTAAAGTGAAAGAAACTGAAAACAGATGGAAGGAAGAAATGATGAATAAAAGTTAACAAATCGACAAACTTCAAGCAATATCTTGGGACAGTATGTGGACTCATTTAATTAATCCAAACAATCAACAAATGGCTATTAAATTCCTTTCAAATGTTGTCGATTGTTTAATTCCAGAATTTTCCGATGCCACCTACGCTGGACAGCTGCATTCCGAGATGAGTTATCCACCGAGGCTCCAAGATATGATGAATATTTGCAACTTGGCTACATCAAGCAAGAAAGAGAAGCAATGAATCAGTTTCATTTAAGATAGCATTTCTGTTTTTAATTTGATAGATTGTAGCAGTAGTAGTAGGATTTTGTTATGTAATTTCTTATTTAAATCCCTCATGCATTTAGAGAGGGATCCGGAGTTGTAATATTTTTTGGACTTGGAGCTTACATTTCTGTACTCCATTCCCTCTTATATTTTATAAAGGATCACATCTGGTGATTTTATGCTGACATTATTTTCGAAGTGTTGCATTTCTGTACCTTTGGATTTGATTTTACATCGGAGTTACTGGATTAGAATATCAGATTTCATTTGACAGTCTTCAAGATGAATGAGGTATTTCTATCTGTTCACTGTTGATTTCCTTTGTTATATGATATTCGCTTGAAAATTTGCTATCATTTATATATATTTGGTCTTCATAATGTTTCCTTTTATATATCATTTCTGAGTATAATTGAAATGTTATCTTTTATAAGCATATATAGATGGTATACAATGATGAATGCAATATGATAATATAACTCTGTTTAATTTCTTAAACAGAGTTATCTTTATTCGTTTCTTCACATTTCAATTTAAATAATAATACATTTTCATGGTTATTGTTAAATTGGAACAATCTTAAGTTGTATTCACATATAATTACTCGGGTTAGTGTTAGAATTTCTTTATCAGCATTTAGTTTAAATTAGATAGTTTTATTTCAGTCAATTTAGTCCCATTTCCACTCATCCAAATCAACCCCTCACTAACCTATTTAGTTATAAGGAAACTGGTCCTTTAAATCCAGTCGGAGCCACCATACCAAACAGAAAAGGAGCTGTCCTAAGGTCCCGACCGGGTGGTTTTCCCCAATGTTTGAAGCAGAGATTTTCTAGGCTTCAACATGTTACTACAACTAGACTATGTTTTTGAATTGTGTAGCTTTGGAGGTACTCCACAAGCCTAGTAAGATGGTTTTGTGTGATTTTGGTCACAAAAGGCTTTGTGGGAAAGGAAGCCAAGCAAAGGGATTTTGGACCCAAGATGGGGTTTAGATCTTGGGTCCAAAATCTAAGAGAAAATTAAAAAGGAAAATTAATATTTCCTAAGGTCTAAGTGGATAAAACTTGTAAGCTCTAGAGGGTTACTAAGAGGTCTAGGAAAAACTATTTAAGGAGGCCTTAGGATGAAGGAAAGAACATCAAGTGAGAAGGAGCTCATTTTATCAAGGGGGCGAAGAGAGATGTATTCCTAAAGTAGGTCGAGTAAGAGGGTCGAGTAAGGCTTTCTAAAGGGAGGTCGTGATCATCCTCCAAGAGCAAGATCATCATGTGAGGGTTCACAAGAATGTTGCATACCTTAATGGTCGGTTTGAGCTAGGAAGTAGGATGGAATATTTTTGGTTCTCTTCTGGCAGATCGAGCTTAAGAGAGGTTTCTCATGAGAATCTGGGCATGTGATTTTAATGGTGTCTTTGAGTGAAGGCCACATCAAATTCTGAAATGTTGAAATTTGCAACAAGAAACATTGAAATTGGAAACCAGAAAGGACAAAAAAAAATGCACCCACACTGGTGAATAATTTTGATGCACTGGAGTGAGGAATGTGGGGGCGTATAATTTTTTTTTCCCTTAAATAAATTGGACAATAAATTGTAATTTCATCTCATAACAACTTGTGTTAGATAACTAAGTCATGATGACTGAGTTAGCTCAAGAAATTCGAGTTGAGGGTCTAAGATGAGGCATGTAGAGGTATTAATCTAATATTTTTGGAGTCCAGTTGCAGTTGATGCATTAGTGGGGTGCAGGTGCGAATTAGTTGTCTCAATTAAATGAGTTAAAATCACTTTAAATAGTTCTAACTAAGTGATGAGCTAGTGAGAGGTCGGCCATTGAATTAAATTAGATTTAATTCATAATGAGTGATTAATCAGATAACTGATAATTCACTATTAATAGTTGCATGCATGTCAATTCTGAGGAAGACCTAGTTGAGACAAAGGTTAAAGGGAACATAACTATCAGTTGTATTTATACAAAATTTCCCATGTGCAATTATGAAGTCATTGGGATGCCATGATGAATTGCGCAATCAAGGAAGACTGGTTTTCCTAATTAATAGGGAGCTAATTCCGTAGGAATTGCATGAGTAAGGCAGGTTGAAGGAAGGATGAGAATTGGCTAAGTTCTAGACCGAGTTTGCCTAGATCAGTGGGAGGCAATTGGCAGAGTGTTAGAGAATCTCATGAGAGATTAAGCATTGTATTGTTTCATGATTCCTTGACTTAATATACAATAGAGATAGAGGGGTTTTGAGCAGTTGCTTTCCCCAGATACATCTTGTGTTGTGCAATTGATAATTTATTTCTCTTACTTATATGTGATTGTGCGATCATGTTTTGTTTCCGAAAATTGTAGGAAAGATTCAATATCTTGTTTAAGTACATTATAGATCAGATTGAATCTCATTGGTTAGATTTTCTACATGGTATCAGGGCAGGAATTTTTTGGGTGATGAGTTTGCAGAGAATATCTGAAGATTTTGGTGTAAAATTTCAAAAAAAAAAAATTAGTATATTTGGATTCCTTACGAGAAACTACCCAAATGGAAAATCAATTTGGAGCTCCGATGAGGGAGGTATCGTCAATTTAAAACCAACTCTTTTTTAGAAACTTTTGTAATGGCGGGACAATTACAATGTGCACGAGTCAAGAACCTATATGCACTTGAGGTACCAGATGCATGCAAAGCTTTGAGGAGCAAAGCAGAGGTTAGAGACTTGGTTGTTGAGAGGGAGTACAAATTACCTCCCAACATGCAGCCTTAGAAGCAGTTTCAGAAGGTTGTGGAGCAGCCACAATTGGAGAAGAAGAGAGGAGACTGAGTGGAAGCGTCCACTCAAGCAGAGACCTCCATGAGGGGGGAATTTCAAGCCAGATGGGCAGAGGGATCACATGCAACCATACCTCCTAGTGAAAGGTGGGGTAATGTGTAGATGTAATCCCAAGGTAAGAAATTTGGGCAGGGTCCATTGAGATGGTGTGTCTCATGGATCAAACTAGCTATGAGGAGACCATAGTACAACAATAGCAAGAAGGATAAGTTAGATTGATGCAGTCAGATGTCAGGAAGACATAAATCAAAGTGACAGATGTCAGATAATGAAGCGCAGATCAGAGTTGGCAACAGTGCAAAGGGCACAAATGCAGATGTCAGCAGTAGCGCAGAGAGTCCAGTAGACAGGTGGAGTAGCTAGCAGCAGTCAGGAGGATATTATGACAAATGAATTATATTGATTTAGTTTTTTGGAGGCTATTCAATTTTAGGATTTGCAGGTGCAAACAACACTAGAGAATTGTTGCATACAAAATTCCAAAGGTATCGGATCGGGATAGATTGAATTCCTTTATTGTTGAGAGGGAGTGTTGAAATTCGCAACAAGAAATAGTGAAATTCGCAACCAGAAAGGAAAAAAAAAATGCACCCACACTGGTGAGAAATTTTGATGTACTAGGAGTGAGGAATGTGAGGCGTCTAATTTATTTTTCCCTTAAATAAATTCGACAATAAATTGTAATTTCATCTCATAACAACTTGGGTCAGTTAACTAAGTCATGATGACTGAGTTAGATCAAGAAATTCAAGTTGAGGTGATCGAGGTGGATGGCCACCTGCCTATTCCACTTGGGCCATCGCCATTGTCTCTTTCAGTTTTTCATTTTCCTTAGTTATAGCACAATTTACTATTTTTGTCAGTTTTTCGGGACCTGAACTTCCAAAGCAGTTTTGAGGCCCCAAACGACGTTTTTTGGGCATGAAAGGTTTGGTGATTTCAAAGAAATCTAATTAGCAGTTGTAGTCCTTGGAGAAATATATCTCTAACGATGTATCATGTGCATCAAACAAAGATCATATGACCAAGTTACGACCCCGGGAAGTTGGCTGCCCAACTACCCCCAACGGGGCCCATAAACTCTTAGTGTTACATCTCCTTGGGTTAGGGTTTTCTCTTATTTTTCAATAATAAAAAGGCCCTTAAGCCTTATTGTAACACAATTCAGAGCATGTAGCTTCCACATCTCTTCTCAGAGATAATCTACCATCGCCCAAGCTAGTTTGTTTTCCATTATGTCTGTAAGCATTTTTCAGTATTTTATATTAATGAAATGAAGTGTTATTCCTAATGCATCTATGTGTTTATGTTTATTTTTTTATTTTATTCCATTCCTTCATATGTTTGGATCATGAAGTTCTAAGTTGAGGCATGTAGAGGGATTCTAATATTTTGGGGGTCCAGTTGCAGTTGATGCATTAGTGGGGTGTAGGTGTGAATTAGTTAACTCAATTAATTGAGTTAAAATCAATTTAACTAGTTCTAAATGAGTGATGCGCTAGTGAGAGGTCCACTTAATTAAATTATATTTAATTCACAATGAGTGATAAATCAGATAACTGATAATTCACTATTAATAGTTGCATGCATGTCAGTTCCGAGGAAGGCCCATTTGAGACAGAGGTTAAAGGGAACATAAATATTGGTTGTATTTATACAAAATTGCTCATGTGAAATTATAAAGTCATTGGGATGCCATGATGGATTGTGCAATCAAGGAAGGATGATTTTCCTAATTAATAGGGAGCTAATTCCCTAGGAATTACGTGAGCAAGGCAGGCTAGAGGATGGTTGAGAATTGGCTAAGTACTAGATCGATTTTGCCTACATCAGTAGGAGACAATTGGCAGAGTGCTAGAGAATCTAAAGAGAGATTAAGCATTGTATTGTTTCATGATTCCTTGACTTAATACACAATAGAGATAGAGGGGTTTTGAGCAGTTGCTTTCCACGGATACATCTTGTGTTGTGTGATTGATAATTTATTTCTCTTCCTTATATGTGATTGTGCGATCGTGTTTTGTTTCCGCAAATTGTACGAAGGATTCAGTATCTTGTTTTAGTACATTACAAGATCAGATTGAATCTCGTTGGTTAGATTTGCTACATGAAATATAAGAGAGGGTTGATACAATCTTGTCTTGTGGTGGTTAGTAGGTCGCAAGGTCTGTGATAAAGACCAACATAAATGGAGGAAGGCTTGCACTGTAATTTAGAGCTAGAACAGAAGTAGACGCAGGCGTAATATTGACTGAGGTAACCCTAGTTTGGGGGTCAACATTGAGATCTGAAGTTCATGTCAAGATTCAGTCAAAGAAATGCCTGAATCTATGGATCCATATGAGCTAGGTTGAGTCTCGTATGGAGGAAAGAGTCGTGGCTTTTTATATGGGTGGATAAGGTTTGTTATACAACAATTAGAAGTACATAAGTATAGTGCCCTAGTTAGGACAGTTTCCTAGCATATTTAGTTCATAAGGTATGCCCTTAAGACTGTGACAAATTTGCGTAGAAGAAGAGTGGTTGTGACCCTTAGAGCGAGGTTTATTTCCATGATATAGACCGCAGATCTGGAAGATGGTTTGTAGATTCAGTGTGTATGGAGATAGCATATCCAAAGGAGGGTGGAAAGTGAGCAGAATATTGAGCATGAAAAAGAAATGTGCCATGTGAAGAATGGATTGACATGCAGAGGAGTTGATTTTGTTGGACTATCCATAGAGTTTTAGATAGAGATCTTAATAAGCCTATAAAAAATTAGTCAATGGATTGTTAGTGGTTGATTTGTGACCCTAGTTCAATCATCTACAGATTGTTAGAAGGATGATAAGAGGAGTAGTTCAATTTTGTTCATAGATTGGACAACAAAGATAAAATTTTTGATACACAAGAACAATGATTTTGAGAGGACTCAAAAAATGGTTAGGTGGAAGATTTGAAGAGCCCTAGATGAAGACAATATTGTGAGCCCTAGATCAGTAAAAATAATTGACTATGGTTGGGTAGATTGATGGTAGTCCAAGTATAGTTGGAGGGTTGTTAGGTGTCTGTCAAAGAAGAGCCCTAACTCTTGTACTTGTGAAGGACAACAAAATTGGTAGAAGGGCAGTTGTATAGGGCCTAAGGATGTGCAACCATTGAAGGACTAAAGTAGCAGTAAAGTGGGCTAGCCAACTAGCCCTAGTTGACTATATTGTAGAGGATTAATTCAGTGAGAAGAAGGGAAACCTCCATAGCCCTAGACTTCTCATATTGGAGCTGTAGTATGGAAAAAATGGGCATACCAAAGAGTTGTTCACAAATGGAGTTGCGAACAACTTGTTACCACTCAAACTAGTAGTGGACCTAAAAGGGGTTCCTAAGAGGGAAGCTGCTAGGACAAGGGAAATGGTGGAGGCTTAGCCCATTGCCACCACAACTAAGGCTCCTTGCTCTTCACAGACTTTCACTGATGGGAGGAGTCCCGGTAGTTTAGGAAGTCACTTGTAGAGTATAGGTCAATGAATAGGTGGGAAGCAACCCTAGAAACCCTTTCCCTAAGATATAATAAGGAGTGGGGCATGCTTTCCTTCTATGCAAGGGACTTTATCTTCTAGGGAGAGAGGAGGGGGATTGAAGGGTTGAGGGAGAATAATAATACTTATGAAGGAAGTTCTCAATCCCTAAAATCCTTTGGGAACTTGGATTCCCAAATGGTCCATGATGAAAGGCCTGTGACACCAAATGGGACCACACGGATCCAAGTGGACCCAGCCTAGGTTCGGGGATGGAATTTAGCAACCAATGATATTCCTATCCTAGAAAATGTGAGGGGATAGGATTAGACAAGATTTTTACTTTGATGGGGAAAATTGATCCTACTAGGTTCTATTCTTGGGAACACCTATGCAAAACTTGATCCTAGAGCTAGGGCTTGAGGTAAAATTCAAAATGAATTTAATGCATAAAAATTTATGGGGTTTACTAAAAGGAACAGAGCCAACACCTCAAGACCCTAAATTATTAGTTAATTGGCTAAAAAGGGAAGAGAAATTTAAGTCCATTATAGGCCTCTCATTGTCAGATTCACAATTTCATCTCATGGTTAAGCCATCCTATAATGGAGACTATAAAAATTTTTATAGTTAAGCCATCCTATAAAATTCTAGTTAAGGCATCCCATAAAATGGAGATTATAAAATTCTTCCCTTGCATTGCATACTTAAAAGAGGAAAATCCACTAGGGTTTTTGATGCTCAAAGCTCCTCCACGCAACCTCAAATTTAGAATAATGGTAGATTTCCTTGAAATGTCACATTCCATCATATGGTTGGAGTCCCACATTATCTTCCCTCCAAATAACATACATTGAGACATTGCAGAGATGCCCATTTTGTTCTTGATGTGTTGTTACAAAATTTCCACCAATTCTGAATCCCCGGACTAGAATAGGGAAGACTTCCCATTGATATTTTTTATGAATATCTAAAAATTTCGTTTGTCCATTTCATTTTACCTTTCATACATACCATAGTTTGGGGAGTGGGGGATTACCATGGAATCCA
Organism: Pinus albicaulis; assembly: GCA_034641835.2. Taxonomy (NCBI): domain Eukaryota; kingdom Viridiplantae; phylum Streptophyta; class Pinopsida; order Pinales; family Pinaceae; genus Pinus; species Pinus albicaulis. Next base: position 932,763,670 of record CM076574.1, on the reverse strand, counting down.
TAATAAATATGGTGGGGAAAATGAATAAGCACGTGACAGAGAGAAAACAAAGTTTAGACCCTAGACCCCAGTATAGAGCTTTCCCATTGCAAGCTCCCTAGGCTTAATGAACCCCTGTCAGACAAACGAACTTTGGAACAAATGTAAAAATTTTGTACCATGACACCTAGCATGACTAGAGCCCAAATGAAGGAATATTTAATGAGGCAGAGCCATTGCTCATCTGTGGAGTCTAAGAGAAAAATCTAGCAGAGCGCTACTCGTTCTTCAGAGAAACAAAACCAAAGCATCCATTGTCCATTGCCATGGAGTGTAGTGGGCTTGTAGACTACAAAAATTTTCCTTCCATTCTTGTATGTCGCATACAACCAATGACAATGCCAAACAAAAAATCATAGAGAGAAACCCTAGAGCATCCTGCAGAGTCCATTTTTTCTCAATGTTTCAGCTTCCAAAAGTGTCTCTATTTGCTATCATGGAATTCATGCAATTCTTTTCAACACACTTATCATCATTGAATAATACTTGCAATGCAAGTAAACAAAATATGTCAATTTTTTTTTTTCAAAATCATCATTTTTTGTACTATACTATGTAATACATATCCCTAAGAAACTCACTAGGTACTTCTTCTAATTTTGAGAATGATACCCGAAGTAAACTATATTTATTAAAAGCTCTAGGGTCTGCAACAGGGGGTTCAAGGCCATTCTAACAATATACTTGTTAGGAGCTCAACATCTCACTTGTGCGAGTTGAATTTAGCTGGGGATGATAACAATCAATAGACCCGAATAATTATTTCTTACTAGTAGACACTCTAAAGTCATTCCTAATATTAATTTACAAAGCATGGAAACTAGTGAAATATGTGTTTTTTGATGGCTTCATCTTGTTTACTATTGGTAGGGTGGGAATTTTTATTGCCTAGGTCCATGTCTTTCGTTATTTGATGTGTTTTGTTTTCTTTATTGAGGTCTTATTGAGCTAAATTAACTAGCATTATGTGGTTAGACGAAGCTAAGTGTGATCCTTTATCATTATTGAAAACCATGTTTCTTAGCATGAAAATATTATATTTCCAACATTTTTATTTATTACTTTTGTTAAACTAGGGTGTCCATGACCAAAGCATGTTGATAAATACATTGATGCTCATTTTCACAAACCTTGGTGGTTACTAAGAAAATTGAGATTCTATTTTTTTTGATAGATTCATCATGTCTATGGAGCTCTCTATTAAATTCCTGGGTTTCACTTTAGTACATATTTAGGAGATATTTCCCAATCTGGAGGGAACTACGAAGTGCCCAAAAATGAGAGTCCTATAAAATAATCGTTATATTTCTTTAGGGTGTACTTGCAAACAAGAATTGTGCTAGGGGGATAGAGTAGGGTAGGCAAGGTATGGTATGTAGAGTCCAACAACTAGTCCAAACAGCCCAAAAGAATCCCGAGGCCACAAACACCTAGAACCTAGACATCACGAAAAATATAGGATTCTCCAAAATAAAACATTGATAGGGTATCGAAAAACCATCAAAACCTTTACCATAAGATAAAAGTTCTAAAGAAAAATCCATAGACATTGAGAATTTCTTACCAAGAAGGAATATAGGTTTAAACCTAATTGCCATCAAACTATGTCACCAAGACCACTCACACACTGCTCTATTATCCCACTTGAGTCCTGATATGTGACACGAAGGATTCAAAATGCCAATTAAGAGTTAAGTCTAACATGTGTGAAGATGGTGAATAAGTCCCTTTACATCTCATCCTTTGCTTTGATATCACATAAATTGGGAGTATCGTGACACGTGTTGATTATGAATATCACAACGTTCTTTCATGTTTGATAAAACAAAAGTGAACTTAAAGGATGGCTTGAACGTATAAACCCTCATTTTTTTAAGGACCTCCATTTACTCTATTGCTTTTTTATCCACTAAAATCTTAAAGATTTGAAAGGAAAATCCTAGGGAATCTGATTTTGAATCCTTATAACGAAAAGCTATAGAGGTATAAAAAATAATTTAATTTTAAACTAAGAATGGTACTCTAGTTTAATTTTAAACTAATTAAAATGGTACTCAAAATCGCTAAAAGCTAAAGAACATTCGTAGTCCTTTCTATCTTTATATTTACTAAAATTAGTTCCAAACCGCGCAATACATATGTTTTAGACTGGTTAAATCGGAAGGAGGGGTTGTGTATCATTCCGAGAAGAGAGAAAGAGGGAAATGTGGAGACCATTTGTCATCTGATCAATTCATCTATGGCGGAAGGTGGGTTGAGCTTCCAGACATGGGGATGGGGAACCTGTACGTGCAGCAGTGCCTCTGCCGGATTTGAACAAGAACACATCATGGTTTATGTATCCCGGCGTGTGGACGACCTAAATTCTGATACTCTTCTTCACAATGATCATCGTATTCTTTCTATTCAGATGCACTGCTGACATAGCTTGGACCATTTTCAATCTCGCCCATTTCGCGGTTAGTATTCAATTTATTTCTTTTCTGTAATTAATTTCCTGAGAATTGACTCTTTACTGTTTTTGATTTTGGGCCATAACAGGTTCCATGCAAACCAATTAATTTTCATTATGGTTTTATTTCCCACGGGCTTGAACCCTAGTCGACTGCAATCCCCTTTGTTTTCCCCTTTTTTTGCGGTTCCATTGCTTAAATTATGATGGAATGATCTCCAAACTTTTTTCAAAAACTGTTTTTCCCAAAATTTATTTCTATTAACACAAAAATAAGATCACTGTGATTCAACAGGAAGAAGTTTCCTCAAAATACCACATCAATTCGCAACCAAAATAGCTACAAATTACATATGTAAACTGGAAATTAAAGGAAGATATTTGTATATTTTTAATACTATTTAACTTTAAAACAGAGGTCTATGAGCCTTACATTGTGCTCTCCATAGGAAGGGGATAACAGGCTAATCAATGCGAGTAGAGGCCTCATAAATAGTGCATGGCCTTAGAAAGTGTCTCTTGAAGAAACTTGTTGGTCTGTAATATGTGTGATGTTCTTAATACTAATCTAGTTTCTTGTTTACAAGGAATTTTAGGGGAATTGGGTGGAATTCTTTTTCCAAAGGAATTTGGAATGCTTCTGATGAGATCGATAATCTCACGAATATGCAAGAAATTGAAAATATTTTTGAAATTTAAGTGGAATACATTCCATGCACATAATATATTTGTGTGGTATAATGGAATCAACGCTGAAAAATTCAGCTTGGCAAAGGACCTGGTGAGACTGGAGTGCAAGAGTTGGACTGAGACCTTGCAACAACTTAGCAGGAAAAATTAGTCACAAATGAGGGTTTTTCATCTCCTTTTTGGTGTTTAGTTTGATGCAGGTGATTTCACGATCTTCCCACAAGTTGGATTTGTTAGGTAGTGAATAACCTGCAAGTTAATTGCAGGTTAGGTTGTCACCCATGAGTACTTGCAGGTTTTTTGTTCTTGAGTTTGACTTGTCGTTAGGGAGTCAGACTTCGCTTCAGCAACAGGGCCTTGCAGGTTTGTTGTTTCTGACTTTGAATTGCCATCAGGGAGTCAGAATTCGCTTCAATAGCAGGGTTGAGCTGAATTGTGATCTCTAGCAGTACTCTGAAAACTTGACATTTTTTCCCAACTGTGAATGGAATTGTTCTAGGTTTGTGCTATTTTTTACCTAGGTAGACTATAAAGTTAAATGTTTAGAATTAAATGTTTTCTAATATTTCTGTCAGTTAATTTGCTTATCTTCTTTAATTAGTGAATCTGAATCCTGATTATATGGCTTACTTATTTACTGCTTTATACTAGGGGGTTTTTCGTTTTTTCTTTAAGTTTTAAAAGCTCACTTTATTCTAATTTGATATTTATGGTGGATGTTTTCCTGCTTTCCAAGCAGTGGTGTTAATTTTAGATAACAATGGTATGTTCTATGCTTAAGAGAAATTAACTTCAATTTTCCTTATTAGCCCAATATCAATTTCCAGATTAGCAATCACATTAACCTTGATAGTAAATGCAGATAGAACATAAAAAATAAGCATAAGACAAGCCAAGACAAGACAAATTATTTGGCGGATGCCAAGGAAAAACCCCAATGTGGGGAAAACCCTTTGATCAAATTCTTCTTATTATTCTTCAATAATTTAGTAGAGAGAGAGAGAGTACAAAATACAATTTTACATGCCCAACACTATCAAATCAGCTTTGACATAATGATATCAACAATAAATAGCACTTAACTAGAAGCCCTAACTAGAAAGGCAACGCTGGTCAAATCAGCAATAAATCCTCCTCCATGCAGCTCGGTCAACAACAAACAAATTCGGTCTTCCAAGAGAGAGAAAGTTAGCCCAAAATAGGGAAGTCAAACCCAGTCAACATTGCTATAATTTCTACAGTCAAAATACAAGTCAACGCTGAAGTCAACTTCAGTCAAACTTCTCCAAATGCTTTGGGATATGAGCCAGCCAATGCGGCCTCAAGAAATCAGATGAACTACCTAAAACCACAGTCAAAATAGAGGTGTTGACCCTTGATAAATGCTGGTCAACGCTCCTGCAATCAGCCCTAAAAACAGTCCTGAAATCCTCCTGCATTTTTCAGTCTTCTGATTTCACATGTGAGGGAGAGCTTCTCCTTGTTGTACGACCCAATCAAGAGAGGAGAGAGAATGTTGTGTTATGAGATGATGTCCAAATTAGGGGAGGGTATTTCTTATTTATACAATTCTTTGAGGGTGGATACACATCTATTGGGGCTTCAGGAGCCTACATTAGATTCTGGCAGACCTTGACAATTTCCACATGTGTGAGAAAATAAATTCAAAATCACACTTCTGCTCATCCAAACAAGATGATATTTAGATCAATATTGCACCTCTCGGAAAGAGGAATCCAATAAATATATCATCTCCATCATATGATTTTTCCAAGGAAGAGTTTGGCCCCAGTTGCCAATTTTAACACTCCCTTTCAATTAGGGAGAAATCCACCTGCCAATCCATCTTTCAACCTATACCATCTCTGTCATCCCTGCACTGCTCTGTTGAACTATGAAGAAATAATGAAGAAGAATTTATTGAGAGTGAGTCACAAGACCTTGCCACTCTCCACTGACCCAAAGTCAGTCCAGAGGTAAAACCTCATTTAGAATTGATCCCATATCAAGTTGTTGAACACCATGCATCCTAGCATAGGGAGTACGACAGTACACGATGCATCCATCGGTAGTGTTATGGTCTCTATCCTAATTTCCCAACTCATTGGCCAAATGAGAGGTACTTCCCATGAGTCTCAGACTACATGGGTAGGATCTCTGTTGGGGCACCACAAGGAGAAGCTGAACCACTCATCCTGCTCATATATCAACCAAAAAAAGGGGTATCATAGGGGAAGGTGAACCACTCACCCTGTACACATCGCACCACTAGGGAAATGTGAACCATTCACCTTATGGTTGCTCATAGCTCCACGAAGTACCCCCAAGCCACCTGGAGCTCCTAGAGCTCAATGTCCAACTAAGGCGGGACCCTCATAGGAGGGTCTTTCCATGACTCCAAGTCTCTCACGAAAGGTTAAGAATTTGACCTTCCCCAAGGGATTTTTGAGAATATCTATGATCTACTCATAAGTTCCAATGTGATGGAGCCTTACTGCTCCCCATTGTACCATATCTCGGATAAAGTGGTACCTGATATCAATATGCTTGGAGTGGTCGTGGAACATGGAATTCTCTGAAAGGAGAATCCCACTTTGGTTGTCGCAGAATATCACGGTGGTATCTAGCACATGCTCAAATATTCACTAAAGAGCTTCCTCAACCAAAGAACTTCACAACAAGCTATACTAGCTGCAATGTATTTGGCCCCAGCGGTGTTCAAAGAAACCAATTTTTGCTTCTGCTCATCCAGGATATTGAAGCAAAACCTAGTGAGAAGCAACATCCAGATGTGTTGTTAGCCTGTTACAATCCACCACATTGCCAACCCAGTCAACATCAATATATCCATGGAGCCTCAAATTCCCGACAGTGTATGTCAATCCATAGTTGATTGTGCCTCGGATATATCTCAAAAAATTATTCGCAACAATGCAAAGTATGTGATGAGGCTCGACCATAATTGACTCAACGTATTCACTGCAAAGCATATGTTAGAACAGGAGTTCACCAAGAACATCAAGGCCCCCATGAGTTGACGATACTCGGAAGGATTTCCCAAATCGGTCCCAACAACACTTCCTCAGAAGACTTGTAGTCCAACATCCCAAATATTTTGAGCAAATTCACAATATATTTTCCTTGAGAAGGGAAAACCTCACATGGCTTTTGTCATACCTCCAAGCCTAGGAAGTAGTGCATTAGTCCTAGGTCTCTCATGTCGAATGCAGAAGCCAAATCCCTCTTGCATTGATGAATGAGAGGGTCTACACCTGTTAGAAAGAGATCGTTCACATAGAGCACAAAAATGAAAGGCCTATCATTTTCAACCTGGAAGTAAAGGTTCAGATAAACTTCACTTCTTGTAAATCCCAACTTCATAAGATAGTTGTCAATCCTCTCATACCAAGCCCCGGGGGCTTGCTTCAAGCCATAAAAGGATTTCTTCAACCTGCATACATGTGACTCTCAATCCATCACTTCAAACCCTTCGGGTTGTTTTACATAAATTTCTTCCTTAAGCGAGCCATGTAAGAAAGCAATTTTGACATCCATTTGATGTAGATTCCATCCCTGGGAGGCAACAAGGGCAATAATCGAACAGATGGTGGTATATTGGGAAATCGATGCAAATATCTCATCATAGTCCACACCTTAGATAAAAAAGGGCTTCATTAAGTTTCTTATTGAAAGTAGTAGATATTGTGGAGGCCAATGTGGGGGAATAAAGGATATAGATTGTGAGGAGAAAAGATCATGGATCTTGTATGCGGAATTTGATTAGGGATCATGATGTCATGAACCCTATTTTATAGGCCCGATGGGTGATGACAGTGTTTCTAATTGTGTCTTTTGTATGCCAAACTTTGTTCCCCTGCCACTATCTCACCAACAAGCGCACATGCATACATTCTTAGTTTATTATTGGTACGATAAGTTTTTTCTTTCAGGGAATGGGTTTATTGTTTTGCTCAGTACTGATCCAAGAAAAACATTATATAGATTCTAAACACTTTGGGATCTGAGGTTCATGAAGAACATAAATACATGATGTCTTAGAATGGGAGAGGATACAAGGAAGGATCCTATTAAGGTTATCTCACTTAGTGTCCATTGTTCTTTGTTATTGCTTTTTATGCATGGAGAAATATTGATCATCATTTTGGATTTTATGAATCTATGACCATTGATTAGCAAGTGGTTAAATGAAAGTATCAAATTGGTTTTTCTTGGACATTATTTCAGGAGGAGCCTTATCTTAACGATTGTATATAGTTGATAAGTTTTTCTCTATATATCTTGTCAACAATGGGGACAGATGAGTGTGTTATATATTGGATTCTACACATACACATGCCCAGTATGAAATTCTTTGGTCAGGTTGATGTGCCTTATATGGAATCATTTTAGAAGTTTCTACCATCCAATGCAAATTTCAAGTCTCATTTGATATGGGTAATAAATATTATAATGGACATATCATTCGCACTGGGTGGACAAAAATTGCCTACTAAGTACATTTTCATTATTTATCATGTTTAAAATTAGAATTGAGTCTATGTCAATGAGGGCTATAAGATTTTTTTCCCTAGTCAACAATGACTCGAAAGCTATTGGAAATAACTCTGGTATTCCTGGTTCACGTCCCCATCGTTTGAGTGGAAATCATGTTTAAAATGGTAGCAACAGGAGGGATGATTTGTTTGTAAGAGTTCCATAAGAGAGTCAAGAGTTTGGGTTACAAAAATGGTAGGATTTTCTTTGTGTAGTATTGTTGATCTTTGGTTTCTTGTGCATGCCAACATTTCACAAATTTTCTTCACCCCAAGCAATCTTCAGCGACTTCTAACATAGGTGTAGGCATTTTTTTTCTTAGATGTTTGAACCATCTGGGTAGTGTGGATTAATAGTTGTGGTTGTGTTTTCGGTTATGTTTACATTTTGTGTGGTAGTGGAATGTAGTTTGTGTCATAAAATGGTTCCCTGAAGCTCATCTCTTTATTTAATTTTATAATTAATTAATTTGTTTTGGTTCTTAGTTGTGCGATCTAAATTATAGATATTTTTTGCTGATGCACTTTGCATCTCAAAATTCATGTCTGACTAGTGGGATTTGTTTAGTAATTGGTCAAGAAACATAATTTTTTAGTATGATATAATGTTGGGGTTATAAAAATATGCTTGCAAGTTTGCAACATCTCATACACCATTAAAATCAAGATTCAGATATTTGAGACTTGTTAACTTTCTCAGTTGTTCACAAGTAGATCCAAAACTTGAAAGTAAGATGAAAACATGATTCATGTCGGCATGAAAGTCTAACTCTGCTTTCAATAGTCATTTCCCAAAATACAGATAGGAAATTGGGACAATAATGGGATTATTCCAGGAATCTCAAATTTAAGTTCCATTCCTTATTGTTTGCCCACCTTTTACCCTGCATGTGTGGATTTACATGGACAATGGGATTAATTTGTTACTTTGATACCTTTATGATAAGCTATACAATTTTAACATTTTTATATTAATAATGGCCCATGATAGATATGGCTGAAAATAAGCTCGTTGACGGATTCAAGCTGGTGAGGACCTCCATAGTAACAGTTTTGAACCACAACACATTCATTTTAATCTGAACCTAATTACTAAATTGTTGATTGGGATATCCATAACTTGTCTTAAAAAGAATTGATAGTCTGAGAGAGGCTATTTCTGAAAGGAACTCCTTTAGAAATGAAGGGTTCAGACCTTGAATGCATTTATTTGACAAGGTGCCATGCTTAATACTGCTTGCAACTTTGTGGTCTACATACTGCTAATCGTTGTATGGAGGTGGGATTGTTTCATAAAATAAAGCGTTCTTTCTATTCTGCCAAATTGTGTAAGTAGTGGTCTTGTGGCATAATGTTTTTAGGCTTTTGGCTTGATTGAGCCTCCCCAACCTCTCTTTAAAATTATCACAGATTTGGGAACGTGGAAAATCTCTAAAATATTGATTTTCTTGGAATGTTTTCATTCCTAGGTTTTCTATATTGGAAGCTTCAAGCCATCTGACCCATAGCATTTGGGTCCAACTGCATCCCCAAAGGAATATATCAACTAGATGGAGTGCTCCTCAAGAAAGGCTTGGTAAAGCTTCCAACTTTTTCAAAGTGGAAAGATTCATTATGGACTCTTTCTCCATTGTGCAACTGCCTCAATAAATAATTAAATAATCTTTGAAGTACTTACAACTCCACAAGAATTGTACAAGGAAAGAGTCAACAACAATAAATTAATTAATCTCCCACCAACTTCACATGAGTAAATCCCAAGCCGCCAATTCCATGGATGAATGTGCAAGATGAAATAGGCAAATCCTGAAGTTGTAAGTGGGCAAACTCAAACAAAAGAAATCCAGGGAGAAAAGGGAAAAATGAGTGTATTGATATTTTGGTACTTAGCAGTTGTATTGACCTATTTGTTGTCATTTGTTGGATATTAACAGAATTATCTTATCTTATTAACAAGTAGCACAAATCTGTCTATTTTCTTATCTGCAACTAATTTGGAATTCTGCATTTTTTTAAATATAAATGCATTATAATATATAAAATATATATTATATAAAAAATGGTTCTGCTCCACCTTAGACACTTCCATATAGCTCGGTGCTAATTTCAACACTCAAGCCTCCTCCTTCATTGTCTTTCGTCAATATCTTGTGGATTGATCTAGAAATTATTGTGTTGGAGTGGTCTGTTTTATGCATAATGGGTAATATCATTTGGATGGACTGCCTAGCTGGAATTTAAGTTTTATCTTCTGTTAGTATTTACTGCCTCACATGCTTTTAGATGTTTGTTAAAAAGTAAAACCACTTGGTTTAAACTTTAAAGCGTTGTATAGTGGTGATGTAATGTGAATCTGGGAATGTGTTTTCAGAGGATCATTCATAAACTTATTGAATTTAGTGTTCTTAAGGTTGGATATTTTAGATTGCATAACTGGCTGACTTCCACAGTCTATATCTCTACTAAAAGATGAATTGGATGCTATAGAGACTGAACTGACGGCAATTCCACTTATTTTGTGATGAAGTGCAAGGTGCCAGTGAAGCTTTTGCTGAGCAGCTGGATACGGCCATAGAGTTTCATGTCCCTGGAAAGGAAATAGTTGTTCTCAAACCCTGGGACAATTTCCCCCACCCCTCCATCTGCACTAATTAAAGGTTATAATGATCAGTGTGAAGCACTTCTATAATTGTCGGCCCTTCCTGTAATCTCTGGTTCTGCCATTGACAGGATGAAGCTTTGTCGGGGCTCACAAATAGATCGTATTCTGGCCGAGCAACAACCGGTTATTGTTAGCGAGTCTAGTGTTAGAGCAGATAATATGCTCTTAGCAGAATTTTCTCGAGAAGAGGTTGCGAGCATTTTTTATCAGGTTTGTTCTCTTTTTGTTGCAAATTATCTTGATTTTTCGTGTTTCACTTGTAGTTGTCTTCTTATTTTTCTCACTGAAATAATTAAAATGAAAAATTTGTTGCATCATCAAGCACAAAGGCTGATGAATTTATGTGGGTGGGAACCTCGATTGCTCCCAAAGGTGGTAGTCTCTGAAGAGCATTCATCTTAGTTAGTAAGAAATGAATGTTCTGTTGGTCCAGGTTAGGGTCAATTTCATCCAACATGTGAGCCAGGCCCAAGCATGTTGTTGTTTTCAAGGTCAGTACAGCCTGAAAAGAGAGAAATCACAAAGAAAAATATTACCACATCTGGATCTCAACATAATCTTTCAACAACAATTTTAGATTGTAGCTTATGTGGAGTGACTGTTAGGCTCTGGGATTTGTTACAGCCCCTCGTCCATCTCGTGTTCTTTCTAGTGGGAATGATCTTCCAGAGACGAGAAAAATGTTAGTACTTACTCGTGGGGTAAGTGCAGCGAGTGGAATTGGATGATGGTATGCTATTGATTCAAGGGATAGCGAAAATTTTGAAGGTCGAGATGAAGCAGAAGAAGCTGCAACTACAGTTGATGGAAAATAACACTCGAATGTAGGTATGTACTTGAATCTGGAAATAGCTGCAGGGCCACTTCCGACACATTTCAACACTCCTGCTATTGTTGCACCCTTGGAAGATCTTGTAGAAGACATGGATCCAATGTTAGGGAAACCTACTGGCAGTGAAGTTGGAGATCATGCAGCATCATATGAGTCACGAGGTCCTCAGGCTCACAAACGCAGTATGGATGAAGGAGGAAGAACAATGGACAGGCTGGCAATCATGGTCCAGCATGTTGATAGTGTGGAAGGAACTGTGGTTAATCGCGATGTCGATGAAGTCAATGATTGAAGTCAGTATTCTAGTGGAACATCAAAGTGCACACGGACAACAGAGAGCTTGGCTATAGATTGAGCATCCTATGGCAGAGATGTTTCATACACAGGTCCCAGCCATTCAGCAACACTTGAAATAGATATTGGAGTAGATGGTCTCAATCCTTCTAAAAAAAGTGCCATGGAAGCATTCAGAAATCAGCAACCAATTGGTGGTCATTCTACAATATATTTGGCTCATGTCTCTTCTGTTGTTGCAATGGATACATTTTATTATAGTCTACAAGAGAATTCTATGGAAAGTGTAGAGAATTTCCCAGTAGGTAATTATGACGATGTACACGGGCCTTCTCCCATTGATAAGAATGCTGAGGTAAATGAGATGTCAAAACTGAATTTCAGCATTCAAGCAGAACAGAGTATATGTCTGCAGCCTGATGCTGGACACACTGCGAAAGAAAAAATCTTGAGCACTAATGATGAAGGTGATGGGACATTAAATGCTGAAATGCTACTTTTGAAGCACGAGGTGGGTTTAGTTTAGGAATAAGTGGTGGAAGTATTGGGATGGGTGCCAGCCATGAAGATGAAATACACGGGGTTGAGGTTTCTGTCCATATAACTAAGAGCATTGTAGGTGAAGTTGAACTGGTGGCTGAAGTAATAGAAAATCAGGGACAAATACGTGATTTTGTTCCTGATCGTGGATTAACAGGTGAATTTGTTCCTAATGGAACAGAAAGGGAAAATGTTTATGGGGATAGTCATCATATCACGATGTTTCATTTAATGGGAAGGCTGTTTACTGGTTCTAAAATTGGGTGATCAACAGAAGGGGAGTCATGGGAAAGTGACCAAAAAAGTAGTCACACAGTTCACCATGATGAGGGAAACCAACCAACAATTACACAAAGTGTTGTAATAGCAGGTTCTGATTATGAGGTGTCTAAAGAAGAGGTGACACATCGAGTGAATTTCTCTGCTGATGAAGGCTATATGATTCTTGGATATTCTTCTGGAGTTGTCAATGGAGCAGGTAATATATATATATATAGATTTTGTTTGCAGTATATCTAATGTTCATTCTAGTAGGAACATGACTAACACCTTATATCGAGCGTGTTTTTCTCATATTTTAATATTTGGGAATTGGGTGGTTCTAGGTGGGCCTAAGATGTGATCTGTCAATAGTAGATAACTGAAATGGTCTACACATGGGCCTTTTCTGATTTTCACAATGGTCAATTTTATTCTAGAAAGTAGATGGGATACCTTACGGGTGCATTGTGGCTCTTCTACTGATCCCATGTGCTTCCTTGAATTATGTCATATTTTCTTTAGTATTAGGAAATTAGAGCTAATGTGTCAACTATAATTCACCATCTCTGCAAAAGATGATTTTTATTTTGCAAAAAAACTATTTATGCCTGGAATTTGCTTTGATATCGTCTGGGACTGAAATATATGTTTGACAATGCCAAAACTCCATGGAATAAATAAGTATACACCTTCAAGAATAGTAAGAAATGAATCCACAAGTTTTCCCTACAAGGATATGTTCCAAATTTAGTAAGATGACTAATTAATGTGCCATCTTCCATTTGCAAGTGTGAAAAGAAACCCAATGAAGTAGGGTGCCCAAGCTATTAACCTTAATTTGGATAAATTAGATTCATTTAACCATTGAACAATTAAATCAACCTCAAGATGCATTTACAAAGGTTAATGCTAAAATATGGCCATAATTCCCTTCCAATGACCAATTAGTCACCAAAAAATTAAATCACTATGAGTAGGTGTGCCAAAGAGGGGTGCACTTTAATAAATTGTTGTACCGTGATACCATGTAAATAAAAGATGTTCTTCCTAGCAAAACTATCATGATAACAACAAAAAATAAATCCCAGCTTAAGATGCACCACTACCAAGGGATTATTACATCAAAAGTAGACTGCAATTTTTGAAAGTTGACCTTTGATCCTGAAGCTTCACAAAAGATGTCAAGGGAAATATTCTAGCTATTTTCTTATGCTCGGAATTGTATCATCAACAAATGATTTGTGGTTTACCTTCACTTTTTGGATACTGTATGCCTTGCCTTGTTGGATTCTTACTTCTTGGATCCATATCAAGATGTTAGAAAGGTCCTGTGCTGATCAAATGCAAAGAATTGATACAAGCTGACAGCCTTGTTTGACTTCTCTTTAAGTGGGATACAAACAGGTTGGAGAGCTACTAACTGGGACTGAAATGTTGGTTGAGTACCAAATGATCTTAATCCAATTGAAATTATGCTAATATATGTTTTTCAACTGAAGTATTGAAATTAGGTAGTGTCAGCTTAACTTATGACAAGCCTTTTCCGTGTCAAGTTCTAGGAACATGGAGGCCAGTTTCTGGGTTTTGATGGTATGAAGTGCATCTCTAGTGATTGTGATTTTTTCCATTATATTCCTTCCATTGAAAACTTGTTTGATAAATGAAGACCATAATAGACATAAAATAAGAGAGCTTGAATGATAAGTAGTAAGTTCCTAGCAAGTATTCTTTGTAGCTGACATTGCAAACTGAAATTGTATCTAGATTTCATGTTTCATATGAGGCCCTTCCTCTATGTTCTATGGCCACAAAAGTGGAATTTATTGAAGGATCTGTATCAAATGCAAAGAATTGATACAAGCTAAAAACCTTGTTTGATTCTCTTTAAGTGGGATACAAACAGGTTGGAGAGCTACAAACTAGGACTGAAATGTTGGTTGAGTACCAAATGCTCTTAATCCAACTCAGTTTCTGGGTTTTGATGGTATGAAGTGCATCTCTATTGATTGTGATTTTTTCCATTATATTCCTTCCATTGAAAACTTGTTTGATGAACAAAGACCATAATAGACATAAAATAAGAGAGCTTGAATGATAAGTAGTAAGTTCCTAGCAAGTATTCTTTGTAGCTGACATTGCAAACTGAAATTTTATCTTGATTTCATGTTTCATATGATGCCCTTCCTCTATTTTCTATGGCCACAAAAGTGGCATTTATTGAATGATCTGTATCAAATGCAATGAATTGATACAAGCTGACAACCTTGTTTGACTTCTCTTTAAGTGGGATACAAACATGTTGGAAAGATACTAACTGGGATTGAAATGTTGGTTAAGTACCAAATGCTCTTAACCCAACTGAGATTATGCTAATATATGTTGTTCAACTGAAGGATTGAAATTAGGTAGTGTCAGCTTAACTTATGACAAGCCTTTTCCATGTCAAGTTCTAGGAACATGGAGGCCAGTTTCTGGGTTTGATGGTATGAAGTGCATCTCTAGTGATTGTGATTTTTTCCATTATATTCCTTCCAGTGAAAACTTGTTTGATAAACAAAGACCATAATAGACATAGAATAAGAGAGCTTGAATGATAAGTAGTAAGTTCCTAGCAAGTATTCTTTGTAGCTGACATTGCAAACTGAAATTGTATCTTGATTTCATGTTTCATATGAGGCCCTTCCTCTATGTTCTATGGCCACAAAAGTGGCATTTATTGAAGGATCTGTATCAAATGAAAAGAATTGATACAAGCTAACAGCCTTGTTTGACTTCTCTTTAAGTGGGATACAAACAGGTTGGAGAGCTACTAACTGGGACTGAAATATTGGTTGAGTACCAAATGCTCTTAACCCAATTGAGATTATGCTAATATATGTTGTTCAACTGAAGGATTGGAATTAGGTAGTTTCATATTAACTTATGACAAGCCTTTTCCATGTCAAGTTCTAGCAACATGGAGGCCAGTTTCTGGGTTTTGATGATATGAAGTGCATCTCGAGTGATTGTGATTTTTTCCATTATATTCCTTCCAGTGAAAACTTGTTTGATGAACAAAGACCATAATATACATAAAATAAGAGAGCTTGAATGATAAATAATAAGTTCCTAGAAAGTATTCTCTGTAGCTGACATTGCAAACTGAAATTGTACCTTGATTTCATGTTTCACATGAGGCCCTTCCTCTATGTTCTGTGGCCACAAAAGTGGCATTTATTGAAGGATCTGTATTCACCCATGTTGAATTTTAGACATTGTGTTGTTGGAAAAATTATCTAGATGCTCTGATAGCATGTCAAATAATTCAGTGGTTAGGTTATCCACGCTGCAAGATTTGTCATGTGGGAACTGGATGACTTGACCACTTCTAGTGATGGGTCTGCTTCCGAGATCTATTATGACATCCCACTATCAAATAGGACAACTTTTTACCCTCTATGAACATATAATTTAGATTAATAATGTATACATGGATCTTGTTAAAATATTGACAGAGACACCTCTGTTACTAAGTATGCCAATTTTCAGGTAAATTTTTTACCTTCAAATCTTCTGAAGAGGCTAAATTTATTAGAAAATTGTCAACTTTTTAGATTGAATTTGGAATAAATGTAAATTCACTACATATATTATATACACTTAATGGACCTCTATTGCATGAAATCATTCATTGCTTGATTTCTGACCTTTTTGGATGGGAGATAAGTGCTAGGGAGTTAAAGAGTGATCTGTGAAATATATAGTACACATACTGTGCAAGACTAAGCTGCACAAAACATTGGAATGTGTACAAGCTTCTGAAATGGGAATGCTTGAAAACATGACCTCTCAAATGGGTATATGGGAGAAACATGTTATATAAAAAATACAAAATAAATATATATTTCAAGTAACATATTTTATTTTAAGAAAATATGAAAGACAATAAGAATGATATTCATAAATGACATTTTAGGAGTCCCATGTCTATATTAATTCTCGTAGAATGATTACATTATGGAATCCCATGGTTTGGTGGTCTTGACTAATCGCAATCCTAGACCCTCATAATGTTACATGAGAAACTCCAGTGCCAAAAATCATGCCAACCCTAAAAACCTGACATTTTCATTTATCTTACATTTTCTATCCTTTTACTTTAAGAAAAATTTAATATTGCCATTAATTACCTAGGTGATGAACTCTACAAAGCTCAATCCCTTATTGCTGTTTTGTCACGGACAGGGTGATATTTTCCTATAAGTCCCATGCCCCTCTTGCACACTGAGGTGGGCTCAGGTACTAACAAAAAAGTTCTGAAATGCCTTAGTAACATCATTGGTCAAACTGTATGTTTGGTCATACTGCATGGCGTTTCCATATTGGGAAATGCTTGAAATATGGGTATTATGCCTGTATGTTGCATGCTACTGTATAGTGACATGGAACTGTGAAATGCTGAGATGTTTTCACTATTAGGCTAGGAGCTGAGCTTGAACAAAGACTACTATCCTTCTCATGCTGAGCCTCTGTTATTGCTATACTAATTTAGGAATTACAAATTGTGATCGCTCTTTTAGGTATGAGATTAGATTTCATTGCTGCCCAAGCAAGATGGTTTGCCAACAACCTCATGTAGGTGTACCTTTAAGTTTTATGCATAGAAAATGGAGAAACAAACATTTAAAGGATGTTCATACTAGCCATCACTGCACCAACATATGATGTTGATGAATGTGTAGTAACAATAGTACTATGTTGGCAACAAAAAGGACAAGGAAAGCAAGCCAAAGTACTCTTAAAGCAACAAAAAAAATACAAAATTTCCATTGTTAATCTGCAACAAAATATTGTCAATCCTCATGTTTAGAATCGTTTATTAGAGAGCTATGATCATATCTTATTTTAATTGGAATGGTATACTGGGTTCTATGTATAAGGGGACTATCCTGATTTATTTTTTAAATTAAATATGGTCCTAGATATATCAAAGTTATGTTATTTTTGAAGAAGGCCATATACATCTATGTATTTTATTTGGATAGGGAAAATCTTTTTTGAAGGAGGAGGGATGGTATGTTTATGGAAAAAGCTTTGACTCTGATCAATTATCTGTTACAGGCTGAGATTTGGAGTGAGGACTTTGCTAGGTGTCTGTTTGTGGGTATCACTAGACATCAAGCTTCCAGTTAGACATTCCATCTTTCCCTTTCTGCTCATCCTACATTCCATCCCCCCCTTTACACTGGCTACTTGGAAGCAGACCTTGAATAAGTCTTCCAGTTTTTAAAGCATCATGCTTCTAGTGAGTTGCCTACTTCTAGTGAGTTTGTTCTAAAGTTGCCTACTCCTAGACATCTTAGGTTTCTTCATCAATTATGTGTGGGCAGAATGCGATTATAATAACTAAAACAAATCATGCGATACAATATGAACTCACAATGGTTTGTAGAATCTTCACTCTTAGTTGTTAAGATCTATTTGTTGTCTTGCAAGAAGAAAAGGAATGGGCGCAAGGAAATATTTATTGTATATATATAGTTTATACAAGAAATGG
The DNA here is from genome assembly GCA_034641835.2 of Pinus albicaulis. Taxonomy (NCBI): domain Eukaryota; kingdom Viridiplantae; phylum Streptophyta; class Pinopsida; order Pinales; family Pinaceae; genus Pinus; species Pinus albicaulis. Next base: position 932,745,811 of record CM076574.1, on the reverse strand, counting down.
TTGGCTCTTGAAAATTATGAGCACACTTCCACATACTTTCAGTTAATAGGGTGAACAACAATCTATGCTCCCAGAGAAGATTACCTTTAGTGTTGACACCAGTACAAAGAATATTCCATGATGGCTTAGAGATTATTGACATAAGAAACACTGTTTCATTATTAGGTACAGGTCAATGAATTAGTCTACATCACAGCAAATGCTTACACATCAAAATAGATAGTGGATATGGTAATTAGCTAGAACTGATATTTGTCTCTTTTATTGGATTAGCATCACTCATGTAGCCATTTTTTTCCCTTGTTCTTCTTTGGATCTATCATGCACAATTGTCTTTCTTATTGAGTGTGTAAATAGTCCAGAGATATTTCAGAGTATTGACATAAAAAAAACTGGTTCATTCATGGCTACAAGTCAATGAATTAGTCTACATCCCAACAAACACATACACATCAAAACATATAGTGGATATAGTAATTAGCTAGAACTGATATTTGTCTCTTTTATTGTATTAACATCACTCTTGTAGCCATTTTCTGCCCTTGTCCTTATTTGGATCTATCATGCACAATTGTCTTTCTTATTGAGTGTGTACATAGTCCAGAGTCTAGGCCATCTATATTTTGTTATGATTTCATCAGGGTATTTATTACATATTCCTAATATCTAGTGTAACTATAGTTGGGAAAATTCTCTACTACGGTCTTTGTCTTCTCACCGTGAGTCACATATTTGATCTTTACATAAGTGGCCTTTTTTATTTCTACTTATGCAATTTATCTCTTCTACAGGGTTACTGGTCGCAAGGTAGAATTGTTGGGGGAGACATTTGTTGCTTCAGCCATCTCTCATTCAGATAATGGCTTTGTGTGGTTGAGCTATGGAGATTAACAGGTAATTTGTGCCTATATTCTAAGATTGAGTTTGATGTAGATGAAATCCATTTACTGATTGCCACATTTTCCAAAATTTTACTGAAGCTAAATAAACATCAAAACATTTAAGATTCATAATGTTGTATGGTTTGCCCAACTAGTGATACAGGATGACAAAAAGGAAAGTTCCCACACACTGTTATATAATCTTGTCTTTTTCATTTACAAAATAATAATATACATGAACTATTGAACACCTATTAGATTTAAATTCATAAATGTCATATGCTTTTTGCTTTAGAAAATGATTGTTGTAAATCACAAACCTTTATTGTTTATGTTGGTACTCCTGGTTGAAAAGATGATATGTAACACATAAAATTAGAAACCTTCTTATCAAAAATCCTCAACAACTAAATTTTGCTTGAAGTGTAGTGTGCCTAAGGAAAAAGGGTATGCACTTCCTTAAGAAGGTAGACTGAGTAGATCAGGATTTAGATCCAAGTCTAGTTGTAACTTATTAAGTTTCTCTAGTCTTGTTGAACCCATGGTAAATTCTCTAGATACCTGCATCAAATATGACCTTTGTATTCATTTCACCATGACTGTGCTAATCTTGTGGAACCCACAATAAATGTTTGAGACATATGCAATGCTAACTTCTATAATCATTGTAGTCCTTTTTTTCTGTAATCATTGTAGTCATTTTTTCTTCTATAATCATTGTAATCATTGTAGCCCCACCGAATTAAGGAGCACTTTAACAAGAGTTGAATGTAGCCATTTATGAAAGTGGAACTTAATCACCATTAACTTCTTATTTACTTTGGAAGGTTGCCCCAATTGGGGTAAGGAGTGCCTCAATAAGAATTGAACTTATATATTTTTGCAAGTGGAATTGATTCACCGTTGATTGGAAAGGAACTGACATGCTTTTCTATGGTCAAGGTGACTTACAATTATGAGGGCTTCAATGACTATTTCTCTCTATCTTGTATTGCAAACTGTTCTCTCATGTAGTTCTCACAAAGCACGTTTTTCTATGTTTAATATGTTATCATTATCCCTGTGTTTAAGTTTCGACAAAGTTTTCAAATCCTTTAATGATTTTATGTTATTGAGGTTTTATCTCATTTGAATTGTCTGCATGTAGATGCCTTTATTTCCCAATAATAGATAAATTTTCCAAAGAATTGTTTCAATTTTGATATCTTTTACTGCCTTGGATTTCCACTTGCTTGCCAGTCATTGAGGGGTTGTCATAGTAACTTTTCTATTTTTTATTTACTGATTGTATGTTATTGAATGCTTGTTTCATTTTAACTTGTTTGGAAGAAAATGTTTGTCCTTTTTCGTTGCTCTATAGAAGTAATGTATTCCTAAAATCCTTGCATTGGGGACCTTTTGTGTAGTGCTTCCTTCAAGTTCACTCAAAAAAAGAACACTAACAAACTCCACCATGCAGATAATGGTAATCTAGAAAAGGAGGGAACATAAGGAATGAAGTACGTCTCATTGTCTTGTATCTTGCATGGTAGTGATGCAAATGCAATGACATCTTTGGCAACAAATGTCTTGTGCTACTTTAGTTTTCAGACTTTGATTGTCTTGCATCCAGATGTATGATTATAATCCCCAAACAAGCTCATACTTGCACCCAGTTAAATCGAACATCACAGATGGAAGTAACATTGTTGACACCTTCTAACATTTAATGGGTTTCACAGATGCAAATATTATTTTTAGCACCTTTCGATAGTGAATTACAAATGGAGGTGGGAAACCAAAGTCAAACTTAATATTCGTAACAAATAATATGGTAAGTCTTGAAAACAGTGGAAATATCAGTCAAGGTGGCCCTTCCTGGCCTGTAATTCTGGTTTATTGTATGGACATTAGGATATGGAGGTCATCTTAGGATCTGTGGTTGTCAAAAGTAATTCAATACATAGTGCTTTGCTAAATGATGTTTCTACTATGATGAACTGAACTTGTTGGAACAAGAAATGAAATTGTCATGTTCTGTTGGGACAAGAAAATGACGTTGTCATGTTCAATCATCTTATTTTCTTCTTTTGTTCTTTTCCAGTGCAATTGTATAGTAAATCTTTATCACCGTCTTCCAGTGGAAAGTGCTTAGATCATCAGGGCTTAGATCATTGAGAGATTATGTTTTGATTAATTATTGCTTCTAAATTGAGCATTTGCAATGTTACATTTTTTCTATATTGTTGAATCTATGAGAGTACAGAGCATGGAAATGTTGGAACAACTATGCAACCTTCCTTTCCTGACTTGTGTTTGCTTCATATAACTCTAGCTCTTGCATATTTCCGGATTGGGGGTGTTAGTTTCCCATTTCAAATGACAGATCGAAGCAACACAACACCTTATGATTTCACATGATTCTTTAAAGGGTGCTAGCTCAATGGAACACCTGCTTTATAAGCAGGAGGTTGGTGGTTCGATTCCATCGTGCCCTGATATTCATATGAAATGACGACGATCAATTTTTGGTGACAGACTCTTTTTACCATCACTAATGAGCTTATGGTGACAGTTTTCGACCCTCACTAAAATATGAAATGGTGACGGTCAATGAATGCCACTATATATATGCATCAATAGTGACGACCATCAAATGTCCATCACCATAAATCGTAATTGTTCATATGAAATGGTGACGGTCAACGAATGTCGCCATATATATGCATCAATAGTGACGGCCAATAAAGGTCCATCACAATAAATCATTGTTATTCACATGAAACGGTGACGGTCACTATCCGTCATTATAATCATTATTCGTGACGGACCTTGAATGTCACCACAACACATACTTTTGGCGACGCCACCTTTAGTGACGTTCAATTTTTTGGTGATGGACACTATGGTACGTCATCATTGCTCATATGAAATGGTGACGGTCACTATTCGTCATTATAAATCATTATTGGTGATGGACCTTGAATGTCACAACACCACCTATACTTTTGGCGACGCCACCTTTGGTGACGTTCAATTTTTGGTGACAGAGACTCTTTTGACCGTCACCAATGCACTTATGGTGACATTTTTCGACCCTCACCAATGTCCTTTTTTCTTGTAGTGAGACATTGACCAATTTTGTGACGTGAAAACCAAATGAATTCTGCCCTAATCTTTTTCAGGTCCGAATTTGAGCTGGCATACGGAGAGAGAGTTGTGATGTGAATTTCTTATCAAATTCGCCCTAATCTTTTTCAGGTCCGTATTTCCACTGCACGAGCGGCCCAAAAAAATATCCGCTCCAATCAATTTCTACCACATGTCATCATCTGGCTTGCTGTGGTGCCGGACCACCAAAATTTAAACAAAACCCATGCTTCAATCAAAAGTTGCCCTGTTCCCAGATGCGGGTGTATTGGATGGCTTTTAAGGCGATGGGACATGGATGTGGCGAAGTGTGGAGACACCTGCCCACCCATTTCATGGTTGGTAGACGATATTTAAGCTCCAAGGTTTTCATATCAATCACATTAAGTTTTAACGCAGTTCAATCAGCCGATATTTAAGTTCCAAGGTTTTCATATCAATCGCATTAAGTTTTAATGTTGTTCAAGATCGGACCTCCACTCTTGTTAGCGATTCTACATGCTCCAATATTCTCCGGCCTTCGGATCTCATCAATGAGAGATTTATGATGAGCGTTCTTCGATGCCATTACATTCGGGTTGATAAAATGGCGTTTCGCTATGGTTTCTCAGACGAGACGCAACCTTTGAATTGCAGATGCTTTTTGGTTGCTGGGTTACATTGCCTGCGCACTGTGATGGGAAGGAGAAACCAGCTAAACTGCTGCTTAGACCTTGGTGAAAATCTTAATTTCTCTCGATCTATTTTGTGTCTGTCTTCCTTGGTTTCTTGGAATCCTGCTTCTTCGTCTCGTCTTGTGCCCACTGCTGAGACTGCATCCATGCCTCACCTGCATCAAAGGATGCGTTGCTGTAGGGGTGGCACCAAAGGCCAACCCCTGTGCGCTCCCTCCAGCCCCTCAACCAATTCTTCTTCCCACTCCAGTGATTATTACGTAGGCCGCTATCCAAACACTAGAAGTGGGCGGGGTCAGTTTCTAGGATCTGGCCACTGTATGGGCTCCCCTACTCCTCATTTCCCCACTGCTTCACCTTCTCCCACGACGCACACTGCACTTTTTTCCTTTAATTGCTCTCTAAACTGCCCACGAATCACAGCTTCAATCACTGTGGTTTTTTGTGAAAAGGCCCAAGTGGAGGAATAATGCACCCGTCCGGCAGGTCTGAGCTCAGAAAAAGCCCAGCTTTCGGGCCTTCAGGAGGGTAGCGGTGGTGTGAATGTTCAGGAACCGGAGGCTCAAGTTCCTAGGTCTCGTGATGTGGAGATAGCACCTGGAGATCCTGGACCTTCCGTGTCTAAAGATGCTTCCGCCATGGACAGTGACATGTTTGGCGAAGGATGGTGGCGAATTGTCGAAGAACCACCAGATGAGTAGCTGCTTCTCTTTGGTTTGGTTTTCTTTCTTCATAGCCCACTTAATTGGGCATGTTTTTTCTTATATTACTTTGCTGGACCTCTGTTTTATTTTTGAATTTTTTAAACACTATAATCGCCAAAGATATCAAATGATGGTTCCTCTGCGTGGGCAATGCAATGACCTGAAAAATGTTCAAGACTGGTTTCCTCGTATGAGGGCAGTCTTCTTTTTTTTATTTTTTGACAAATTTACCATAAGTCTAGGCAATGTTTTTGACTTCGGTCATGCTATAATTTTATTCCCACTGTTAATAGATTAACATTACTTACAAAAAAAAAAGTTGCCCTGTTTCTATTTTAAACCTATTTTTTGAAATACAGAGCCATGTTTATATGATTGTTTATAGTCGAAGTGCTGCGGGGTGGTTTATTATATTAATATTTCACGGTCGAATTATGTTCATAACAATTGGAACACCCAAAATTCATAACAAATATTGGATATTTACTGTACTGTTTTAAAGTTCCGTTTTTATGCTTGCAGAAGGATGGTGCCGAATTGTCGAAGAATCACCGGATGAGTAGTTGCTTCTCTTTGGTTTGGTTTTCTTGCTTCGCAACCCACTTAATTGGGCATGTTTTTGCTTATATTACTATGCTAGACCTCTATTTTATTTTTTAATTCTTTAAACATTGTAATTGTCAAATATATCAAACGATGGTTCCCCTGCGTGGGCAATGCAACGACCTGAAAAATGTTCAAGACTGGTTTCCCCATATGAGGGCAATCTTCTTTTTTGATTTTTTGACAAATTTACCATAAGTCTAGGCAATGTTTTTGACTTCGGTCATGTTTTAATTGTATTCCCACTGTTAATAGATTAACCTTACTTAGAAAAAAAAAAAAATTGCCCTGTTTCTATTTTAAACCTGTTTTTTGAAATACAGAGCCATGTTTATATGATTGTTTATAGTTGAAGCACTGCGGGGTGGTTTATTATATTAATATTTCATAGTTGAATTATGTTCATAACAATTGGAATGCTCACAATTCATAACAAATATTGGAGATTTACTGTCCTGTTTTAAAGTTTCATTTTTATGTTTGCCAAAGGCTGGTGCCGAATTTTCGAAGAACCACCGGATGAGTAGCTGCTTCCCTTTGGTTTGGTTTTCTTGCTTTGCAGCCCACTTAATTGGGATTTTTTTTGCTTATATTACTATGCTAGACCTCTGTTTTATTTTTGAATTATGTAAACATTGTAGTCGTCAAAGACATCAAACGATGGTTCCCCTGCATGGGCAATGCAATGACCTGAAAAACATTCAAGACTGGTTTCCCCGTATGAGGGCAGTCTTCTTTTTTGATTTTTTGACAAATTTTCCATAATTATGGGCAATTTTTTTGACTTCAGTCATGCTGTAATTTTTTTCCCACTGTTAATAGATTAACCTTACTTAGAAAAAAAAATTGCCCTGTTTCTATTTTAAACCTATTTTTTGAAATACAGAGCCATGTTTATATGATTGTTTATAGTCGAAGAACTGCAGGGTGGTTTATTATATTAATATTTCATGGTCAAATTATGTTCATAACAATTTGAATGCCCACAATTCATAACAAATATTGGAGATTTACTGTCCTGTTTTAAAGTTTCATTTTTTTTTTAAATTGAACCTTTCGTTGGTATACCGACGCTTTGTAAGCGTCAGTCTTCTGACGTTTTGAACGATTTCGATTTTCATCGGTCTTATGACATCTATCGATATTGCCACAGTTCTTCCTAGTGTCGATATTGTGATGCTTTTGGAATGCATCAGTATTGCGACGCTTCTGGAAAGCGTCGGTCTTGTGACACTTTTGCAATGCGTTGGTCTTGCGACACTTGTGTATGGCATCGGAATTGTGACAGTTTAAAAACGTCAAAAGAGCGACAATATAAAAACGTCAGAAGAGCGACGTTCAAAACGTCGGACTGCATTTCGTCGGAATTGAGATAGTTTAAAAATGTCGGAAGAGCGATGGTATAAAAACGTCGGCAGAGCGACGTTCAAAACATTGCACCACATTTCATCGGAATTGCGACAATTTACAAATGTCGGAAGAGCGACGGTTTGGGAAACGTCGGAAGAGAGACGCTTGTTTGGAAGCGAAGGAAAATTTGTTAGTATTGTGACACTTTGTCAAGGCGTCGGAATTTCGACATAATGGCGAACCACATTTTGCCCATCCTTGAACTGAAGCTCTTGCGACGACTATGTGTCGGAATAGTGACGAAGTGGCCGTCGGAAATTGGGCCAAATTTTCTAGTGACTATTCCATTTGATGATGCTTGGATAGTGCCTTTAGAGTCAGAACTGGATTCATTTGAAGGCATGATGCCTTTGAGTCCATTTGAATTAGCATATCAAGTAGTACAGTTATTTTCCAATCCATCATCAACTATCACTGACCCTATGAATGTGGTCAATGAAGAATTATTTTCACCTTCAATCTTAGCTATAACATCAATTCTGGATTCTTTTCAAGAAGTGTTTTATTCCGACGAAAATATTCGTGAATTTTTTGTTGAGAAAAATACTGAGAGGGGGGGGGGGGTGAATCAGTATTTACTGCATAATCAAATATTTTTACTTTTTCATTCCTTAAAACCCATACGCTACTTTCTTTCAGTAAACTAGCGTATATACGCGGATCCCCTTTATGAAACTAGCGTATACACAGAGATCTAGATATGTCTTTAATTCTTTACTTAAACCATTCCATCATTTATTCTTCAGATATTCAATAAGCAGTAAACATGTACAGTAAGAACAGAATAAACCATCACACGAAGCATCACACATGAACACCAGGATTTTTAGGTGGAAACCCAAGTCGGGAGAAAACCACCGCTGCAGTTGCTCAGCCTTCAATATTTTATTATAAAGAAAACATATTACAACATATGTGCTGGCGCAGACTTGACCAGCACGCAGGCACCCACCTGCGCTCGTTTACCAGCCTCTCCTGGAAGGGAGCTCCAACCCCATGACTCGTTTACCAGCCTCTCCTGGAAGGGAGCTACGACCCCCCGATCTCGTTTACCAGCCTCACCTGGAAGGGAGCTACAACCCCCTGACTGAAGGCTACAACCCTCAACACCACCTTGGACCACGTTTCATCAATTTTCACACTGGATCCAACAACTTCAATAGAACACCACTTGCAGGCCACATTTCATCATATTTCCAGACTAGACCCTTTCCAAACTTTTAAGCACAAACATACATCACCAACAGATACTTATCAACACAGATCAGATAGCAGAAACACAGCAGAACAGATCAGATATTTCATACCCTTTGCTTCAGCAAACCCTAGTTTGCATACACGCCTTCCTTTCACTGATGTCGCGTGTATACGCGCTTCCGTCCACACAAAACATCGTATACTTCAGTACAAACTTCATTGCGCATACGCGCTTTCTCTTCAGCGAAGCCACGTGTATACGCGCTTCTTCTGCGGCAAAGTAGCGTATAGATCTTCAACCATTACAGAGCAGCATACTTCTTCAGATCAGACATTCAGTTCAGATTCAACCCTTGTACTTCAGACAGATGTTCGCCTCATCACGGATCTAGGCCTTCCATAAGCAGATCTAGTGGATACAAGTGCATTTCAGATCTAGATCCCATTCTTCATCATTAGTGCATCATACTTTCAGATTTATCTTCAAGTGTAACCCTTTCCATTCAGATCTACTTCAGAGAGAAGTATTCATTCAAGCTCAGACATCTTGCACCACTCTCATGTTTTGCACAATGAATTTCTTCTCCTTATATAGGTTTATCCTTTCCAATACCATGAGCCCCTTTTGTTCATGGGCAAAGCAATGCCATGAGCCCAAAAGCCCAAAACTACCAGACGGGGTCAATTAGTGAGATCATTACCCAGCCTGATAGGTCGATACCATGGTGGTTACCATGGTTTGCACTTTTTGAGCGCTTTTGCCCATACCGACTTGGCACGTTCTTTTCCGCGTGCATATGGCGACTTCCCCTAGGCCGATCTGCGTATACAAAGAGACATACTCTTTTCATCATATTTTGAGCACATTTTGAATTCCTTTCTTCATTGCCTTTTGTACATACTGTAGATACATCATATTTTCTTCATCAGGAACATATTATCTCAAGCACAACTTCATCAAGTAAGTTGTCATCATCTTCATAGGCAACACTCAGCATCATATTGTCAACAAACATCAGATTTACATCACTTACCAAGTCCATCAAGTCAAGAATAACTTCATCAGGTGTATTGCCATCAAGGACAACACATGCCAACAATCTCATGTCTTCATCTTCATTCAGTGGGTTGCCATCAAGGACAACACTCTGCATCATATTGCCAACAATCTCCCCCTTTAGACTTGATGGCAACCACGATGGTGTTTGATCACCACAACAGATAGGTACATTAAGAATACAATGACACCATGTCACTCTCCCCATTCTTTGACACCATTCTTTCTCTTCATTCAAACACAATGTCACTCTCCCCTTTGACATCAAGGAGCACGAGGAGCAAGGCATCCCCATCTTCATTCGAACACCATGTCACTCTCCCCCTTTGACATACTACACAAAGGACAAAGCAAGCCAGATCCCTGCAAACACACTCACCCCTGCTCCTCATGAAGGGCGTTACTGCAGTGGCCAAGCTCCCCACCCAGAGTTCTTACTTCTGAATCTTCAAACATATTTTTCAATGAAGTACATGACTCTATGACCTTCCTATCACCAAGGACTCATACTTACATCAAAGATCCAACCAAGTGGATTTACATATGAGACTCAAATACCCGGCCAAGAGGGTTTACACATTTTGACTCAAGTACCCAACCAAGTGGTCTTACACATTTTGACTCAACTACCCAGCCAAGTGGGTTTACAAATTTGAACAAGTCCTTACATGACTGAATATTACAATTTTTACATCATAGGTCTCAACATGACCTTTCCATCAAATTACAAATATGACATTTCATGACCAATACCAGAAAGACCTCAAGAGAGAGATCATATTTCAGAACCATCATAATGCGAATAATACCTGGATACTCGTAATAATGCTCCCGCAATCGAATACGTGCATCTGACATCCTTTCCATAAGACTAAGGCTCCCCCTTGGTTTGTGCATCTAAACACGCTGCAATAAATCATCAAGGCATCTTTATCGAAAACATTTAGAAACAGAATTATGGTAATAACACCACCGGAGAGATACCAAAACGATGTCAGAAATACCAAAACGACAACTGCGGTACATCTTTGAAAGTGAACCAACCAAAAGTATCCGGCAACCAAACATCGCGGTTTTATGTACGAGAACCTTTCGTGTATATACGCGTGTGTTTCGAAACTGCCGTATCCCAAGCCATCTTCTAATTTCAACCGGATACGATTCTCTGTGAGAAAAGACAATGTTCGACTTCTTTACGAGATATTTGAGCGCTTCCCTGGACTACAGATATAACGAGAATAGTGTAGTTGTGTCTTCGAGCTTGTAAGCCCATTGGTAACCAAGCCTGTAGATTCTTTGCAGCATCAATACAATCTTTCCAAGAGAGATTCTCATATTAGAAAAACATCTTCTCATAGGTGTCAAGCAATCATCCATGTGGTCCAACATCACCATGATCTTCAAAATTTAACATGAGGTAACATATGTAGGCAAAAGATCTCAACCATAGCAACAAACTCTACATGATCTGAATCAAACGATATCCAACTCATCCATGTGTGAGCACAAAAGATACTTATCAGCAACTAGGGCTCAAAATCTCATCATAATAATCCATGTACCAAGTCATCATCATTTGAGCATGAGTAACATAAAGACCAAAGAATAAGCAATCATATTGCCAACAATGCAATCATTAGTATTCAACCTGCTGCTCCCCTTAAACCATTGCTCTTCTTTTAACTTGTGTAATCTGAAACGCCTTCAACAGCAAATCATCAGCAACAATCTCTGCATAATCTGTCCTTATCTCTGAGTTATAAGTCTTTCACTTCAGCAACAAATACTCTTCATTCAACAAGCAAACAAGACACATTCATAATCTTCAACGTAAGACATTAAACATCATATCATCATTTAGAACTGAGAAATTAAGTTGTTTCTGAGTCAATAACACAGTTATTAACAGTCAGACTGATGCTCCCCCTGAGCCTTTGCTCCAGATCTTCAGCTATCAGATAAATTTTCTTATCATCAATGCATACGCGACTGTGTCTGATGAAACTCGTGTGTATACGCGACTTTTGTTAATATAACTAGCATATGGAAAGTGAAGCATATAAAATTTTCATCTTCCTTCATCTCCTCCTGAGCTTGTACCTCTTGTACCTGTCCTTTCCACATTAGATGCGCTGTCAGAAGTAAACATAATCAGAATAATCAAATCAACCATGAGAGTCATCATGCATTGCTCCCCGCCAGCGATACGTGCTGAATCTGTTCACATCCCGACCTGCGATCGATACGATAAGCTTGACGAGATGGCGTTGCGGTGGGTCCCAAAATTCCCCTACGGCTGATTGGTCCTCATCTTTTCAAATTTGCTTGAGCTTTCCAACTGTGTGCTGAGAATTGTCCACTCTTCCAGATCTGTTCATCCTGCATTCTTTTTCTACATGTCCATACTTGTTACAAGCATAACATCTCATGTGGCCAGAGAAATAAACATAAGAATCATAATGAGTATTTCTAATCTTCCTCCTTTTACACTCAGCTGCTTTATGTCCATACTTGTTACATGAAAAACAATATCCCTTGAAGAAACCAGAGTACCTTTCTATGTAGGAGCTCTTTTTTTGAGGCTGAAATGATTTGCTTCTGCAATTTGCTGCAACATGCCCATAATTATGACATTTAAAGCATTCAACGTTCTTGAATAAATTCCTTTGAGAGTTCATGATTGTTGGTTGAGCTTTTGTCTCTTTCAACACTTCCGGTTTTGCATTGATATCCTCTGAATTTTTGGCACTTCCTTGTGAGCTAGATTCTCCTTTAACAGTTTCATGAAAACCAAGACCAAGCTTGATAGCAGGAGACCTTTGATTACTCATAATATTGTCCAGAATATTAGTACTATCTTGAAACCTCAAAAGTTTAACCTTTTCTTCTAATTTACCTTTGAGAATGTTTACCTCAACCTCCAAGGCTTGACATTGCTTTGTCATGCTTTCTTCTTTCTTTCTTCCATCTTCTACTTGATCCTTCAGATTTAGAATCTCTTCTTTCAACCAATTTTCGTTTTCTTCACATGTTTGTTCCAACTCTTCATTCTTCTTGTTTGATTTTTCCAGAACCCTTTTGAGAGAGATGATTTCTGCTTCAAGGCCTTCATTCTTCTTATTTGATTTGTCCAGGTCTTCTTTGAGGGAAATGATTTCTGCTTCAAGTCCTTCCTTTTCTAATGATTGTAGAGGTTCCTCATTTTTCTCACTTGATGCTTCTAGATCTGCTTGTAGAGAGATGATTGCAGCTTCAAGTCCTTCATTCTTCTTGCTTGATTTTTCAAGATCTGCTTCTAGTTCTTTAATTCGATTGGATGCATAAGTATGAAACCTTTGATATTTGTCCACCTGTCCATTCAACATTTCTATTTGATCTTTCATTTGAGAGGTCATCTCTTTGTAGATAGTTTCTTGTTTATTAGTTGAACTTTGTAGTTCTTCAACTTTAGTCTTGAGAGCTTCTTGTAGATCCACAACTTTACTTTCGCTATCTTCACTATTGTTTGCACAAAGAAGAGTATTACAAGTGGCCTTCTTATTTTCCTTCTTTGCCATGAGCACTTTCAGATCTTCGTCAGAATCTTCTTCATCTTCACTGGACACTTCATCATCATCTTTTTTTGCATAATAACTCTTTCTCTTTTCAAATTGTTTCCCTTTACCATGTTTTTCTCTATAAGGACATTTAGCAGCATAGTGACCAACTTTTCCACACTCAAAACATTTGAAGGGAAGCTTACCTTTGAACCTTCCAGTACCTAGTTGGAGCTTTCTCACGAAATTTGCTTCTTCTTCATCGGATATATAGCTGGATTCTTTGACAACTTCCTTTTCCTTTCCTTTTGTAGATGCCTTAAAAGCAGCTTCTCTTATTTGAGAAGGACCTCCTTGTCTCATTTCAAAAGCAGTCAGAGTGCCATGTAATTGAACAATAGTAAGCGTTTGCAGATCTTGCCTTTCTTCAATAGCTGAAACTTTAGAGTCAAATTTTGAAGTCAAGGATCTTAAGACCTTTTCCACCAGAGTAGTATCAGTTATGGTTTCACCCCAATTTCTCATTCGATTTACAATATCATCCAGACGAAGAAAGAAACTGGCAACACTCTCATCACTATGCATCTTCAAATTTTCATATTCAATTCTAAGAGTTTGGAGTTTTGCACTTTTACCTTTGTGTCTCCTTCATAGCTTAGAATGATTTTGTCCCATATTTCTTTTGCTGAATGTAGCTGCATCACTTTAGCAAATTCTGATTCAGACATGCTTCCCAATAAGACATTCACTGCTTTGGCATTGATTTCATACTTCTTTCTTTCAGTTGCATCAGTAGGAATATTTGCCGGGTATTGATAACCTTCTTGCACGATTGCCCATACATCTGCACCAAGACTTTGCAGATATGCTTTTTTTCGTACCTTCCAAAATATCAGATTGCTTCCATTGAATAGAGGTGGCTTTATAGACATCACTCCTTCTTGACTTCCCATTGCGACGGATCTCCTTCAAGCGATCAAGCTTCTGCAGAAGGACCACCCTCTGATACCAATTGTTGGGAAAAATACTGAGAGGGGGGGGGTGAATCAGTATTTACTGCATATTCAAACTTTTTACTTTTTCATTCCTTAAAACCCATACGCTACTTTACTTCAGTAAACCAGCGTATATACGCGGATCCCATTTATGAAACTAGCGTATACACGGAGATTTAGATATGTCATTAAATCTTCACTTAAACCATTCCATCATTTATTCATCAGATATTCAATAAGCAGTAAACAGGTGCAGTAAGAACAGAATAAACCATCACACAAAGCATCACACATGAACACCAGGATTTTTAGGTGGAAACCCAAATCGGGGGAAAACCACCGCTGCAGTTGCTCAGCCTTCAATATTTTATTATAGAGAAAACATCTTACAACATATGTGCTGGCGCAGACTTGACCAGCACGCAGGCACCCACCTGCGCTCGTTTACCAGCCTCTCCTGGAAGGGAGCTACGACCCCCTGACTCGTTTACCAGCCTCTCCTGGAAGGGAGCTACGACACCCCGATCTCGTTTACCAGCCTCACCTGGAAGGGAGCTACAACCCCCTGACTGAAGGCTACAACCCTCAGCACCACCTTGGACCACGTTTCATCAATTTTCACACTGGATCCAACAACTTCAATAGAACAACACTTTTTCAAGCTCAACCATACAACCAAACTGATACAGGCAACTCAGAACAGTAGAATACAGATAGCAGCAACACAGCAGATTAGATCAGACATTTCTTACCACAGATTTCAGCAAACCCTAGTTTGCATACACGCTTTCCTTTCACTGATGTTGCGTATATACGCGCTTCCATCCACATAAACTCGCATATACTTCTGTACGAATTACAAAGCCAATTTCATTGCGCATACGCGCTTTTTCTTCAGCGAAGCCGCGTATATACACGCTTCCTCTGCGGCTAAGTAGCGTATAGATCTTCAATCATTATTGTTGATGAGGTAAATCCCCTCTGCGGACAGAGGCGATCCCTACTAGCCCAGCAGGGGTCTAGCAACAAACAAACAATGCTATGACGCAAGCTCCTAGTTACGAAATGAAAGACTTGGGATAAGAGCCTACCTGGATTCCAACGCTAGATCTGAAGAAGAAGATGACCCCGTCCTTCAGCCCTGGCAGATCACAATCCTTCCACGATCTCCGTGGACGAACACCTGCACACAGAAGAGACGAACAGATACATGCATAGGAACCAGCATACGTAACTAAACATCGGTCAGAAAAGAAATTACTCGCATTAACATGATGGAAAAAGGAGTGGAACCATAATCATAGTCATCTATTAAAATGATAAACGAATAGAAGTTACAACCAAGTTCTGACGTCGCAGCTTCCTTCGAACGGGTCTCCGGTCGTCCACGTCTCGTAAAGCTCGCCAAGGAAAGGGAAAACCTCTCCAGAGTCTCGTAACAATGGTCTCCTCGCTTGAATGGGCCTTAAGGGAAAGAAGGGATTCTTTACAACACAAAGGCACTTGGCAATAGGGAGATGCAAAGCTTCAGCACTTCAAGACTATCGCCTTCACTTTCTTTCAAATTTCCTTTCATCAATGGATGAAGGCTATATTTATGGAGGAGAGGAGGAGGTTGGGATCCCTACAATAGTGGAAGGGAGGCCTTATCCCTTGGGAGGTTCCCCATAAGGTGGAAACAAGAGGCCAAAGGAGGAAGGCCGTGGTTATTCAGTCGAAACCACTCCTCATGACTCATCCACGAAGTTGTTGTAATCGAAACTTCGCCTTTTTTTAAAAAACTTTCCATAAAAAGAGTGGCGCGGGTTCAACACTGGGACAGAGCGCCAATTGGCGCGGGCTCAGTGTTAATTTTCCCCCATTGGCGCGAGTACATAACAGGCTACCAGCGCCAATGCAAAAACAGGTGTTTTTAGGGTTCTGCTCAGGAAATGATAAACAGAAGGAATGTTGTCCTCATGGAAAGGGATGCAATGATGGTATTTGCAAGGCATGACACTGCTTATTGGTCACATATCAGTCCTCCACAAAGGGACGGGGAATGGTAGGGACTATGACAAATTATCAGGTAACGTATGCCCTAAAGCATGAGGCCCGAGAGAGAGAGAGGGGTGAAATGCTTTACGAGAACATGTTCAACTGAAGGCCCGCCGTCGGAAAACCTGCGCAGAAAGATACAACTGATATCTCAAGTACATGATGTATAAGTGGTATGGACGCATCCATCCGAAACAGAGTATGCTATAATCCGGATCTAGGGTATGGGCGCAGCCATCCAACTAAGACCAAATAAATAGACTCAGGTATGGTCGCAGCCATCCAATCAATGAGTCATGTACATAATGATAATAATCCACAATCGCAGCCTGGATTATAACAGACACAATCCAGGGTCTTGCGCTCCATCTCGACCCAACAGAGTACAAGTTCAAGTATGCGAATATGTGAGCTGAAGTCGAACATGCAAGAACATCGTCTGATTACCAGCCAATGATGAAAGCTGTTAACAGACGCGAGAGAAACCACCAATAATGACGATGGTCCTCAAGGTACTACAGGTACAATCCACGACGTGTGAATAAATGAGTTGATGTCGAACACCCGCAGAATCACTCGATCGGAGGCCAATGATGTAAACCTCTTGTCGAATGCGACGAACCTGCCATTGAGGCATGCAGGCTCCAAGGTACCATAAGGAGTCTCTAGACCAACTTCCCGGATAATGAGTTGATGTCGACAGGAAGTGACCTTGATCGAAGGTGGGCCATAATGATTCCCACATCATCGACACGAGACAGAGGAACATAATGTTTTGTTGTGAATCAGGACCATATGAGAAACAGAGGAAGGTTGATATTTGAAGAGGTCAACTTCTCTTGAACATATTGGTGGCACGATAGTGGATTTGGCAGCATTTTGACATCAAAAGATCAGAGGTCATGATGGACGAGGCAAAGAGCAGATGAGAGGTCAAAAGGGATTACCCAAACCCACGGAAGCAAGTGAAAAACGAGATGAGATTGTCCCCAACCCGACACGAATGCAGACAAGTGCCATGTTCAAGAGCGACATACTGCCGACACGACAACGATTACGGTTCCATTTTCCCCACCATTTCGGTGAGTACCTCTTTATTTTTACACAAGGTTGAATAGGATACCATATGCTTGTCATATAAGTTCACCCTTCGGGCGAATCCACCCTAGTGCATTTAACGAGTCCTGGGAAGGAGAAACTCGGAGAACGTCATTTCGACTAGATCCGATGTCATCAGGGTTTAACGAGTCTGACAAAGGAAGAACTCGGCGTCTTTTCATGTTTAGAGAGTTTGAAAAGACAGCGGAAAAGAAAACTCCACAAGTCCCTTTTCGTAAATAGTTCCCCAGATCCGAAAAGGTAGAAAACAATATCCGGAAAAACCTCCTAGTCGCAATAGGCTAGGGTATTCCTTTTTCGTAATCAATCCATCCCAGCCCGAAAAAGGGTTAAACTTATACTGGGTGGATGTCGATTCGTGTCCATTTTAACGAGATCGAAACGACAAGGGCCTCGACAATCTTTTCATATTTAGGGAGTCAAAAAAGAGCTGAAAGATGACTCCTCCTGGAGGAACGAGTGGTATAAAAGGGTAGCAACTGGTTCCGGTAATGGTGGAACTACTCTGAACAAATAAAGGTCGAGAGGCTGGCTAACAAGACCACTCATAGCAGCGGTTCCTCAGGAACGGGTAAAACAACCAAGTGAAGGCATATGATCGGCCAAGCAGATAGTGACAATGGAGTGAGAAAACCAAGGCTCATCTGGCAGAAATAGGCCGATAAAATGGCAATCACAAGAGGTAAAATAAGAATGGTTTCATTTTTACACAAGCTTGAAACAAAGATAAACTATGCTTGAAACCGGTTTCATTTTTACACAAGCTTGAAACGGAAACAAACTATGCTTGAAAAAGTAAGTATGCCCCCAGCATGGTGACTCAATTCGAGGTACATGCCCCCCAAGCTTCATTCCATATGAAAGGCAGATGGAGTGAAGGTTCAAATTACGAGATCAAGAGAAAGACTCGACTGGGATTTTACGAGATCTAAACAAAAGACTCGAATTGAACGGGAATGTGTTTCATTATTTTAACGAGGTTGACACATTAAAAGAACTATCCTCAAACATCTTGTTTCATGGTTTAGGGAGCTTGACACAAGACCAGGAACTGTGCTCCGACAAACCTTGTTTCATTTTTTAAGGAGCTTGACACAAGACAAGGAACTATGCTCCGACGACCTTGTTTCATTTTTTAAGGAGCTTGACACAAGACATGGAACTGTGCTCCGACAACCTTGTTTCATTTTTTAAGGAGCTTGACACAAGACAAGGAACTGTGCTCCGACCGACTTCATCATAATGAACAAGAAGTCATGGCTTCCAAGAGTTCCACACCAGATGGGAGGAAATCATCCTGGAAGTCAGGACCCAATGCCCCCAGCACTCGATGCACGACGGCATCATCACTGAGCACAGGCACGGGGTAAGTAGCCACATAGTTGACCTGCGGCGGAGCAGATACAACGAGTGGATAGAAACCAGGAGGGGGTGATGGCGGACCAGATGCCATATTAGGACCAAATAACGAAAGCTGATCAATGGTCACGATCCGTCCTTCATGTGGAAAGCACACCACGCGAAAGAGGGAGGAGACAAGGGCTCCCATGGCATAGGTGTAATCACGCCCCAGGAGCAGATTGAAAATCCAAAGGGCCTGGAACGACCATCACGTCCATACGGACGGTTTTACCTCCCAAAGTAACAGGTAACCTTGGAAGGATCCCCAACGGTTGACTCGTCCTTCTGTTAAAAGTGAGCAGATTCTGCGTAACAGGCGCAAGCGGCGGCGAACCGAAAGCTTGCCAGGTAGTTGAAGACAGAATACTAACAGACGCACCTTCGTCTATAATGGTGCTGGGTACAACTAGACCAAGAGCCTGCACTGTGAGCTCGAAAGGCACATAAGACGGAAGGCGAAATCCTGCAAATCGATTCCAGTCAAAGGAAGCGACCAAACTACTCGGAGGGGCTACCATCGACAAGCGAAGGTCTTCCCCTGATGTTACGGTAGAAGAAGCATCCTCCATGACCTCCATCTTGAAGGCGGGAGGGATATCCTCTGAAGCCTCCATCATGGGAGGTGGAGGAGGGGCTTCTTGAAGTACAGGGGCAGGAGAATCTTTCTCCAAGCCTGAAGAATCTGAAGAGACCAGAAGGACATGAGGGGGGTGAGATCCACTCTCGACAGAAAAGACCTGGTGCACCGCGGACGGGGCCAGTTCGACCGATCCCACGACCAATGGTTGGTCGGGAACGGATTCCTGAATCTGAATTTCTGGAGGAGTGGGATCGACCAAGGATGACCCTTGACCAATCACGGCATCAGCCGGTGGAAGACTTAAAGAAAGCTGTTTATAACCAGCCGGGAGGCGTGGTGTAGAAACAGTCAGGTTGTCCAAGACTCGCTTGGCTTCATCCATATAAGGACAAAGGTGAATAGCATGGTGCCCTTCACACAACTTACAGGGATTGGTGATCTTACCCTGCTTCTTAGGAGCCTTACCAGTGCCCCCAACCTGACTCCCGGAAGCCAAAGGCAACGGTGGACGACCATTGGACCATGCTTCAAGCACCTTGGGAATGCCAGGGCAGTCTTGAAGAAGATGGTCTTCCGTGCACAACATGCACGGGAACTTGACTTTCCTAGGAGGGTTGGAAGGACTATCGAGAGGAGATTCCTTAGGGACAGTAGCTGTACATTTAACCTCTCGCTTATCAGACTTCTTCTTCTTTGTCTTCTTCTTCTTCTTCTTAGCCACCTGGTTACTTGAATCCAGACTTTCACCAGGCGAAGTAGAAGAGGAGGACGCAGAAACGGGTGAAGAAGGGGAGAGGTCCGCCTTGGAATCAACATGATGTTGTTCGGGAGGAGAGACTGATTGAACAGTAGTGGAGACATTCGGGACAACAGAGGTTGAGAACAACCAAACAGGAAACCCAACAGTTAACCCAGGAAGGGACAACGTCGCCATGTAAGGAGCACCAACATTTCCAAAAGGAGAAAAATGACCAGGATTCCCTTCTGAGGGGATTCCTTGGTTGGTGAACTCTGAAAAAGTTGCCATCAAACTCAAAAACACACACGGGCCGAAAAAAGAGTTAAGGGCACACGATCAAACGGTCAACAAACAATATCTAAGCAGGCGTGTAATCGTGGGCGATTAATTTTACCACATTGTAATCGTGGGCGATTAATTTTATCCCCAGTATGGTCGCCAATTTGTTGATGAGGTAAATCCCCTCTGCGGACAGAGGCGATCCCTACTAGCCTAGCAGGGGTCTAGCAACAAACAAACAATGCTATGACGCAAGCTCCTAGTTACGAAATGAAAGACTTGGGATAAGAGCCTACCTGGATTCCAACGCTAGATATGAAGAAGAAGATGCCCCCGTCCTTCAGCCCTGGCAGATCACAATCCTTCCACGATCTCCGTAGACGAACACCTGCACACAGAAGAGACGAACAGATACATGCATAGGAACCGGCATACGTAACTAAATATCGGTCAGAAAAGATATTACTCGCATTAACATGATTGCAAAAGGAGTGGAACCATAATCATAGTCATCTATTAAAGTGATAAACGAATAGAAGTTACAACCGAGTTCTGACGTCGCAGCCTCCTTCGAATGGGTCCCCGGTTGTCCACGTCTCGCAAAGCTCGCCAAGGAAAGGGAAACCTCTCCAGAGTCTCGTAACAATGGTCTCCTTGCTTAATGGGCCTTAAGGGAAAGAAGGGATTCTTTACAGCACAAAGGCACTTGGGACTAGGGAGATGCAAAGCTTCAGCACTTCAAGACTATCAGCCTTTCAGCCTTTCAGCCATTCAGCCATTCAGCCATTCAGCCCTTTCATCAATGGATGAAGGCTATATTTATAGAGGAGAGGAGGAGGTTGGGATCCCTACAATAGTGGAAGGGAGGCCTTATCCTTTGGGAGGTTCCCCATATGGTGGAAACAAGAGGCCAAAGGAGGAAGGCCGTGGTTATTCAGGCGAAACCACCCCTCATGACTCATCCACGAAGTTGCTGTAATCGAAACTTCGCCTCTTTTTTTAAAAAAACTTTCCATAAGCAGATTGGTGCAGGTGCTTAACTAGGACAGAGCACCAACTGGCATGGGCTTAGTGTTAATTTTCCTCATTGGCGCGAGGACATAATTGGCTACCAGCGCCAAGGAAAAAAAGGTGTTTTTAGGGGTATACTAAGGAAATGATCAACAGAAGGAAATTTTCCCTCATGGAAAGGGATGCAATGATGGTATTTGCAAGGCATGACACTGCTTATTGGTCACATAATGGGTCCTCCATTGTGCGGGACGGGGAATGGTAGGGACGGTGACAAATTACTGTGTAACAATTATAAAGCAGCATACTTCTTCAGATCAGCAATTCTGTTCAGATTTACCCTTTTACTTCAGACAGATGTTCACCTCAATTCAGATCTAACCCTTCCATAAGCAGATCTAGTAGATACAAGTACATTTCAGATCTAGATCCCCTTCTTCATCATTGGTGCATCATACATTCAGATTTATCATTCAAGTGTAACCTTTTCCATTCAGATCTACTTCAGAGAGAAGTATTCATTCAAGCTCAGACATCTTGCACCCACACTCATGATTTGCACAATGAATTTCTTCTCCTTATATAGGTTTACCCTTTGTCAATACCATGAGCCCCTTTTTCAATACCATGAGCCCAAAACCACATTACATCCGATGGTATTCCTGGACGGGGTCAATTAGGCGGATCATTGCCCAATACAATGGGTCAATACCATGGTGATTACCCCTGGTTTTGCACTTTTAGAGCGCTTTTAGCCCATACGCGACTTGGCACGTTCTTTTCCGCGTGCATATGTGACTTCCCTTAGACAGATCCGCGTATTCCTAGAGACATACTCTTTTCATCAAGATTTAGCACATGCTGACTTCTTTTCTTCACTGCCTTTTGTACACACTGCAGATACATCAGATTTACTTCATCAAGAACATATTCTATCAAGCACAACTTCATCAAGTAAGTTGCCATCATCTTCATCAAGTGGGTTGCCATTCAATGACAACACTCTACATCATATTGTCAACAAACATCATATCACATCAGATTTACATCATTTACTAAGTTCATCAGGTCAAGACTATCTTCATCAGGTGGATTGCCATCGAGGACAACACATGTCAATAGTCGCATGTCTTCATCTTTATTCAGTGGGTTGCCATCAAGGACAACACTCTGCATCATATTTCCAACATTTCTTTCCAAATTAAACTCATCTTTTCCATTTCCTTCATCATATATTTGCCAATTTTTTTTTGCATGAACAGGTAGTTTTCTTGCAGGCTCAAGTAGCATAGCAAAGGAGGACTCCACCAGTACCCTTAGCTTAATTTCCCACCCATCATCAACCTTATTTCCATCAAATTTTCTTCAGCCCTTTTTTTAATATTTTCACCTTCACACCGTGAGCAACCCTAGAAGTGAAATATAGGCTTCTCAAGAGGTTTTGAGCTTGAAAAATGGGTTGGCCACCTCCATTTATCCAAATACACCTTCATACAACTCCCCTATGCTTTTCTCCATCATTTTTTGCCTTGGATTTCCCTTGAACTGTTTCCTGTAGAAATTCAAGACTTTCCTGTAGCACTACAGGAAACCTGTAGCAACACTTGTAGCATCACCATTGGGCCTCTCCTTAAGCCTAAAAACCGTCATCCACCTCACCTAGACCTTCCAAAACCATCAAGACACCTTCAACCCTATATCCATGAGTTCAAGACCTTCCTAAGCCACCTTAGCGCTTTCTCTTCCTTGCTACAAAACAATGCATTTACAAGAATAATTAGGTCATGATTAGATGCATGAGTAAAATCATGATAGCTAAAGCATGAAGTAGACAGAGTGCGTTTAACCATTTGGCCCAGAAATGTGTGATTAGATTAATCTTCTTTCTGCAATTTCAATTCAACAATTTACTTCATGAAGATGCCTACTTTGCTTCCATTTTTTGCCATAGCTTAATTTGTATATTTCATTCCTTTCATATTATTTAGATGTATTTCCTTGCTTCAGAATAGTGATTTGAAGGTTAATGAAGTAGTTATTTTGAGTCACCGGTAGTTCTAGGTATAAATAAGAAGTGTGACAAAGTTCACTCAAAAACCCTAGAAATAATACCCTTTCGTAGGACTTAGAAGAGGATGAAATGAGTAGAATGCATCTACTATGTATATAGCATTGTCACCTCCAAGTTTGTATGAATATCAGGTTTATAAAGTAAAGTATATTAGCCTCTGGGAGTTGTAGCATTCTTGGTGCAATACCAGGGCTCGCCACTTTTTGGTGTCATTGTCGGGGAGGTGTCTAGTAGATGCTTTGGTTCTATTTTAGCATTCTTTTCTAATTTATTTTGACATGTTGTTTTAAAAGTATTGAAAAAAATACAAAAAAATATGATTTCATGCCTCGTAGGAGTAGGGATATTCAAGGAAATTTTTCATCAAAAACCCCCACATCCCCACATAGCCACCCTTCATTCTTCTTTAGTGACTGTGAGGTTGAACACACCATAGGGGAGCCTTTTGAAAATTTTGAAGAACCTATTGGAGAAGAAGAAGAACTTGTTTCACTAGAGGAACCTACTTCACCTATTCAAGCCATGGCTGAGACTAAAGCCCAGGGAGTCTTTCCCATTAGAGATACATATGGGGAAACTAAAATGAAGAAAATCAACCCCTCAGCCCTTCCACATTTCCATGGACTTACCTATGAGGACCCTGACACATTCATGTTTGAATTTGATGTTATCTGTAGGACCTATGACTATGCCTCAAATGATCAAAATCTGAAGCTATTCCCATAGACCCTTAAGGATGCAACCTTGTGCTGGTTCATGGGTCTACCTGGGAATAACATCACTACCTGGGCTTAGATGCAAGAGGCCTTCAACAAAAATTATAGGGACTAATGTAGGTCCAAGAAAACTAAAGAGGAAATATTCAGGATGAATCTAGGGCCTGATGAATCCATATAGGACTATGAAGAGAGGTTCCAGTTAAATTATATAAGAGCCAATTGCACCCTTGATCCCGGATCACTTAAAGTTTCATCACAAGCATGACCCTCACCAATGTCCTTTTTTCTTATAGTGTATCCAAAACAAGAGAGAGTCTAATTGGACCTCTCATTTGAATTAAGTCTCTTGATAATTTGGTGATAAATTGTAACTTATTAACATAATGAAGATGCATATTGCTAAGTTGAGATGTTACTTAGGCCCTCATCTTAATAGAATTCATGCTCATCATGACAAGATATATAATGTATTTCTTCAATATAGTTTTGTGACAGGGAACAAAATAGCATAATAATATTGGCAACAATGAATCTCTATCTTCTTGCATCACCATGATTTCTCATTAAGATTGTGATTAAATTTTTGTGTAAATTTTATCTTCATGGAAATCCTAAGTATTTGTGATGGGGAAAAAAATAGCATAATCATCTTGGCACCAATGAATCTCTATCTTCTTGCATCACCATGATTGCCCATTAAGATTGTGATAAAAGGTTTGTGTAAAGGTTATCTTCTTGGACATCCTAAGTATTTGTGATGGGGAAAAAATAGCATAATCATCTTCGCAAGTATTTCTTTCTTACCTCCCTTAGAGAGAGATGGAGTTGGAGGGAAATAGAAAGGGAGGTAAGAAGAAATACATAGAGAGAGAAAGGTGGAGAGAGAGAGAGGGATTGATAAGGGATATGGAGAGAGAGGGAGAGAGGAGAGGAGGGAAGAGAGATAGAAGAGAGGGAGTATGAAGGGAAAGAGAGAGGGAGAGAGGGGGAGAGATATACAGATATGGAGAAAGAGTGTGTATGTTTTGAGGGTGACATATAAAGATACAAAGGAAAGGTAAAGGGAGATAGAGATATAGATGGGAGGTGAAGAAAGGGAGGAAGAGAAAGATAGAGAGAGGGAGGTAGAGATATATAAGTATGGAGATATTGTGTGTGTCTATTTGGGGTGGTGAGATAGAGAGATGAAGAAGGAGAGATGGAGGGATATATAGACATAGATGGTGGGGGGAGAGGGAAGAATATTTCTTGTACTATATGCATTCATTTCAGTGTAGATGATGATTTCTAATCCTATTTGATTGCTTGCACTAGATGCATTGATTTTAGTGCATATGTTGTTGATTTATAATTATATTTGATTCTTTGCATTAGATGCACTGATTTTAGTTTAGATATTGATTTCTAATCCTATTTGATTTCTTGCTCTATCATGACCTTTCTTGAGAAGCAACATCCTTGAACTTCTAAAAATTATTGGAATGGATATGACCATCCTTTTAGGTATATTTAGACATTGAATTGACAAGTGGCATAAATTCAAGAAGAATTGTGACATATAAAAAATCATTCAAGTGATAGCCAAAATGCATATTCTCTAATGCTCTGTTTAGGCATGGCGAGTTTCCTGCTTCAATATAGTCTCATCGAAAATTTAGCAATAAAAAATAATGAGAATTAACATACTATCGCAGTGCTGAACTTCAAATGGAACGACGTGCAATGATATGTCGAATTTCCAGCTAATTTTCATATACTTCTCAAACAATTCCTTTAGAAGTCACTAACAATTCCCATTGTTGGCTTTTTTGTTGTATCGACTTCAGTCCATCTCAATGTGTAGCCACAACATATTATCTATTTTTTTTTTACTCAAATGAATTTCCTAATGGTTCTTTTTCAGTCAATTGTTGATCAATGACAAATGATCCCAATTTCCAATCATTGCCAAAAGACAATAGACAATCATTGCCATACTCATTAGACTACTTCTAGGTTTTTATTTCTTTTAATCAATTTTTGTTGAGTAGTTAAGGTAACTTTGAAATATAGGTGGTTGGTGGTTTATTGGATTGTGTGAATAATCAATGTCTTCAACTATGTAGAGGTTTCTTCACCAAGTAAATTTCTACAATGGTTTGTTGCAATTGTCAATATAAATCGATAATATATATAAGAAGTTATAATACAAATTATAATTTTGGCCACCAAGAGATGTAAATTCTGTATTGTTGGGGGGGGAATGCAAAATACTAAAATAGTCTATTTTTAGTGTCAATGCGATTCAAAATGTTTCTTTACAATTTCAAAGATGATATTCTCGGAGGAAACATTGGAGATATAGAACATCATCTGTTGCACTGCACTAGAATTTCTCATCAAAGATGTAGATTTTATGCCAAATGTTGTGAATAATTGGGAGCTGATGTCTAGTTCATTTTCATCTAATACGTAATAATGTCTGAAATATTTGAGGTTGTGATGAAAATTAAGATTTAGAAATATATCCATCATATTGTTCATGAATTAATAGTATTTTATTTAGTTTATCTCATATACTACTTGGACTTTTTCAAAATCCATCAAATATTTGCTATTGGAACTTGAAATACCATCTTTGAATATTAAGAGACAATCTATGTTCGAAAGTTACATAATCTATCAATTTGGCATAATGTAAGTGATTTCTCTTTAGCTTCTAGATTTGAATGACATTTTGTTTACTAATTTTGATCTTCATTGATTTTTTATATGTCACAGTTCTTCTCAAATTTATGCCTTACGATGCTTCCTTTTCAACATTTGGTGCAATTGCTAGTTTTAAATAAGAATAAAAATTGTGAAGAAAAAAGAGAAAATCGTATATGGTATTGGCATTAGTTTTTTGAGTATGTATTAGTTTGTCTTTGACCAAAAATTTATGTTTCTTATCCATAGTTTAACATTGGGAATTCAATTTTTGTTATTTTTTATTATTATTTAAATTTATTTATTTATAAGGTGATTGGTTGAGGTCTTATTATGGCCTCTTTAGTAACTTCCATTTATATTAGTTAGTATTTTTTTTTGTTTTTAGTTATATTTCCTTCTTATTTAAATTTTTAATTTTTTTTAATTTTTTTAATTTTTTTACTTTTTATTTTTTCTATTATTTTAATTTTCATGAATTATATTTTTATCTCCATATTTTCAATTTAAAATGACTTATTATTATATTAAACACACACACACACACACACACATTAAAGTGTATATATGTTAATATAGACAATATTATTTAATCATTTTTCTTAATTTTATGGTATTCCACAATACAACATTTTATTAATTGTTTTATTTTTGGGATGGCATCTTTGGCTTTGTTATTTTTTAGTTTAAATAAGCTATATTTAAGCTAAATAGGAGGTACTAGCTACTATGTAACCTTTGTTTTAACATATTTTTATATAAGAGTTTATTATATTTATAAATAAATAATTTTAAACTAAATAAGTATAAAAGCACTATTCAGTTTAGAAACTTCAACATTACAATGTTGGTGATAAAAATAGCATCTTTTGCTAAAGGTAGGAGTTATTTAGAAACATTAAAAAAATGTTGCAACACAACGCTGATTTTAATTTAAAAATAAATTTAAATTGGTTTTTCAAATATACCATGTTGCATATAACTTGTAATCTTTTTATATTTCCTCAATTCTCTAAATTGATAAGAGATGCACACCAAGGCTCTCTTTGAGATGAAGTTGACTAAAAAATACAAAAAATAAACACTCAACAACAAACTAGACCATATATTACTTTTGGTCACTATGATTTCGAAAACCTGAAGGCTACTTCTACATCAAACTTTCTTGATTAATTAATGAGCATAATGCTTATAGGGTTGATCATCAACAACTATTGTATTATTATTTGGTAATAATTGACCATTACTAATTATCTTGGCTAAGATATCTATAGTCTAGTATGCTTGCTCCACTTAATTCAACTTTAAAGAGAGTTTCACTAGCTACACATGTTTTTCCTTAAAGAAGCACATATCTCATACATATTTTAAAATTTTCAAAATTAAAAATCTGTATTAATTGTGCACTCCAATGTAGGAATTATGGGTTTCTTACCATTGTAAAGCTCTACTTCCCATTTCCAATGAACTTCACTAACTTTTATGAATATAAATAATGTTCATATGTTCGATAAAGGACCATTAATTATTATGATACCCTTATACCATAGCATTGACAACTATATTTTTTGAAAGAAAATATTAATTATAAAAAAATCCATAAATTTGGATTGTTTTTAATTAAATTATGAAGAAACTTGGTAATTAGAGATTTTTTCTTATTTTTACTTTTTAAAATAATTTTTAATTAAGAAAACTTGATTTTAAACCACATAAAATTAGCTATCTACCAATAAAATATAAAAAATTATTTTTTAAAATTAAAAAAATAATTTTAAATTTTCAAAAAAATAAATTTAATATCTAATTTTACAAAAACTTTAATAAACTTGAAAATAACTCCTTAAAAATCCAAAAATAAATTAAAAATTTTCTTTTCTTTTCTGAACTAAAATGTAAACTTGAAAATAACTCCTTAAAAGTCCAAAAAGTAAATTAAAAATTTTCTTTTCTTTTCCTGACTAAAATGATGTTGATATAAAAATTTATTCAGTTAAAATAAAAGAAAAAAGAAACAATTTGTGGTTAACCAGAAACATTATTCAAAATTTAAGAGTATTATTCGCTTCCCCATTTGCTGATCGAATCCGATGAGAAATAAAGCCTACTCATCATAAAATTCGAATTTGACGGAGGAATTTGGATGTCAAATTCCAACTCTTAGAACTTTCTGTTCTGTTTAGCCACAGAAAGAGAACAGAGGAAAGCTTTGTTTTGTAACAGCAGGCAATTAGGTTATGACCCCGGCATACCCAGAAATAACTTGAGCAACGGCATGCTCACTTCCCGGGATTTGAACCATTGACCAACAACAAGAGCTCATTCTTCGCTCACATATGAGCCTACTCGTTGGGCCCACATGGGAACATAAAATAATATATAATAAATAAAATTATTCTATTCTTTTACCTACTTTGACGTTGATAATCCCAACTTTCCGAGTTGTCCTACCATCATAGTTTATCTCAATACTTCAAGCTCACCTAGAAGTTGCCAAATTCAATTAAACCTCCAGTCTTATTTTTTTTTTCTTTTTCAAAATGAACTATTTCTAATCTTCAAACTTACCTGGCACTGGCCAAATTCAATTAAACCTCCAACCTTACTTTTTGCAAAATGAAATATTTCTACTCTTCCCCGTAGATCTTGACGACGTTGGGAAAATCACTTTAAATCTACCATTTTATTTGATTGTGAAAATATTATTTTAATTTTTTAAAGCTAGGTTAGGTGGGTGTAGGTGAATTCTGACTATGGTGGCAAATCACCCTTAAACCTTGCATTTTATTTTTTTAAATATTATTTTATTTTTAAAATTAATTTATAGTAAGTGAGTGAGATTTATTTATTCATTTGAAGTGTAAAAGTGTATTATTACTTATTTGTCATATTAGTAGCGGGATGGCCATGATCATCATATGATATCACTGAATGTAAGTTGACTTATCAATGTTATTCAAGAAAATCACATCATTTAGAATTACTTTGTTAGTGGTCCATAAGGTCAAGAATTACCCTGTTAGTGGTTTGTAAGGGGGCAAGCGTTATCATATTAGTGATTTATAAGGGAGCAAGCTTTCTCTCGTGTATGCCAAACCAACTCCTAACCAAACAAAAAGAATTTTAGAGCATATGCCAAGCCCATCTAAAAAGACACTTATTTTTTATTCTAATTTCAATTTCTCAATCTAAAACACATACACACACATATAAAATAATACTCCAAACCCATCTAAAAAGACTTTATTTTAAATATTCTAATTTCAATTTCTACATCTAATACAAATATATACACCATTTTCTCATATAATTACAGTTAAAAAAGAAAATTTATATCTTTTTTTTCCATTTACCATTATGAATCCTAAATTCTAGCCACCATTAAAATCCACCATTTAATTATAATTGGAATTTGCAAAACACTAAAAAGATTTTGTTTGTTATGCTTTATAAAATCTCTTTTAAATTATAATTAAATAAAATAGGCACTACATAGACATTGTTTATTATTTAGTATACTAATATATTTCTATAAATAAAATGGTTTATAAATGTTAATGAGTACTAAAATATTTATTTATTATTAAATTATATATATTATGAAAAATATTCTCAATCTAGACTTTCTATCATTTTTTTTTTTTTATATTTAAAAAGATGAAAATTCTAAAAGTTGTATTCTAAACTATGTTTCTATATATATATATATATATATTCTATTTTTAATTGAATGGTATAAATACAAGAAATATTATTAAAAAATATATATCTATTAAAAATAATATGAGTATTAACTATTACAAAATATTTTTTATGATATTATTAGTCCTTGCATCCTCGGGACTATAGCCTTCGTGTCAAAGTGCATTGAATCTATATAATTTTGTCAATTTTTTGTAATTTTAACAAAAGTTTTTGGAAAATGTTGAATATTTCTATTTTCTTATAAATTAAAAAAAAATTATAATTTCTGGAAATTTTATTTCTAGTTTTCCATTGGTTAAGCAAGTCTTGATGCGGCATAATTCTCCTTGTGAAGAGGGATTTAATTTTGGTATTTGCAAGTGCTTGAAAAATGATTTTAAAATAAAAATGTTAATTTTGTGAGTGGTCATTCTATCGGTGAGTGCTGTGACATGTATTGCATAGAGCTATGAATCTTTACATAATGAAGGATGTGCGTAGAATGGGATATGTACGGAGAATGAGCATCCATAGGGAACTTTATTCTGTAAATGTGGAATTAATTTAAATAGGAACAAAAAATCTAATTCGTATTGTAATAGGTACATCTAGATAGAGCATTTTTGTAAACTAGAAATAACAAATCTAGGTATTCAATGTTTCTAATACTATGTGTGTTTTTTATTTCTCATTTGTAGATTAAATACTTATTATTATTATGCAATAGTAAATTAATTTTATTTTTAGTCTCTATCTCATTATTGTTATTGTTAGTCCCTGCCTCTCCAAAGACTATACCATTTCCCTAGACATCAAAGTGCATTGAAACTGTCTTATTTTGTGGAACAATGAACACAAGTTTTTTTGTTTTTTTTAAACCAGAAAAGCATATTTTATTATATTAAATGTGGAATTTTACATCAAAATTATCGGTATTTTCCTAGCTACTGATATAAAGTTTTGGCACATCGGGAGAGGGGTGGGGCATTTTTTCGCTTACAGCTCTCACATTGTTAGCAAGACAGCTATTTCTAGTGCATTTATCTCTTATTAATTCATTTTAAGCTCTTTTCCATTTAAAATTTTTACAGATTTAGCTATCCGAGAGAGAACAGTTGCATAAATATGTGAATCTTTGTGGAATGTGATATATGTCTAGAGGATTATATATGTGCAAGAGAATGGGGGTACATAGAAACCTTATTTCAGAGACAGGAAATTAATTTAACTAGGAACATACACTTTAATTCGATATTTAACATGCAATCTTTATAAGGATGGCCATTTTGAGACTAGAAAGAATGGTTTGTAAACTATAAATAATGAATCTTGGTATTCAAGGTTTTTGAATACTATGTGCATTTGTGGTTTTACATTTGTGGATTAAATACTTATTATTATTATGTAATATTAAATTATGTGTCTTTTTAATGTGTGTGAACATGTATTGTTGTGTGGGAGAACGAGTGTGCATAGAAAATAACATAAAATTTAATTCATAGTGTAATAAAAACTTTCATCCATAATGTTGCGGTCTTTCAGATAAATTTTTCGTTAGTGAATTTATTCTACACATTCATTCTAACTTCTTGCATTTGTGAATTAAATACTAATTATTGAATATGCAATTAATTTTCTTTTTAATGTGTGTGAGGAAGAGGTGTTATGCAAAGAAAGAATAGGAAACATTGGTACATTGTGTGACCTCTTGATTTTGTTTGCACTTAGGTACATTATTATGGGCTGAAAATCTGCAACTCTACAACAACTGGACTCTGATCACCTTTCTCCAAGTTCGGAATAGTTAAACTCCACAAAACATAGTGAATTTACTTTTGAAACTAATACCAACATTTTCATAATTGAATTTAATTTCAGTAGATATAAATTTTATGGAATTTCATAGATATTTGTTAATTTTAACTAATTTTCTTGTAAAACATGTGCAAAAAATTTATGAAGTTCATTATGATTCAACGAAATCAAATTTTTGTATATTCCAAAAAATATGGAAAACTTATGGAAAAAATATGGAAAAATATGGGAAAAATATGGAAAAATATTGAAAAATTATGGTGCATTACGCTGGTCTGTCTTCTTTAATGAGCAGTTTTTATATTTTTATTTTTTAACTAGTACATTGAGAAACATGGCGTTATGTTAAACATCTTCAAAATCTGCAGTTTTTTATATTGGTTCAATTCAAAAAATTCTAGTAATTATGATGTGCATATTTTGGTCTCGTAAATATAGTCATATTGAAGTAGAGTCTAGATTGTTGCAACACATTTTTTTTCAAAAAATGCAAGGTTAACAAAGAATACACTAGTGCCAAAAAAACATGACTTTTTATGAATCCCTTTATTTTTAAAGAACACACAATCAAACAATTGCTAAGTTGACATATCAAATGTGGATAAAAAAATTCTAAAAAGTAAATAAATATAAAGATAATAAATTTTCTCACAAGTTTTCTTTTTATTGTAAAATGAAATTTTAAACAGAAAAATTGATTTAACTTGCCGAAAGTTGGAAAATTTTCTAAAAATGATATTTTTTCTCAAAAAAAGGGCAAAAAGTGTAACCTAACTTCACAATATTTTGCAAAAGTGAAGCAATCTTCTCATGAAAACATTTATAGGAAAACCAAGTGATAGTAGTTGGCAAGTCGGTTGGTGCATTTAAGTCACCCAATTCTAATATGAATGAAACTAATAGAAAACTAAAATGAATTAAATTAACTAAAAAAAGTCTATTTATAATAAGAGAATTTATTCATTATAGATCTTATTTTAAATAGTGGAAAACCTATCATAGCTTTCTTGTCAAACTAGTAATGACTAGTAACCACCATTCTATTATTGCATTGGCTCATTATTGGGATTGAAGGGAAACGAGACAACGTGAAATAACTCATTGATGGTTTGTAAGGGGTAGGATTTTACTCCTCTCCATTACCTCTAAATTTTAGATAATTAAACCTATTTTTTTGACAATTTCTTAATCAAACGAAAAAAATTAATTCATACTTCAATACTTAATTATTAACCAAGCAAAAACAATCTTAAATCAAACTCCAATACTTACCTTATATATCCTACTTATCATACTTTAATATATTTTTTCATTCTAAAATATTTTTCAACAATAAAATGAAATTTTAATCTCGTAACAATTTAAAAAGGCATTCTCTACCTAGACTACAAATTTTCCTGAACGGTTGATTTTTTGTTATAATCCGATAATTTTCATTTTCAAAAAATCAGAATGCTGGAGCGTTTGAATTGTTTTTTATGGTGGAAATGGATTGAGCACCATCAAGAACCACCCAAAATCATGAATTTTGACAGTTGTAACCCATATTTTCAAAACAAATTACCACAATTTTTCATAATGTTGTTGGGATTTCAATTATATTCCAGGATAATTTGTGGGATCTTTAGACTACGCTATTTAAAAATGTGTTGCCTACCGAGACAACAAATTCACCCAGACGACGGATTTCTTGTAGTAATCCGATAAAAAAAATCAAAAAATCAAAATGTTGGAGTGTTTGAATCAATTTTTGAAGGTGGAAATGGATTCAACGCCATCAACAACTCTTAGGGCACCCAAAATCCTGAATTTTAACAGTTGTAACCCAAATTTATTCCATACGAAATTAATTGAATCTGTTTTTTTTCCAAAATTGGATTTTTCTCAACGATGTGCATAAATTTTTTTATACAATTAAATTCAAAGGAAAAGTTATTTGAAAATAATAATCTATGCTTAACCAAAAACATTAAACACCATCTCGAAAAAGCAACAATTTGTTTTCTGATATCATAAAATAATATTATTGAGAGAGTTGCATTTGAAAGAA
Source organism: Pinus albicaulis (assembly GCA_034641835.2). Taxonomy (NCBI): domain Eukaryota; kingdom Viridiplantae; phylum Streptophyta; class Pinopsida; order Pinales; family Pinaceae; genus Pinus; species Pinus albicaulis. The sequence continues at coordinate 932,711,432 of CM076574.1, read as the reverse complement.
AATTGTTATTCATGTTGCCATTTATTGATCGAATAAAGTGACAGATGAAGCCTACTCGTGATAAATTAAGTAATATTTTTAATAAAAATCGTTGTGACATTTGAATTTGGCAGATGAATTTGGCTTTCAAATTCCAACTCTCAAAGCTTTCTACCTTGTTTAGTCACAAAAAATGGATAGAGCAGATATTTGTTTCATAACAATAGGGAAATTTAGGTTATGACCTTGGCATACCCATAACTAACTTGAGCAACGACATGCTCTCTTTCCAGAATTTGAACGATCGACCAACGACAAGAACTCATTCTTTGTTTATTTGTGTACTTGTTGGGCCTGCATGAAAACACAGAATAATTTATAATAAATAAAAGTATTTTATACTTTTACCACCATTGACATGGATAATCCCAACCTTCTGAGTTTTCCTACCATCCATCCATAAGGAATTGGTGCTTCTTCATTCAAAATTTTGCAAACAAGGCGCATGCCCAACTTGTTCTTAGGCTCTAGATGAGAACACAATAACCACAATTTCAACACCTTCTCTGTCTTGCCCATATCATTTCCACCCTTTGTGCCTAAATTTGGATCTGAGGCCTCGAGCAGCCTCCCCTATGTATACTTCTCCCATGCCCATTCTACTAAAAACATCAACTTAGAGTCCTCAAACAAATCCATAGGACTCTATGCACTAGCCACCTCCAACAACAGAACACCGAAGGTGAATACATCCGATTTGGGAGTTTCCTTCCCCGCATGTATCATATCTGCCGATATGTACCCCATCGTTCCTACCACATGCGTCGTCTCCATATTCTCGGTGTGATCATGTCGCCGACAGAGCCCGTAGTCACCAAATTGTCCATTGAGCTTCGAATTCAGCAGCACATTTCTCAACTTGATGTCTCAGTGGATGATCCTCTTCTCCCATTGCTTGTGCAAATACAACAACCCTACAACGATGTTGTTGAGGATTGTGTATCATTGATGCCACGACAAGACTATTGTTGGATTCCCGTAGATGAATTTATCCAAGTTGTTGTTGGGCGTGTTGATTTGGATCTTAGGGGAGGCCCCCAAGGTCTAAAAAATTGAAATGGATATTGGGGGGGAGGCCACCAAGATCTGAAAATTTGAAATTCCAAAAGAAAATATGAGAACACTTAGTAAAAAAAACCACAAAGAAACTTTTTATTAAAACATAGAATAATTTTAAAAGCTATATTGTGGTGGAAAATCTGTCCTTTTACAAAATGTGACTTGCTACTTATAGTATTTTTTAGTTATAATACCACAGGTAAATTCCATGATGGGTAAATACCATGGGTAGATGCCATTTACAATACCATGTGTGGTAGTGTATTTGGCGCAAGGGTGTAATAAATACACTTCTTTAGCAAGTTGGCTACTACATGCACAAGGTCACTGAGAAAAATGATTGTCTATTGTTAGTGGAACAAATTTGACATAATGTAAACTAATTTTGAGGGAAAACTAAGCATACAAAACTAATAACAAAACAAAACACAAGATGAAAAACATGAAAGCTCGATGGAGCAAACAACCTAATAACACAAGTGGAGAATTCTCCCTTTATTAGGTGTTGGTGGTGAAAAAAGATATAATGATAAACACTTGAAGAGGGTCCTTTGAGATATGGAGCTTAGATACCCAACACAAGGAGGTCTCCTTCCCTCGAGTTCCTGCAAACATCTCTTCCATCTCTCAAAGGATGGTAGATCAAGATCAAATGGTGAACCTCTCTCTCTTGGAATGAGATGTTGGTTGGCCAACATATGATTCCTTCCAATCCCTCTGTTGTTGGACTATGAAAGCTGGTTTTCTATGAAGAAATTTGGCCAACATAACAATGTGTCTCTATTTCTTCTTCCAAAGGTTTGTTTATATAGACATTTTTGAATTTCTCCTCCTTCTCTTGGCCCAAGATTGATAGTGACTCAAGAGTGGAGGAGAGATTCCTTTATGGGTTGCACTTAATCCTCAAGGTGGCTCAAATCTAGCTGTCCTTGACAGTACTAGGTGGAGAATCATCCTAACCAAGCGTGCCAAGTGGTCCCAGATGGTGACATTTCCCATCTTCAGGACCACACAACTACCGAAGGAATAGTCGCACAGTGCGCAAAATTCCTTTGATGCTAGTGTGACGTCCCTTAATTGTCATCTGAACCTTAGGAAAAATCAAATTTTCTTCCTTTCCTAATGTATTCCTTCTCTGAAAATATTTTTCTATGATCAGGAGATCAAGTCTCTTCTAGAAAAATGTTCAAAAATGAAGTTGCTCAGAATTGGTCCGAACCAAATCGAATGGAAAGAGCTCGGAAAACCGATCCTGTAGACGTGAACGACACTGAAAACCGACTCCGTATGAGAAAGTTATTCAGCTTTGAAGTTTCTCAATTTTAGTAAAAAAATGGCCAAAATTTGACTTTATAATAAAATTATTTTTATTAAAAAAAGAGTATTCCACAGAATATTTTGGGAATATTCTGTGGAATATTCTATAGAATATTCTGTGAAATATTTCGCAGGTGGCCAATCAAAGGGCGCTACATGGCCAGCGCGGAGGCCGCCATGTGGCCCCAAGGTTGAACGGAATGGCGTTGCAAAAATTTGTTATGGCAGCAGGATTTGAAACTGGGTCAGGCAGATAACAACGCAATGGCCCAACCATTGGGTCACGACTATGGTTCTTAATTGGCATGGGCGCCCACTTGTATTTAAACTGTGTGGTTTGTTTGGGCGGGGCCTGAAAGGGGGCCAACCCCCTCGGCATGGAACCATCCGCGGAGAACCGTGGCACTAAACTTTCCGGCGCGCAACAAACTCCGACGGTTATGTTAACATTTATTGACACCATTTAAACATGTGGCCACGCACATTCACATTAAATTCTAACCCTCCATTTCGGTGGACCCCTCAAATTTAGCGCTGACCTTCAGATTTGTCGGAGTTATCTGGCAGTTAGCCAGCCTTAGCTGGAGTTTTTCTAGTTGAAACTGACAAAACTTCAGTTAGCCATAACTTTGGCTAGGAAAATCCTTTTGGGACGAATTTTTTTTTGATTTTGGGGTACTGAAGCATTATGGAGATGTTGGGATAGGTTGCAGAGCCATCAAGGTGCTCTATCAGTTGTGTTGGACTATACTTATCCATTGGAGGTGAATGAATAGTCGATTTATACTGATTTCAGTCCTCTGTTTCTGAATTTGCAGCTTATTTTTCCTTTTGAGGCTTTCTACACAGTGTAATTCATATTTTGAGCATTAATGAAAAAGGGAAAAGCCTAATTAGAGGCTTTTGGACCCAGCAGAGGTAGCCCAAGAGAGGGATGAACTGCTTTAAAAAATTCTTACTGTTATGTTGTGCATTTTTGCTGTTATATTTCAGATTCTGCTACATTAAACAATAACTTTTCATAAGTACACTTTTCCCAAGTAGACTTATACAGTGAACAAAACTCATTAGTTCAAATTCAAACCACATTACTTCATTTGCAGAATACTTGAACTTGCTTATTCACACATAAAATTTTTATTAATGAATACTTTGCACATAAACAAATACTTTCATTGATCGGATCTATTTCAGTGTTTACATTTTATTTCTTTAGGCAGAGCCAGTTTGTGGGCCAGAAGCTTCTGGTTTCATCCTTTCTAGTAAAGGTGAAATAACCAGTAAAAGCCCCCTACTGTCAATCTCTGTATAAGAAATACTTTGTTCTCACATTTTCAGATCAGATTGGTATCAGAGCTCTAGGTTTTGCTTAAGAGTTTGTGAAATTTGTGCAAGAAGATTGTGTTATTCTGCAAAATTTGATGCTTACTAGGTTGAAATTGAAAAGAGGGGAAGGTCAATTGGTTAGAGAACAAGTTAATCCTCAACCAAGGAGGGCTATAGTGCCATTATATCCACCTTCCATTTCATCCTCATTAGCCTTAGAATCAGCCACAAACATGTCTTCCAGAGAAGGAGAAGTAAATGAGGAAATGGATCCCAAGGAAGAAGAAAGAGTCTTTAGAAAAGCTTTCTTGGACATGACTGAGATGGTTAGGATTCTATACCAGGAGACAAATGATAGGATTGTTGGAGAAGGGTTTAGAAACCAAAAATAAGAAGGAGATTCTTCAGGAGGGAAGAAAGACAAAGATGAGTCTAAGAAAGGGAATGGAGGAAATGGTGATCCACCATCTCCATCGTCATCCTCTTCCTCCACATCATCCTCTTCTACTTTTGTTAATCAGTCACACAAAACAAAAACATCTCTTAAAAATCCTTTGTTCAAGCTTGATGTGAAGTTTGAGTTGTCGATGTTTAATGGTGATGTGAATGCAGAAAAATTGGATAACTGGATTAGACAGCTGGCAGTCTATCTAAGGATTCAGAATTTGCATGATGATGAAACAAAAATCCAATTAGCCTCTTTGAGAATGGATGGAGTAGCTTTGGTTTGGTGGGAAGCCAAGACCAGGGAGGAAATAAAAAAGCATGGTAAGATAACTATAACTTGGAATGAGTTTATTACAACTATTAAGAAATAATTTTATCCTCTTGCTCATATTCAGAAAGAAATCATGAATTGGCAAAATTTTAGGCAACTTAAGGGTCAAAATGTGCAAGATTATACCCAAGAGTTTAGAAGGAGGTCACTTCTACTTGGAGTAGACTTACAAATTAAAGACACCTTGTTGAAATACATAGGAGGTTTGCACAATTACCTTCAACATACTATTCTAATGTTCAATCCTACCAGCTTAGATGAAGTCTGTGTCCAGGCTACACATTTAGAAGCTAGAGGAAAGAATACTTTTGATGAGGATAGTAATTTCAAAAACAAAGGAAAGAAAAGAGTTGCAAATTCAAGAAAAGAAAAAGGAAAGTTCTTTTGCAAGAACTGTTCAAAGACAAGTCATGATGAAGATCATTGCTGGAAGCTTCATCCTAAACTGAAACCAGAAAAATACAAGAACAAAAACAAGACCAAAGAAAAGGAGAAAATTGTAGCAACAGTTGAGCAAGACTTAGGGTCAGACTCAGGAGATGAGACAAAAAGCATAGCCATGGTTTTAAAGAACATTAAGGGGAAAGAAGTGGTGCAAGACACAACTCCCAGTTCTAGCTCTTTGAATTGTCACAAAGATACTAATGAAGAAAAGAGGAGGATAGAGCTTTTCCTTGTGAGGGTAATTTCAAAACATACCAAAATTGACACACTATTTGACAGTGGGTCACAAGCGAATCTTATATCTGAAGACTTGGTCAAGCAGCTTAAACTTGAGACCATTCCACATCCGAAACCTTATCCACTTAGATGGATATGCAAGGATGCCAACTTACAAGTCTCAAGGAAGTGCATATTGCACTTTGCAATAACTGCACACTTTATTGACATAGTTGAACTTGATGTGGTGTCGCTTGATATCTCAAGTATTGTTTTGGGAAGTCCTTATTTATTTGACAGGAAGGCTATCTTTCATCGCCATGAAAACAAGTATCACTTGTTCAAAGATGGTAAAGAGTACATTGTGAGAGCTCACAAGAAGAAGCTAGAATCTTCTTTACTCCATGCAAGTCAATTGAAAAGACTGGTTAATGCAAGTCAAAGTTTAACTTTGTTAATGTTGAAACGACCAGATTTTGAGCATTCGCTTTTTTATGATGTTGCTAATGATATGTCTCAGTTTAATAACAGTTTTTCTTTGAAAGAAGATGATGTTATGTTGCGAAAATTACCTTTTGGGGCAGCCAATGCAGTGAATGAAGTGTCAAAGCAAAGCAGTGCAAGCAAGGAGGACACACAATTCAGCATGGGAAAAAGTTGGTTTTAGAATGGTAGAATTCGCCATGGGAACAGTTTGCAAGGTGACAGTTATTTTAAGTCTTCTGGGAAGTTTGATCAGTGTAAAAAAAGTTTGTTTTTTGTAGATTACAATTTTTGTTCTGCAAATTTTAATCATTTTCATCATGACTCTGTCAATCTTAGCAATGGTCGATTAGTTGATTCCAGAGACAGATTATCATTTTCTCAAAAGCTCCATTTGATGAAATCAGGTAGATTTCAGTTATTCAAGGGTGGAAGAGTGGAGAATCAGTCTCCACATCATCAGTTTCACTAGTCAGAGAGATTTTGGGGTCCAAAAGCTTCCCATTTGGGAGGTGTGATCAGGAGATCAAGTCTCTTGTAGAAAAATGCTCAAAAAATAAGTTGCTGAGAATTGGTCCGAACTAGATTGATTGGAAAGAGCTCGAAAAAATGATCCTGTAGACATGAAAAACACTAAAAACCAACTTCGTATGAGAAATTTATTCAGCTTTGAAGTTTCTCAATTTCAGTAAAAAAATGGCCAAAATTTGACTTTATAATAAAATTATTTTTATTAAAAAAAGAATATTCCACAGAATATTTCACAGGTGGCCAATCAAAGGGCACCACGTGGCCATCCTGGAGGCCGCCACGTGGCCCCAAGGTTGAACAGAATGGCATTGCAAAAATTTGTTATGGCGGCAGGATTTGAAACCAGGTCGGGCGGATAACAACGCAACGGCCCAACTATTGGGTCACGACTATGGTTCTTAATTGGCATGGGCGCCCACTTGTATTTAAACTGTGTGGTTTATTTGGGCGGGGCCCAAAAGGGGGCCAGCCCCCTCGGCATGGAACCATCCGCGGAGAACCGTGGCACTAAACCTTCCGGCGCGCAACAAACTCCGACGGTTATGTTAACATTTATTGACACCATTTAAACATGTGGCCACACACATTCACATTAAATGCTAACCCTCCATTTCGGCGGACCCCTCAAATTTAGCGTCAACTTCCAAATTTGTCGGAGTTATCTGGCAGTTAGCCAGACTTAGCTAGAGTTTTTCTAGGTGAAACTGGACAAAACTTCAGTTAGCCATAACTTTGGCTAGGAAAATCCTTTTGGGACGAATTTTTATTTTATTTTGGGGTATTGAATCATTCTGGAGCTGTTGGGATAGGTTGCAGAGCCATCAAGGTGCTCTATCAGTGATTTTACCAGCGATTTTGGTGGTGGAGCCACTAGGGCCTAATGAAAGATCAGCTATGTTGGAATATACTTATCCATTGGAGGTGAATGAATAGTCGATTTATACTGATTTCAGTCCTCTGTTTCTGAATTTTCAGCTTATTTTTCCTTTTGAGGCTTTCTACACAGTTTAATTCATATTTTGAGCATTAATGAAAAAGGGAAAAGCCTAATTAGAGGCTTTTGGACCCAGTAGAGGTAGCCCAAGAGAGGGGTGAACTGCTTAAAAAAATGCTTACTGTTATGCTGTGCATTTTTGCTGTTATATTTCAGAATCTGTTACATTAAACAGTAACTTTTCATAAGTACACTTTTCCCAAGCAGACTTATACAGTGAACAAAACTCATTAGTTCAACTTCAAACCACATTACTTCATTTGCAGAATACTTGAACTTGCTTATTCACAAATAAAATTTTGATTAATGAATACTTTGCACATAAACAAATACTTTCATTGATCGGATCTATTTTAGTGTTTACATTTTATTTCTTTAGGCAGAGCCAGTTTGTGGGCCAGAAGCTTCTGGTTTCATCCTTTCTAGTAAAGGTGAAATAACTAGTAAAAGCCCCCTACTGTCAATATTTGTATGAGAAATACTTTGTTCTCACAATTTCAGATCAGTCTATACCTTATGCTTGACATTTTTAATGTCTTTTTCCTGTACGATTTTCTGGTGTTAACACCATGGGTGGAAGAATACCATGGGTGGATGCAACTTACAATACCATGGTAAATTCCATGGGTAGATGAATACCATGGGCGGATGAATACCATGTGTGAATGAATGCCATGGGTAGATGCCACTTACAACACCATGAGTGGATTCCACATTATATTCAAATCATTCCTCCCTCCTTAAGAAGAAATGGTTCCCATTGCATGAAGTTCCCTCCTGAGAAGTCTGTGTTGAATATGAAGAGCCACTAAAGAGAAGGATTTTGTGTGGCTAACCCATAATCGTGATGAATGAATATTTGAGGATAGAAATACCATGTAATGCTTAATACCAACTGTGATATTGAAAATGTGATTCTTAGCAAATGGACTTCGATGAAGTGTGGGTTTATGGATGACCCATAACCATGACGAATGGAGATCCGAGGATAGAGATACCATGTAATGCTTCTGACTAATTATGATACTAACAGTGTGCGGCCTAGCAAATAGACTTGATGACAAGGATTTTGTGCAATTGACCCATAATCGTGATGTTGATTGTTGATGAAGTAGCAGGTGCCTTCATAGCCTGGGGTGGGAGGGTACATCTCCAAATAACACAAGTTTGATACTACTATGCTGAAACTAATGAATGTGAAATAGGTGCCTATGAAAGCATGGTGGGAGGACACGTCTCCAAAGTGAACCCTCTATGAATGTTGCTCCAGATATAAAAACTAATTTAAAATGGCCATAACTACGTCAATATAACTCAAAATAGCTATTATAACCTATTTTTGGAATTAGAATGACGATTCTGCATCTTCTCATGTTATTGAAATCCCTATCTAGACACTTTGGGAACTCATATTCGCACTGCAATTGTCCTACTGTCACAAAGTTCTGAAAAAATAGATGAGTTTAAATCAACGATATCTTCCTCATTTGAACTCCAGTTCGACCAATTATTTTTTTGAAAATGGGTGATTTTTCAAGAGGCTTCTAAAATTCTACACAAAAACGGCAAAAAATGATAAGAGAGACGTCATCCAAAAATTTTCGTTAGAAAAAATTCTACAACAGAGATGATTTTAAACCAGCGATATCTCCCTCATCTGGACTCCGGTTCGACCGAATTTTTTTTTTTAAATTTGGGTATTTATTCACAAGGAATCCATATATGTTATTTTTTTTTGTAAATTTTTTACCATAAGTTTCAAATCTGATCTGCAAACTCACCACCCAAAAAATTATTACAAAAAATGAAAAAAATGATTCTCACTTTGCCCAAGAAAGTGTTATGTGGAGGTCATAGCACATGCATGAAATTTGTTGAAGATTGTTGCAAAAAATTGAAACTGAAATATATGTCAAACCCCCATTCCCATGGAGTCATAACCTGAATCGGATACCATTGATCCAAATATTAAGGGGAGGCCCCCAAGATCTAAAAATTGAAATGGATCTTGGGTGGAGCCCCCCAAGATCTGAAAAAATTGAAATTCCAAAAGAAAATATGAGAACACACAATAAATAATACCACAAAGAAATTTTTTATTAAAACAAAGAATACATGTAAAAGCTACAATGTGGTGGACCATATGTCCTTTTACAAAATGTGACTTGTTATTTATAGTATTTTTTAGCTATAATATCACAAGTAAATTCCATGGATGGGTAAATACCATGGTTGAATGAATACCATCAGTAGATTCCACTTACAATACCATGGGTGGATGAATACTATGGGTGGATGCAACTTACAATACCGTAGGTAAATTCCATGGGTGGATGAATACCATGGGTGAATGAATACCATGGGTAGATGCCACTTACAACACTATGGTTAAATACCATGGGTGGATGCCACATTCCTTTCGTATCCTTCATAAATGATGAATAGTTGTGTACGCTTTCGACATCAACCCCAAAGTTGAACCAAGTCACAGTGTTTTTGGTTGCCCATGCTTGGGTGAATGTGCCCTAAGGTTTCTCAATGCATAGTTGAAGGTGGTTTTCCTCTCGAAGGGTGAAATGCATAGACCCAGGGGATAAGGTTCTTATTTATGAGGCTTGGGAATTCATATTGCACTCAACACTTGTCTAGAATTTGAATGTTATAATGAGTTGTGCAAGACGTGAGGACAGGGAGGAACTCCAAAATTGACTAAGTGTGAGATCAATGAGACAAGAGAGTAAAATCATGTAAGAGGTCTTGAAAATGATCACAAAAACATATACACTCATGCACATATAAATAATATACACAATACCCAAAACCAACATGCATACAGTGAAACGACATTAAAACAACACTTATCTCCAAGTGTGACACTTAGGGTGCATATCTTTATGACATAAGGTTTGAATGTAACCAACACATTTTATAATGATAAATAGCATCAAATAGTGCAAGAGAGTACCCTAGAGATGCCTCTGGATGGTGTGCCATGGTTCTCTTAATATGTGTGAAAACAAGTGAAAGTGGCACATGCAAACACAAACGACACATGCAAAAATGAAAACAGGAAAAATAGACACTAGTAAAATATGGAGCAAGCAAAAACAACACATGTAAGGGAAAAATAAAGCAAAAGTGACACTTGAAAAAGTGAAAGCAACAGTTGAGAAACTCACCAAGAAGATGGATAATTTTCAACCACGAGTGAAAGAATGACCTTATATTCCAACAATACAAAGCTCAAAATCGAAAGATGAATATAAATATGAGCTCTGGATTGGAATCTTTATACAGGGAGAGCATACATGCAATTAGGGTTAATATTGGTGAGTTCAGTTAGTGCATGTTGCAAAACTAGGAGCCAAGGGTGAACTAGATGACTTGGAGAAGTACACTCTTATTATCAGAAAATAGTATACCATCATTACCATCACTATTTGCAAAGGATTCCCTCAAATTTTCACTGTCCATAAGGATTACGTAGTCTCTATTTATAGGAACTATGAAAGCATTGGTATCAAGGACTACACAAGCATTATCCACAAGGATTGTGCAATCACCATCTACAGAGAATGCAAAGTGATTTTAATTAGGAATTGTGCAGTCATTTTCATCAAGTATTGTGCAATGAATATCATCAATGATTGTGCATTTCTTGACTTTAAGGGTACACATTGACTTCTAGGCTTGCTCATAAGAAGTGTGTTATGAGGGAATGAAAAGTTAAGCACGTGTAAGAAAGTTTCTTCAACACTTGGAATCTTTTAAATAATACTAGAGAAATTTGAAAAAACCAATCATGAAACAACTATGAATCAACTTGAAATGATAGATCGTGAGATCATAAGGAGGCTCTAAAATTTAGAAATAGGAAAAAATTTAGAGGGTGTTTGTCGTAGTGACAACACATCAACAAGCACCTTTCAACTCTAGCAAAGCATGGTGTGCACAAAAACCACTTGAGCTTGTTCAAATTGACCTTAGCTACATTAATCAGACTTCATTGGTAAGTGTGAAGTATATTTTAACCTTTATTGATGATTTATAAATGGTTATTTCGGTTTATTACATGAAAATTAAGATTCGTGTCTTTGAAAGATTTAATGAATTTAGGGAATTAATTGAAAATCAATGCAGTCAACCCATTAAATGCCTAAATATAATAATGGAGGAGAGTATGTGAATCAACCATTCAAAGAATACCTTTTTTAGTTAGGTATATCTTAACAGGGGTCTATCCCTCATACTCCTGAATATAATGGTGTGGTAGAATGCAAGAATTGAACCCTAGTTGAGATGGCTTAATGTTTCTCTCAAGACAAAAATCAATTCACCAAGTTTTGGATTGATGATGTTTGTTGTTCCAACTATCTCTAGAATATTTTTTGGCTAGCATTTTCAGTTATGTGACTCCAATTAAGATATAGTATGGTAAAAATCCCTTACTTAGCCACCTCATATTTTTCAAATATATTTCTTCGGTACATATTTACAATGATTAAAAAAATAATGGATCCAAAGAGCCATGCTTGCTTCATGATGGGCTACTCTAAAGATTCGAAATCCTATCAACTATTTGATCCATTCAAGCAACAAAACATTATCGAGAGAAATGAAATATTTGATGAGAAGTCTTCTAGCATTAATTTGTTTAATTCTTCCTCTAGATTGTTACATAGTGATCCCTTTGAGATTGTTATATACAATGGATCAACTATTCCCTTTTTCAATATCTTAAACACTTAGTGGACCAATGTTTCTAAGTCAGTTAATTGATAATCATCTCTAATTGAAACCATAACCTCTTTTAATCAAATTTATGAAATAAATATTAGTTCACTGACTTACTATTTACCTCAGTGAGTTTCTAAAACAATTGAATTCACTGGAAGTGATGTTTACTCAGGTTTAAAATTTGAAGTCAGAAGAAGCATGTTGTTATTGCTCTGATGCCTCCTATTCATGAGACTTGTCATCCATATTCCTATATTAATGCACAAGGGCAACATGAATGAAAACAAACTATGTAGGATGATATGAACTCTCTTTTAAAGAATCATACTTGGGACTTAGTCCCTCAATTATAAGGGGAGAATGTTGTGAAATTTCAATCGAAATATAATACCAAGTTCATCACTAAAGGTGTTTCTAAGCATCATAAGGGTTATTTGGTTGCAAAATTATTTTCACAAGAAAAAGGAATCAACTACACCAAAACCCTTTCCCTTGTTGCAAAGATGAATCATGTTTGAATTATTCTTTCTCTTGTTCCTCATTTTGGATGGAAAATTCATTACATGGATGTTAATAGTGCCTTTATTCATGGTGACCTTTCTAAATAAATATATATGAAGCAACCCCCCCAGTATTGTGACAGATTCTATTTTGTTTCGTCAACTACATAGGTCGCTGCATTGTTTGAAGCATGTATCCTATGTTTGATATGTTAAGATTAATCGATTCTTTCTCAATATTGGGTTCTGTTGTGGATGATTTCGTCACCCTCCTAGAGACAGTCTAGAGTTTCCATAGACCAGTGCCTAGGACATCTTAATATAGCGAGGAGCCCTTTATAGTTTGGGTTGTCAGTCCAAGAACTCACTTACTATCTCTTGTTTGAACAAGGAAATTAGTTTTGAATGGGACCAATCTCTCTCAGAAGTTGGTACAAAGACAAGAACAATGTAGGGACATCAAGTAAAACTCCAATACAAAGGCATCAGACAGTTAAGAGACCGCTTACTGTAAAGAGGGCCAGTTCAGATAATATATCACAGAAATCAAATATCAGATGATGAGTGCAGTGGAGGAACATAAAGAAGATATTAGCTGACATGAGATTGATACCCAGATACACAACAGAACCATATAAGGGCATACCAATTTATGAATCCTTATATGAAAATGGCGTTTTAAAAGCACCCCTCTCAAACAACTAATATAGCAAAAAATATGGATGAAGTGAACATGAAACAATATACCATGACTAGGCCTATTTAAAGCGCTTGACTAATTCCAGAAAGGGCATCAACAAAGATGAATCCTTACTGCAAACTAGTGAGCCACTCGCATTCTAGAACATGATACAAGAAGATACATAACATGAAAGAGATATTGTATTAACACATAAGAGAAATTACATACTGTGAGATACCAGAGACCAGAATCCTCATTACAGTTATAACCCCTCCTCACTGAGACCCTACGGGCTCTGAAGCTTCATACAGGAAACATCACAAGATGTATACAAGAGCCTTTTCACTGCACAGTTTGCTGATAGAAATCTGGAACCCTTACAATGTCTTCTTTTTAGGCCTTTATAGGAAAGACCGAGAATTCTAGAGGAGGCAGTAGAAAGAAAGCATTTAATGACTTATTTTTGAATCAAACGGCGGAAAACATTCGCGCCCATACTGTGAAACGACTGAACATAATTGTCTGTACTTTATAATTTATTTCTGGAATGAATGCTGGAAATGAAAATCTGCCTATACACAAGACATAAATAATAAAATATGTATACATTCGGCCTTTTTCTGGAGGAGGAAGATCTGCGGAAATAAAACCTTGAGGCGCCTACTTCCATGCATGGTACTTTCGATCTTCTGTTCTTGAATTTAAATTTGAAACCTCTTTCGAGCTGGACCCTGAATTAATTGCTTCTTTATTAATAATCTGCTGCTGCATTAATGTTTTCATCCGCCCAAATGCGTCCCTTTTGATTTTTCTCTGGAAAGTTCCATGGATCGAAGTACCCTTCTTTAATGGAGGTCACATCATAGTGACTTCCAGATCATTTCGCTAATTTTGTTCACACCACAAGTTCCTGCAAAAACCAAAGCCTGTTGAATAAAACTGATGATGGAGATAGTGGACAAAGTGAGACTAACAGAAGTGGTGGCGTAGATATGGGAGGAGGACGGAACGACGAGGGGTGGAGACTTCAAATAAAAACGTTGAAGTGTGACACATAACCGGAATATGTGAACAATGGAGAAACAGTGGATGACATGTAGACAAATGATGAAAAATGGCAGAAGAACGTTGATCACACGAAAACTTCAAGGATTAACCTTTGGGGGAGTTACAAAGGGAAGACATAACACAACAACGAAGCAAAGGCTTAAGAGGTGGGACCCGGAGCGCATTTCGCAAAATCGCAAGAGGAGAAAATATGATGGAAGAAGAATGGAATAGCCAAAATTCCGCGCTCTGCGCTATGCGATGGGCGTGGTCAATTGAGCACGGATCGCAAAAATCAAAAATGCGATGACGGGGGATAGCGCGCAAGAGAAACTGCGCTTTTGCGATGAGGCGGACATGCGATGGCGCGATTATGCGATCTGCGATAAACTCTCAAAGGGGCAGCGCTTGATTATATGCAGCAAAGGAGGCGCGGAGCTAGGAGGGAAAGGGGGCTAAACCTTATATAACCCTTTAAAGTGAACTTTAGCCCTTTTCAATGTATTTCCGATGCGGGAACGGGCAGCGGTAAAGGGGAAAGAAGAGACTATGGCCACGGTTCAAATGGAGGGGCTGATTTATACAACATCGGCTCCAACTGGGGACGGCATGTTCGTCCTCGGGCATGCCGAGAACTCGCAGACCTCAGACCCCTTTGCATTTTCTTCAAAACTTATTAGCTTATTTATATTATTTACATTTCAAAATTGAAATCACACTTGCTTATATTATATACATAAATATACCAGGCCTGATCCGCCTGAGTCAGTACTGAAAGTAGTGTTTAAGGAATTGTCCATTCATGGGAGCGTCCAACAGATCACCCTGTAGATTTTCTAACATGAAAGTATTATTTCTCCCTAGGTTCACTATTTTGAATGGACCGAACCACAGCGGGTCAAATTTGGCATGCTTGCCTTTTTCTGCTCTGCGAACATCCCACCTGAGAACCAGGTCTCCTATCTGGAAATTCCTATTTTTTGCATGGCGATAAAAAATATCCTTCATTTTTTCCTGGTATTCTACCAGTCTCTCATTCACCTGGTTGCGCGTTTCTTCCAATTCTACCAGCTGATTAATTCTTCTGATCATGTCATCTGGTTCTTCCTGAGTCTCTTGCATGAAACGTGCCATCGGCAATGCTAATTGCAGAGGAAACATAGCAGCTCGCCCATATACCAGCTCATAGGGTGACTTGCCTGTTGCTCTTTTGCTGGTTATCATATTGGCCCATAAAGCAAACTTCAATTGAGAGTCCTAGTTTTTCTGATTTGCAGCTATCGTTTTCTTCAAAGCCCTTGCCAGGGTTTTATTAGAGGACTCTGCTAAACCATTCCCCTGTGGATAATATGCTGTGGAGTGAGTCAATGTAATGTTATACCTTTGACAAAACTTTACAAACCTGGCAGACTTGAAAGCCTGCGCATTGTCAGTTACAATTCTAGCTGGACAGCCGAACCTGGATATGATATTTTCCTCTATGAACCTCATGATCACAGCATCTGTAGCGTTTCTTGTAGGTATTTCTTCCACCCATTTCGTGAAGTATTCCGTGGCTGTTAGTATCCATCTATGCTGGCCACTTGATGGGGGATGTATTTCTCCTATAAAATCTAGTCCCCATTTCTGAAACGGTTCATTTACATGGATGGGAATCGAGGGCATAGCTGCTAATTTCTGTCTCTCTGCAAATCTTTGACACTTGTCGCATGTTCTAACTTGGGAAAAAGTATCTGAGTACAGTTTTGGCCAGTAAAAACTGGCTCTCAAGATTTTATGTGTTGTGGCCCTCCAACTGTAATGTCCTCCGCAAATCCCTTCATGAAATTCTATTAATGCTTTTTGTGCTTCATCTTCTGTGAGGCATAACAATAATATACCTAGAGGGTCTCTCCAATAGAGCTGTCCATTGGCAATTACATATTTCTATGATCTCATTCTCACAGCTCTGTATTTTACTTTATCACAGCCTGTAGGACGGCTAAGCGTTAAAAGATATTCAACTATTTCTTTATACCAAGGACTAGTTAGATATTTCACATGTATCTTTTGCATAGCCATCTCTAGTCCTTGTTGCTCCACTTCTTTTTCTGATTCTTCATTTGCTACTATGGATAAATTAATGCCCAAAGCTTGATGATTTGATTTAGATAACATCTTGGCAAGTCCCTGTCCTTTGACCAACTTGGTAGGTCTTATATCCAAATTATACTCCTGGATTTTTGCAATCCATCTTCCTCTTCTACCCTCGCTGTCTCCCTGTACCAGAATGTCTTTTACAGCAGCTGTGGGGACATATGCAGTAATATGGGATTGCAGAACATAGACTCTAAAAGATTTAAGGGACTTTACCAGGGCATATGCCTGCTTCTCCAATATATTGTATTTTATTGTATTTCAATTCTGCATCATAAAGTACTTGACTGAAGAAAGCTATAGGCTGTTCATATCCTTCTTCATTTTTCTGTAGTAACACTCCGGCAATTGTATGGGGTGAAGCGAGTGAGAATAGCATGAATGGCTTTTTGTAATCAGGTCCAGCTAGCACAGGAGCTTCAGCGAATGCCTGTTTTATCCTTGTGAATGCATCTCTAGACTCCTGGGACCATTTGACTTCACTATCCTTTTTCAACATATTAGTTATATGCCTAACTATCTCAGCATAGTTAGGAATGAATCTTCTTAGGAAATTAATTCGGCCCAAAAACACCTGTACTTCCTTTTTATACCTAGGCAGAGGAATGCTATTTATTACTTCAACTCTTTTAGGGTCTATTTTCACACCATCTTTTGTTACAATGTGCCCTAAGAGTTTTCCCTCATTTAATGCAAATAAGGACTTTTGAGGATTGAGGGATAGGCCATACCTCCTGCATTTTTCAAAAGTTCTTCTTAGATGTTCAATATGCTCATCATCATTCTTTGAAAACACAATGATATCATCAAGATATACTACCAAAAACTTGTCCTGTTCTCCAACAAAGGCTATGTCCATTGCCCTCTGAAAAGTAGCTCCTGCATTAATTAATCCGAATGGCATCCTGGCATACATAAAGGTTCCCCAGGGGGTGGTGAATGCAGTCTTCTTCTGGTCTTCTGGGAATACAGCTACTTGATTATAACCAGAAAATCCATCCATCATTAACATTCTGGATGCTCCTACCACTTTCTGCAGGATGTGGTCCATCTTAGGCAGTGGATAATTATCTTTGAGAGATGCTCTATTCAAATTCCTGAAATATACACATAGCCTTATTTCTCCATTCTTCTTTCGCACAGGAACAAGATTTTATATCCACTCTGAGTACCTTAATGGCACAATTATCTTGGCTTTCAGTAATTTTTTTATTTCTTTTTCAATTGAGGGAAGTAGCAAGGGGTTTATTTGTCTGAGCTTTTTCTTGTATGGTTTTGCATCTTCCCTCAATGGAATCTTATGCTGCATTATATTTACATCAAAATTTTTTAGGTCTGGATAGGACCACGCAAAAACATCTTTGTAAGATTGAAATAACTTTAAATAATTTTTTTTATAATCTTCTGGGACTCTCTTAGATAATTTGATGATTTTGGGATCTGCATAAGTACCCAGATTCAAATCTCCTACTTGATCTTCTTCTGTTACTTTATTTGGTTGCAATGGAATATCATTTTTATTAAATAATCTTTCTAGGAGCACTAGCCCCCTGGGTATAACATTTCCTTTCAGCTGCAGCACTCTATTCCCTGCTATCTTTTCTTCCCATTTACTTTCTGCGATATTTTCAACTTCTTCCTCCTCATTATCATCAATTTCTATATTTGTGAATTCTCCCACTGTCTCCATGAATCTTTTCATTTGTTCTTCATCTTCGAATACCTGCCAATGCTTTATATTATCTGGAATGGATGGTCTGTAACGTACCTCCACTTCATATCTTAAAAGCAGATTCTGAGGAGGATGGAAGGTACTGGCAGCAACAGCAAGAGAATATGCTATCCTGTTCTGCTCCCAGGGCATGAACTGTATATTAAATGCTGAGAAGAAAATTTCCATGATGTCCCATACTTCGTTTCTATATGCTCTGAGCCGAGGATGCTTAGTTTGGCATTGATTTTTGATCTGCCTCACTACTAGCTCAGAATCTCCCAGGACTTTTAAACATTGGATGCCCATGTTTCTAGCTATTTGCAGTCCCAATAATAGTGCCTCATATTCGGCTACGTTGTTTGTAGCCTCGTACTCCAATTTAAAAGACAAGGGCACCCATTTTCTGGTAGGGGAGATCAACAATACCCCAGCTCCATTACCTTCCCTTGAGTTTGCTCCATCAAAATGCAAAGTCCAAATTTCTGATTCCTGATCTCCTTTAGGCTGCTCAGCTTGGATTTGACCAAAAAGGGGCTCATGAGTATAATTTTGATTTTCTTCTAACATTAAACATGAAAAATCTCCCTCTTTGTTATTATAAACTGGATAATTCTCTGAGCAGTCAGCCTTGGTTACCATCTTAACAAATCTAGTCTCCCTATATAACCTCCTCTCCCGTCCTCCAAAGACTGGAACAGTAGCATATGTTAAATCCAATTTAATTGATCCCCCAATCTTGGTACCCCATGACCTTGACAAGAGCATGCCAAAGCAGGCTGGGATATCAGCAACCACAGTGTCCATGACCACACTTTTTGCTGGAATTTGGGCCAAATTGACCACTAAATATTTTATCATTCCCAGGCATTTAACTCTTTTGGAATCAAATGAATATAAATCTTTGTATGGTATTGTAATTTGCAGTCCTAGTTGCTCCATGACAGACAAAGGAATAAGATTATGGGAAGCTCCAGAATCTAACATACAATTGTGTAACAGCAGGTCATGGATGACTAGGGACACATAGAAGGGAGGAGTAGAAGGGTCTATCTCCTCGACATGTGGGCCAAAGACTACCATTCTTCTTGAAGGTTTAAACTATCGGGAGTAATTGGTATTTCTGGGGGAAGTATAAAAGAGGTGACTTGAGACTGATATACAGGTTGTTTCAATAATTCAGTCAGAGGGACATGAATCTTAATCTTCTCAAGTTCTTTTTGCAAATTGAAAGCAGATGTGGGCTTTTATATTACAATTTCTTTTGACTCCTTATTTTCACCTAAAGACTTAGCTTCTTTTGACACCGGCTGAGCATTAGGAGGACTGACTATTTTAGAAGAAGAAGGAATCTGATCATTAGACTGTAACGGGGTATTCAAGAGATTCTTACCTTTTTCCGCATTCTTCTTTGTTGCTGATTCCTTCTGAGCGAATGTTTCTTCTTGAGGTGGTTCTTCTTCTTGCTCCTGAGTTCTGGTCCTCTTCCTTGAGGATCTGAGATCATATTTTACATTGAATTGTGCTTCCATAAAATCAGCAAATTGCTTACAGTAATGGTCAATCTTCGCTTCTTCGTCTTCATCTTGCAGCGGGCACTCCATGTCGTCATTATTTGAAAGAGCCATATTTGAATCTTCTAATCCATAAGCCATATCTCCAGTGGAGTCATCTGCTGGTCCTTCCAAATATAAGGGATGAGGTACCTGGTCTTGTTGTTCTTTCGTCTCTCTCGGCAATATCTGGAGAGGTGGCCTTCTATACTGGGGATTATATCCTCTGTTTGGAGCATTATAGAAATTCTTGGGAGCTGCATTTTTAGCTTCCAGCTCAAGCTTGACCATCTTCTTTATCATTTTACTTATTTCATCCAATTTCTCCGAATCTTTTTCTTGACTCGAAGTGGAAACCTCTTCTTTGCCTCTCTTCCTAGTATCTTGTTCAGTTTTTCCCTTTAGTTTCCCGGTGGAGGCAAAGTTCGCTTCTAATTCCAGGGCATCTGATTGTGCATCATCTAAAGTGGCAGGTTTTCTTTCCCTCAAAGAGAAGCCAAAATCAGATTCAAAGGCTGCTATGAAAATTATCTTGGCAGCAGCTTCATGGGGCTTCATCTCAGGGGGCAGGCTCAGGTATAGCTTATTGAATCTTTTAATAAAGTCTGAAACTCCTTCATTCTGTTTCTTCTTCATGGTATTAAATTCAGTGAGACATTGACCGTGATCTTTCTTTTCTCCCCACTTCCTAAGAAAAGCATTTTCCATTTGGTCCCAGGTGGTCACAGAATTATTCCCTAATGTCTTAAACCATTTTCTGGCCTCCCCTTCCAAAGACTGCACAAATAATCTCAAGACCACGTCGAGATGTTCAAAATTTAAGTTCTTTGCAAAAGAGCAGAAGGTCTCGAGATGTTTCTGGGCATCAGCTCCATTTTCACCGTTGAACCTTGGCAGGATCTTTAGATAATCTTGAGGCATATCATTTAACACTTGGGGCAAGGCCAGTGGGGCGTATTTGTTCAAAAGAAATACAGGAACATTGGCCATTGGAGGAGGTGGGGGTTGCACGACAGCCTAAGATAAAAAAGTAGGGAGAGGAGTAGGAGGAAGCGAAGTGTGAATAACAATGGGAATATATTGCACAGAAGCCTAAGGTGTGGATGGGAATAACTCACGGTTAACCGCAACTACTTCTGTGACTTCTTTAATTTCTTCAGCCTCGAAAGCAGGATGAGATTCTTTTTCAATTGAGGCACTTCTTCTACGTGGATTCTCCAAGCAAAACTCGGGACTTTCTGTTCTAACTTCTTGAGAAGAAGAGGGCGGGTAATCTTCAATGGAATATTCAGAATTTTCAGCATGGGCTGACTTCTTCTCCTTCCAAGTTCTTTTATGAATAATCTTTTCTGGGTCAGACACGTAGGGTGTTTTCAGCTGGGATGTATCTGACCTCAAATGTGGCTTACGAGGAGCCAGGACTACCAATAAAACTTATCAAATAAAGACTAGTGGAGTCACCAAGGTGAGAGATATGAAACTCTTCAACTCTCTGTGCTCACCTGATTAGAGAGTGAAAACAATTTTTCGAGACCCAGGGAAACTGATATTCTTGAATTTTCTCCCCGGCAACGGCGCCAGAAATATGTTGTGGATGATTTCGTCACCCTCCTAGAGACAGTCTAGAGTTGCCATAGACCAGTGCCTAGGACATCTTAATATAGCAAGGAGCCCTTTATAGTTTGGGTTGTCAGTCCAAGAACTCACTTACTATCTCTCGTTTGAACAAGGAAATTAGTTTTGAATGGGACCAATCTCTCTCAGAAGCTGGTACAAAGATAAGAACAATGTAGGGACATCAAGTAAAACTCCAATACAAAGGCATCAGACAGTTAAGAGACCGCTTACTGTAAAGAGGGCCAGTTCAGATAATATATCACAGAAATCAAATATCATATGATGAGTTCAGTGGAGGAACATAAAGAAGATATTAGCTGGCATGAGATTGATACCCAGATACACAATAGAACCATATAAGGGCATACCAATTTATGAATCCTTATATGAAAATGGCGTTTTAAAATCACCCCTCTCAAACAACTAATATAGAAGAAAATATGGATGAAGTGAACATGAAACAATATACCATGACTAGGCCTATTTAAAGCGCTTGACTAATTCCAGAAAGGGCATCAACAAAGATGAATCCTTACTGCAAACTAGTGAGCCACTCGCATTCTAGAACATGATACAAGAAGATAAATAACATGAAAGAGATATTGTATTAACATATAAGAGAAATTACATACTGTGAGATACCAGAGACCAGAATCCTCATTACAGTTATAACCCCTCCTCACTGAGACCCTACGGGCTCTGAAGCTTCATACAGGAAACATCACAAGATGTATACAAGAGCCTTTTCACTGCACAGTTTGCTGATAGAAATCTGGAACCCTTACAATGTCTTCTTTTCGGGCCTTTATAGGAAAGACCGAGAATTCTAGAGGAGGCGGTAGAAAGAAAGCATTTAATGACTTATTTTTGAATCAAATGGCGGAAAACATTCACGCCCATACTGTGAAACGACTGAACATAATTGTCTGTACTTCATAATTTATTTATGGAATGAATGCTGGAAATGAAAATCTGCCTATACACAAGACATAAATAATAAAATATGTAGACATTCGGCCTTTTTCTGGAGGAGGAAGATATGCGGAAATAAAACCTTGAGGCACCTACTTCCATGCATGGTACTTTCGATCTTCTGTTCTTGAATTTAAATTTGAAACCTCTTTCGAGTTGGACCCTGAATTCATTGCTTCTTTATTAATAATCTACTGCTACATTAATGTTTTCATCCGCCCAAATGCGTCCCTTTTGATTTTTCTTTGGAAATTTCCATGGATCGAAGTACCCTTCTTTAATGGAGGTCACATCATAGTGACTTCCAGATCATTTCCACTAATTTTGTTCCCACCACAAGTTCCTGCAAAAACCAAAGCCTGTTGAATAAAACTGATGACGGAGATAGTGGACAAAGTGAGACTAACAGAAGTGGTGGCGTAGATATGGGAGGAGGACGGAAGGACGAGGGGTGGAGACTTCAAATAAAAACGTTGAAGTGTGACACATAACCAGAATATGTGAACAATGGAGAAACAATGGATGACATGTAGACAAACGATGAAAAATGGCAGAAGAATGTTGATGACACGAAAACTTCAAGGATTAACCTTTGGGGGAGTTACAAAGGGAAGACATAACACAACAACGAAGCAAAGGCTTAAGAGGTGGGACCCGGAGCGCATTTCGCAAAATCGCAAGAGGAGAAAATACGATGGAAGAAGAATGGAATAGCCAAAATTCTGCGCTCTGCACTATGCGATGGGTGTGGTCAGTTGAGCGCGGATTGCAAAAATAAAAAATGCGATGATGGGGGATAGCGCGCACGAGAAACTGCGCTTTTGCGATGAGGCGAACATGCGATGGCGCGCTTATGCGATCTGCGATAAACGCTCAAAGGGGCAGCGCTTGATTATATGCAGCAAAGGAGGCGCGGAGCTAGGAGGGAAAGGGGGCTAAACCTTATATAACCCTTTAAAGTGAACTTTATCCCTTTTCAATGTATTTCCGATGCGGGAACGGGCAGCGGTAAAGGGGAAAGAAGAGACTATGGCCAAGGTTCAAATGGAGGGGCTGATTTATACAACAGGTTCAAACGTATTGAATTTGATAAAAACCCTTATTTAGTACACAATACTAGTGATATTTTTATTATTGTTGTATATGTTAATGATTTTGTCATAACTAGTAATAATATTGATCACATTGTTACATTGAAGATTTGACTTGATGATACCTTTGAGATGTTATATCTTGTCCTTCTATATTTCTTTCTTGGTCCTCAAGTTTAACCATTACATGATGGTCTCTTTCTCTCTCAATATAAAATTGTAATGGAATTATTGAAACAATTTAAGATTGATCATGTGCTCAGTGTAAAAGCTCAAAAATGAAAATGCTCAGAATTGATTGGAAATTGAACGACAGCGAAGAGCTTGTCGCCAGGAATCTGACGCAACTCGTTTCATCGAAAACGGAGTCCGAGTGAAGGAGATAAAGCCTATTGTTTGTTTTCCTAAACATTTAAAAAATTTGCAGAACAATGATAGGTTGATGACATGGCAACCCAGTCAGCATGCAAGGAATATTATTTAGTTTTTTCCCAATGATATTGTGACAAGTGTCACAACAATATTCGCCAGTTTGGTTTGAAAGTGATTTTTTAAAAGTTTTTCTCCTAAGGTTGAAGTTGATTTTTTTTTTTATATGTGGATGGACTTCCCAACTAGAGGCTGACACGTGGTGCAGCCAGGGGCTACCACGTTCCCCCTCTGGTGGACCCTCTCCAATGGTCGAAATGAATTATTTATATGTCATGTCGAATGGATTTAATATTTGGTGGCATGTTCATATGCCAAAGTTTTAAACTAGGAAAGTTTTATATATATTTATATTTAAGTTCATTATATATATAAACTGAAGTCCATGGCATTTTATCCATAGTCCACAAAATTAATAGTAATCTAAAGATTTAAACTATGGTGGAGGGCATGATTATATTCGGCGGCAAAATATATATATCGGATGGGCGGAGGTTGGGGTCGACCCCACGACCTTCCCCACGCCAACGGAGCAGCTTACCAATAGCCCACTCTGGAAGATCTTAACCATATAGAGCGCGACTTCTACTTATTTTCAAATGAATTCAATGACAAGGGTTTGGAGGGGGTCAACCCCACGGGCCAGCCCCCTCCCCATACAACCTTGCTACATATGACCAATGGCATAGATATTTTTAAATACGGTGGAGTTTAAATGTTAAGTGCATATTAATTAACATAATCCGTAGTTTAAATTTGTTAAACCATGATTTGCATAAACGCGCTTATGCGCAGTTAAAAACATCGTTAATACGGTCTTAGCATTAATTAAGTACAGTTTAACTTGGCGGACTTTTCGACGGTTCCACTAAATTAGGAGTTGCCTCTAGATTTGGCACCCTTAACTCGAATCTTCTCCAGATTTGGAGGAGATTTCCTAATAAATTTGAATGAAGCATATTTGGAGAAATTTTCGACCAATTTTGGCTCAGGAAGAGTCATTCCTATCAAATTAGCATGCTCTAAATCCATTGGTATAGGTTGCAGAGGCATATGAGCAATTATAAAGGTTTTTTTGTCACTTTGAAGAAAATTGAAGGCCATGGCCACCAGGAGGGAAGGCCATGCCTAGATCAGCTGAAGACCAAATTGAGAGAATGAAGAGTCATTTCTGAATGTTTTGGACACTCTAGACTCATTGAAGCATGTTTTAGGTGTTGTAGATGAATGTAAACAATAATTTTAACTTTTGAGCTTATACAGAGGCCCAAGCCATGGAAGCTGGACCAAGGAGATGTAGCCCAAGAGGGGTGAACTCCTTCATCAAAACTCTGTGTTGATGGATCAGTTGTGATGGTTTGGTGTTCTTGTTTTTGTTGTTGTTCAACATATTTATTTCATGCTTTATGTTCTTTAATTCTCTCATAAAACTCAACTAATTTACCTGTTTGGCACCCATAAACAATAAGAAAACCTATGTACATCAAGCATAAAATCAAAAAATAGATTTTAAATCTGACAATGAAATTAGCATAACAAAACTAAAATTCATACTTAGATCAAGTTGGTATGGGAGCCTGGTTGAAAGGAAAGGTTATTTGTTTGATAGTTTCTTGTGTTTTGTGCAATTTTAATGGTTGCAAATTTGTGATGCTGACAACGTTAAAGTTGTAGAGAGGTGAAGGGAAATTTTTTGTTGCAGGTCCTGAGATTAGGAACATAATAAGGAGAGCCACAA
The DNA here is from genome assembly GCA_034641835.2 of Pinus albicaulis. NCBI lineage: Eukaryota > Viridiplantae > Streptophyta > Pinopsida > Pinales > Pinaceae > Pinus > Pinus albicaulis. The sequence continues at coordinate 932,686,032 of CM076574.1, read as the reverse complement.
GGGCACCATCTCCGCCCAAATTTTCACTCACGTCTGCACTTGAATCACCTCATTTTTAATCTCAAGAAGTTGAGATTGAAGAGTTACAAGTTGCACAAGAAGATGAGTTGATTGAAGAGGTAAAAGAACCAAAATCTGAGCTTGAATCCATAGCCATCATGTCAGGTGTTGGAGAAAATTAAGGTCATTCATAAGAGGATGATGTCAAGGGAGACTTCAATGACATAAATAGGATGGTTAAAATTATGTTTGATGCATTTAATACTAGGATGACAGGAGAAGGTTCTAAGCCTCCACATGGAGAAGGAACTTGAGATGATAAGAAGGATGAAGAGAAGAGTTCAAAGGGAAGTGGAGGAAAGCCACCTCCATCTCCATCATCTTCATCATCCTCATCTTCACCATCAACATCATCTTCCACTTCCACCACAAAAACCACCCACACTCACTCAAAAGCCACAAGAGGAAAAACACCCTTACTCAAACTTGATGTCAAATTTGAGCTTCTAATGTATAATGGAAAGGTAAATGGGGAAATATTGGAAAATTGGATACGTCAATTGGAGGTGTATTGCAGAATTCAGAACCTTCATGAAGATGACATAAATATTCAATTGGCTTCTTTGAGGATGGAAGGATCTGCACTTGTATGGTGGGAAGCAAGGACTCAAGAAGAGATTAAAACTACAGTAAGATCTCTATGTCATGGTAAAGTTTTATTTCTTCCATTAAAAGGAAATTCTATCCATTAGCTTACATGAAAAAGGAACTTATGGATTGGAAAAATTTTAGATAGTTGAAAGGGCAAAGTGTTCAAGATTATACTCATGAATTTAGGAGAAGAGCTCTAATTTTGGGCATTAATTTTTATTCTCGAGAAATTTGTTAAAGTACATTGGGGGTTTGCACAGTTACCTTAGGCACACTATTCTCATGTTTAATCCCACAAACATAGATGAGGTTTGTGTTCAAGCCACACATTTAGAATCAAGAGGGAAACAAAACATAGATGAGAAAAGTGATAGTGAGGGTAACAGAAATGGCAAGTTTTATGGAAGAGGAAAGAGAAATAGCTCTGTCAAAAGAGAAAAAGAGAAACTCGCATGTAAACATTGCTTGAAGAATGGACATGATGAAGACCACTATTTGCATCTTCATCCAGAGTTGAAGCCAAACAAAATGAAAGCCAAAGAAAAGGGGAAAATTGTTGCTATAGTTGAACATGACTTAGGGTCAAATTCAGGAGATGAGACAAAGATTACAGCCATGGGTTTGAAAGGTAAGAACATAGGAAGAAATAGTTCTTCAAATTGTTCAAATGCCACTCAATTTGAAGATACAAGAATATAACTTTTCCATATTAGAGTTGTCTCTAAACATACCAATATTGATACACTTTTTGGCAATGGGTCATAGGCTAACTTGATTTACGAATACTTGGTTAACCAGCTAGACCTTGAAAGTGTTAGAAATATAAGACCTTATCCTTTACAGTGGATATGCAATAATTCAAACTTGCAGGTTATAAGGAAGTGCATGCTAAGATTTGCCATCAATTCAAACTTTCTTGATGAATTTGAACTTGATGTGGTGCCGCTTGAGATATCAGGTTTTGTATTGGGAAGTCCTTGTCTGTATGATATGAAGGAATTATTTCATCGCCATGGCAATAAGTATCACTTGTTTAAATATGGTACTTAGTAAATAGTTATAACGCATAAGAAGAATACAAGTTTGTTTCTTATACATGCAAGAGAAATGAAGAGGATAGTGAATGAAAGTCTGAATTTGACATTGTTGATGATCAAACATAGAGATGTTTTGAGTCAAACCATTAAAAAAGATGCATCAAATGAACAAGTTGATTTCATTAATGTTGCTTATGCTTGTAATGCGATGTTTCGGGTCTTTAACAGGTTGCCTTTGAAAGGAGGTGAACAAGATATAAAAAATTTGCAGTAGTTAACATTAGTGTTGAGTAGCACTAGAAACAAGATGTCGGTGCAAGAGAGTGAAAAGGTCAAAGAGAAAGTGACAAAGAAGTTTGAAAAAGAAGCCACGGGTTCCAAAAAATGTTTGTTTTTGGTTTTCAAAGGGTACATGGAAATGGCAAATATACTTGGTCAAGATTCGACACAAGTACAAAGCGAGATCGGTTAAGAATCACCATGATGACAGTGTGCAAGGTGAAACAGTTTTTAAGTTTCCTTTGATTAATGAAAAAGGTAGGAACAAGATTGTTCTGCAAGAATATATTCTCTCTAAAAATTCATGGGAATTGCAACATGATGGTGTTAATGACAGCAAGAGAAGGTCGCAAGAGTTAAGGAAAAATTTAATTTTTTGTGAAAAAATCAATTCGATGAAATTGGGAAAATTTCAGTGGATAGAGACTAGAAGGGTGAGGGAGCAGCACCCTCATCCACATGATCAATAATAAAAGAGATTTTGGGGTCAAAAAGGCTTCTAGTGGGGAGGAATGATTAGGTGCTCAGTGTAAAAGATCAAAAATGAAAGTGCTCAGAATTGATTGGAAACTGAACGACAGCGAAGAGCTTGTCACCAGGAATCCGACACAACTCGTTTTGTTAGAAATAGAGTCTGAATGAAGGAGATTGAGCCTGATGTTTATTTTATTAAACATCTAAAAAAATTTCAGAATAATGGTAGGTTGATGACATGGAAACCCAGTCAGCATGCAGAGAATATTATTCAATTTTTTCCCAGTGAAACTGTGACAAGTGTCACAACAGGATTTGCCAGTTTGGTTTGAAAGTGAAATTTTTTAAGTTTTGCTCCTAAAGTTCAAGTTGAATTTTTTATATATGTGGATGGACCGCCCAACTAGAGGCTAACACGTGGTGCAGCCAGGGGCTGCCGCATGCCCCCCCCTGGTGAACCCTCTCCAATGGTCGAAATTAATTATTTATAGCCAGGTCGAATGGATTTAATATTTGGTGGCATGTTCATATGCCAACGTTCCGAATTAATATTCATATGCCAAAGTTTTAAACTATGGCAAGTTTTATATATATTTATATTGGAGCACATTATATACATAGTTCGTAGACTTAAATTTATTCCAAATTTTTAAACTATGGTAGAGGCCATGATTATATTCGATGGAAAAATATATATATCGAATTGGCGGAGGTCGGGTTCGACCCCATGACCTCCCCAACACCAACAGAGCAACTTACCAATAGCCCACTCCAAAATATCTTAACTGTATAAAGCCCGAATTCTACTTATTTTCAAATGAATTTAATGACGGGGGTTTGGAGGGGGCCAGCACTGCGGGTCAACCCCCTCCCCATACAACCTTGCTTCATACGAACAACGACACAGAGATTTTTAAATACGGTGGAGTTTAAATGTTAAGTGTGGATTAAATTACACAATTCTTAGTTTGAAGTTAAACCATGATTTGCATAAACGTGCTTATGTGCAATTAAACACATTGTTAACCATGTATTAGCATTAATTAAGTACAATTTAACTTTACAGAATTTTTAGTGGTTCCGTTAAATTAGGAGTTACCTCGAAATTTGGCGCCCTTAACTCGAGTCTTCTCTAGATTTGGAGGAGATTTCCTAGGAAAAATGAATGAAGCATATCTAGAGTAATTTTCGACCAATTTTGGCTTAGGAAGAGTCATTCCTAGCAGATTGGCATGCTTTGAATCCATTGGTATAGGTTGCAGAGGCAAAGGAGCAATTATAAATGTGTTTTTTTCACTTGCCTAGGGCCACTAGGAGGGAAGGCGATGCCTAAATCAGCTGAAGACCAAATTAAGAGAATGAAAAGTCATTTCTAAATGTTTTGGACATTCTGGACTCATTTAATCATGTTTCAGGAGCTGTAGGTGAATGTAAAAAGAATTTTTTTTCACTTTTGAGCTAATACAGAGGCCTAAGCCATGGAAGTTGGACAAAGGAGATGTATCCTGGGAGAGGTGAACTCCTTCATCAAAACACTGTGTTGATAGATCAATTGTGATGTTTTGTTGTTCTTTTTTTTTCTGTTGTTCAAAATATTTATTTCATGTTGTATGCTCTTGAATTCACTCATTAAACTCAGTTAATTTACCTGTTTGGCACACATAAAAAAAAGGAAACCTATGTACATCAAGCATAATATCAACAAACAAATTTTAAATCTGAAGATGAAATTAGCACAGCAAAACTAACATTCATACTCAGATCAAAGATGGATGATTGTCATCCATGTGCTACACTCTTTTAGTGGGGTATCAAATTGACTAAAGAATTCCAATCTTTGAAAGTCGTTGCTACCCTTTATCAAAGGTTGGTGAGTATCCTTATTTATTTAACTCACATTTGACCTAACATCTCCTTTACAATTAGTTTGGTTTCTCAAGTTATACAAGAAAGCTACAAAGTGAATTATTCATTACAACAAGGGTACCTCTCAAATTGGAATCAAATATTGTTGAAGTTTAGACTCACTAGTTGGATTAACTGACTCTGACTCAGCATGACATTGATGACAAAACAATCCACTTATGACTATGTGTTGAACTTAAATGTTGGACACATGCTTTGGTCACGCAAGAAACACTTTGTATTCTTTCTATCGACTATGGAATCCAAATATTGTGGAGATGTTAATACACAGATGGAGACAATCAGATTCCTCAACTCCTGGGAAAGTTTGAGTTTCCTATCAAAGCCTCGACTATTATTTATTATGATAATCATATTTCAATTTAGGTTTTTGACAATACTATTTCACATAGTAAGATGAAAAATCTCAAATTCCATGCTCAGTACTTATGAAAGTTTATTGTTCGAAGCCAAGTTCATTCAACTATATACTAAGGCTTCAAAGAGTTGCAATTATTTGGGGGAAGGCGAGAGTGTCATGCTGACATAATTTCACCTCCAAAACTTGTGTTTATTAAGGGGCATGTTGGAACCCATTGTTATATTGATTCCTCGAACCTTTGGAGCTCCTCAGATAGCCAGTTTAAGGATCGATTAATAGGAGACAATCAGTTAAAAATTTAACTAGCGAAGTAATCGAATGTGCAATCGATTGAGTGGTCAGTGTGTGAGTTGAATGGTTGACTAGTGGAGGAGTCAACTAGTGGTTGATAGAGACCACTAAGTCAAAGGAATTGACTGGAAAATCAGGCTGAATGGGGTATTAGATTAGCCAATGGAATTTGGATCAACTAAAACAATTGACTGAGCAACAAATCAACGCAATTTCATGGAAATGTGTTAAACAACTCATGTTAGTTTTTGGACCTAATATTCTACAATTCAAGAAAAATGATAGGATTTGAACACTAAAAATAAAGGACCTTATGGGCCAAATATTGTATTGAAAAAAATTAAATAGATCAAATATATTGAATTTATTATCATGCATTGTGATGTTCCTATCATAACAGATTATGTTTAAGTATTGTAATGGTGTCTTTAGAGACCACCTGTCATCTTGGAGCATAATTACTCCTCTATTTATTTCTTTATATTTTATTTTATGTTCATTGTTCTAAAGTTCCCTCCATTCCTAGTAGAAAGGAGCAATAAAACTTCAATCTATTCCCATTGGTCAACAAGTACCTAATATTTTGACCAAGGCCTTCACTAAAAATAAGTTTGAAGCATTCAAAGATAGACTTTGAATGACGCACATGTTAGGGGTAAACATGCAAGACTTCTAGTGACCACTTAGTAAAGGGGGGAAATAATATTGTCTTCTAATTTCACTTAAATAAATATAGTGAAAGCAAAATTTCCTATATTATCCATAGCCTTATAAATCTAAATAAAATATTCAAAATATTATAAAATGTTAGTAAGCTCGATTTGTTTTAATCTTAGTGATACACCTAATTATTGAGCCAAGATGGTTGCTAGGACCAAGAAGATTAATTGTTAATATTTGAGAGATTAATTACTAAAAATTGAGAAATAAATTGTTACCATTGACGAAATTAATTATATCTCACAAAATTAAGAAAAGATGAAAGGAGTTGTGACACATTTTTATACACAAAAAGACTCGAAAGATCAAGAAAGATCATTTGAACAGATTCAAAGCACATGAAATGAGTGAGGTTGAGAAGTAGGTCAAACAAGGCATCAGCTAGATTCATCTTAGTAACAGCATATTTGATTTTTGTATAAATAGTACAACTGTAGTTTGATAGCTTGTGGAGGTACAACTTTCCGAGTTGTCCTACCATCCAGAAGGAACTGGAGCTTCGCCGTTCAGTATTTGGCAAACCCGCCGCATCCCCAACCTGTTCTCAGGCTCTGGATGAGTACACAATAACCCCAATTTCAGCACCTTCTCCATCTCACCCTCATCATATCCACCCTTAGCGGCCAGCTTTGGATCGGAGGCCTCCAGCAGCCTCCCCTCTATGTACATCCCCCACGCCCACTCCACCAAAACCATCCTCTCCGAGTCCTCCAACGAATCCACTGGACTCTTCCCGCAAGCCACTTCCAACAACAGAACACCGAAGCTGAACACGTCCGAGCTGGGAGTTGCCTTCCCCGTCTGTATCAGCTCTGGCGCTATGTACCCCACCGTTCCTACAACATGTGTCGTCTCCGGATTCTCGGTGTGATCATACAGCCGAGCGAGCCCGAAGTCACTAAGCCGTCCGTTGAGCTCCGAATCCAACAGCACGTTGCTCGACTTGATGTCTCTGTGGATAACCCTCTTCTCCCATTCCTCGTGCAGATACAACAGCCCCGCAGCCACGCCCTTGAGGATCGCGTATCGCCGATGCCACAGCAGGATTGTTGTTGGATTCCCATAGATGAATTTATCGAGGCTGCCGTTGGGCATGTAGTCATAAACGATGAATAGCTGTGTATGCCTTCGGCACCAACCCCGGAGTTGAACCAGGTTACGGTGCTGTAGGCGGCCCATGCTTGAGATCTCTGCAACGAACCCCTTCATTCCTTCCCTGAACTCCGCCGTTATGCATTTCACAGCGACTTCTTGACCGCTACTGGGGAGAACGCCCTTGTAAACCATGCCAAATCCCCCGTACCCCAAAAGGTTTTGGTCCCGAAACCCTCTCGTAGCGACACTCAGCTCCTTGTAACCGAATCGATGGGGCCAGTACTCCTCCTCCCATTCTTCAACCGTTTCCCTGTTTATTGTTCTTTTCAGAAACATGGCAGCCGCAATCGCCAGCGAGAAGAGAAGCACAGAAACCACAGTGACACCGGCTATGAATCCCCGGCTCAGAGGTTCCGAATATACGTTGGCAAATGAAGGGAGACGAGAAACATCGAGGGGCGGCGCCGTGCCTTGGGTTGTGAAGCTCCACGCGAGAATGTAATGGTCTTCTATGAACTACCCCGTTGCCGCTGAAAAGCCCACCAACATCTTCTCTTCCAGAATATTTTGCAGATCGATTTGCAGAGATATCAACGGCCTCCGCGGTCTCGGCAATCCGGCCACCATAATCGTAACGTTGAGGCGGCCTTGAAAATGATCGTAATCGATCCAGGCCTGTATGTTCCGTCCGCTCTTGAGGTTGAGTTCATGAAAATTCTCCTCATTCCAATAGCCGGCGGTCTCGGTCTTGGCTGAGATGAGACTGTTGATGTCCACGCCCACGTGGTTGCCGTTTGGATCTTTGAATTCCACACTCTTGATGGTATCAAACTCCACTGCGAATAAATGATTGTATGGCTTCCCGTTGCTGGTGACGTTAAGCAAACCCAGATATTGGGACGGCTGAGACCCCATGGAAGATGTGTGGGGTGTCATGAAGAAGGCTATCCCGCATCCCCCTGCGTTAGAGAGCGGAGGCACAATGGAGAAAACGAATGTAGTGCTGAAGGAGGAAAGCGTCGACTCATTGCTTTTCATCTGCACTGGAATTGCGTACAGTGCGCGGCCGAGCAGAAACTCATGCGAGCGATTTGCTTGCGAGAGATTTGTAAGGGCAAGGACGGATTCAGAGTCGATGACTGAAGCATCACCCTGCAGAATTAAGTTTCTTCCATTGAATCCGTGGAAGAGGAAAGTGGTATGTGGACGATCCTCCATGACCTGTGCAGGAATGAGGCGTACGGCGAGGGAGGTGAAGGCTATGAGAACGAGGCTGCGCCATAGAATTAGCATCGTGAATCTTTCGCTGTGCTAATTAATTGTCAGAATGAAGGTGCATGGGTGCGGGATATCAATATATGAATTCTCTAATCTCTGCCCACCGAAACAAATTCCGAATGGCGACAGTAGCACAGTTTTTAACATTAATCACATTCCAGAACTAATTTTGTTTTCTCCGGGAGCATAAGGTCATTTGGAACAAAGAAAGATGACTCTACTTTCTTTGGTGGTCCAACAGTTCTAAACAGTAATGTAAGACTATTATGCGCCATGGAATTCGCATTGCGAATCGAATTTTTCGCTATACTAAATTCTCGGAAATAAAGGTACATGGGTGTGGCATATGATCAATAGTCAATATATGAATTTTCTCATCCTCCCGAAGTCACGAACCAATTCACAATTCAGCTACACATTTTTTTATCATTAATCACGTGGCAGAACTAATTTTGTTTTCTCGGTGTCATGGGGAAGAATAATGTCATTTGGAACAAAGAAAGATGACTACTTTCAATGCCAGTGCAACAGTTCTAATTCGCGTAATTTAAAGAGGGCCACAATTTTCGCAATTCCAGTAAGACTTTGAGAAAATCTAGAATGAATAAGGAAATCTATTATTATTGATTGTTAAATTAGTAATAGGGATAATTATTACTAGATATCTTTAAATGTAATTTGAATCATCACTATATTCAAAAAAAAAATCACACCATCTCAAATTATGGTGTTAATAGTCTATAAAAAAAAAGTAGACTTTGTAATCCATAAAAAATAAATAAATATTTGATTTTTGAATAGTTAGCTTATTTCCTTATATCCAAAAAAAACTAATTAATTAAACATAACAAATTTTAAACCATACTCCATACCATATATATCACTTTCTATTAAACCTACCATTTTATTTTATTTTATTATTGTATAGTGACATATAGCATCAGTTTTTTCCATTAGTTTTTCCCGTACAACCAAAAAAATTTCATTTATTCAATGTAAACCTTTAAGTTTTGACCGCCACGTGTATGCTCCAATTTCTTAGAACGGACGCCAGCGGGCAGCGGACTCTCTGCGGGTGATCATAGTAGACTCACGGAAGCAGACTTGGAAAGTTGCTGAAAAATGCATACATAAACCTCTTGTTCTTGGTTAAATGGAGGTACAGTACGTTGTCTTCATGCTTCCACTTCATGTCTTTTCGTTGTGGTATGTGTGAATCCACAAGTTCATAACATAGCAATGAAGTGAACTAGGGTAAATTCAGGTCCAGGTTGCTCCTCCGTCGGCTAGGAGCGACTTTGGAATTAGGGTCTTTTTGGTGGAGAAGAACACACCATCCCTTTGCTTAAACAAATTTATTTGGAATAAATATTATTTACCTTACATTGTTTTTATAGAATACATAAGGGAGAGATGTCTAATGTTGTGCAAAGATAAATAGTTGTTATAGTATTGGTCTTATCAAGTGATTATAGATTGAGAGCCGTGCAACCAATATTTAAACAAAAATAAATAATATTAAGTGCAAATATTTTTTAATTTATGTCCAAATTTTCCCAAAATATTAATTGGGCCCACAACTATCCATAAATATTCTTGTAAGTATCAATAGTAAAAATCATCTAATCTAAACTAAAACTATGTATTCCAAATGCATCTTCATACCTGCACATAATAAAATTTGATGTATGTCAACTATAATTGTTGTGCTATTTAACAATTAAACCCATTGTGTTCAATAAATGACACCCAACCCATTAAATTTCCGATTAAAACATATCAAAGCATAAGGATCAACCACAAGAAATTCTCATCCATTGGATCACATCCAAATCAATCTAGATCACACATTCAAAATGAAGTCATTGCAATCCATGTCAATCCTTGCCACCAATTAAACTCAAGTGCAAAAAACTATAAAAGAAGTTCAACCCTTGTTGAAGTTGCATGTTTAACATTCAAACTATTCACAAGCCCTCGAGACAAACCATCACAAAACATGTCACAATATATTTGGTTAATAATTTTATTTTCTGCATAGTTTTCTTACAGTTTTATTTTCATATCTTGGTCAAAGAACATTTCATATTATATTCAGGTTTTTTGCATAGTTTAATTAATTTGTGAAATCTATTTGCCACACATTTCATAGTATATTCAATTTTTTTGCATACTTTAATTAATTTGTGAAAATCTCTTTGCCACATTACATGCCTTAAATTTGTCAATAAATTCATTTCCTACATTAGTGGGAAATCCAGTGATATAATTCAAGGTCTTCCTATTGTTGAATAATTGTCAGAAGCCCTGATTGGAAGTAATTTATTGAGTGAATTCATGAGATTGTCTTCTCTTTTATTTGGGTTATGCCACCCACTTCTTCCTGTAGCATTGATAGGGATACAAAATTATATGTTAGGACTGGATTATATATATATATATAGTATAACTTTATGGTATGCCCACCTGGAACCTTTTCTTGCCATGGACCTAAGTAAGTGAGGTTTACCTAGTCCCACTAGTAGCGGATCCATATCCTATTGAAGAACCAGTTGACTTCATTGATCGAACAAAAGAAGAAAATGGATTTAGATAAGATGCAATTGGCAATTTGACTTAACAGAATATGCATAGGAGAAAACAACTAGAGCACAGTAAGGTCAGATAGCATAGGCAATGGTTAAAGCAATAGTGATTTTAGCAGTTCCAGTTAATCCAGTCCCAGTAGCATCCTACCCACTTTGATAGTAACCACATTGCTTACTTTTTTATTCAAATGCCTTAAATGGATGAGATGAGAGTCTATAATATTGAAACAGTTGATATTTTATTGCAATAGAACTAAGTGAGTGCATGGACTCTTGCTTGAACTCTTTCTAGATGGGAAGACCTTACTTTCACTCCACAACTAAGAGTTTTGAGTGTGAACTACAAACATCTACTCTCAGGATTTCATTTGTACACTCATTTAGAATGAACCAAGTTTCATCCATTTGGAAGAGGAATGAAATCCATGTGAAATCCAAGGATACAAAATTGTGACAATCTAGTGATTAAAAAATAATTAGATAATGGAGACAAAAAAAATTCTCAACCAATAGAATATAATTAGATAAGATCCCATATAATGAGAACAATTTATCAACTACATTATAAATAAAATGGGGCTCATAATGGGGATAAATAAATTAAAGGAGAAAATAGACTCATAATTATCAATTTAACACAAAGAAAATTGAGGCCAATTTGAATTAGAAAAAGTATTTCATTGAGAAGAATTGAGTTACAACATTAACTTTGAGAAGATGGATTTGGAGCATGTCTAAAGAAGAAAAAATTGTCTAGTAGATCAACTTGTAATAATTATAAGAGCAAACAATTATTAGTATCCTATGGAGAAATGTAGTGGAAGAAGAAAGAGTATACCTCTTTTCTAGTAAGGAGTATTTTCTTTATTCTTAACAAGAATAGTAGAGTAAAACCACAATATATTAAGATGGATATCCTTGAATCTATACTAGACAGATAGAGGAGTTAACTATAACTCATAGAACCAATCCAAGGTTTCATTACAATGCTGGGGATGGAATCTAGAATTACAGATGGTTGAATCGGTTTAGGAACTCAACTCAACTATTAGAAAACTAAATAAATTGTGAAGGATAATTGAATACTAAAGCATCTTGATGTCCAAAAGGAGATAAGAATTTGAATTCCAACCTCTTTGAGACCACCTTGTTTTAATGTCATTTCTCGTTATACATATTTCATAGTCTTTATCTATATAATATCCATTTGAAAATAATTGATGTTAATGCCTTTAACAAAGTGTGAAATGTTAAGGTGAGTGATTTGCATGATTTCGCACCTGAAACGATAAAAAATGACACCAAGTATATTTCTTTGATAAAAAGATAATTGACCCCTTAAAGCAAGGACATCTTGTGAATGCAAGGGGAGGTACATATATTGAATAGTTTCATAACAAAGCTTATTGTCAATAGAGATCTAAGATCAAATCAAGGCCTACCATGATGGCACTAATATGTAAGATCAGTGTATCATTAATATCTATAATTTATCTATAATTTATCATATCATTTTATGCCTTAACATGTTTCCCTCGATCAGGATAGCATATCAGAGAATGTCTTCCTAGGTGTTCCTGGATTGAGACCAAGGAACTGATCCATATCTAGTTCAAAATCAAATAGATCCAAAGAAAGTCCCTGTAGATCGAGTCTCAGCACCATAAGAACAACCAATAATGTAATGAATAATAGGTTTGTATAAACAACCTGTATAAGCACCTTATTTTCATGACAATTCACCTTACTGATTTTTATTTTTTTCCCAATACAACCTGTATAAACTCAACATGTATGAGGCTCAACATTTTTAAAGGAAATTAACAGCTCAATCAAACCTTTACTAAGGTAAGCCTGGAGCTTCCTTCATGCCTAAAGAGTGTTTTCTATAGGAATAACAATATTGAAAAACTCATAACCATTCCCACAATAGGAGATTCACTAACCATTACTAAGGCAAACCCAAAGCTTATGTTGAGCTGCTAAATTCGTTTAGCAAGGCAAGCCTACAACTTCCTTCATGGCTAGAGACTGTGATGATCAGGAATAACAATATTGACAAACATGAGGCTAAACAATTTAAGTCAAGCAAAAATTTATAAAAAGAACTAGAACTGATCAACAACTTAACCATGTGTCACTTTTTTTAGCTGAAATTCCTCCTATAATGCATAAAACATTTTATCCAAACCGTTAAGATTCTTATAAAGAAATAATAAATAATTTACCGAGAGAATAATACACATAAGCAAAACCCAAAGAAAAATCACATAAACATAAACAAAATGTTTAACCTAGAAAACCTACAATCCGGAAAAACCCAACCAATGAAATTTCAAAGAAGCACACCAAAACCCTGGCCAATCCGGCCAAGTGAGCCTTCACCACTCACCTCCAGGCCTACCTTACAATGAAGTATTCCTAGCCTCTTATAGGCTCCATTACATGTAATACCATGGGCCAAAACCATGGATGCACAAAACCATGTGCCCCAAAACCACTACTATTTACCCTAGTCAACATTGACTCTACCCCGAGTTATGTTTATCTAACAATTCCCCCCTTAAACTTTACTTGGGGATTATTGACTAAATCCAGCCAAACCTGCTAAGTGAGACAACCTCGCTCACTCTAGCTCTTCCCCCCTCAAATTTTTACCCAGGGTAATTATTAACTTGACATCCCCCCTATCACCTAGGTCTAACCCAGACTTTACCAGTGATTACCCAGGGGTACGCATGCCATACCAGGTCTTATAGCAGTATGGCCATTTACATGTAATAAAATTAACTCCAATATATATATATATATATATATATTTGTTTCATTGTTGTTGTCCTTTGTGTAACCATTCTTTTACATTAATTCATGATGTCCTCTCCAAAGAGGACATCATAGTTATACATCAATGTCCATATAAAAAGAACCCATCTACCAGATTACATGGGTCACCAGCCTCTGTAACTTCCAGTCCTCTAGGAATTCTCTTCAGATACATGGTTCATCAATTTTTAATTAATTCACCTGTAAATATCCTCTCTTTCATCATTTTTCTGACCTCTGAAGCTTCCTGCCACTTAGCCGCTGCTGCATATATGTTTGATAATGCTACATAGTTTCCAGTATTTTGAGTATCTAACTCAAACAGATGTTCCACAACAATTCTCCCTAGCTTTGTGTCTACATGATTTATGCATGCACCAGGTAATGATCCCCACATAGCTGCATTGGTCATTTTCATTATAAAATCATATGCCTCATTCAAGCACCCAGCATGCCCAAGAAGGTCAATCATGCAGCCATAGTGCTCAACTTTTGGAGAAATAAAATGGTCCCTACTTATGGAATGAAAGTAATGCCAGCCTTCATCCACCAGGCCTATATGGCTGCAAGCAAATAGAACAGCCAGCATAGTGATATGGTCCACCTTTATGCGCATCTCTTGCATTCTCTCGAATAGTTGGACAGCTTCTTTTCCATACCCGTGTTTGCCATATCCTGTAATAATTGCAGTCCATGAGGCCACATTTCGTGCGCGCATTTCATCAAACACGTGGCGAGCATCCTCTATACTCTCTGATTTAGCATACATGTCAATAAGAGAATTGCCGAATACAATATATGATTCGAATCCAGTCCTGATTATCTGAGCATGGATTTGTTTGCCAAGATCAAACTCTGCAACCCCTGCACAGGCCTGCAAAACACTGGCAAAGGTGAATGCGTCGGATTTCAAGCCAGCCCGTTGTACCCAACAAAATATTTCTAAAGCGTCCACGTCTAGCCCGTGCTGGGCATATGCTGTAATCTTTGCATTCCCAGACACCAATTTATCGCTAGAAATTTCATCAAAAATGAAACGAGCATACTCCATATTCCCACATTTAGCGTACATATCAATAGGGCACTTCCCAAAACATCATGCAGCTCGAACCCACTCTTGATGATGGATGCATGGACCTTCTTTCGTTGTCTTTCATTAGCCAAGCTTGCACAGGCTCCGAGAATGTTGGCAAAGGTAAAAGGATCCACCTCCATCTCTGATCTACGCATTTGACAGAAAAGTTTCAGCGCTTCCTCGCCATGGTTATGCATTGCATACCCAGCAACCAGTGCATTCCATGAAACCTTATTTCTCTGAGGCATTTCCTCAAACACTTGGCACGCATCATCAACACTGTTGCATTTGCAGTACATATCAATCAAAACATTACCCAACACTTCATATAATAGAATCCCACTTTTCACTAACCATCCATAGATCTGCCTGCCTGTTTCCAGGGTTGAAAGGCATGAACACGCCATGAGAAAACTAGAAAATGTAGAGTGATTCAGCTTCACTCCTGCACATAGCATCTGCTCAAAAAATGCAAGAGAGTCCTCTCCACATCCCTGCTGAGCAAAACCTGCTTTCCCAGGTCTGGATCACCTAGTCTCACACAAGCCTTGAACACCTTGCTCTGATACCAGTTGTTAGGAAATTTACCGCAGAAATAAAATATTTTACTGAGAGAAATAATACACATACAAAAACCAACAACAAATCACATAAACATTAACACAAATATTTAACCGGGAAAACCCCAAATCTGGGGAAAAACCCATCCTAATGAAATTTCATTAACCATTGGCGAAAACCCTGAACAATCCGGCCAAGTGAGCCTTCACCGCTCACCTCCAAGTCGCCACACAATGAAGTATTCCTAACCTCTTATAGGCTCCATTATATCAATACTAAGGGCTAAAACCATGGGTTCACAAAACCATGTGCCCCAAAACCACTACCATTACTCCTAGTCAACATCGTACTCTGACTTCAATGTCATGTTTACTCTAACACAAACACATGATATAATTGAAGGTATACAGCCAATTCTAGGTCAATTTCAACACAATGGCAGTATTTTTTCAAGTGAAAATACAGTCATGGTATTTTAAGTGTAAAAAAAAGTTATAAAAACAACAATCACCAATATATTTGAAAACACACAACAAATTCCTTCTGTATATTTGATTTTTCAAGGATACCGTCAAAAAGGAATATGTATGAAAATCTGTTAAGCTGCTACTAAAATACATGTTGTTAATTGCCTGTAAGAAATAAAAATTACTATTAGTTTGTATGAAAACATAATTTCAATAATTCTTAACTAAATGCATGCAATAAAACTACAAGTAGTTGCATCTATGGAATGAGTTAGTTATGTTGCTCATACAAGGAGAAGAAGTAGGCGAGTGACTAGGGGTGCCTAACTGCGATGCCCTTCATCAGAGGAGGACAAGACATGTGATGTGAATGTCAACAATGCTCCCAAAATTTTTGTTGGGGATGACCATGCGACAAGTTGATGTTGTCACACCATCAACCATATTATAAGCGGAAAATTCAATTAAAACGATCAACGCTATGAGAGGTTGGAAAAAAGAAGACATGACAGGTAAAATTGATGACATAGATTTTAATGGATATTCAGTTCAAGCATCTGCAAAAAAACATGGTATTTCTACCTCATCCATACATTATTGGATTAATGGGCTCACTCATACAAAACGTAGAGGGCCTCTTATAGTTATGATTGAAGAAGAGGAGGTTGAGGTGGTTGAGTGGTGTAAAGAGATGGTCCAATTGGGACATGAGATGGAGTTGATACAACTCAAATCCATAGTTTCTCAAGTCTCTCAGGGGAGGCTAAACCCATTCAAAGATGGGTTTCTTGGTAAATCATGGCAGTTTTTGTTTGAAAAAAGTATCCATACCTTGTATTGTGTACAACTGAGGACCTTGACAGAGACAGAGCATTAAATTTGTGCCCTGCAATCGTATGTAAGTTTTATGACACTCTTTCTAGTGCATATCATAAGAATTCTTACGGTAAATGCCATATATAGAACTGTGTTGAAATAGGTTTACAGGTAAGAAGGAATTGTGGCATGCGGGTAATTACTATGAGAGGGAGACAAAACATGCCAAACATTTTTCCTAAGAGCAAGAAATGGATATATATTCTATGTTGTGTGAATGAAATTAGTGCTTCAATCCCAAAATTTTATCTATTCAAAGGTAAAAATAAACTAAAAAACTATATACAAATCTGTGAACCAGGTGCATGCATGGCTAGACATCCCCATGCATGGATGACTAGACAACTTTTTTAAAATTGTCTTTTTTCACTTTGATGCATTTGTACCAGGTGGTGTCTCATCTAATAACAAACAGATTGATATTAGATGGCCATGGAATCCACATTGGTTTGCAAATAACTGAGGAAGAAAACAGATCGAGCATCGACCTGTTAACGTTTCCTGCTCATACCACTCATAGATTGCAACCCCTTGATGTCAATGTGTTTGACCCTTTAAAGAACTATTTAAGGTCAAAGCATGTTCCATGGATGGAAAAGAATCTAGGGGTTGAGTTGAAAAGGTTCGAGCTAGCAGAGCTTGCAATTAAAGTGTTTGAAAGGGCTCTGATACCATTAAATATCAAGGTTGGATTTAGAAGGACTGAAATCTGACCACTGAATTATGATGCTCTTATGCATGATACTAGTTGTAGCTAGGTGTTTCATGTGAATGGTCAAGAATAAGGGAATTTCCAAGTAGATATTGAAGTGAAAGAAGAATTATATGAACAATATGACGTGGTTGCAGCTGATAATATGATTTCCCTCTCTCAAGGACACTTATATGGTGATGATGATGAACATGTAAGTGAAACACAGTATAATAATGAACCAGTTGATAGTAACATGGAGATTGTTATACCAATTGAAGAACATGGAAATTTTGCTACTCATATTCTTAATAAATTTGTTGAACATGCAATTGACAATGACAATGTAGTTGAAAATGATATTGTTGATATTGCACTAGGAAGCAACAATGACCAATTGAGATTGCCAAGCCAAGTAACCCCACAATCATGGTTGGAAGAAGCCATGATTAATTTGAACAAACATAGTGTCTCAATAAACAATGAACAAAGCATGAACATGCATTCACAACCAACAGAATTGAATAATAAAAAATTTCATTTTTTTGTGGACAATAGATCAATGGAAAAAGATAGTGAACATAATGAGGCATCAAATAAAGAGAACAATATTTTTCAATCAGTTATCTTGGATACTCAAAGGCAAGTGCCAAGCAATGACATGCAAGTGGGAGGGGTGGAGATGTTACTTGGTTAGTTCCTAAAGCTACCAGTAGGGTGAGTGTCAATGAAAAAAAAACAAGGAACACCAGGTAGTCTTTTTTTGGGACGAATTTCATGGTTACTCATCTTAGAAGACGATATAAGCCTATTAGTTGAGTCTGAAAAAGAAAAAGAAAAATTGAAATTCGGGAATTAAAATAGAAAAAGAAGGATTTAGCCAAGGAGAAGAAGGTATCAAGGACTGTTGCAGCACAACGTCGAGTAGATGAAAGGCTTGAAATTTAGAAAGTAAGGCAAGAAAAGGACTATAAAAAACAAATGGAAAGCTAGGAAAAGAAATCAAGAAAGGCTCAAAAAATTCTTGAAAAGGAACAAGGGATGACCGATATGGTTGACAATGATGCAAGAACAATTGCTGAAACCAGGATTATGTCAAACACATTGGACAATATTGCATAGAATACACCGTTATTCCAAGATCTCATAAAAATTCAAGTCCCTCGCTATAAAAATGGGGGTTTAACCACTTTCTTTATTCCTACCAAAGCATGTGTCAATTCTATGTATGCTCATGAGACACCTCCACTTAATGCGGGGGTCTTGGAGAGAGGTCCCTTAGGGCCGAATTTTGATATATTTTTGGAATATTTTTGTAATTTTTTTGTAATTTTAGTCTTGCGCAGCACAAGTCAAGGGGCTTTGGGGCAGGTCAAAGCCCCTCACGAGTTGTAATGGGTCAAAGGTTAGAACTAGGGGCCACAAAACACAGTTTTCGAACCTTATATGAACACAGGCTAAAAGTATAAATAGGAGTCTAGATCGAGTTGATAGAGGACAATGTTAATGTTGATGATAGAGATCTGATCCTGTTTTGATATTTTAGAAAAAATTTCTGGTTTAGAAGGCTCCTGCTGGCTGTGTGCGCGGAGACCTTAGTCCTGCTGTGTGCGGACCCCGCTGGTTGTCTATGTGGGTAGACTGAAGGTGTTGTAAGGGAAATCTGATATGTTAATGAATGAAGAACTATTTTGAATGATATATGAGTATAACATGCATCTATTGGTTGCTTTATGATCTATTTCTGCATATTATTTCCAATTACTGTATTATATGTGTTCAAATCGATTGTGCAACTGTTTTCTACTTCAAATGAATAATAAATGAATGGATATATTATGGTTGAGCTTTAAGAATATTTATTTAGGATAATTACATGGATTGCGGAGTATTTTCTAGCACATGCATAAGGTATTATGTGTATTTGACCTAAATATTTCTGGTTAGGGCTCCTGTTGCGAAGGTCTGATCACAATTTTTTTAGATCTTAAGACACCCGCATCATTTAATTCTCTCTCAGGGTGTGGAAACCTTTTTCCAGCACCCTCCATACTTCTTCGAGTGAGACTTTGACTTGCGCAAGTAGGTCACTGCTGAAAGGGCTAGTAGTAAGAGGGTTTTGTTGGTTAACCTTAACTCTGAACCTGGGTCTGGACCCCTCAAGCCAACAAATGATTTCGTTGCTAGGAATGGGATCATTTTTTGAGAGATTAGATGTTGTGGCAACCATTAAAGCCCGAATTAGATGACTGGTTTGAAAAACAAATTCAAGAATTTTCCCTTAAAGAAAATAGAAGTAAGAAGATGTCTATGGAACATTGTAAACAGAAGTATATTTTCACAGAGGTTCATGTGATCTTCTTTGTGACCTTTGCGCAAGAATTGCAGGAGTGGTTGTTAAGATTAGCAGAGTTCCAAACCTGTTGGAAGGATGACAAGGTCACGTAGTGGACACATGAATTGATCCAACAATTGGAAAATATTGATAATTCCATCACCTAGACTGTAGATCACCGGGTTGATAGCATCTTGTGTGGGTTTATGACAAAATTCATACTAGATTATTTTGTGTCATATTCTGAAGCCGAAAGGAGATTTTTCAAGGGATCGAGAGGTAAATTCTTATGATCTTTGCCTCTACCGATTAATATTCTATTGTGTGAAAAGGGTGTTTTGTGCAGCCACACTGAGTGAATGACCCATGATAAGAGAGAAAGTACTACGCGTAGCGGAAAATATTATCGGGTCAATCAGAGGGGGGAAATATCTGTGTATAGTCCTATGATAAATTCACCTGATATAGAGAGTAGTAAGGCTACACACACTGAAGGTAGCCCTCCTGCTACACCACAGTCGAACCTGCACAAGGGTAAGACATCTCCTACCCCACCACCACTACAACCTGCGGAAGATATGGCCACGCATATGAAGCTACCCACCATTAAGGGTATGGGATATGAGGATATGGATCGGTTTTAGTTTGTGGTTGATGCAGTGTGGACTGCCCAAAAATTTAATATTGATGTTGTCAAGAAAGCACAGCTGGCTATGGCGTTCGAAGGTCACTTGTTAGATTGGTTCATGGGATATCTCACTTAGAACGTTGACCCCACTGCTGTACAGACTAAGGATGTCGTGAAACAACAATTTAGGAAGCTGAAGTCCTACTCACAGTGCATAGTACAATTAAAAGATATCAAATAAGGGCCAAAGGAATCAGTTTTGGAAGCTGATCAATGACTGAAGCGCACCATCAGCGAAGGAGGTTTTGTTTATGATGATAAGAAACATAAGGAATGTTTCATTGGCATGATTTTTCCACATCTACATGGGCCTATGGGTTAACAGAAGATTTATTCTCATGCCGAAGCTCTGGAATTTTCTATGAAATTGGAATTTACGCCTAAAGAATATGCTCAATTCGAAACGCTACAAATTCAAAGTCAACTGGAGGCTATGCACTTAGAAATTCAGAACCTATGTAGAGATCGGGGTAAAGAAGTTGGTGCAGATGTCTGGTGCATACGATGTAAGGGTTAAGGCCACACGAAGGATTAGTGCACTCTGTTCTCAGATTACATGCAAGTAGGGGGACTGAATCCACTGTACCCCAGGGATGTTGCTAGAACAAGTACCCCCACACTATGGTGTGTAGATTTTAGGGTAGCCAAATGACATGATACATGCCACTATCCTCTATTAGTAATCTATGTGCCAGAGTTTAAGAAAAAGTGGTGCAAATTATACTCTTCAGTTGGTCATGATGAGCACCACTGTCGGACGTTCGATCTAATGATAGACAGTGCTAACCTCTATAGAGTACAGGCTGACCCTTTTTCACCAACATCTCCCTCTAGATGTGGAGGATCCCCAGCAAGAGGAAGGGGTGGGGGGAGAGGTGGAGGCACAGGTCGGGGAAGAGGGAAAGTAATCTGCTATAACTGTGGAGACGTTCGACACTATGCGCGCGACTGGCCTAACCCTGTGCGACAATCCTACAACTACTGTAGGAAACTTGATCATGTAATTGAATATTGTCCTGTGTTAATTGCTAAAATGCAAGAAAAGCAACAGCAGACGCCTACGCAAAAAAATACAAATGGTTAAAGTTGAACCGCACGATGATGGTCCAAATTTAAATGTGATTACACGTAGTGGTGTTTCCATCAGAGGAGATGAGGAAAAGAGGGATGATGCAGAGCCACTGATGAGAAAGGAATCTGATAAGCAAGAATGACTCAACCTGTAGAAGGAAAAGGAGACTTTCATTGAAGCTAGGAAGGATTTTTTAGCTGCAGGAGTGTCCACATCAAAGTCTATCATGGAACCTAAAGCCGATGATGAAGTCAAACCATTACTACAAGCATGTATTAAGTTATTGCACAATCAGAAGGCATTAGATAATCTTCAGGCCCTGATAGACAGCTGCGCGGAAAAATAAGTACCTCGAACTTAGATTAAGGCTATGAACAAGATTTATAAGAACAAGAAGAGAGTTGGTCAGGAGATTCATATGACTGTGCAGATTAGAGAGTATGAGATGGATCAAGTCATCCTAGATCTCAGGTTTGATGCAAAGGTTCTACCGAAGCAAACCTGGCAGAATATGGGAGAAACAAAGCTGGAATGTTCCACCATTCAGTTACGCATGGCCAATCAACAGAAGATCATTCCACTTGGAAGACTTCCATAGGTCCTGGTAGACATTGCTAGAGTAAAGGTACGCGCGAATTTTGAAGTGATACAAATTGTGGATGGTGCAGCCCCTACCCTACATTGTTAGGATTGGATTGGGCCATTGTTATGGGAGGCATCATCAACCTAAAGCGTAGAAGCGTGATCTTTGCGAAGGATGGTATGCGGGTGATAGTCCCACTAGATCTGGCAGAAGGAGAAAGATACATAGAGCCAGTATGCAAAGGAGTTGATGTCAACCATATTTACAAGTTGATTGCGTAGGAAGAATATTGGATCAACCCTACAACTTATGGAATGTTGAATTGGGAGAAGGATAGTTCATGTTTCTCATATTTGGATGGAGAGATGGAGAGCTGGTAGAATTGTTTGCACAATGTTTCTACGTTGTGCTGCCTCAAGATCACAAAGAACTTTTGGTGCATCTCCTTAGAGGTAAGAGAACTACCCTATTTTGATGGTTTTGGTCACTGTCAAATTATTTCTGGAAGACTTGGAAAAGGTTGTCCCAGAAGAACGAAGGTTATGGGCGCTTGAACTGGCTATGTGCACAACCCCAACATGTTGGTGGGATACGAACAAGGGTGTGTTTAAGGATTGGGAGGAATGTAGCAAAATGATGGTGTTTCACTTTGAACCTCCCACTACCCTACCAACTGAGCTTTTCTATGGTCAGGAAGACTCGGCAAGCACCTAGCCATGTGGGTGGAATTTTGGAAGGAAAATACCTGGAATGGGTGGGTTCATATGTTTATTCATTTGTTGGGGCTGATACCTACCACTTGGTATCTGGAAACGAAGCTGAAACAAGGAACCCGCCAGTGGATTACAATGACTGATAATATCCTATCAACCTTTAGCTTGGTTGGGGGATAAAAAAAAACTGGATGAAGCCCTGCAGGACATAGATGCTCTTGTCTTTGATGACTCCCGACCCCGAAGGGAATGTTCTGTGCTAGCATGCGATGCGTAGATGCAAGACATTTTCAACTGTAGGAACCTGTCAATAGAGGATAATTAATAGGATCCAATAAATGTCAACATCTTGAATCTGAAGGGGAGCGTGTAGTTGCAAGGTCCTCATTGGGAATGATAGATCTAAATAAACCTCTGAAGTTAAAGGAAGTCAACATTGGGATAGAAGAGCAACGCAAGTTGGCCAAAATTGGGGATTATTGGGATGATGATACATTAGGAAAGATTGCAGAGCTGCTGACAGAGTATTAGGACCCGTTTCTTACAAATTTCTTTGAGCTCAAAGGAATTGTAGGAGATCTAGGTGTTATGAAGATCATGTTGAAACCATATGCGCGCCCTGACAAGTAGTGACCATATCGATTGAATCCTAAATATAAGAAGAAAGTAAAAGATGAATTCAAAAAGATGGTGGTTGTAGGCATCATTGAGCCTATAGAGCAGTTTGATTGGGTAAGCCCAATGGTGGTTCAGGAGAAGAAGACTAAAGGGGAGATAAGGATTTGTGTAGATATGCACAAGTTGAATGATGTCTGTGTGCATGATCCCTTCCCTACTCCATTTTCAGATGAGATTCTGGATAATGTGGGAGGAGAAGAGGCTTATTCATTTATTGATGGATTTTCGGGGTACCATCAAATCAAAATTTCACCTGAGGACAGCATCAATACAACCTTTGCAACAGAGTGGGGGTCTTTCGAGTACACTATCATGCCCTTCGGATTGAAAAATGCACCTGCAATCTTCTCGCGCGTGGTAGTGGTTGTGTTCAAATAATTCATGCATAAATTTTTGGAGATGTATGTTTATGACTAGATAGTGTTTGGGTTGGTAAAGAAACATGTGTCAAACCTGCGCATGATGCTTGACACTTGTAGAAAGAACCAGATTTCTATTAACCTGAAGAAATTTATATTTTGTGTACCTTTTTTAATTTTGTTAGGGAATATAGTATGTCAGCAAGGATTGATGGTAGACCTATCCAAAATAGAATTTATCATCAACCTAGAAGTTACCACTAATGAGAAACAGTTGCGCTCCATCCTAGGATACACCGAATATTACATGAAGTTCATTCAGGGTTATGCTCTGAACACTTCGCCAATGGAGAAGTTACTAAAGAAGGATGTGTCATTTTTCTGGGATGAGGAATGTCAAAAGAGCTTTGAGCTACTGAAGGAGAAAATGGTCACTGCACCTATTCTGATATTGCCAGACTGGTCTAAGGTTTTTGATGTACATGTGGATGGATCTGGTATAGCACTTGGGGTTGTTCTAGCGTAGCCAGGAGAAGGATACATTGATCACCTGGTTGATTTTTCCAGTAGGAAGCTCTCCAGTGTAGAGCGCAACTACTCAACCACAGAAAGGGAAGGATTGGCCATGGTCCATGCTCTGAAAAAATATAGGCACTATCTGCTAGGAGGACACTTCAAGATGTTCACTTACCATTCTGCTTTGAAATACCTGGTCAATAAGCCTATGTTGGGGGAGAATATTTGCAGATGGTTGTTTTTATTTCACGAGTATGACTTTGAAATCATTGTGAAGCCTAGAAGAATACATTGTTGGACTTGATCATTTGTCACACATCGAAAATGGGGAAGAACCAACCAGTCTGGAGGAGGGTTTACCTGATGCACAACTCTTTGCTATCAAGGTGGTTGATGAGCACTTTGTTGATATTATTCACTTTCTGACCACTAGAAGCATGCCTATTGAATATTCGGTACAATAGAAGAAGGAGCTGGTTGAACGCGCAACTAATTTTACCCTGACTGTAGGTCAATTGTATAAGCCGGGAGCAGTTTAAGTATTGAGAAGATATGCATTGGAACATGAGAGACAATATATCTTGGATGAGGCTCATGGAGTGGTGGTGGGAGGCCATTATGCTGGGAAGGCTACTGCGCAGAAGGTGTTGCGTGCTGGGTTATGGTGGCCCACACTGCATAGTGATCCACATGCGTATTGTCGGGCCTTTGATGAATGTCAAAGAATGGGGAAGCCCTCACACAAAGATGAAATGACCCTGCAACCACAAATGGCCCTACAGGCCTTTGATAAATGAGCTATAATTTTTTTTAGACCTATCAATCCTCTAGGAAAGAAGACTGGAAAGCATTATATCATCACTGCCATAGATTATGTAACAACATGGGAAGAAGATAAGTCAGTTGAGGATTGTACTGCAGATACTGCTGTGCACTTCATTTTGACCATATTTTGACTATATTTGGATGTTCAAAGATATTTATGGGTGATAGAGGTACTCACTTTGTTAATGAAACCATTCAAACTCCGACAAAGGAATTTCAGATGCATCACCAGAATAGTACCCCTTATCACCCACAAGAAAATGGTGCAGTAGAGGCTTTCAATTTTTTTTTAGAATGCACTCACAAAGATCTGTAATGCCAATCGGAATGACTGGGACACATGCATCCCTTCTGTGTTATGGGTTTATAGGACCGCATGTAAGAAGTTGACTGGGAAAACACCTTTCAAGATGGTCTATGGGCAAGAAGCGATCGTGCCAATGGAGTATATTGTTCCAAGCCTGTGCATCACATATTTCACTAATATGACTAAGCCTGACATTATGGAGGAACACTTGGCGCAATTGGTTGCCTTAGAAGAGGACCGGTTCATTCCTAACTTCCATTAGCAAGTGAAAAAGGCACACGAAAAGGCCTGGCATGATAAACACATCAGACAAAAGGTGTTCAAGCAAGAAGACTTGGTCTTTTTATATGACACTCATATTACATGCCACCCAGGGAATTTCAGGAAACATTGGTTGGGGCCATAGATTGTGAAGGAAATCACTGATGGAGGTACAATGCGCTTGGCCACACTGCGTGGTGAGAATCTTCCTGGGTATTCCAATGGAAGTTTTCTAAAGCCATATAGGGAAAATCTGGTGCCAACCAAATAAATTTATGGCCAGCGCATAAGAATCCAATGGTCTGCGTGTGACACAGAGGAAAGGTGCAGATAGGTGTGACGGAGGCGCAGGGGTAATGTGCATGAGAAGAAGCTAGTCGTTTGAACAGTGAAATTGGGTGAGAAAGTAATTTTACCGTTGGATGGATCAGGCTTTATGCATTTAATGACATGATATTACAATATTTTTGACTTTTTTTACAGAGTTCAATTGCATGTAATGAAGATCCGACCGTTTTCACCTTGGATTGCCTACAAAAGGAAGGGCACGAGTCACTGTTGATTCCTTTGTTTTATGAGTACATTGCGCCTTGAGATTATCCATGATTTGGGCTGTAAATTTGTCTATGAGAATTGTATGTCTGGCCAAGATACCCCATCTGACATGAGAAATCCTGAATTTATCTTCTGCCCGAGAATGATGGCCACCAATCCAAAGAGCACACCTATTGAGGAGTACTTTGTGCTCCTCACAGCATCGACAGAGCCGAGTTCGGATGATGTCTGTGAAGTGATCCCTGAGGTTGAAGAAGTCATGTCTATGTTGGCTAAAGGAAAAGGAAAAATATCGAAGTGTTCCTCCTCGAAGCCACGGACCTCCTTGAGGAATGTGACATCCCCGCGTCAGGCTATTAAGGATCAGTCGCCTATTAGTGACCCTTCGAAGAGACCAATGAGCACCACTGAGGAGGCTATGCTGGTTGAGCCTATCTCATGGTAGCTGCCATATATCAAGTCACACAGACCCTCTGTGCCTGCGCCAAAGAATGTAGACACGGTGCGGTACTACCTTTAGATGCCTCTGGTCCTGCAAGATGTTCCCCTTGGTGAAGATGTCTTTGACAAGATACCAAGCGTGTAATATTCCAAAATGGAAAAGATAGGAATATAGAACAAAATAATGGAAAAGTAGTAGTGAATATCAATACACCAATATATGAGACAAATGTACAGCCATATTATTAAACATATTAGCCATAATGAGCATACAATCTTGAGGACCAAGTCACTCATGCACTACAACACAAGCATCCACTAAGAAAATATGCCAATACATGAACTATAACTGTTATACAAATTCCATGAGCCAAGACATCGTAGTTTTAGTGCATAAACTGCTACAGGAAAATTATAACAATATGGATCTGTTGTTATATAGCTCAAATAGTGTCGGGGATAGAGATCTAAGCTCCCAAGCACATTTCCAAGACAACCCAGAAAGGGTTTCCGGAAATACCCAAAATGCAAAAATGTCAGAATGCAGCCCTAGGGCTGAATAGAAGCTGCAACTAAATTAGTAGAAGGAGGTAGTTGAAACTGATATGAAATGTATAGATCTCCTCCAATATATCCTCCAAGTGAAAGGTTGATCCTCTCCTTGATGATCTCACCCTCCAAATCAAGCACTGAAACCTCCACTGCAAATGCACACTAAAATAATGCAGTCTATGAGGGGATCTACGTTGTAGGAGATGAAAATAGGTTGGCCTGGTGCCAAAATATGAAACAAAGCTCCTGGATCTTCCTTGCTAGCCTCCCAGTGGAAAGGAAAACTCTCCACTAAAAAACAAACTTAAAAATTGGCCCTATCAATCCTCCACTACAACACCCTGCAACACAACACAACTATGAACAGAAACTATGTTGTAGTTGAAGACTGAAGCTTTACCTGATGTCGAAATGTGGATATGAAGCTAAAAAATAAATCTCGTGATTAGGCACTCGAAGTCCCCCGAGGATGAGTGTGGGATTCTCGCTCAGGAACACCCTTGTGCTAAACAGCACAACAGACTCCTCGGATAGATCTACTGAAATGAGGTTATTTTGGCTTCCGCTATCAATAAGGAATTGCAGTGGAGAATCCTTCACCCACATCTGTAAATGGAAGAGGTGCTCCCCCTCCTCTGGATCCTTAGGATCCTCCCTCTGGATCTTGGTGCTGGCAACAATGGCACTGGGATTTACATCAACGATTTTCTTCCCTTTGTCATTGCCTTTGTCTAGTTCTAACTCAAGATTAGAAAATGCATCTAATTTGGGTGCCTTTAGTTTAGCCACCAACAACTGTTTGGCCCGACACTAATTTGTGCTATGAGTGGGGCTGTTATGAAATTCACACCACTTCCCCATGTCCTTCTTTGGATTTTTGGTGTTTTTCTGAGTCACCCTGCTTTCGCCTTTCCCCTTGTTCTGCGGTTTAGGGGCACCTTTCCGTAGCTTCAGATTCATAGATCCAAAGTATCGCTTCTTCTGCTTAAATTTCTGCTCAATCTTAGCGTCATAGTGATATGCCATGCCAAGTGATGTGATGCCGAGAAAATCCATTTCCTCCTGAATGTGTTTTTGCAGATAGTCGTGGTACTTGAGCACAAAATGCCTCTCTGAATCTTTAATACCCAACTTTGTGCTCAGGGTATGGAACAAATTTGTTAGTTTGTGCACATCTTAATCGCTTTGCTGTCGCAGTGTGGTCCATTGGATGTATTTGTCCTCATAGCTCCCCTCGGGGTAATATTGTTCCTTGATGCCATCTCAGAATGAATTCCATGTGGGTGTGGCTGAGAACAGAAAGGGTTCCCCTTCTTCCTCTTGCTCACAAAAGGTTTCTCACCAGTATTTGACATGTGGAGTGGCTTTGAGGAGTGCAAAAATAATATTTTCTCGGTTGGAGAAATCATGGACCAAGAAATACCCTTCCAATAAATTTAACCATCTATCTATGATGTCTACATCTATCTGGCCTTCAAATATAGGAATGTCAAAGTTTACCTGTAACTTGAAGGGAGTGGCGCCTCCAGAATGGTTGTTGGATGGAGATGCGCCGTAGGTGGGCAGTCGTTGAAGGATCTACGCAAATATATCCATCATCGTGTTCCTTTGTTTCTCGAGGGCCTCCTCAAGCAATATTTTGATAGGATCTCTTGCTCCCTCGTCTTTCTTTTCTTCCGCCATGGGGGGTCGTCGGGGTTTGCGAGGCTGATCTTGCAAGGGTTCAACCAGATCGAGCCCTAACTCCTTATACCTTGATCGTGTTGGGGACATGCAAAGAAAAACAGAGAAAGAGCAGACTGCTCTAATACCATCGATTCAGATTTATGCAGGAACGCAACAGAATACACATATAACCATAAGCACAGATATGCAGTGGAAATAATGCTTCATTTTATTAATAAAAGAATGACTGAAATAAGCTTACAAACATAATGGAAACAAGCTAGGGCGCTGGTAGCGTATCTCTAAGAAGAGATGTGGCGGCTACATACCTCTAAACTCTGTTACAATGAGGCCTGAGGGCCTATTTATTATTGAGAAACAATGGATAACTCTAAACATCCAAAAACCTAACCCTAGGAGATGAAGTGCCAAAACTATGGGCCCTGTTTGGGTAAATTGGTGTTTCAACTTCTCGGGGACGTAACTTTGGCATACGATCTCTATTTGACGCATATCATATCTCGTTAGAAATACCTATCTGAGGAGTACAACTTTCAATGTGAGCAATAAGGGTTCATGGACCAGTTTTTCCAAAAAGACGTCGTTTAGGGCCTCAAAACAGTTCCGGAAGTTTAGGACCCGAAAAACTGCTAAAAATAGTAAATTTTGATGCAACCTAAACACTGAACGAACTTATGGTGGGGGTTGAAATGGAATAGGTGGGTGGCCACCAATATCCACTTGGATCATTAAGGCCCCAAAATGGCTCCGGGAGTGCAGGACCCGAAAACGTGCTAAAAATAGTAAGTTGTGTTGAATGTGAAAAGCTGCAAGAATTGATGGTGTGGGTCCAAATGGAATAGGTGGGTGGCCACCGATATCCATCTGGATCAACAATACTTTCCCAAAGCCATATAAGAGGTGGATATCTCCATCACTAATGTTGGTCCCAAAAGGACCATGAAGCCCAAATTTAAACTTGCCCTCTTGTAGAGAAATGCACTGTATATAGATGGTAAGAGAATGCAAATACTTTTTTAGATGATCAATAAGTAAAAAAATACAACTCTTACCATGTACTGAGAGTAAGCTGATCATGATGTCCATGGATGATCTTTGCATAGTGGTATGATATATCTCCATGAAACCTTGGTGAATGGAAAGGAATGAACCAAGTGCTGCATGTAAGGTCTTCTTCTTATGCTTGGAGATCCAACTCAAGAAGATCATATCATGGTAACAGATGTATCCATACACCACTCCATCACTCTCATCTCATACTTTCCCATCAAGTGCATCATATGTGAAGTGATCTTGGGAACACTCCATCAACAAATCCAAACTCCCAAGTGACAACAGTGTTGGCCTTTGTGATAAGGCTCCTGTCATCTCACAACTCCATTCTTTGACATGCCAAATGCCAAAGTCACATACCATAAAAATACTACATATGGGAGACTCCTTCCTATGTGGAAGTACCTCCTGATACTCCAAAGCTAAGGATTAGCCCCTTTGCACCATGATTGTGCCATCCTCTACCCCTGAAACATGATGCAAAGTATGGGAGAAAATCAGCCCATACTCTCCCAAGAGTAACCAAAGCAACAATAACTCTTTTTTCCTCCTCATCTCATCATCATACAAGTCATGGAGTACCATCATGATGATCTACTTGTAAAATGCCCCATACAACCAAATCTTCTACTTCCATAACATATGGGTGCCATGCAATGACCCAAACCATAACATACCCTTTGAGATAGGATATGTCACATGATGGCCAAAGTCTTTCAAGAGTAGCCAGTGCAGCCATGCCTCATCCTGCCCTGTGTCATAGATCTGCAAGTGGCTCACCAACCTCTTTCCCATCATCCTCACCCATCCATCCAACTGTGGGTGTCTCCTATCATGCTCCAAATTGGTATTCATCAAATGGAGAATGCCATACTCCAAAATTTGATCACTATATTTTCACTTCATGGGATGTTGAAGTGCAACCTCCTGGAGATCTCCGTATGAAGACCATTCATAAATGACCAAGTTGAACCCATAAGGTTCCAAAGATGTTGTAGGAAAAATCTTCTCTTTGAGCTAAGATGTGCTCATCAAGAAGGATCCATCATAATAATGGGATATTTTGTCCATCATAAGATGTCTTCCATAAACCATCTGCCTATCCACTGCTATACAAGTATCAAGGTCATCAGAATTTCCGAATAATATTTGGGCCCCCAACTCAACACTGTTGCTCAATGACAGCACTTCTAATCTCCATGACGGTGCATCTGCTATCTCATGATCATGCACAATGTTGAACATATAGTTCTACATTGGATTGATTAGGATTATGCTCATCCCACCCTCCAAAATTATACAATCCAACCCAAAGTGTTGTGTGTAGCTCAACAATGAGTAACCATGATGACTATATATCTCCTCCTTGAACCAGTCAAGGGTCCTTTGTGCAGTGATAGTCTACTACTCCAAATCAGTAGTGTTCTTTGACCCTAGGTCATGCCATTTCCCTGATGGCATGTCCCCACAACTCTCCATATGATGTGCTGAAATAATAGGAAGTGGAAATGTTTGCATACCTTGGTTAAGTTGAACCTTGGGAACATCTTGTATTGCTACAAGGGTTCCTCCCACCAGTGTGATGACTTCTCCAACTGATGGTGATGATGATGGCTGCTCCTCTACTATTTCACCAGTGCTAATATAAGCCTCCTCCTCCTCATGAATCTCCTAAATAATGCATGGGAATTTAAATGTCAAGATATCAAGACCACTTTGTAATGATGCAAGTACTCCTATAGCAAGTGATGGTGGAAGTTGCTCTTCCTCCAGAATAATAATATGGACATCTTCCCTTGGCTTCTCCAGTTTCTTCTTATCAAACTTCTTGATAAACCTTTGAGTAAAATCTGAATATGCAATCACTCTTGCATGTCTCAAATGGTTGAACCACAAAATGTTTGCTTCACCCTCAAGGTGCAGCGCTGCAATCTCAACAACTTATCTTTCTACTAATGGATGTAGCAAGAAGAATTCATCTAATTTCCTTCTCCAGGCCCTTTTTGTGCATGTGGATGACCCATCAAATGTAGAAAATAGAAATATATTGTGTCTTTTCCTTCTATCGCTGAAAGGTCTCCTCTCTTCCTTGATCTGAATAAACTACTAGAGAGTTAGATTATCCTTGAAAGCTCTTGATTGAGACTTGTACTCTACAAGATAATCACTTAGAATATCATGATCTAAGTTTCCTCCATCCCCATGTCTTTCACCTTCCTCTTCAAAGGAAGTGGAGATAGTGGATCTCTTTGAAGCTCTATGCAATACCAATTTCTTATGCTGCTAATAGGAAGTGCATGGACCTTCCTCATCTTGAAACCCTCTTGAGGTCTCATTACATCTCTCCATTCTCATTTTCTTGGAATCCTTGGAGAGGTTCTTCATGGATCTGAAAAGATATGAGGCAAAGCTCATTCCTTCAATCATTGTAGATCTCTTTTTATTTTCTGCTTCTTCTTCTTATAACATATTGGCTGAAACTCATAGGCTGAGCCAAGATTATGCTCTGATACCACTGTAATATTCCAAAATGGAAAAGACAGGAAAATAGAACAAAATAATGGAAAAGTGGCTGTGAATATAAATACACAAATATATGAGACAAATGTGCAGCCATATTATTAAACATATTATCCCTACTGAGCATAAAATATTGAGGATCAAGTCACTCAAGAACTATAACACAAGCATCCACTAAGAAAATATGCCAATACATGAACTATAACCGCTATACAAATTCCATGGGCCAAGACAATGCAGTTTTAGTGAATAAACTACTACAAGAAAAGTATAACAATATGGATCTTCTATTATGTAACTAAAATAGTGCCAGGGATAGAGATCTAAGCTCCCAAGCACATTTCCAGGACAACCCAGAAAGGGTTTCTGGAAATACCCAAAACACAAAAATGTTGGAATGCAGCCCTAGGGCTGAATAGTAGCTACAACTGAATAAGTGGAAGGAGGTAGTTGAAATTGATATGAAATGTATATATCTCCTCCAAGTGAAAGGTTGATCCCTTTCTTGAAGATCTCACCCTCCAAATCAAGCACTGAAACCTCCACTGCAAATGCACATTGAAATAACGCAGTCTATGAGGGGATCTGCAATGTAGGAGATGAAAATAGGTTGGCCTGGTGTCAAAATATGAAATAAAGCTCTTGGGCCTTCCTTGCTAGCCTCCAAATGGAAAGGCAACCTCTCCACTGAAAAAAAACTCAGAAATTGGCCTTATCAATCCTCCATTGCAACACCCTGCAACACAGCACAACTCTGAACAGAAACTGCGTTGTAGCTAAAGACTGAAGCTTGGCCTGATGCCGGAATGTGGATATGCAGCTCAACAATAACTCTCTATGGTAGGCACTCGAATTCCCCCAAGGATGAGTGCAGGGAAAATTTTAAGGATGTAATTTTATCTTAACGTTTAGAAACCTTGGCGAATCTTACTAGTCCCTAATATGGAAATTGTAAAATTTTTGGCGATATTTTTGGAGAAATATTTATGTTTCCAATGATTTTATATTAGTCAATATAATATTTTGGAGATTTTAAAGGTAAAATAGTGGTGTACTATAAAATTTGGGCAAATCATTTCATAAAAAAAATGGAAATTCGTGAATCTATTTTTTTTTTAAAGCATGGAAAATTAGCCCACCTGCGAATATTAGCCCCTAAAATTTTCCATGGATG
Organism: Pinus albicaulis; assembly: GCA_034641835.2. Classification (NCBI taxonomy): domain Eukaryota; kingdom Viridiplantae; phylum Streptophyta; class Pinopsida; order Pinales; family Pinaceae; genus Pinus; species Pinus albicaulis. The sequence continues at coordinate 932,652,521 of CM076574.1, read as the reverse complement.
ACTGTGGGATTCCAGCTAGGGAACACCCTTGTGCTAAACAACACAAAGGACTCTGCTAAACAGCTAAAGAGTGCAAACAGTCATACATACCACAAAATCAATAATCATCGAACATACCCTCTATGGCTGCCTTTCCCTTCCTTATATGCATTGTGAGCCTACTCACTTTGGGTCCCACTTATTAAAGCCACTACTCTCATGGAGAATTTCTCCCATTAACACTACACTGTATCTCATTGATGATTCACTCTCTCCATACGAGTGTTGTTGATTTGGTCAACATTGACCTTGTCCACATGCTTTAGCCCCTATTCACACATGGAGGTGCTTTATCCAGCTATCAAGATTATCCATATTCACATTAAGAGGGATTTTATTCCTACTAAAGAGATTTATGGGTCTTCCTATCCACTTATTCATCTATCTAAATGATAAAAGAAAAAATTAATATTCCAATTAGCTGCATGTTAATTTTGGAATATTATAGAGTGTCAAGTTCGATGACCATGATTTGGCAAACGAGGAAATTTTCCCTGAGCTAGCACCAAAGTACTACTTGGAGAGGGTGCTCTATGATGATGTGGTAAAGGTTGAGCTGATGCAACATCAGGATCCTAAATTTTTTGTAGATTCTGTATTTTGGGAGATATCCTATCACTACTATTCGCGTGTGCCAACTACTCGCTTTAGTACATGATGGATGTCTGTTGATCCAAGGATGCTTTCCGATCGATGCTGCCCCGATCCACCTGATCACCGGCCTGCCCAAGAAGGGGCCTCATCCAAAGGCATATTTTGGAAAAAGAAACGAGCTCAAGGTTGCGAAAAAAGTCAAGAAATATTACAAGGTTGAGCGGGACAAAAGGGGATTCCCGGTGAAAAAAATTGCAGAATCAGGTGTGTGCCTAGGAAATTTAGTCCTAGGATGCAAGTTGATGCACAAGTGTCAACCAAAAGGGGTCCTTGCACATGTAATTGAATTGGCAGGCCAATGCAAATAGGGGTTCAACTACAACTGGTCCCAGTACCTCTGTGAAGAATTCTAGGAGAATGTGCACGAAGCATAGGAGCAGGGGAAGCTATTTTTCTACTCTTGGATGTTGCTACTCATTGCGTTGATTGTATGGGAGACTCTAGCGGATGCAGTTCTCCCAGAATTAGAGCCTAGCGTATGCAAGGGTGTGCACTTTGCTAATCTATGGGATTCCTCCGACCCTAGGTGAGTGAAGGAAAATAAGATTTTTTGGGTGCTATTTGAGGTCTCGCTATCTGCTGTAATCCACTCGCAAATGAGGCTATCAATGGAAATATATGAGAAGTACAAAAGTATCATCATGTTTTAGATAAAAATGCACCACATGTAGGTCAGGGCGCATAATGAACCCACATGGTATAACTTTCATTTTATGGTGATTGAGGTGGAGGTCGACCAGGTCATTGCGACTAGGCCAGAAGCATGGAAAGTGGGGCTCGGATCTACCAAGCCCATTACTAACTCTACTTCAGGGAAAGAAACAACTCCAGGAGATAAAGAGAAAGAGGTCAAGGTGCAAACTAAAAAAGATGCAGAAACAAGCGCGTAGAAGGACGGTGAGAAGGAGCCTGAGCAGGAAGCAGGGAAGGATACAGAAAAAAACCTTGGAAGCGAAGTTGATGTGGACCCTGGAGGCCTCGATGGGCTAGAAGGTACTGGTGCAGACTCTCCATGTGGCATTAAGCGTGGTGCAGAAAATTCCAAGGGTCCACGAAAGAAGCGTAAGGGATCCAAGGCAAGAGGAGCAAAAGAGGTCACCCTGATAGAAGAGTACTTGGATAAAATTGCAGACGCAGTCACTTCTATTTCTGAATATAGATGGACTACCGTGGAAGAGAAATACAAGGCTGCATTGGAGGCCTTACAATCCGAATTGTAGTTCTTGCAGCTAAAGGCCGACAACTTACAAGCGTGTGTAGATCAAGTGAGGCCAATTCAAGTGAGCCTGACTATAATAATGATCATCGCAACATCAAATAGACAAATCTGCCCCTTCCTAGGCACAAAAATTACAGTGGAGTAGGCACAAAACTTACAGTGGAGTAGCCAGAGCTACGCGTGAAGGTTCAAACCTGTCCCGAGGTTGGAATCGATCTATCGAAATTTCCAAGTGGAAAGCTACACGTTATCCATACTATAATCTCTGATGAGCTGCAGTGCAGGGATGCATGTGTGCAGCAACAGTTGAATGAAGCAAAACAGATGGTTGCAACAAAACTGAAGAATCACTCTAGGCACAAACAGTGCAGCAGGTGGCTGTGGCCCAGTGTGCAGAACTGGAATACTAAATCGTTAGGTTGTGTGGTGATCTTTCTCAAGTAGATATTCCTACATCCACCGCGCTGTAGGTCAAAATTGAAAGCTTGATTGTTGCACATTGTCTTGCTAAAGGATTCCAGGATAGAAGTGCAGACGGTTAAGGTCGAATTTGAGCAGCATATTACAACATTGCAGGCTAAGATGCAACCCAATACTCCCCTAGAGGTGTGTGTGCAGCGGGAAACCTTGGTGAAATAAGCATCAAAGAGCATCTCAGCTAACGTTTCCAAAGGCTCCGTGCTGCTCAAGACAAAAATGGGATTGTGGACCTCTGTGTAAATGGACCCACTAGTCAAAAATATCAATCAAGATTTGGGCGCCAAGGAGCAATATTTTGACGACCTTCAGGAGGCATTGTCCACTTTTTTGCCTGCTCAACACATGGCTCGCCTGTAGAGGATTCAAGTTCTTTGAGATGAATTCAAGGAGCTCCGTAGGAAGAAGCAGTTTGTAATAAAGCATATGAAGCCATGGGCAGACAAGGTAATGAAGTTTTCTTAAGACCTAGATGAAACAGTTAAGATCCTGAATCAAACTGTGCAAAGTATCAAACTAGTCGTAGAAGGGCTGACATTGCAGAAGCTGGTAGATACCGCGCAGAGTGAAGCAGATCAGAGTGCGGACATCCTAGAACCATTTGCTACTTCCATTGAAGACCTGAAGAACAAGATGAAGAACCCAATACTACTATGACTCAAGACGACTCACAAGATTCTTTTGGGGGCATGTTGGAGCGGGGTCCCTTAGGGCCAAATTTTGACATATTTTTGGAATATTTTTGTAAATTTTTTGTAATTTTATTCATGTGCAGCACAATTCAAGGGGCTTTTTGGTGGGTCAAATCCCCTCATGAGTTGTAATGGGTCAAAGGGTAGAACTAGGGGCCGCAAACTACAATTTGGAGACCTTATATGAGCACAGGCTAAAAGTATAAATATGAGTCTAGATCGAGTCGATAGAGGACAATGTTAATGTTGATGATAGAGATTTGATTCTGTTTTTATATTTTAGCCAACTTGTCTAGGTTAGAAGGCTCCTGCTGACTGTGTGCGCAAAGACCTTAGTCTTGCTATGTGCAGACCCCGCTGGCTGTGTGCGTGGGTAGACTAAAGGTGTTGTAAGGGAAATCTGAACTGTTAATGAATGAAGAACTGTTTTGAATGATATCTGAGTATCACATGCATCTATTGGTTTCTTTATGATCTATTTCTGCATGTTATTTCCGGTTACTGTATTATATGTGTTCAGATCGATTGCGCAATTTTTTTTCTGCTTTAGATGAATGATAAAAGAATGGATCTGCTATGGTTGAGCTTTAAGAATATGTATTAAGGATAATTAAAAGGATTGCAGAGTCTTTTCTAGCGCACACATAAGGTATTTTGTGTATTTGACCTAAATCTGTTTTCTTAGGGTTTCTGGTTAGGGCTTCGGTTGCGAAGATATGATCATAGTTGTTTTAGATCTGAAGACACCCACATCATTTAATTATCTCTCAGGGTGTGGAAACCTGGTTCCAACACCCCCCCATATTTCTTCGAGTGAGATTTTGACTTGCGCAAGTAGGTCACTACTGAAAGGTCCAGTAGTAAGAGGGTTTTGTTTGTTAAACTTAACTCCGAACCTAGGTTAGGATCCCTCAAGCCAACAAGGGTTTAGTAGCACAAGCGTGAGGTATGGGTACTCAATTCCTCCATGGTTGGAAGGGAAAAATTTGACTCAATCATATGGAAACAATCCACCACATCCTAATCAACCATTATAAGGTATGCCAACCTACTTGGCTCAAGAAGGAAACTCCGGGAGTTTCAGCACTGAAGATTCTTGAGGCCATAAAGAATAGGGGTGTCATATTTTTTTGTTGTAACCATATTGTGGTGTGGATTTTGGATGGATTTCCTCTTTTTCTTGTCACAAGAAAATTTTGGCTTATAACCTAGGTTGTTTTATTTCATATTGTTTGCAACATTGTAACCAAAATCCATTTTAGAAGGAACATTAATAGTTTATTATAATGGATAAATATTACATGAGAATGAAAATGGGAATTTATGATATGCCTCTACACACCAAATTATTTACAAAACATTTATACCCAAGTTGTTAATTAAAGGAAAAACTCAAGTGAATAATGAAATCTTGAACAATTCACTTTTTTTAATATGAAAATTCCATAAAATAATGAACCGTAAAATTACCTAACCTCACACCTCATATCAAACCTCATTTATTGTAAGATAACTTAGAAGACAAATAAAGTGCATGTGCGGTTAGACCACTGCAGCCAGGAAAACCATCTCAACAAAAAATGAGAGCCTATTACAGAGGTCGTCATGGGCAAGAGGCAAAATAATATGTGTTATCACTAGGCTGGAGAATTTGGATTGTGTCAACCATTAACCTAACACAACTATTTAAAACCAGTTTGGACTGGAAGTTAGCCCTTCCAATCAGAGAGGACTCTCTTAAAGAAAAAAATGAATACTCAAGATAAGATCTCTATTGCAGATGGCTAAATATTTTTGTGTTTTATGTGATTTGTAGGTGGAAGAGTGTATGATGGCTACCATTGGGCATGGAGTCATCTAAAGAAATTCAATTACTAGAAAATGCATTCATGGAAGGTGAGGCAAATGACTTAAAACATAACTTTTATAGAAAAACGTAGTACAGAAAGAAATTTGAGCATAAAGTTATGAAGTCCAATTAATCATAATACCATGAGGTTGATGAAAATACATAAACTGCAGAGATAAAAGATAATCCAAGAAGAATCTTAGGTTTTGAAGGCAACTGCTGTAAACTGTGTATTAGCTTGATAGAGAAAATGTACATAGTACCTTGCTCATAACATTCACCCCTCAACAAAGTGAAAGAGTCCACCATATATAGAGTGAGGCCTTCATACAATGGTTTTCCACTAGGGCCAGCCTCGAATTCCTACCTAAGAGACCCTTTTCTAATAGAATTACATCACATGGGGACTTTCCAGGGATATTTTCTTTTTGGAAAAGTTTGTACACAAAAAGGACTCTTCTATCATTAAATAACTCAACAAATTCTTTTAATAACCCCTATCAAATGCAACCAAATTATTTTATGAATTTTTTGTACTGCTAATGTGTCATCATGCCATGTGGATGTTGACCTTGCTGACCTAGACCTCCACCAAGTCGAAATTCAAATTTCTGCACAAATATGTAAAATTATGTAAAATAGGCCTTAAAGATGAGTGTGTATTTTCCAAACCCTGATGGTTGTGAAAACACTGACAGAGGATTTTGTATATGTGCTCATGTTGAAGAAAAACCTCCTTTATATTTCCAAAATTCCCTTCCATTTGGTCAAAAAGTGTGCTTCAAGTTGACTACTAAAACAATCATTTCCAGAAATTCGGTAGCAAACTATAGTAGCAAATGTCAAAATCAATCGTTTACATAATTTATAACTTTCATGACTATTCTAGGGTATTCCTTGAGGTTAATGGGTTAAACACATGCCTTGAGCCTTCTTGTTTCTGAAATTTTGGCTGATGTTTACCTCCATGGAAAGCTACAACACTTCTGTACCAAATTTCTGCCTTCAAACCTGTAAGTTGCTACGGAAGTACCTAGATTTTTGAGATTTTGCACTTTCTTCCTTTTATCACCTTCAAAACATTTGTATCACCTCCAAAACATTTGTAGAAGCATATACATGACTTTATAATAGCATAAGCCATAATATAGCCAAAAAATATGTAATCTTACCATGTTTATGGAGCCACATCATAATTTTGTACAATCATTTTTAGGCCTTTTTTTCAACAATCCAGCCTGTACCATTTCCATCTGTGCTTCTAAGTCTTTGACCTAAACCTTTTTGACACTTTGTACATTTTTCCCTGCTCTTAGTAGAAAAACCAACTTCCGTAGTGAAAACTGTGTTGGAGAAGACAAATTTGCTACGGAAGTGTCAGGAACTTTCGTATCAAATTCTGACATGTTTAAACTAGAGTTGTTGCAGAAGTGTGTAAAAGTACCAAATTCACCATAATGACAATATATTCTTATGCACAATGAATTTTTGGGTTTTTCTTTGACAATGACTCCCATAAACACTAATGATGACCTTTCAACATCACTAAAATACCTTCATACATGTCAAATTTTGAAAATCATAAACTTAAAAATACTACTAAAACCTAAGTCACTTAACCTAATGGTTATCATGGATAACAATATGATAACCTCAATTTCTAAAAAAATGATGGTGGAACAAATTCTGGTTGAATAGTAATGTTAAGTGAAACAACTACTAAATATATTTACTAATTCTCTACCATTAAAATACATTGTTTCTTTTTTGAATTTTCTTTACTGTAAATGATGATATTGGTGTTGTTCCTTGATATTTGGTATGAGTTAATAAAAGGATGGTATGTAGATTATGAGAATTAGGTTGGTTTATTTTTCCACTTTATCTATTGACCAAAATAATTATTGAAAGAATACAACTACAAATTTACAGAAAGTTAATGCTAAAACATAAATAAATGAATATTAACAAACTAAAAGCTAAGATATATATACCTAAATGTTTTTGGAGTATGAATTACTTACCACCCATTTATGAATTGGGGTTTGGCTTTAGACATTCAAATGATGCCTTACAAAGATATATATCCCTAAATGATTTTGGAGTATGAATTACTTACCACCCCTTTAAGAATTGGGTTTGGCTCTAGACACTCAAATGATGCCTTACAAATGAAGTTTGATGGGTTTGTTTGGACCTTACAGGATCTACTTGAAGTAAAAAGAAATAAAATTCACTTTTGATAGTATAAAACCTTTATTATCAAATGAAGCATCAACAAGCCAAGAGAATACCATAGGCATCCCCAAGCCACTACAATCTATCTCCTACTCCCAAATTAAAAAAGGAAAGACTAAATACTTGCATGTTTGTGAGTTTACCACCAAAACAAAAAGAGAAGGTATATGGTATTTTATTCCCATCATAGTTCCAACTACTACCTAAACCCCAATTTCTCATATAATTTCATATAAAATCAAACATATTAGATCACCAATTTCACAAAAGAATTCATATGATATGAACAATGTTAAACAAAATCCCCAATTGCCTGCAAGATTCCATATAAGAATTTTAAAAAATTGATAAAATCCCACGCAAGATCATTATCAAAAAGCATAAAAATGTTTGAAATACATTTATCATTCTGCAAAAACCAAACCATTATTGGTGTGCCAGAAACAGAACATTACAGTTAAAGTATAATCTATACAATTTTTTTTCTTTTGACAAAAAACTGTAGCTAGCGACATCTTTAGCCAACAGTGACCCAAATTTTTTTTTGAGCCTAAACTTCATGAATAAATGTTGGAATGGATGCATAGTCTTCAGAATTATTTCTCAATGACATATATCTAGCTTCCATTCTCCTATTGGTCCTACTAAAGTCATGAGTGTAATAAGACGATTATTCCTCATGTAATATCTCTGTGTTAAGAGGATAAGTTGGTGTATTGGAGAATTTAAAAAGTCACAAACTTGCCTAAGACCTGGCTACGCTTATACTACTCTTGAAATATTCCCACTGACTCAATTTTACAAAACTAAAATATATTCAAGATATCAGTAACCAGAAAAATAAGATATTTGTAACTAGACAAAAAAAGTGCATGTGCGCTGAGACCATTGTAGCCAGGAAAACCCTCGCATCCCAATGAAGCCAAATGAATCCCAACTGGAAAAATATACTCATACATAAAAATAAAATACACAATGTAATATCCCAAAATCGGGATTGCTAGAAAGGCATACCTAAAAAACGCATTTTTCAGGAATGGATGCTACAACACTTGAAATCAACCCTTGGATCCCTTAGATCTGATAATATAAGACTAAAATCCAAGAAGACATAAAAAAAAATCAAACTAGGTGGGTTAAACCGATCTCCCACACCCAGTATGGCTTGAAAACTGCCCAAGGAAGGGACTACAGCAATACAAAAGAACATTTCCCAGTAAATAACGCAGTTTTAGATAGCAGTAGTAAGAGACCAATATGATAGCTCAAAAACATCTTGTACAATGGTAAATCAGACTTACAATGTGGCCCAATCAATGTACAAGAGAAAGATGGAGACTTTTATGAAGGAAAACCCTCTAAAAGAGGTACTGCAACAATATATTTCACTACAAAGCCTTGACAACATTATTTCTATGAGTAAACAATAGCTATAGGTTACAACTAAGATCTAGGATAGATCTGTGTACAAAATATTAGATCTATACCAGGTCTTTACACTAGATTGTCTCTATTTTACATACCCCTTGGGGTTTTTAGAAATACATGAAACACAGAGAGTAGATCTGAGATCTACTACAGCAGATCTGCAGAATGATTCAGAAATTCTGAAATAGATACATCAATGAATATATCAGATCTGAAAGATACATGGATTAGATGGCTAATCCATGGATCACCACTGTGTAAGGAAGACTCCTTTACACTAGAGATCTCTCCTCCAAATAGTTTCCAAACACCCTGCAACTTCTCACTTGCAAATAACGCAGTCCAAGGAGATAAACAATGTTGTAGGCTTGATGTAGAGTTTTTCCTAATGCCAAGATGTATATCTGGAGCTCCAATCAGCTAATACACTCTTTCCAATGGGATAGAAGGCTTTCCCACTAAAAAGAGGCACTAGTATGGCATAGATCTGAATAGATCTAGCCTCCACTTGCTGCTGCTTACAAGGAAAAACAAACCCTTAACAGGATCTGAGTTGTAGTTGGAAGAAGAGCTTGGCCAAATGCCTGATAGTGGATAAGAAATGCAAGACTCCTCCAAGAGATGCTCTAGGAAGGAGGTGGGATTCCCTCTCAGGAACACCTAAGTGCTAAGTAGCACTATTCTCAACTAAACAGTGAGAGAACAAGAAGTGTCAAAACAGACAAATCCTTTCAATACAATATGTTCAAAAACCCTTCTCATGTTGTCCTCCTTCTCCTTAAATAAGATGGAATCCTTGCCAAACCCTAAACCATCTCAATGATTTAGCTGCATTCACATGATTAGCCTCCAACTAAAACCGTGTTGTGCATCTAGGTGGTTCAATGCATGTAGACAACGCTATTGAATTGGTCCAGTTGACCCAGTCAAATGACTTAATCCCTTTCACACATAAGGGTGTTTTTCTAAGGCAACCCAGATTTAGCCTTGTTCATATGGGCATTGATTTATTTTGTTGTTTTAGGAGTTTAATTTATCCTCCTTTACAATTTTATTCTTGCAACAAGAAAATGAAAACAAAATAGTATATTCCTATTAGCTTGGGATAATTAGGAATATTACACACAATATTCACAAAACCCTACCATAATCCTTGTTGAACAGTGCAACAAGAGCTAAATTCCAAACAACAAATTCAAGTTTTGAAAAACATAGAGTTGCAGAAGCCACCACCATGTCCAAACGTCACCTCAAATCTCGCCATACTGCTTCTGTGACAACTTGAAAGGTTACCTGCAACACAAACATAGAAAAATGATCATTTTGGCACAAACTGCAAAAAAACTACATCAAAACCCAAAAAAACTCCATTAATTTAACCACTTACTAGAATGGACCTTGAAACTTTCATGTCCACCACCTAACTAAATCGAATCTCCCACAGGCTTCTTCGCAAAACACAGGCTGTGTAATCGAAACAACAACAATTGTATTGGTAAACCGCCCATGAAAAAGGATGAACAACCTCAAGCACACTGGTTAACCCCCCTCAAATCATGTAAAGCAACCACATGTGAAACCCTAAATGAACCGCAAACCTATCCAAACAAAAATTCCCGATGAGAAATGTGTTAATGACAGTACAGGTGAACCAATACAGGAGCTTGGAGGAGCCATAGTCGGTGAAGCATAGTGCCCACACACCGGGCTTGAACAATAATGCACAGGGCGACGAAGTCATGGCATAAAATGAGCCATAGGAAACCCTAGACAGAGCATTAAAGGGCCAATTTAATGCTCTCACCAAACTAGACAGGTGGCACAAGATGTTGGACAGGTCTCGTACGAGCGATGAGTCAATCTCCATTTTAAATGCCATCATGGTAGGGAGGGCACACAACAAATAGCGTCCCTCCCGTAGCACGAAGACGTCGATGTACAGTGAAAATTTGTTTTCATTTTATCGATGTTTTTCTCTACTCCTTTTCCCACTTGAATTTACTCATCATGGACTAGAAATAGAAATTTAATGACGTTTTTGGACTTGCACATCTCGACCACTTGTTATCATCTGAATAAGTGTTTTATTTTTATTGCAACACTTAACTGTCACTATTTTTTATTTAAAGCTAAATTCTTTACTCTTTATTTATTTTATTATCTTTTTGACTGTATTTTACAGTATAAAATATTTTATTCTTGGAGGCACCCATTGTAGTTGCCTTCTCTTACACAAATATATCCTCGGATTTGAGTGAACTAGGAGATAGCATTAGAGGTATAATACTATTCACAGTCTGATTTTCTTTCTCTGTGGCTTTGCATTATGTTAATACTTAAACCCAAATATAGGTATAGTATTATTCAGAGTCTGATTTTCTTTCTATGTGGTTTTGCATTATGTTAATTCTTGAACCCTTATGCCTAGAGATGAAAAGCAATGAATATAACATTTTTCTGCTTGAATTTGGAGTTGAGAATTCATACATTTTTCTTTTAAATTGGTTCAAAAGGTTTTATCAAACCTGTATAAGTATCTATTTCTTTCTTATCACTCATGTATAAGTATATAATTATTTCTTGTCCATGCTTATTTTCTCATTGTAGGACTTGTGGCATAAATTACCTTTTGCTTATTATCCTTGAGTGGAGGATTATGCAAAAACATATTTCAATAGAGTTGATGTGCAAAAATCACTACATGCAAACAAGACCAAAATTTCTCATCTCTAAACATTGTGCAGGTACTAGCAGAATTATACAACTCTTGCTCATTCTAGGGATTTATTTTTTACAGCTTTCTTACCTCATTAATCGAAATGTTTTTCTGTATATAGTGAATTGTTTTCCTAGAACGTTTCTCCCGCCTCCATTCTACCCATTTTTAGGAAGCTCATCAAGGTCGGTTTAAGAATATGGGTATATTCTCCTGGTCCTTAGTCTTCCTATTATGATTAAGTAATTCAAATTAAACTTAAACTGACTTTTTATGAGTCTTCTATGAGAGATATTTTCTTCCTATTTCTTTTTCTAAGTGATGCAAACTTAACTGACATTTTATTAGTCTTCTATGAGATTTTAACCTGCAGATGATGATAATGTTGTCCAATATATATAATGTTATAAAATTTTCCAATCCTCTTATTACGTGTGTGTAGAAATTTCTTGTAGATTCAAAATGCTAATTGTAATTTGCTAAAACAATAGACTTGAATATAGTCTACCAATTGTGGAAACAATTGAAAGATCATGAAATCACAAAGCATACTAGAGAAGAAATTCAATCAACACATTACACAACAGTTAAAAACCATGCTAATTGTATATTGAATTACTCAGAAAATATGAGAAGATTACAATGTTTTTCTCAAGCTTGAGAAACATCTGCACTATCTCTATCTATCTCACTGCTTCTTAGACAATACTAGGCCAATACTTAAACAAATTTTGGCTTGCCCAAGTCCCTATTTCCTTCAATCCGCTATCTTCCAACACTGCCTCCATCCTATCCTTCAAAGCTATGTAAATCGAGTTACCCTCAAGGGCATACTCAAGTCTCAATCCATAAAACAGAATCTTTCTCATCCTGAAGAATGATACTACAAATTTGATTCACCTACATAGAAAAAACTTGTATTTTTCTCTTCTATAATGATTTCAGCTTTGATACAATGTTAAAATTCCTGGTAGATTCAATCTTTTAATTGTAATTTGTTTAAACAATAGACTTGAATCTACTCTACCAATTGCGAAAGCCAATTTAAATTATCACGAAGCATACAAGAGAAAGAATTCAATCAACATATTATACAATGATTTCCTTGGGGAAGCCACAGCTAAAAACCCCGCTATCTATATATTTTATGACTAATGCAATATACAGATAGCAGAGTTTTTAGTTGTATCTTTCCCCAAGAAATCATTTTGTAATGTGTTTATTGAATTCTTTCTCTTGTATGCTTCGTGATTTCGCGATTGTTTAAATTGGTTTCCACAATTTGTAAAGTAGATTCAAGTCTATGGTTTTAGAAAATTACAATTAGCAATTTAAATCTGCAAAGAATTTCTACACTGTGTGCTAAATCTTCTACATTACCTTTAATCTAGAAAATCCTTTCTATTGCATTCAATCATAACTCCCTAATAGGCAACAAATTTTCAGGTAAGTTAGTGTTTTTGATTCCCCAATTCTTAATTATTTGGTACCATTGCTTATGTAGCCTAGAGATTGATTTGGAAATCTAAAATGTTGCATAACTACATCCAGAGATTTGGAACAAAATATTGCTAAATTAAGATCATAAACACCGTTGTTCGACTTCAATAAAAACAATCTATAACTCAAATTGAATACCATTTTATTTTTTAAGTGGTGACACTAATGCGAAAGTTCCCATAACTTCAACATGGTATAGCGTAAACTCCATTAGGATTAAGATAAAATAAGAATGGAGTTCTTGGTACAACATCCAATAGATAGATACAAGACTCTACCCTTCTTCCTAACCCTAGTTTGCATGCAATATGCTTTGTAGGGATTAACTTTGGATTTGATGACTAATTACAGGTTGGAGGATGGACCATCGGTGCTAGGAAGGGCTCATGTTTCTTACAATCTGACGGATAGGGCATAGGGTGCCAATTTTCACTCCTAAACGTGCTCTATCAATGTTCATCCATTTCCTAAAAGGCTCATTATTGCCCAAATCATGATTCTCTAGTTAATCACACATACCCAAGTTCACATGGGTGATCTACTTCTACCTGCTATTGTTGCTAGTGAATACAATGGATGCATCTTCTCTAATCATAGTATGGAAAGCCTTGCAGATGCTATGAGACATGTGCGATTAGTGATTTATCCCATTTCTATAAAATCAAACAAAAAATAGTATAAAAATGTGGTTATTTATATTGGCTTCCCTTTTGAAGTTCACAAAGAATTCAACCATCCTGCAAAGGGTAGAAATACCAAAGTCGAAACATTGTCAATTGTTCTTGCGGTTGATATAATAATCAAAATTATTTGACATTGCACCTCATATTTCATATTTTTTCATATTTTTTTCTTATCTAAGCAGGAATTTTTTTTTTGTCCCAAGTAGCAAAAATGCTTGCAAGATCATTAGGGAGCGACCACTTCTAGTTTCCTAATGACTCAACCTCTTGAATTTATCCCTTGCCCCTTTCTAAACTAGTATTTTAGTATGTCTACTGAGGAGATATTTACCTGAAACCTCTAACAGTTAAATACTTGTTTAGTTTTGAATTTGATTTATAAGGTGTAGATTAGTGAGTAGTGTGGGGTTTAGTGTCCATTAATTTCAGGAATAGTTCTTATGGAGGGTGAGAGCTACATTAATTTTAGGTAGAGATATTATGGAGGGTGAGAGATACATTGGGGCGTCTCAAATCTAGTTGTTAGGAAGATTGTTCTTTCATCCTCCCGAATAAATATTTTATTTAACATGTGGGTGGGTTGGTTCATTCTGAAAGCATCTTGTTATTGAATAAATCATTTTTCCACTGACATATGACTGTCCCTCGAAAAGAAATAGTTGAAAGTGTTGAACTATAAATTTATAATAACCCACAACTAAAAATAGTATCACCCTTTAGTCTAGAGCTTTAAAAATCATTGTATAAGCAAACCTCCGCTTCTAACATACCTATTGTCTTCTCAAAAACGACGTTCTTTATTTATGAGACTTTTTTGAGTTTTTGGTCATAGAAAATATTTTTGGTCAAATCTTTTTTTTTGTTTAAATTTAATTTTAACGACATATATGAATTTAAGATGATGAAAAACCTATAAGATATTAAAATTTTGGAGAATTCAAAACTCAAACTTGTGATTTTAGCAAATTATTACCAGATTCTAAGAAATTTTCATTAAAAAAAACACTAAAAAATCTTCCAAAATGTCCAACATCCTAAAGAAACTTTTCTATTAAAGTCAAGGCTAGTCAATGCAACCGAGTAGCAACAAGTCTAGTCAACGCGGTCAGGTCTGGCATTGACTAGCATTTTCAAGTAGCATCAAGGATAGTCAATGCAGTCAGGTCTGGCATTGACCCTTGTGGCAATTTAGTCTCATGTCAAGGAATGTAATTATTGTGTACAAAATTCAAGTGCTTCCTTCTATTTTGGCATTTTAATTCCGAGTTTGTAGTCTCGCATTTTAAATTTACTCTTAATTATATGTTTTTATATTCAATTTTTAAAATTAAAAACTTTTCATAGTTAGCATCAAGGCCAGTCAATGTCGTCAGGTTTAACTTTTACCCGATTTCTATGGAGGTTATATCCATATATATTGTAAATATATCATCCTTGAACACATCTAAAAAAATGGATAAAGTTTAGTTTTTGCAGTTGCCTTGTAAATTTCATAAAATTGGATGAAGTTTAGTTTTTGCAGTTGCCTTGTAAATAGTATTTTTTCCTTGGAGGAAATTATATAAGTTGGTGTTGAAATTATGTCAGGATTTCATAATTTTCCAAAAAAAATTACCTCATCTCATTGTAACATGCTCTAACTAAGCCTTTATATTTTTGGTACACAACTTTACAAAAAAAACTCAGCCTTTGAAAATATGCTTTTCTATTTTAAATATAGTATTAGCTAAAGAGTATGTGTAAATTTATATGACATAAAAACAAAATGTCTACTGGTTCTCATTAAGGGTTGAGGATTATTTTTGGATTCTTTTAAAGCTCTTTTGACATTTTCACTTAAATTTTCTTGGGAATTGGCGGCCAATTAAGTGCTTAATACATGTATATAGGAAATCTAAATGTAGAGGTTTTGTGATAAAAAATACATGGATCCTAGTTGTATGTCTTTTTTCCTTGAATAGTTGTTTTATTTACCTTATCTATGTTTCACCTTGTGGGAAATTAATTGTCCAATTAAGTGCTTAGTACATGGATCGTAGAAATTTTAATGTAGTGATATTGTGCTCAATGCATAGATCCTGCATATATGAATGTTTTTGAATAGTCATTTATTTGCAAATCTACAATTTATCCATAATGAAGAAAAATTTAGTACATTTTTTTCTAAATCTATAAACAAAAACATATTTCAAGTTGTTTTAGGATTTTTAGAGGTTTTGGCTTACTTCAAAGGTCCTCAAAACCCTAGGCATAGAGGAACTATGTCCTTCGCCTTTGACTGACAACCGTTCTGGCAAAAAAAATTACTTGGTACTTTGTCAGAAAATTGGCAATCTTGGATAAGTACCAAATCAACTTTAATGGTTTTTTTGGATGGAGGAAAAGCAATCAAATTCATAATGTCAAAATATTTAAGAATTAAATAAAAATCAGTTCACTAAGTTTGGACTCTATTAGTTCTATGAGTCCAATTAAGAGATAATATGGTGAGAAGTTTCAATCAACCACCTCATAGTTTTCAGATCTATTGCTTGGCTACATATTTCCAATGACTACAAAAATAAATTAATGAAAAGGTCATAGTTGTATCACAGAATACTCAAGAGTCAAAATCCTATCAAATATTTAATCTATTAAAAAAATTATCAATAGAATATCATCTTTAATGAGAAGTATACAGACCACTTGTTGAATTATTCCTCTTCATTATTACAGTGATCCTTTATTATTACAAACAATGGATCAAATATTTCTTTTTTCAATATCTCGACTCACCAATGAACCACCTGCCTATGTGTTGATTGATCAAAAATTATCCGTAACTCAAACCATAACCTCTCCTAATCATCTTTTGAAATAAATTTCACCCATCGTCTACTTATTTACTTCAACAAGTTTATAAAACAATTGAATTCACAAGAACTATCGTACGATACTTTCGTAATAAAAAAAAATCCCATTTGGAAGCGACATGTTAGAATTTTTCTAATGACCACTATTCATGAGTCTTGTGATCCATATTTCTATTTTGATATATAAGGAACATTAATGGGACCTGACTATGTGATGACACATATTCTCTTTTGAAGAACCATACTTGGGACTTAGTCCTCAACCATATGAGAATAATGTTGTGAAACTTTGATTAGTATATAAGATCAATTTCCACCGCAAACACGTTGTTAAGCATCATAAGGATTTTTTGGTTGCAAATGCCTTCACAACAGAAGGAATCATCTACTTTGAGATATTTTTCTGTTGCAAAGATGAATTATGTTTGAATGATTCTTTATGATTCCTCGGCCATTTTGATGGACAATCTATTTTATGGGTTTTAAGAGTTCTCTTCATGATGACTAATTTAAATAAATATATACGAAGAAACCCTTGGTTTCATGACAAAATCCAAATTTGTATTGATTATAGAAGTCAATGTATTGTTTGAAGCAAGTCTCCAGTGCTGTGTGCTTAGAATGATGTATATTTCTCAATATTGGGTTCAAATGTTTTGAATTTGAACACATCCTTTTTATGTATTATATATATTGTATACTGATTATTATTTATATAAGTTATAATATTATCATAACTAGTAATAATACGAATTGTTTTTTGAGATTGAAGAGTTGACTTGTTGACACCTTCGTGATTATAGATATTCTTCTATATTTTCTTTGGAAGCTGAAGTTTTACCATTACATGATGGTCTCTTTCTATCTCAATCTAAACATATATTGGAGTTATTGAAATAATTTAGGATTATCGTAGTTTATGTGCTACACCCTTTTAGTTGGGTGTCAAATTGAGTAAAGAGTGCCAATCTTTGAAAGTCGCTACCCTTATCAAAAATTTAAGCCCAAGCAATTTTATTTATCATAATCTAAAAATTAACGTGACATCTCTTATTTATCGTTCAATGGTTTCAATTTATACATGATCTTCCATAAGAGTTAACTGGACGTTACAAATTGAATTATTCATACAATAAAGGTAACTTCATTTTAATATCAAACATCAGCTAAGTGTAGATTTATTAATCAACTTCATTGATTCCAATTGGGTAGGAAACAATGATGAGAAAAAAAATCCACTTATGGCTATGTGCTTCTACTCGAGTGTTGTGACTTCAGATTTGGCCATGGAAGAAAAACTATGTAATCTCTTTTTTAACTATGGAATCAAGATATATTACAGCCTATTAATGTAGATGGATACAATTTAGATCCTCAAACGTGAGAGTTTTAAGTAATATTTATATAATATGTTGAGAGATTTTTTTATCCATTCCAACAATAAAAATATAATTTTAATTCAATAAAAATTTAAAAATCCCATCAAAATATTAAATAAATATTTTTTCAAAACCCGATTATAATTATTAGTAATTTGGGTACAAAAGTTTAGGCAACTAAATAAAAAAAGGAAAAAATAACAATCCAAAATATTAACACCATCTCAAAAAAAAAAAAATCAGAACCACAAAAAAGTTTACAAATATCATAAAATAATATCATTTATGAATTGAATTTGAATGCAATTATTATTAGTGTCACAATGTACTCGTCGAATATGGTGACACATGAAGTCTACTCATCATAAAAGTGAACTAAAATGTTTCATAATAATCGTTATGACCTTCAAATTTAATGAAGGAATTTGAATTTCAAATTCTAACTCTGAGGTTTCAACTCTTTTAGTCACATCAAGTAGATAGGGCAAAAATTTGTAACAAATGACATGAAATGCCCGACATACCAAGAAATAACTTGACCAAAAACATCCTCTCTTTTCCTGATTTGAACCACCTACCAACGACAAGAACTCATTATGCTTATCATTGTGTCGAGAGGTGCATTCTACAATCCAATATGACCCCAATGTGTAAGTATATCATGTCATATATATATATATATATATATATGTCAATCAAATTATATATAACTTTTTAATCTTATTAATGGACTAAAATTAATTAAATATAACTATGTATTATTATATATAATTTGAATGGATAATAAATCATCTCATGTGTTTAATAGTTCTTTTTATCATATACGGAATTAGAATGGTTCATAAATTAAATTTACCTTTAACAAAAAAAATTACCACATTAAAATTCCATAAATTGTGTAAAATATTAAACATCTTACTCGCATTTACTAAAGCTAATAGTATCTCTTAAATCAAAGGAAAAGGTTATCCAACACAAAGAATCGAAAATCCTACTCCAAAATATTTTATTTTTTCTATTAAATAAGAATTTTGCAAATAAGAAAAAGTGAAATTCACATCCGTGTTAACATGACAAAGACCTACACTAGTGTGGGACCATAGGTCGTGTAGTGATGGGTCATAGCGATACATTAGTGTGAAATTCAATTTATTTAATAAATTGACAATAAAATGTAACCTTATCTCATAATCACTTGTACAAGGACCGAGTGTGATAAACTCAAGAATATGAATTTAGGTTGGGTAATTGGTGAGGCATGCAAAGTGATTCTATGTGTTTTAGAGTTCAAGTTGCATTTAAGTCCATGATTTTAATGGCTTATAATTAGTTAACTCAGCTAAGTGAGGCAAAGTCAGGCTGGAACTAGTTGTAACCATTATTAGGGGAATTTTGAGGTCTAAAATGGCCTCCTAAGAAAAATGTATAACCAAAATAAAATTTATGAGAACCAATAGGATTCAAGATTATCAAAGGTCAACCATGGGGATGATTCATCATTTTGGAGTAAAAAAAAATTAGTTAAAAAATAATAAAGTTTAATAAAACTACTTTTTTCAACTTGTATTTTCAATCTCATCTCCCTAAGGTTTACTCAAATTTAAGCAAGTATCTTTGATGAAAAAAATTAATTCTCAACTAAAGAGGAACATGTTACTGAGGATCCCCACACTAAAGATGCAGAAATAAGATGAAAAATGTGATTCCAATCACATTTTTCATGTATTTATCATTTTATGCAGCGTAGTCCATCAAAGTATGCACATGGGTACTCATTGGATGGGAAATGAATTTTTATCCAATAAGTATTCCTCTCTAAATTCTGGCAAACCCTTAGGAGATAAGTTCAAAATACGAGTTGAAAAAGCAGTTTTTTCTTTTTTCCTCTAAATTTGATGATGTAATCAAATCTATTTTATTATTTCCACTATTACCTTATAATTTCCTTAGAGGCCCCATTTTAGACCTCAAAATTTCATTGTGTGTTTGTTGCACTAGTGAGAGATCAAGTGAATTAATATTATTTAGTTCACAATCGCTGATATGCCATAATAGTCGCATGCATGTTAGTTCCAAAGTGGAGATCCAATTGAGACAAAATGTTAAAGGGAAGTTAACTATAAGTTGTGATATTCACATGTCATTGTGTGTGCTTAAAACACTACGTGATGCCCATGATACTCGCTAAGCTTGAGGAAGGTTGAAATTCCTAAAGAATAGGATTGAATTCACGTGTTCAGTGTATAAGGCAGCTAAAGAAAGACTCAGAATTGCTATGTTGTCTTAATTTGTCTCAATTAGTGTGAGACGATTAGTAAATTGTAGGAGACTCGTGGGAGAAGAGTGCATTGTAATGGTTTCATGATTCCTTGTGGAATATACAATAGAAGATAGAGGGGTTTGAGCAAGAAGCTTTCCCCGAGAAATTATCCGTGTTGTGGTTTGATTGACTTTCTTTTCTTATTGTGATTGGCATTTGTATACATCCAATAATTATCTTTAGTACATTTCGATCGATTGAATCCGTTGATATACATATGTTTGTATAATTTCTACATGGTATCGTAGTAAAGGAAATCACTATAAGGAGGAGAAGTTGAGTTTGTGACTAATATAATTCAAATTTCTATAAAGTATTTCTAGCAGATTGGCATATCAAGATTGAAATGGCTTTCTAATGTTTTGAGATTGGAGTATGCACTGAAAGTAAAATTAACTATATTGTGTGAAAGATGTTAGATGGAGGCAGTGTTTATATAACACAGAAAAGAATTCAGACATAATGATGTTCTAACCTATTGTAGCAGACATGCCGCAAATCTTGATGCTTGGCAAAAGAAGGTTGCAAGGGCGAGGAGGATCTTATCGAGGGAGTAATGAAATCACATTGTCTCAAGTCTCCATGGAAAATAGAATCCATATGCAATGTGGGAGCCTTTGAAATATCTGCTTTGAGCACAATCATAGAAAATTGGCACCGAAGGACAAGTCAGAAAATCAAAAATACCGAGAAAGATGACACTATTTCTAAGATAATCACCAAGTTTTTCCAATTCTGGATGAGCTTGGGAGTGTAGGACAGTTGTCGATGATGACTTGGTGAGCCTAGATCTTCTAGCCTTCCCCAAGAGTTGGCAATAGTTATCGAATTTGTCAATGGGAGGGAGAAGTTGCCAGATTGGGAATGACTTTGGCCTGATTTTGGTGCAAGAATAATTCAGAAGAATACTAGGGATGGTATCTTCATATAAGGAATATGATGAAGAAAAATTGTGCCTTTGCTGTAAGGCGAAGAAGGGGAAGGAAAGAAATCCTATTCCAACCAAGACCAACGAAGAAGGAAAGGATCATGACATGTCTAGAGTGAAGTGTTTTCAATATCATGAGCATGGAAATTATGCCACTAATTGTCAACAAAAGAAGAAGAACAAGAAGGCTTTAGATAAGAAGCAGAGGCTTTGGCCGCAATTTGAAGGATTCTATTGTTGATCTGCATGCATGGTGTCAAGTGCGATGGGATTAGGGTGGTACTTGGATATGGTGCATATTTCCACATGACTTCCGGGAAACAAAGAAATTCTCAAACAGATTGGAGGAGAAGGGACCTTCGTATGCATAATTAAATTGGTGATGACGGAAGGTATGGGGTGTTACCGGGATTGGTCCGCTTACTTTCCGTAGAGATATTCAAGAAACCATTTTTATTAAAATTTGTAATGCATGTACTGTGTGTTAGAGTTCTGTGATTTGCCATATTGGTAGACCCCAAAATATAGGTAACATGGAACCAAGCTTTGGAGTCTCGAGACATAGCCTTCTTGGACTAATTAGGATTCTATTGGGGGTGCAAAGGATGTGTTCTTTGCTCTAGGGTTTTTGATTTTAGGCTAGTTATTAGAGTAGAGTTTGTTGATTGTTTTGGTTTAAAATATGGTCAAATGAAATAGGTGGAGGAGAGTGATGTCAAAGTTTATGCTGCCGTGGATTCAAGTGAAAGTCAAGAGTTTCTAAATCATGAACAGAGTGTGTTGCGGTGGTCGATTTAGCAAGGTCAATGGATACTTAAAGTGATGTATGATGTGTAGTGAAATTTAAGTTTGCGAAAGACTAAGAGGTCTTAAACATATATAGTTTAAAAGCTACAATCCATGAGGTAGGGAAAACCATTAATCTCAATAAACCATAATCTAAACTAATAAGAATCCAAGAGAAACATTCTTAAAGGATACATAGAGAGCATAAGAGCTTCTAACTTTAGAAAATCACCTTCGATTTTTGGGAAAACACATAAGACAATACAAAAAAACTCAATTTATGGAGAAGGAACTCCTAAATAGCATATATCAAGTTATAAGGAACTCTCAACAAGTTTGCAAAGTATACAAAGGGCAAGATCGAATGAGACCCTTGGACTTAACCTAACAATCAATATTTCACATAAAGGTTTCAAGATAGGGTTTGAAAACTTCAAATAAGCAAGGAATACCATGAATTATTATCGTGTTGTCAAACCAAGGAGGTAACTCCTCAAATCGTAATGTGTATTAGTCAAGAATGTACATGCATTTATACATGGAGGTGAGGCTGGTCAGGGATTCATCTCCCAATGACTCTTAGCCTTCCTTTATTTCCTTGTAATGTTAAAAGCACATATACAATATTATATATGTACACCAACCCATAGGATTAGGTGTCAAATCTTCACCTTTAATCCGAAGGGATGTCGGTGAGGCCATGATCGATCTGAAATTTTCAAACTTTTCTTCCAAGTGCTTTGGTGAAGATATCGGCCATTTCATTTGTGGAACACGATGTAGATGGATGGTTTCGGGGCTCGAACATGATGTCGAATTAGATAGTACTTTGTACGATGTGCTTTTTTTGATCATGGAACTTGGGTTCTCGTCAACTTTATTTGCAAGGTTATTTATCATGAGGGTGGGGAGTACATTTTTTTCATTCCAAAATATTCCAGGATCTTCCGAGCCACACAATTTCTTTTGTTAGTTTCCTAAATTACGCTTAAGAGCCCCGCTCTGGCCGTGAATCTGGGCCGGAATCGATCAAGCTGCGTGATCTCCATGAGGACAGCCTCCCGATCTAAGACTCATGGTGTAACCCGTAGTAGACACTGCTTTCGTCGCCACTGCACCGAATCGAGACCGGGATCAAGCTCGAAGTCGCCACTCCGTGTATATATTTGAGTCCAAAGTCTTGAGTCCCCTTCAAGTACCTTAACACTCTTTTTGCAGCGAGACTCAATGTCCTTCACAAGGTTTTTGCATGAACCTTGAGAGGATTCCAAATGCAAAGAAATGAAATGTCGTCCGTGGTGGTCGATAGATAAGACTTCCTATGTTCTCTATACTTGTTGCATCCTCAAATTCCTTCCCTTCAATAGATGTGAGCTTCAAGTTTTGTTCCATTGGAGTGGTTAAGGGATTGCATCTTATCCATGCTAAACTTGTTCAAGAGATCTCCAATGTACTTCTTTGAGAAAGAAATATGAATTTAGGATGCTGAATTATCAATATCTAAATAGTAATGAACATGACCTAAATCGCCTATTTCAAAACCTTTCTTCAACTCTTTCTTCATGGATGCAATATATCTCTCATGTTTTCCATTTCTCTAAAAGATCATCTACATATACCACAAGATATACAACTGCTTTTCCAACTTTCTTAACAAACAAAGTTGCATCATCAAGATCAAAATGTTTGAAGTCAATTTTCTAAGATGCTGTCAATTTCTCACACTGTGCTCAGGGTGTTTA
The DNA here is from genome assembly GCA_034641835.2 of Pinus albicaulis. Taxonomy (NCBI): domain Eukaryota; kingdom Viridiplantae; phylum Streptophyta; class Pinopsida; order Pinales; family Pinaceae; genus Pinus; species Pinus albicaulis. The sequence goes on along the minus strand of CM076574.1, from coordinate 932,629,019 downwards.
TTTTGAGGCCATGCTATTTTATGTTTTATAAAACTTTGTGTTCTTGACCTTTACCACAAATCCTTCCGGCCGGGACATATAAAATTTCTCCTTTAGATATCCATATTCAAAAAGTTGTTTTTACATCCATCTAATGAACTTTCCATCCATTCTGAAGCCGCTAGGCAAAATAGAGTCTGATGTGTCCATTTTGCCGTGGAGCAAAATTTTCTTCATAATCGATTCCTTATTTTTGTGCAAAACCTTTTGCCAAGCAAGCTCCTCAGTTGCTCAAGTGAGCCATCCGTTTGCATTGTTCTTGTAGACCTACCTCATGTACCACTGGTTTCGTCTCAAAAAGGTAATCAACCAAATTTCCAAGTGCCATTCTCCTGACAAGGCATCATACTCCTTCTGCATCATTTTTCCATTCATCATGAGAAGCGGCTTCTTTGAAGGAAGTTGTCTCATGATCTCAGAGACAAACCTCAATTCACGCTATAAGAAATATCCATATCGACAGAGAACTCGAATTATCTACATCACCTTCGATTTGTTGAGTGGAACTTCTTGTTCCCGTTTTTTCCAACCTCATCGTGATGAACATTCTCGCTGTCTTTGTCATCCATTTGGGAGGGACCTTTCCGAGATGGCCTGTGCTTTTTTTGGCTATTTCACTGTTGGGATTGATTCAAGATTCAATTCCATTCTGTCACAATCACATCATCATTGGCTATCCGTGGGTTGTTTCTTTTCCATGTGGGGAGAGAGGCAAGCCAGACATGATTCCACAAGCTTTGATCTAATATCGTAATCCTTCAGATGTGGAATCACATATCAAATTCTGGAAGACTTTGCATGTGTGAATATATCTAGGCGATCAAGTTGCCGTCAACATCCTTGTCACTCTTGAAGAGTCCAAGAAATATATCTCTTGCTATTACAAACTTATTTGCTTCATCATAAAGACAATATCCTTTGGAGGTTTTGGAGTACCCCAAGAAGATACATTTTCTACTTCTAGCACCAAGTTTGTTCCTTTGACCCTTGGGTATCAAGGCATAATGTGTGGACTCCAAGACCCCGAAATGCTTTACTCAAGGAATGTGGCCATGCCATTTCAAAAGGAGTTTCTGTTTCCTGAATGAACTGAAGAAAAACTATTCTTTATGTAAATGTTAATAGAACTGTGATCAAGTTCAAAACATCAATTTCACATTCTGAAAATAACATGGAGCTAACCATATATTTAAAATAGTTCTCGTTTCATTCTTCTACCACATCGTTCGTTGTATTTATATGGCACAGCTTTTTTTGATGTTTGATTCCATGTTGACGAAGATAATTTCAAATTCGTTTGAAGTGTATTCTTTTCCATTATCAAGACGTAGAGAGCCAATATTAGTTTGTGCATCATTTTCTATCCATGCATGAAAATTCCTGAATGTTCAAAGCATCGAATTATTCTTTCAATAAGTAAATCCAACACATCTCGGGTGTAGTCATCAATACTGTCATCATGTATTTGTTTCATTTCATGGGGCGCAATAGGCATAGGGCCACATAAATCAATGAACAAGCTCAAGTTTTCTATGTGCTCCGGAGTGTGAATCATGAAATGGCTGTTTGCTATGCTTTCCTGTGAATACAATCATCACATTCCTTAGGTTTTCTAGAATTGTAGGCACCATTAACACCATTTTTCTTCAACAAACAAAGGTTGTCATGCTTAAGTGTCCAAATCTAGCATGCCATAAAAGACTTGATGGGAATGTACCTTCATCATGATGTGTGAATCGAAATCAAAGTTTTGAGCATGAGCAACATGAACCTTTCAGCTTCAAGAGTCTCCCTTCTTCTATTCCCTCCATGACAAGTGAGTGATTCGATGCTTTTCTAACCTCTCATTTCGCTATCAAACAAGTGGAATATGTCCTTGGCTGGCGGATTTGGACCAAGGACAACAAGTTTCTTCCCAACCCAAAAGGAGGTATAGAACTCCTAGAATATGATCAGAAGACCAGCAGCTTAAGCTCGACCGTGCCAAGCTCCGATGGCTTGAGTTTGGATTTATCTCATAAATATACCAACCCATAGGATTAGGTGTCAACATAAGCTAGCATACTAACTTACATGAAACAAAAGACAACTTTATCAGACCTAAGGAGTAGTAATGGTCAAAAGAGAAAACATAAAGGCTATAATAAATAGGAGGAATCAAAAGTCTTAAAGAACATGTCTCAACCTATAATTTTATGTTTAATAAATGCCTAAGAAACATGAAACATAATGATAAAAAGGAAACAATAGACAAATTAGAAGACATCACCATTCACTCCTAAGCTATGAAATCTTGCAAACAAGCTTCTCCATCATCAAGTCAAGCAAGCCATTCATCCACTTCACAAAACCAATTTCTTCTCCAAGCCATGAAACCATGTATATTGGCTCTTCAAACTCATTAAATAACAACAAAATACATAGGGGACTCATGCTCTATTTATGGGTAAAATGAGGACTAAAACCCTAAATGTGGTAGGAAAATGTCAAATATAGTCATAAATATCATTTATGCCAGAGACCATGCAAGGCCCAAGGCACATAATATCCCAAGAAATAAATGCTAAAATAACTATTTGCACATAATTCTAGTTTAATTTGCCTGCAACCTAAAAATATTTGGTAATAAATGAGTTTGTTTTGTTGAATTTTGGTCCAAAAATCAATAATTGAAAGCCTTGCGTAGTGCCACTTTGGGCATAAAATAGGGTCTTTGCAAGATGAGTTTTGGGCCCCTTCCGACACCGCATCAGCTCCGTGATGGCTCATGGGAAGACTATGAGTCTAATTTCTATAAATTCTTGAGTTGTGATGAGTGCATGCTATTTTCCTATCCAAAAATAAAATCTCCCGACACTTTCCGTGCACACCGATCGGTATGAAAATGAGGCGTAAAGGTCAAATTTTCGATGTTGACCTTTGAGAGGGTAAAAATGCTCCAAATGATATGAAAATTGGTGAGCAAGATCATGGTGATGTGAGTAATCCAAAAATACAAACTTTGAGAGCCGATGCACTAATTGCTTGCGTAGCGCCTAGGTGTTGCGCTCTAAGGGGTCAAAATTTGGAAAAATCAATGAAGTTGTCCAATTTGGTTCTAAAATTTGTAGAGAGGTCCCTCAAGAGGTCTTGGAAAACTCATGGAGAAGCCTCACCAAAATTCCAAGGTTGTCCTATACTTTTGCTCTTTTTAGGTCTTCAAGCTCTATGAGGGCCTTGTCAGTTTGGCACATGCAAGCATGTCCTTCCTTGCATAATGCTTTGTCATTTTATTCCGTAGGAAAGGCCTTCTTCACCTTCTTTGAAATGCTTATGCTCCTCTTTGTAATGTAAAGGGATGACACGTTGTGCCATATCAAAGTCTCTTTCCCACTCCCGAAGCCGAGCATCTTTCCTAAAGAGAGCAATTTTGTGTTCATTCTTGTCTTCAATGTCATCGGTTTCAAATAAATGAATTGAGGCCCTTGAGAAGTCCTCCCGACTTTTTGCTTCTCCTTACCTTGACCCGTTGCTCACCTTTGTCCATATTTTTCTTACTTGCCTTTGTCTTTTTTGCTTAATAGCCGGAGTTGAGATGGCCTTTATTTTGAGGTGTTAAACCCGTCTCTTTGCCTCTCGTGGTAGGTGCATGTGAGAGGAGGATGAGGGTGCCTTTGATCTTTGATAAAGTCACAAGATTTTTCATATTTTTCATGGCTTTCATGAGTGACTTCATGCTCCATCGGGTCACCGATTTCTTTATCTTCATCCTCATTAACATCCTTGCTTTCCTCACTATTTTTGTCACTTCATTCCGGCTCTCAAACTAACCACTATCCTCTCACTTGCCTCATCTGGCTCTATCCTTCACCGAGGTCTTCTTCCCCGCTGCCATTTTCCGCATTGTCACTTTGGATTTTTTGGTCATTTGAGGTTGATTGGTGTCATGACAGCCATGAAAGTTGTCATGATCATTGTGAATATTTCTGCTTGTCACCGATTGTCTCATTTGTATCATTGTCTTGGTCAATGCCTTGATTTTCAAAACCTCTATGTTGTCGCTCCTAGAGATATCCTTGAGTTGTGAAAGACCAATGCCTTAGAAATCTATGTTAGGGCAAGGTGAATATAGACAACAAAGGGAGTTATCAATAAAAAAGCTCTGCGTTACTCGGAAACAAGGAATATTAATCTAAATGGGACCAAGACCTTCAAAAACTGACACAGGGAAAGGAATACCGCAGGAAATGTGCAAAAATCCAATATAAAAGCAACAGACAATTCAGAGACAACTTACTACAAGAGGTCAATCGTAAATAATTTCACAAAATAAATTATCGAAGGTGTACGTAGTGAATGAAATATTGAGAGAATATTAGTTGTCATTGAGTCAATATCCAAATACACAATATTACCTCGTAATGGGCTTACCAATTTAAGAACTAATCATGACAATAGCATTTTAAAACACCCTCCCAAAGAAACTAATATAGCAGAAGTGGTTTAGATGAATAAGTATTATAATATCATGCCTAAGCCATATTTAAAGCACTTCACTAACTGAGCATGGGTATCAACTAGGATAAATCCATACCAAAAATCGTGAGCCACTCGCATTCTAGAAACATGATACAAGAAAGATGGATGAAATGAAATGATCTATTAAAATAACACATAAGAGAGAAAGTTACACACCGTGAAATACCAAAGACCGTAATCCTCTTACCGTATGGAACTCTCCTCACCGAGACCCTACGGCTCTCGAGCCTTCATACAAGAGTTCAACAAAATGTATACAAAAATCCTTTCACCGTATCGTTTTCCCCGATAAAACTGAACCCTAAATCATCCGTTCTTCTAGAGATTGTAGGTGATGAACATTTGATATGCCTCATTAAGACAAGATGGTGGAAATGCACGCTCTATAAAGTGTTGGTTTTCACACTCGTAGCGAGAAGGTACTTTGCCGCCTATTACCGAAATAAATGCACCGGGTAGAAATCTCTTCTGAACATGGCAAAGAAATAAAATCACATAGACATTCCGTCCTTTCCCGAAAGAAAATGGTGCTAAAAAGAAAACCTTATGCATAGCTCGAATGGTACTATTTGCCTTCTAAAACCTCAATGGCTTAAGGTTTTCAATGATGAACGTCGAATTCCGATCATTCATCGATATTTTCTACCGCTCCATTAATATCTCCATCCGTTCAATCTCGTGCTTTAAATGACTTCCGGAGGGTTTGACAGATTTGAACCCCGCTTCTTTACCTAAGTCTCGTCGACATACCTTTCCCATGCCTTTCTCCATCAGTCCAGCCCTCTCGAAAAATGGTCCTTTGATGTGTTCTTCGGTTATCAGAATAGCGACCATAACCGTGCGCTCGTCGCCGTAACCCCGCAAACCCACAAACTCGTTAGGGAAAACCATATATGGGGATGGTGGATGTGGTGGTGGTCACGGAAAATGGTCGTATGGACATGGCGAAATGGTGGAACAATGCAAGGTGGCTTAAAAATGCAAGAAATGATGGCAGATGGACTGGTAAGTTTTTAACGTAAAACATTTGAAATTTTACAAATGAATGAAATGTATAAGGGTAGAGGAAAATACGACAAACACGTGGAACGGGTGATGTGGAGGTACTAGAGTCAATCATGGAGAGAAGGATCTCTGGACTACGATCTCTCAAGAGGAGATCGACGGCTGAAATTGTGTTCGAGGGCAATGGACTGGGCTAGGGAGTACGTATTTCCGTGTTAACTTGCGAGTGGTTCCAGGAATGATCGCCATCTGAGCGCTCGCTCTAGACCTGACGCGCTCACGGCGGAGAGCCGCGCTCGCTTCAGACGAACGATAACGTGCAATGGAGGGCGGCTTGAGCCGTACGCGGGGACACGGGCAAACGATGTATGGAATGTCGAAAATAAAAATACCGCCTACGCCTCAAAAGGAGTGCGACAGAAACCGTGCGGTTTTGCACAAAGGTACCTGCTGCTGGGACCGACCGGTATGTGTGTACTGTGAGCTACCGATCTGTGGTTTAAACTATTGCACGGACAGTGATTTGGGAAATGAATGGAGTGGGCCACAGGCATGATGAAGACGGCGACGGCCATCGGATCCGTACAGACGACGGCGTTATAAACGCGCCGATGTATATATATGTGACGCGCTCCATGGCTAGCACTCAGTTTCGACCTCCTACTATGTGGAGAAAGGTGGTGGGCTAGGGCCGAAAAGGGTGCTAGGCCTTGGAATATATTATAATGTGGAGTTTTTGCCCTTTAATGTAGATTTGAGGCCGGGAGAAGGTAACGATGAGCAAAACGATTTCTCAAGGCGAAAGAGGGGTTTTGAAAGCCAGAGCGGATTTCTTATCAAAATTTAAATAGAATGCCGGCGTGATCAACATTGGCTCCACTTTGGGATGGCATGTTCATCCCCGGGTGTGTTGAGAACTTCGGCAGACCACCTAATAATCTTCTCGTGCGGCCCCGATCTTCTCGCATCAATTTTTTCTTTTTCATAATTAATCACGATAATTCACATTATTCAAACAATCTGGGAAAACAAGAAACTAATATACAAGATATGATACATCAGCTATCTTTGCCTAAATTATAACTGGAAGTAGGTTTAAGAAAACTCGACCATTTATGTAGATGTCAGCAAGTCACTCCGTAAATCTTCCATTTCGAAAGTGTTGTTACCTCCCCGTTCCACAATTTTGAAGGGGCTCTAACTAGAGTTACCTAATTTACCATGTTTTCCTTTTTCAGCTCTCCTGAGTATCCCATTCGAGTACTAAATCACCAATCTGCATCATTCTGGCATGTCGATCAAAAGGTATTTCATCTTCTCCCGACATACTGTCACCATCACCCAGCTAAGGGGTTTCTTCCAATTCCAATTGTACCGATTTATTCTCCCCTGCCATATCATCGTTCTTCTTGAATTTCCTGCATGAATCGGGCTACCGTAGGGGGGCTAAATGTATAGGGAATATCGCTGCCCTTCCATATACCAATTCGTATGGGGATTTTCCAGCCGTTTCCTCGTCGGTAATTCATTTGTCCATAGAGAAATTTCAATTGGGAATCCCAATTTTTCGATTTTCATTTATAGCCTTCTTCAAAGGTCTTCACCAAGGTTTTATTGGAAGATTTTGCTAAGACATTTCCTGGATAATAGGCTATAGAGTGGCTTAGTGTAATGTTATATTGGTTTACGTAAACTCACAAACTTTGCACTAAGGCCTCGTGCATTATCGCTATTCGTAGGACAACAAAACCTCGGATATGATGTTTGTTCCGTTTAATTTATCATGCAAGATTCGTGGTATTCCTTGCGGGTATAGATTCCACTCATTTTGTGAAATAACGGTATGCTAATACTTCAGCTTATGTTGACCACTCAGTTGGAGGATGTATCTCACCTATAAAATCAATTTCACTGTTCGAATGGTTCGGCTCCACGTGCACGAGAATCATAAGTGTATATGCCACCGCTTTTCAAAGAAATTTTTGACATCTCATAGGCTCTTACCTGTGCAAAACATCTCCAAAAAGTTTAAATAGAAACCGGCTCGTGATTTTGTGAGCAAAGGGTCTCTCTAGCCGTAATGTCCCCCACAGATTCCTTCATGAAATTCCGCCATTATACTTCCTAATTTTGTCCCTCTCGTGAGACACAGATAGGATGCCTGAGGGGGACCACAGCATGGCCACCATCGGGCGACTATGTACTCGTGATTTCAATCTCGCCGTTCGTATTTAACTTTATCACAGCCTTGAGGGTACCGAGGGTGAGGAGATATTCTACTATCTCCTTGTACCACCGACTGTGAGGTACTTTATATGTGTTTCCTGAGTAGCTACCCCAATTCCCCGTCGTTCTTCTTTTCTCCTCGTATTCCTCACCGCTTATAATGGAAAATTTATGCCTGCAGCCTGACAGTTTGATTCAGATAATATTTGGCAAGCCCCCGGGTCTCGATCAACCTAGTAGGTGATGTCTAATTCATACTTTTGTATCTTGAAATCCACTTCCCCTTTTTCCTTCACTATCCCCTTTTTTTTAGATAAGAATATCTTTACAAGAGTTGTAGGCACAAATGCAAGATATGGGACTGCAAGAAAGCATGGCGAATGCTTTGAGGGATTTTACTAGGCATATGCTTGCTTTTCCAATATGTTATATTTCAATTCTGCATCACTTGAAAGCACCTAATCAAGAAGGTACGGGTCGCCAGACTTTCCTCATTTTTTTGCAATAAACTCTGTATGAGGTGATGCAAAAGAAAAAATATCATGAAAGGCTTAGCATAATCAGTCCAAATGCCTAGTACAGTTTAAAAGCATTTTTTATTCTCGGTAAAGGCCTCTCGTGATTCTGGGACCATTTGGTTTCATTATCTTCTTCAAATGTCGCTATATGTCTAACTATTTCAGCATAGCAGGGAATGCAATATTTCCTAGAAATTAATGCACCCTAGGAACACTTGTACCTCCTTCTTATTTCTCGGGAAGAGAAATACCATTTATAACCTCTACCCTCTTAAAAGGTCTATCTTCACCCCATATTTAGTCAATAATATGTCCCGTGAATTTACCCTCTAATGCAAATAAAAACTTCGAGGATTTAGAGAGAGACTGTATACCTTCGCATTTTCAAAGGTCTTGCGTAGATGCTCAATGTGCTCGCATCATTCCTTTGAAAATACAAAGATATATCATCGAGGTAGACTACCGTAAATTTATCTTGCTCCCCCAAAAAAAGCAACGTCCATGGCCCTCCCCCAAAAAGTGGCCCCCGCATTAATCAATCCAAAAAGGCATCCCGGGCATACAATGTACCTCTATGGTGTGAAAGCAATCTTCTTTAATTTTTTGAAGTACAACCAATTCGGTTATAACCAGAGAATCCATCCAATACACATCCTAGAAGCTCCAACCACCTCTCGCAAGATGTGATCGATTCAGTGGATAATCATCCTTAAGGATGCTTCCGTTTAAATTTCTGAAATCCACACACAAATATTTCTCCATTCTTCTTTCTGATAGGGACTAGGTTTTCCACCTATCTCGCAGTACCTCAATGGTACAATTATTTTGGCCTTTAACAGTCCTTCTTAATTTCCTTCTATGTAGGGAAGCAACAGGATTTATTTGTCCGAGCTTCGCTCATGGGGTTTTGCATTCCCTTTAGTGGAATTTGTGCTACATTATACCGATGTCAAAAGTTTTTAGGTCCCCGATAAGACCATGCAAACACATCTCTCGTAAGACCGAAATAACTTCGGTATATCTTTTTATATTCCTCCGGTACTTTCTTGGATAGTTTTACAATTTTGGGGTCACTTTCCAAGACTTCAAGATTCAAGTCTTCTACCTGATTTCTTTTACCACTTTTCCGGCTGAATTGGGAGCAGCAATTTTTGTCAAATAATATTTCTAGAGGCACTTCCCTTAGGGTATAGTGTTTCCCTTCAATTGCAACACTTCTTATTACCCTCATTTTCTTTTCCCCACTTTTCGGAGTGTCTTCGTACTCCTCTTCTTCATCGCGCATCAATTTCCATATTGGATAATTCTCCTACCATTTCCAAAAAGGAATTTCTTCATATTTTCTTCATCCTCAAATACCGCGTTGCTTGATGTTATCTCGGGGATTGATGGTCGAAAACGTACCTCAACTTCATATCTTAAGAGAGGTTCCGTAGTGTACGTAAATGTACTAGTAGCCACAAAGAAGGGAATCAACCATCCTATTCCCGTTCTCGGGGCATGAATCGGATATTGGGCAAGAAGAAATTTTCCACCATGTCCCAAACTTCATTCCTATAAGCTTCCCAATCGAGGATGTTTGGTTTGACATCGATTCCGACTTGTCTAACCACCAGCTTTGACCCTCCTAACTTTTAAAACTTTGTATATTCATGTTCTCTCGTCGCTGCATCCACATAAGTGCTTCATATTCAGCCACATTATTAGTGGCTTCATTATTCAAAACTTGAAAGACAATGGACCCATTTTCCCGTAGGAGAAATCAATAGCATTCCAAACATCTTCGAATATGCTCCATCAAAATGAAGTTTTAGATTCTCGTCTCATAGCCTTGCGTCAGCCTGACCGCGGTATGATGCGGTTCATGAGCATAATCTTGATCTTCTAGCATCGTGCATGAGAAATATCCTTTCATCAGATCGGTGAATTAATAGAGTTGTCAAGATTAGTCACCATCTTGACAAATCTAGTTTCCCGTACAACCTCTCTCCCCGGCTACCAAACCGGGATAGTGGCATAACCAACTTAATTGACCCACCAATTTTGTCTTCAGACCTTGACAATAACATGCCAAAGCGAGCCGGGATGTCACCAATACGATGTCCATTACCACTTTTGCCGGGATTTGGGCCAAATTGACCACCAACCTGATCATCCCAAGATGAACTTTGGAATAAAATGAATAGAGATCTTTGTATGGACGGGTGATTTGTAATCCTAGTTGTTCCTTGATCGACAGAGGCGTAGATTATGGGAAGCTCCTTAATCGAGAACATATGTTATGCAATAGCAGGTCATGAATCACTAGAGACACATAGAAAGGAGGAGTAGAAGCATCTAATTCCTCAACATGTGGGCCAAAGACAACCATGGGTCTTTCTTCTTGAAGTTTGATACTATCTCGGGGTGAGTGTCGCTTGAGGACTATAAAAGAGGTGACTTGGGATTGATATGCAGTGTTGCTTTCCTAATAGTTCAAATAAGGGAACTGAATTCTGACCTTCTCAAGTTCTTTTGCGTACCGAAAGTGTGAGAGGACTTCTCTAATACAACCTCTTTTGACTCTCTTTATTTAGCCGAGAGTTTAACTTTTGACATAGACTTGGTATTAGGGGAATGACTACTTTTGAATAGAAGGAATTTGACTATTAGATCGGCAAAGGTTTGTTTAGAGGCCCTTACCTTTGTCTCGTGACTTTCGCATTGTAGGATCCTTCTGAAAGGTGTGCTTCTTTGGGGGTAGCTCTTCTTCTTGATCTTGAGTACGATTCCTCTTCCTAGAAGATATGAGATCATATCTTTATTGAATCGTGTTTGATGAAATCAGCAAATTTGCTTACAATAATGATCAATTTCCGCATCTTCGTGTTCTGCCTTTTCTTCTTCTTGCAAATCTAGCACTCGCCCATCATTTCATTGCAAAGGGAATTCTTCTCCATCACTCGTTTGAAAAGCAAAGATTTGCATCCTCCAAATTATTAGCATGGTCTTCGCAGAATCATCTACCGGACCTTCCAAGTAAAATGGGTGTGGTACTTCCTGATCTTGTTGCTCTTTTCGTTCCTCGGGCAATATTTGCAGTGGGTGGTTTCCTTGTATTGAGGATTGTAACCTTTGTTTTGAGCATTGTGAGATTCTTGGAAGCTAAATTCTGGCCTCCAATTCAAGCTTGGCCATTTCTAATGTAGCGTTTTAATCATTTTTCTATTTCTTCAATTGCCATACGTAGTCTCTCGTCTTGGATAAGAGGTGGAGACCTCTTCTTTTCCCTTCTTCTAGTATCTTGTTCGTATTTTCTTGATTTTCCAAGTGGAGGCAAAGTTTAAGTCACAACTCTAGTGCATCTCGGGTTCTGAAGGCTGTCCAGTAGCAGTTTTCTTTTCTCTCATAGAGAAACTAAATTCGGAATCAGCGTCGCTAAAAACAACTTTAGTATGCGCTTGATGAGGTTTCATATCACTAGAAGACTGTGATACAATTTATTAAATCTCTTGATAAATTCTACGCACCCCTTCATTATGTCTTTCTGAGTGTATTAAACTCGGAGCAATGTCTCATGGTCTTTCTTTCTCCCCATTTCCCCGAGGAAAGTATCTTCCATTATTTCCCAAGTGGTGTATCCATTCATTTTAAACCATTTTCGAGCTTCACCATGAAGATATTGGACAAAATTTTAAGACCACATCTAAATGTTCCACATTAAAATTCTCCGCAAAGAACATAAGACCTCAAGGTGTTTTTTGAGCATCAATTTCATTTTCCCCATTGACTCAAAATCTTTAGATAATATTGTGGCATATCATTCAACACTTGGGGTAATGCCAAAGGGGCATATTTGTTTGTGGAAAAAAATCCCTAGAACATTGGCCATCGGAGGGGTGGAGGAAGTGCAATAGCTCGATGGAGTAATGGGAGGAGGAGGAGGTGGTAGGAGTAAGAAGTTAACAATAGGAATGTAATGAACAACAACTTGAGGTGTTGAGGGGGAATACTGTCTCGTTAATAGTAGATACTTTAGTCTCCTTTGACCTCTTCGACCTCGTGGAGTAGGGTGAAATTATCTTTATTTCTTCGACACCTCCTGTGTCTACCCCAACACACCTGATTTCCCAGCGTATTGAACTAGTACTTGAGGTACTTGAGAATATATGGAAATTTTCTATAGACAATTCAGTGATTTCAGAGTGGACCGATTTTCTCTTTCCTCCAATTTCTTCTATGTATGATCTTTTCGTGGTCGACATCGAAGGTGTCTTTACCGAGATGTATTCGACCTCGTGAGTGGCTTATGAGGAGCCAGGATCGCAAATGAATTTATCTAAGTAACAAATGTGGAGTCGCCAAGGTGAGGGATCTACAACTCTCAACTCTCCATACTCACCTACTTGAAGAGTGAATTAGGTTTTTCGAGGCCTGGGGATTTAAATTTTCTCAACTGGGTTCTTAAATGCGCCAAAAGATGTTGTTGTTCCTAGAGACAACCTTGAGTTGTGAAATACTGCCTAGAAATATTATATTAGCAAGGAGTATATGGTAGCAAGAGGAGTTATCAATAAAGGCCCTCATGCTACTGAAACAAGAATATTAATTCAATGGGACCAAGACCTTCAAAACTAACATGGAAAGGAATACTGCAGAGGTAATGTGAAAAATCCAATATGTGTTGCACGTACAATTCAGATAGCTTAACAAAGAGGGCCAATTCAGAAATACCGCGTAAATAAATTATCAAGGTGAAGGAAAGTGAATGAATATTGAGAATATTAGTTGTCATCGAGCCGATATCCGTATACAATAATATTACCATGTAATGGGCTTACCAATTTAAGAATCCATTCATGACAATAGCATTTTAAAAAACACCCTCCCAAAGAAACTAATATAGCAAAAGTATGGTTTAGATGAATAGTGGAACATAATATCATGCCTCTAAGCCATATTTAAAGCGCTGACTAATCCGAGCATGGGTATCAACTAGGATAAATCCATACCAAAAATCAGCTGAGCCACTGCATTCCGTAAACATGATACAAGAAAGATGGATGAAATGAAATGATCATTAAAATAACACATAAGAGAGAAAGTTACACACTCGTGAAATACCAAAGACCAGAATCCTCTTAATGCATGGAACTCCTCCTCACCGAGACCCTATGGGCTCGAGCCTTCATACAAGAGTTCAAATAACAAAATATATACAAAAATCCTTTCACCGCATCATTTTTTGATAAAACTGAACCCTAAATCATCCGTTCTTCAGAGCTTTATAGAGAAAAGAGCTCGAAGGAGTAGGTGATGAACATTTAATATGCCTCATTAAGAAAATATGGTGAAACGTGCACGTCCATAATGCTGAATGACTCGTAGCGCCGTATGTACTTTGCCGCCTATAACAAATAAATGCACTCTGCAGAAATCTCTTCGTGAACATGGCAAAGAACAAAATCACATAGACATTCCATCCTTTCTTGGTGAAATGAAGAAAAGAACCTTAAGTTATTGTTTTCTCGCGAATGGTACCATCTCTAAACCTTGAATTACGCTTAAGATCTTCAATGCCGAATGTTGAATTCGATCATTCACCGATATTTACCGCTCCATTAATATATCCATCTCGTCAATCTCGTGCTTTAAATGACTCCGGAGGGTCGGACAGATTTGAACCCTACTTTTTTAATGGAAGTCTCGTCGACATACCTTCCTGTGCCTTTCTCCATAATTCAGCCTTCAAAAATGGTCCTTTTATGTTCTTTGTTACTATAATGAAGATCGTAAATCATGGCAAGCCCAATCGCTATAACCCCGCAAACCCACAAACTTGTTAGGGAAACCATGTATGGGGATGGTGGATGTGGCGGTCAATGAAAATGGTCGTGCGGACATGGCGAAATGGTGGAATAATGCATGTAAAAATGTAGTGAAATGATGGAGGATGGATTGGTGTAAATTTTTAACGTAAAACATTTGAAATTTGAAAAATGAATGAAATGTATAAGGGCCAGAGGAAAGATACGACAAACAAGTGGGAATGAGTGATGGAGGTACGGAGTCACGTAGAGGTAAGTGGATTCGGGGACCGGTCAGATTCGTGAGGAGATCGACAACAAATTGTGTCGAGGGCGATGGACGGGTGGGGCCATGTGTACGATTTCGTGTTGTTCTGTGAGCACACCCCAGGAACGATCACCGTTGGATGGGTCGCTCTAGATCGACGGCCTGCGGGGATATCGCGCCGGGTCTTCGTACGAACGATAACGGTGATGGAGGGCGTGTGCCCATACGGGGACACGTGAGAACGATGTATGGAATCGATCTCAAAAATAAAAATATCGCCTACAACCCAAAGCGGTGCGATAGAAACAAAGGGAGCCAGGTCACAGACGCGCGCAGTGGACCACCGGGCGGTGTACTGAGTCACCGATATGTGGTTTAAACGACGGCGACGGGGTGATTTGGGCGATGAATGGTGTGGGCCACGAGCACGATGAAGACTGGTGAATGCCTTCGGATCTGTACAGATTGACAGCTATAAACGTGCTCGATGTATATATGTGATAGGTGCCTCCATGGCCAGCACCCCTACACCGCTTATGGAGAAAAAGGTGCAGTGGGCGAAATGGTGTGCTAGGCCTTGAATATATTATAATGGGGTTCGGCCCTTTAATGTATATTTGAGGCTAGAGAAGGTAACGATGGTTTTTAAAACGAATTTCTCAAAGGCGTAAAGAGGTTGAAAGGTTTACAGGATTACTTATCAAAATTTCAATAGAATGTCATGATCAACACTCGTTTCAACACTTTTGTGACCGGAATTGGGCTCACCGTCATGCCTCAAACCATCATCCTTTGGCTGTCTTATATACCTACCGATTGTGATCTTCATTGTTCTTTTCAAAATCCCGTTGGTTGTCATCTTTCTCATCATCAACACTCTCTTCTACATTTGACATTGTTTTATGAGTGTCATCATTTTCACCGTTTTGCTCCTCTCCATCACCGTCTTTCCTTCGTGGATGATATGTCTGCCCTCTTCCTTTATGTCATCATCAATTTCTTCATCATTAGGCTCGTTTCTCGCCCCATTCCTTTCTTCACTTTCCCTCATCATCTTCTCGATTAAGCTCTCGTATTTGTATCACTATTTTCTACCCTTGCCTCATCTTCTTCACTCTTTTCCATACAGTCATCCTCTTGGTTCCTTCTTCAATGGATTTTGCCTCTTCCTTAATGTTATTTGTTTCCTTTAGTACTACTTTCCTCTCTTATTTATTTTCTTCATCTACCTTTTAGTTTCTACCTCTATTCTCATTGTCATCCTGTTTGCTCCTACAGTGTTGCCACGCAGCTCCTTCACTCGATGCATTAGGAGAATGGATAGGAGGTTAATTTCTTTGTGGAGAAGTCATATGTAGAGATTAAGGAGGAGTGGAGGTAGGTGGATGTGAAGTGGAAGGCAAATTTGCAAAATGAAGGCTTGAGGATTGGAAAACACATCATGAGAGATAAAAACTCCCAAGGGATTCCCGTTTCCTTCAAACTCGGTAAAAATCATCTGACTAAAGAGTATGAAAAAGGCCTGTGATTAGTGGGCATATAACTCCTCTTTTTGACCACCGAAGCCATTTTGTCAATGCTCCGATATAGGTAGTATGGTAGGTTTAGTAACTTAACTTCAGTAGAAGCTACCCAGTTTCCATGTGATAAGATAAACTCTGGAGTACTTCCCCAGTGGGGCATTTGATAATTTTTCTTCACAGTGTATACCTCTGAAGGTGGAGAAGGGACATAACCTTGGCTATAACTAGGTTTGAGGGCGGGGCTCATAATAACTCAAGTCCAACTTTTGCTTAAACCATCTCTCACAAATATCTGAATCTCTTTTCTTATTTAGCAATGGATTCAAATGAGAGTTCAAATTTTACTCCCGTTGAAGACTTGGGAGATTTTGTAAACTGAGATGAAATGTCCACAAATCCTCGAATGGCTTTGGACTTGCTTAACCTTCACAAAATTGATAACACCCAGCATCTTGAAAGAAAAGTATCATTGGAGAGGAGGTAATTTGAATGGTGTCCAAGGGTTTAAACCTACTATAAACCTTCCTCCTTTGTGCTTAGGTTTGGTAGGTCTTTGACTTTCACTGCCATTTGCATGAATCTTCTTCTTCACTGGTATCCGTTCTTTAGCATGTATGTTTAAACGTGTTTGAGGGCCATTAGGTCAAAGGATGGCAAATGAGTGATGTGAGGACAAACTGTGTAAACTATTACTAAGATGAAGTCAAGAGAGTTTTTCCAACTTTAGAGGTTGGCTTGCTTACTCATTTATGTGTGTGTGTGTGTGTATATATATATATATATATATATATATATATATATATATATATATATATGTATATATATATATATAAATACTAGTCAGATAAAATGGAGGGATGGAGACAATTCAGTAAATGATGGCTAATATTTAGTTTTCCCAAGGAGTTTTTTCAACTTTTTAGAGGTTGGTCTCGCTCGTCACTATGTGTGTGTGTGTGTGTATATATATATATATATATATATAACCCTTCTCTTCTTGAAAGTCCCTAACCTGGGAGGTCAAAAATTGGGTTTTTGACAGACTAGGGTTGTATTGGAGGTAATAGGCCAAAATGCCTTTGATTATAGAAAAATACTGGAAAGTGAGGGGAAAGAGTCACCAACCTTGTTCCTTGATCATGGGAGAGCCTAGAAAAAAATATAAAATTTGAACCCTTGAGCAAATATGGGCAAACTTTTATCCGTGCCTGGCCATGCACCTTGACGATTGCCAAGGCCTGGGGTCATCGCTGAGTACAATGCCGGTCAAGAGGGCCACGGCCCCGCCCGTAGTGTAGGCGCCGACCACCTGCTGCAGATGCTGAGCGAGCCCTGTCGAGCCAGCCGGGTTATTTGGTGGGCAACAAAGCCTCCCCGTGCCTATGCATAGAGCCCACTTGTGTGCATAGCACGGCTCCTGCGCAAGGCAATGTTAAATAAAACTATGGCCACCTTGTCTGCGGCAACATCGAGGGCCAGGTGCGTAAGGTCGGCCTCTGGCAAGTACGCTGTAATGGAAATTTTCACCAATTTGCAGGTAATAAAACCTTCCAAAATCACTCTCACCAGCTTCTTCTCCTTTTTATATGACAGTTTAGATGTGCAGTGTCAAGAGGTTTATAGTCTTTCTTGAAATGGCTTGATGCCAAAACCTCTTTGGTAAGGTTTCATTTCCCTGTATTTCCTCTCACCGTGCTTTGGCTTTTAGTCCTCGTAGGTGCCAATTTGATAAAAATGGATTTTCTTTGTAGAGTAGTTTGATGTCTCTCTTTGTGCTCATAAAACCCTTCAACCAATTTTTAAACAAGTAATCCTTCAAACCATTTGAACAATGAACTATTTATATGTTTATATCTACTGCAAACATCAGACATTTTTTTGATTTTGACATATTTTCTTTGATCGTAATTCAAGTAGATTTCCTCTTTAAAATAATATGGAACAACATCTCAATATGAAAACCCTAATATACATCACAGTCCTCTTTAGTCTCCATGTAAGCCACTAGCTTTGGGAAAAAGACATTTGGTCTGCTTATCTTTATCAATTTTCCCGTAGGTAGTTTATTCGATGTACCTTGCGTAAATGTCATTTTATGGATAACCTATCTTTGGTGTAATATACCTTGATGTTGTTCATTTTTGAAGTCTTTGTCATTTCAAACTAGCTTATATTTCTGTTCCTAGTTTGCAAATGATGCATGTTAGTGAGGGATGGTGAGGTTTCTAAACCATTTTTGTGCTTTTATCGCTTATTTATGTTCTTGTGTGTCATATATTTTTCTTCCTTTATCATTGTCTCTCTGAACTTTGACAACTCATTTTGTCGTAATTAGACCTAGGTTTCTTCATATTTCTCCCTTTGGAAATTTCTTCCCTATGCTTGCCTCCTACTTTGAA
This sequence comes from Pinus albicaulis, assembly GCA_034641835.2. Taxonomy (NCBI): domain Eukaryota; kingdom Viridiplantae; phylum Streptophyta; class Pinopsida; order Pinales; family Pinaceae; genus Pinus; species Pinus albicaulis. The sequence goes on along the minus strand of CM076574.1, from coordinate 932,610,737 downwards.
TATGTTTGTGTCCTTTTTGAGAAGACAAGTTCTGAACTGAGTTTTATCTGCTTTTGCTAATACCCTTCATCATCATTCTTACTCGGGTGTAGTGGAGCACCGGGTTTATGGAGAGGGAACTCCTAAATAGCCATATATCAAGTTATCGGGAACTCAAAAACAAGTTTGCAAGCATGGAAAATGGCAAGATTGAATGAGACCTCTTTGACTTAACCTAATCAATATTTCATGTAAAGGCTTCAAGATAGGTTTTGAAAACTTCAACAAGTAGGTATACTATGAATATTACTTGTGTTAAAGTATTATCAATCCATACATGAAACCAAAGACAACTTTTGGTGAGCTAAGGAGTGTTAAAGAATTCTTAAGATTTCAAAAGAGAAAACATAAAGGCTATAAAAACAGAGGACTGAGAGTGCCTCAAAGAAATATGTGGGCCCTATATTTTTTTTGCTTAATAGCAACTTAAGAAACATGAAACATAATGATAATAATGTTGAAAATGGCAACAAGAAATTCAGTTGAAGGAGGCCTCCCCAAAACATATTTCGATCCTAGTTGGAAAGTGATCACCTAAACTGTGTAACAGTGATTTTGTCGAAAAGTCTATTTTTAGACTATGTCTATTTTTAGACATATGGAGCATGGTTCATGGATTTGTGATGTATGAGATTCTTGAGGTATAGGCTATGTTGGTAAAAATGGATGGGACTTTATTTTTGTGTCAGCAGGTCAAAGGCTATTTTTAGATCGCCTCTCCTAAAATATGGCCTAATGACATTAGCTCTTAATAATATTCTGACTATAAACATTATCTTATTCTCACACTTCTCAACATGCCTAGATGTGGCACATGCACCGCTTTAAGGAAATATGCTTTTCCTTTCTAGGGTTTAAGTGAAGCTATTGCATGGATATTCTTCAGCTAGAACTCATGTGACGTAGGTTTTGGTGAGCTGATTGAGGAAGTTGAAGGAGTTGTATTCAGTTTAACTATTCTAAACATAGTTGAAGTTTTTGTATCTCAGTTAACTAATAGATACAATTAGTGAGAGTGGTGTGAATTAATTATTAATTAATTCACTAATTATAAACTCATAAATCAACTAAAGAATGTTGTTCTGCTAATTTCAAGGTATGGACAAGCCATGGAGACTAAGGTAAAGATAAAGAAAGAGCAAAGTTAACTATCAGCTAGACTATACCGTCGCTATTTGCAACACACAGATAGGTGGAGTAATCAATGAGGATTGTGTATTCAATCTAGGTGGTTTATCTATATAAAGAGCTTATCCCATAGCATTTGGAACAGCAATTGAGGTTGGCTATCATGGCTAAAGGTTGGAGCATGAGTTTTTGCCAGATCAGTTTGGACAGTGTGTAGTGCATGAGGTAGTGCATGAGAGCTTGCAAAGAGCTTTGTACTATGATTGTTATGATGATCCCATGACATGTATAATATACAAAATAACAGTTTTCACTTAAGCTTCTCCATGAAATATCGTGTTCATATGTGTGAATTTTTATGGCTTTAATGTGTGCATGCAATTGATTTTATCGCATGTGATGATCAATGGTGTATAGATTCTGTGGGTGATTATGCATGAAGCTAAAATAGTGTGTGATCGGAGAATTCCTCATGGATAACATATCCGTTATTCAAATTTCTACATGGTATCGGAGCCGTGTTATAGATTTTCTACATGGTATCGAGCGATATTGATCATTAGAGCAATTGCAGTTGATGAAGCGTTGAGTTTGGAGGATAAGTTCCCAAGAAACATAAAGATGGAGAGAAAGCCGGAAATATACATGCATATTGTATATAATTTTCTACATGGAATGAGAGCGAGAATTTTTGGGTGCTGAGTTTGTAGGGAATATCTGAAAATTTTGGTGAAAATATTTTAAAAAATAGCATATTTTGGATTCTCATGAAAAAATACCCAAATTGAAAAAAATCTATTTAACGGAGTCTCTGATGAGGGAGATATCATCGATTTAAAATCAGCTCTTTTGTTAGGAAAATTTTAAGGGCGGTGGACAATTGCAATGTGCGCGAGCTAGTTGAATCTACATGCACTCGAGGTACAAGATGCATGCAAAGCTTCAAGAGCAGCGTAGGTTAAGGATTCTGGGGCTAGAGGAGCCTTCAACATGCAGCGTGAGGACAAGTCAAGAAGGTTGGGATCTCGGCAAAGAATCTCATGTGCTTGAGTAGATGGGATGTTCACGAGCTCTCGCCGATGGGAAGTGTGATGAGCATGCAACCGATGTCAGAGAGGATAAAGTTTTTTGCATGCGGTGCATTGAAGTGATGATAAACAGCTAGAGCTCAGCGGATGGGGAAGTGCAAGGAAGACATGCAACTGCTTAAGAGGGAGCAAGTGCTGCATGCAGCAAGAAAGCCATGCAATTGGAGCTTGAGAGGGAGCGGTTTTGCAGGCAGGTGATAGGAACTCTCAGGTGTATGCCCACAAGAGGATCATGGAGTGGAAGAGACCACTCATGCAGAGAAATTCCGTGCCAGACGGCAGAGGGAGTGCATGCACAGAGGCCCACCCAGTGAGAGGGGCCGTGTGTATGAATAATCCCAAGAGGAGATTACAGGATTCATGAGATGGTGTGGATCTCATGGATTGAACCCCGATACGAGGTGCCCACAAGATGGCAGTAGCAAGATCAGTTGAGTGATGCAGGTGACTAAAGCATGTGGTTGACACGGAGCGCGATCGAGTCACGTCAGTGCAAGAGTGCATGGTGCAAGAGTTCACCGAGTCAAGCAAAGAGTTCCCGATGACATGTGCAAGTTGGTACCAAAGCAGGTCGAAGACTTCGATGATGATGCTAGATGCATCAAGAATTGACAGTTGTTTGGAGCCTATCTGTACTTTGAGAGTCAGTAGTATGCATGAGTTGCATGGTGCAAGTAAAGGGCATGGCATATGCATGGATTTGCATGGTGCATGCATGAGTTTGTAATGCAGCGCATGAAAAGGGTGCATGGCGAATGGCTGAGGCCGCATGTCGTGTGGCGGGGAGCGCATGGCGCTTGTGAAGGCGGGTGTGTGAATGGAGCCGTATGTCGCATGCAAAGACAAGCCCTTCTTTTGCTGAGAGGGAGGTTGAAAATGTAAACAAGAAATGTTGAAGGAGGCCTCCGAAACATATTTCCCGATCCTAGTTGAGTGATCACCTAAACTAGGTGGGGACCACACGTGATTTTTGTCGAAAAGTCTATTTTAGACTATGTCTATTTTTAGACATATGGAGCATGGTTCAGTGGATTGCATGTATGAGATTCTTGGAAAGATGGTGCTGTGTTGGTAAAAATGGATGGGACTTTATTTTTTAGGTCAAAGAGGTCAAAGGCTATTTTTAGACCGGCCGAAATATGAAGTCGAATATTATTAGCTCTTACAATATTTGACTATAAACATTATCTTATTCTCTGAAGCACTTCAGCTTGATGCTTGGAGGGGAAAGGCAATGCCAGAAGGAAATATGCTTTTCCTAGGTTTAAGTGAAGCTATTGCATGGATACTTTCAAATAGAACTCATGTGACGTAGTGCTTACAGTGGAGTTGATTGAGTGAAGTTAGTGGAGTTGTATTCAGTTTAACTATTCTAAACAGAATACGGTATCCAAGTTAACTAATAGATACAATTAGTGAGAGTGGTGTGAATTAATTATTAATTAATTCACTAATTATAAACTCATAAATCAACTAAAGAATACATCAGTCAACTTCAAAGTGACAGCTGTGAGACCTGCAAAGATGGTGGGTGAAAGACAAAGTTAACTATCGGGGCTTAGACTATACCGTTGCTATTTGCAACACACGAGATAGGTGGAGTAATCAATGAGGATTGTGCGTCTAACTAGTAATATCTATATAAAGAGGCCATCCCATAGCATTGAAACAGTAATTGAGGTTGGCTATCAAGTGGCTAAAGGTTGGAGCATGAGTTTTGCTAGATCTAGCTTCGATACAGGTATAAGGGAGGTAGTGCATGAGAGCTTGCAAAGAGCTTTGTACTATGATTGTTACATGATCTCCATGACATGTATAATATACAGATAGTTGGGGTTTTCTACTTTAAGCTTTCCCATGAAATACCGTGTTCATATGTGTGAATTTATGGCTTTAATGTGTGCATGCAATTGATTTTATTTCCGCATGTGATGATCAATGGTAGAAGAGATTCTCAGATATGTATGAAGCTAAAATAGTGTGTGATCGTAGTAATCTCTATGGAATATATCCGTTATTCAAATTTCTACAAATAAAGGAAACAATAAACAAATTAGGAATACATCACCATCTACCAAGCTATGGAATACCGCAAACAAGCTTCTCCATCATCAAGTCAAGTAAGCCATTCATCCACTTCACAAACCACTTTTTCTCCAACATCATGAAACCATGTATATTTCTCTTCAAGCTCATCAAATGCCAACAAAATACATAGGGGCCTCATTCTCTATTTGAGAAAATGAGGACTAAACCTAAAATGGTAGGAAAATGTCAAATATAGTCATAAATATCATTTATGGCCAGAGATCATGTGCAAGGCCCAAGACACATAATATTCCAAGAAATAAATGCTAAAAATAAATATTTCCGCACCTAATTCTAGATAAATTGGCCTCAAAAAACTCAAAAAATATCTATTTGCAATAAATGAGTGTGTTTGACTTTTGGTCCAAAACACACTCAGCAACCTCTGGTATAGCGACACTTCAACAAAAAATAGGGTCTCTTTGGCAGAGTATTTTTGGGACTCCTTCCACTGAATTGGCCTCGTGATGCTGGTCACTGGAAATCCTAATGAGTCTAATTTCAATGCTTGAGGTGTGCCGAGGTGGATGCAATTTTCTAGTCTCAAAAATAATCGAAAATGATCATTCTGTGGTGTAGCAACGCCCGGTCTCAATGAGGCAGAAGGTCAAATTGTTGATGTTTTTTAATCTTTTAAGGGGGAAATGCTCCAAATGATCTCGAAAATTGGTGACCAAACTATTGGTGATGGAGAAATCCAATAATGTAACCTTAGAGAGCTAAGGATGTGACGCAAATTTTGTGCCAAGATTGCACCTAGGGGTTATGCCTGGAGGGTCGGTACTAGGGGAAATTCTCTGCAGGCTCCTATACCCTGAGAAGCTTCGTCCAAAATTATATAAGTTTTTCCCGTACTTTGGCTCATTTTAGGTCTTCAAGCTTCCATGGAGGGCCTTCCTCAGCTTGAACATGCAAGCATGTTCTTCCTTGCATAATGATTTGTCATTTTCTTCGAGGGGGCAGCTCCTTCACCTCTTTGAAATGCTTATGATCCTCTTTGCTGATCTGAAATTGTGAGAACAAAGTATTTCAAATACATAGATTGACAAGAAGGGGCTTTACTTGTTATTTCACCTTTACTAGAAAGGATGAAACCAGGCTTCTGCCCACAACCGGCTCGCCTAAAGAAATAAAATGTAAACACCGTAATAGATCCGATCAATGAAAGTATTTGTTTATGTGCAAATTATTCATTAATCCAAATTTTGTGTTTGAATAAGCAAGTTTAATTATTTTTCACAAATGAAGTAATGTGGGGTTGAAGATGAAATCAATAAGTTTTGTCACCGTGAGGTTTCCGTTTGGGAAAAGTGTACTTATGAAAATTTATTGTTTAATGTAGCAGAAATCGAAATAATACAGCAAAAATACACAACATGACAAGAAGAATTTGCCAAGTGTTCACTCTCTTTTATATTCTCCTTCACAACTGCAGCCTCTAATTAGGCTTTTCCTTTTCATTAATGCTCAAAATATGAATTGGTTAATTTGTAGAAAGCCTGTAAGAAAAAATAGCCATGAATTGAACAAGGTGAACAAGATAAATCGACTATTCATTCACCTTCTGCATTGGATGAGAAGTATCTAAAAGTATTTCATCTTTCTAGCCCCAGTGGGTCACAAACTCAGTAAACTGCTGGTAAAAGAATCTTATAGAGCACCCTAATGGCTCTAAAACATGTCCCAACAGCTCTATAATGCTCAATACCCCAAAATCAAAAATTTATCCAAATAATCTTCTGGTCAAAGTTATATGACTGCTTCTGCCTAAAAGGTCTCTGAAAACTCCATCAATGGAGAACTGGAGTTAATCTCCAAGTAGCATGGTATAAAGGGTTTGAGGGGCAGCCCAACTTAACTAAGGTTAAATCTAATGCCGGGTGTTTACTCCTATTTATGTAAAATGGAATGCTGGAGCAATGGCTGTGTGAGAAACTGCTGTATTAACTTATGTAAATGAAAGAGTCTGCAGATATGTGAACGGTCACGTTTAAAGTCAGTGTGAAGATTTATCAGCAACATATAGCCCGCCAACTTGTATACTACTTTGCCCCAAACCTTTGACTGCTTTTAAACTACAACATATTACGTTGTTAATGTGATAAATCTTGAACCATACGCAGCCGCGCTGGGTTTGAAATATTTCACTGAACTTAATCGAATTATTGTAATCTCTTTGACGATGTGGGCTTTAAATAAATTAATTTTGGGTTTTAGGACTTAATAACATATGTATTTTAAATTTAAATTTAATAAGGTTTAATTAATTTTTTGAGAATAATAAAATATATAGGTTTAATAATATAAATATATGATTAATAAAAACCATATAAAATATTATAAACTATATAATTAATTAATTAATTAAACTCTTAATAAAATAAAAATTTTCCAAATATAGAAATTAAAAAATTCCCTTTCAAAATTGAACGTTATTGGGCAATTTGGGCATGTGAAGGATTACATGTGGGTTTGATTTGAGGCCGTCACTACTTACAGGATCTTTTCAGCCTAAGCTTATTTATTTGGAACAATTGTATAAATCTCCATTTTTGAGCATTTTTCATAGACTTACCCCTGGATTGTTTCAGTAGGACATACTGTGCCATCTCAAAGTTCTTTCCACTCTTCAAGCCAGAATACTTCTCCAAGAGAAGAATTTTGTGTTCTATCCTTGCCTTTAGTGTCACTGCTCAGTAATGAATTGAGCTCCTCAGAAGTCCTCTTGATCATTTTTCTTTCTCCTTGCCCTTGACTCTGCTTTCACCTTTGTCCATATTCTCTGCTTTGTCTTTTTTCTGATAGCTAGAGGAGACATGGTCTCTTCCTTTTGATGTAGCAAACAGACTTATTTTTCCTCTCGTGTAGTAATGTGAGAGGAGGAGAGGGTGCCTTGACATTTGTTAAAGTCATGCCTTTTTCATCTTTATCATGGCTTTCATGAGTGACTTGGTGCTCCATTGGGTCACTAATTTTCTTAACCTTCAACTCATTAACACTTTGATTTCCTCACTATTTTCTTCATCGATATACTCAAACCTAATCGTTATCCTCCTCACTTATCTCATCTTGGCTCGCTCCTTCATCAGAATTTTCCTCACTTTCCACTGCTACTTTGGATTTTGGTCATTTGGAGGTTTTGATTATAGCCATGATACACAGCGGACTGGCCATGACTATTTCCTCATTTGTCATTGACTGTTCTCATTTATATCATTATCTTGGCCAATGCCTTGAGATTTTCAAACTTTGTTTCAAAGACTTTGTGATCAGATTGGGCTCACTGTCATACCAAAACCATCATACTTTGATTTGTCTGTATACCATCCGCCACGGTGATATTCATTGTTATTTTCAACTTCTTGAGCTGCCATCTTGCTCATCATCAACACTCTCTTCTCGCATTTGACATTGTTTTATGAGGTCAATGTCATTGTTTTGCTCTCTTCATCGGCATCTTTCCTCTGGCACAAGTATGTTCATCCTCTTCCTTTATGTCAAGCCATCAATTTCTTCATCATTAGGCTCTTTTCTACCCTGATTTCTTTCGTCTTCCTCATCATCTTCTGGTTAAGCTCGTATTTGTATCACTGCTTTTCTCTATTTCAGTTTTTCACTTTTTCCTATGCTTTCATCATCCTCATTCCTCTCTACGTGATCTCCCGCCTTCCTATTGTTGTTTGTTTCTTTAGTACTCGTTGTCCTCTTCTTTATTTTCTTCATCTATCTTCAGTTTACCCCACTTCCCTCATTGTCATCCGTTTGCTCCTCATTAGGGGTCACTGCAAGCTCCTTCACTGATGCATTAGAGATGTGATATATGAATTTCTATGGATACATATGGAGATGAAGGAGGAGGGAGGTAGGTGGATGTGCAAGGAAGAAACTTCTTTCTGTAATGAAGTTTGGGGATTGAAACAGCATCATGAGAGATAAAAACCTCCCAAGGGATTCCTGCTCTTCTAGCTAGTAAAACAATCATCTCACCAAAGAGTAAGTGGGCTCTCATGATTTGGTGGGCATAATCTTCTTTTTAACCACTGTTTTCATTTTGTCAATGCTCCGATATAGGTGTATGGTAGGTCTAGAAATTTAACTGCAAGGGACCAGTTTCCAGTGATAAGAGAACTCTGAAAACACCTCAGGAAGTACTTGATAATTTAAGTTTCATTAGTAGGCATACTTCTACCAAGGAGGAAGGGGAAGACGTTCTCAGCCTCTTGCTACGCGAGTTTGAGGGCAGTTCAATAACTCAAGTCCACTTAGATTTTTTAAACCATCTTCATCAATATCTAGAATTCTATGGCTTTAGCAATGGATTCATATGGAGAGTTCAAACTTACTCCCGCTAGGTTGACTTGGCATTTTGAGGATGAACAACTCAGTCAAATTTGAAGGGCTTTGACTTGCTTAACCTTCTCACAAATGACACCCAGCATCTTGAAAATAGGGAAGTATCATTGGAGAGGAGGTAATTGAATGGTGTCCAAGGGTTCAAACCTATTAACCCTTCCTCCAGGTTTGTGTTGGGTTTCATAGGCTCTTTAATTACTCATCGCCGGTATGAATCTCTTCTTCCAAAGCAGCGAGGACTGGTTCTTTAGCACATGTTAGCTTTTTAAACTGTTGAGGTAATTTTGTCAAAGGATGGCAATGAGTGGTGTGAGGACAAACTTGTGCAAATGATGGCTTAGAGGAAGCTTTCAAGGAGTGCGTTCAACTTTTTAGGAGGTTGGTCTCATGTCACCGAGTGTATATATATATATATATATATATATATATATATATATAACCCTTTCTCCCCTTTGCAAACCCTAACTCAAGAGGTCAAAAATTAGTTTTTTGTTGGGACTAGGGCTCTGTTATATTAGGCCAAAATGCCTTTCTGACACAGAAAACACTTTGGAAAGTAGGAAAAAGCCACCAACCTGCTCCTCAATCGTGAGACGGAGGAAAAATATAAATTTTGAACCATTTTGGAGCAAATCTAGGCAAACTTGTCTCTGTCATAATTACTCGCCCGATCGCACATTCAAAGTCGAGTCGACTTTGAGCCAGGCCTGAGACTCTAGGGCTGAAGCCGGCCGCGGAGCGGCAGCCATGGCCTAACCAGCCAAGATGGGCTGGTCAGAAAGTGTCGCAGCCAGCCGCTGTGTCCGCCAGGTACGGCTTCCCCTATGCATTTGCGTAGCGCCGGGCTCCCGTGCGTGTCACGTTGTTAAATAACACTCGCGCCACCTCGGTTCGTGTGTGCACCGAGGGCCAAGTGCGTAGCGTTGGCCTCGGTACACAACACTTGCAAATTTCACCAAATTCGGTACAAAAACCTCCAAAATCGCTTCTCGCAATGTTTCTTCTTCTCTTTGATATGACAATGAGATGTAAAAGAGGCCAAGGAGGCTTTATAGTCTTTCTTGAAAATATTTGATGCTAAAACCTCTTTATAAGGTTTATTTCCTTATTTCTCACTATGATTTTTTGGCATTTTAGTCCCGTAGGTACAGCGTGATGTGTTGGTTTTTCAGTATAGCTTGATGTCTCTCGTGCTCATAAAAACCCTTCAACCAATTTTTAAACAAGTGCCCTCAAACCATTTTGAACAATGAACCTCTTTATGATGCTTATCACTTGAAAAACACGATTTTTGATTTTGTAGGAGATATTTTATTTGACCGATAATTCTGGTCAGATTTCAAAAATGTGCTGGAAACAACATCTCAATATGAAAACCCTAATATTAAGCATCAATAGTCCTTTTAGTCTCCATGTGGGCCATCATTGTGAGGTAAGAAATTTGGTCCTTTATCTTTATCAATTTTCCCCGTAGGTAATTTTCCCGCGTAAATGTCATTTTATGGCTAACCTATATATTTTGTAGAATAAACCTTGATAAAGAAACCATTTTGGAAGCCTTGTCGCTCTCAAACCACTTATATGTTTGTTCCTAGTTTGCAAATGATGCATGTTATTTAGGAGTGTGAGGTTTCTAAACCATTTTTTTGTGCTTTTATCGCTACTGTTTGCAAGTGCCTACACATTTTCTCCTTTCGATCACCGTCTCTTGAGCTTTGGATAGCTCATTCTATCGCAATGACCCATGTTTTCCATAGTTGCCTCCTTTGAAAATTCTTCCCTCATGCTTGCCTCCTGAATTCTTTGCATATGTTTGTGTCCTTTATTTCCAGAAGACAAGCATTGAACTCGGTATTTCTATCTCTTTTGTTGATACCCTTCATCATCATTCTTCCTTTGGTGTAGTGGAGCAATGGTTTTCATGTTTGCTTCTTTTGACCTTTAGCTTTCGATTTCAACCCTTGATGATGTGGAGTCAATGCCTCTTTACCAAATCTTAGAGGGCAACTTGAAACCTCTCGAAACCTTATGTTATGAAGGAGGTTCGTTATCATTTTGACCAGCTTTCACGCCTTCCAAACCGTTAGGTTTTAGGTTGATTAGGAAAAAGTAAACAAGGTTGTCTTCTTGTTCTAAAATTTCCTCAAACTCATTCATCATTTCTAAAAGTCTTCAAAGTGCCCTTGGTGAAAGTTTGAGGTGTAAATCCCTTTTCCCTTGTAACCCTAGTACCGATTCTTGCTTGGTAAAAAAACAAATTTCATAAACCTTCACTTTCATCAAACATATGCTTGTTGCTTTCTTCTTGCAATTAATGGTCTTCTTATGATGATCTTTCTCTTTACCTTACCTATTGCTAGCCTAATGACCATTTGATCCTCTCGCATAAATGTGAGCAGCGGGCAGTTTTCTGTCCCTTTGCAAGATTCATGCTTTTAGGGCCAAAACTCTTGAATAATCCTTTCGATTAGTTTGGACAAGATAACATGTCCTTTTCTCCTTGAATGTAGTTTTCATACAGAATGCAGAAGCTTGTAGGGCACTAAATGCAGGACCCAGACTTTGCAGCCCTAGGTGACCTAGTAGAGATCTTCTGTGGACTTGGTTTTGGACCTAGACCTATAATTGGGGATCACTGGGCAAGATAGTGCTTATGATAGACTCATGGTATTTAACATCAAAATTCAATGTACTTGATTTATCTAAAGAGCCTGGAGACATAGGCTTGAGACTAATAGCGTTTTGAGAGGAGCTGGGAGACACAAGCAGGTTGTTTATTCTAGGGTTGCTAGTAGTGTGGTTTTTAGCAAAACAAGACGAGGATTTGGGTCAAAGGTGAAAGTATATATATACACAGGGTATATCAACACTAGGCTGCTTGGACTAGTAAACAATGTTGTATAATGATAGCATACTAGGTGAAAAATATTTTAAGGATGATGAAGACTTTATGATTTCTAGAACCTCACAATGTTCAAGAACTTTGTTTTAAAAGTTCTGGGGAAAACATTTAGTCAGCTCTGAAAGGGCAAAAATTACCGATGACTAACAAAGGGCTTCACTGTATATAGCTCCTTCTATAGCCTAGAACTTAGAGATTTATAGTTTTATGGAGACCAAGCAGTTCTGTCCACAAGTGCCATTTTACCTCTTCTCCTTGCCGATTTCGTCAAAGCTTATGATCTCACAAATACATGTGATTAGCTTAAATCCATCTCTACCTACTCAACCTACTAAGCCTAGCATTTTTTCTTTTAGGTGCATTTGGACTTCCAGCAACCTTGACACATTTTTTTGTTTTTTGAAAGAAAATAAACTATCTACTTTACCTTTTTATATGGCCTTGTTTCATATTAGGCTAATGAACTCCTTGATTCTCTTACCTATAATATTCAACTGTCAAGGTTAAACTGCTTGAAAGGATTTATTCACTAGGCTACAAACATGAAATTGAAAACATGGCTAAATCAGATTAGACAATCTAATTTACCATGGTTTTGGCATAAAAACAAGCTGCACAAAAATGTTATTTTTGTACAAAATAAGACTTTAGAAAATCAAAGTGAGAGACATTATTTTCTACTCATCCTATTTTCTTGGTTTTGTTTTAGGCATGTGGAACCGCATCTTTCTACCTAATCTATCTTTTGACAAGTCAAGCTTGAAAAATTTGACCCATTATCTTTACTAACTTATCAACAAATAAATTTAAACATGCTTCTACCCATGATTAGGTTATATGACCGAAACAAGACTCCTTTTAAGCACCAGTAGTGGCATTGACTTTACACACTTTCAGTAATTCTATTTTTGGGTAAGCTCTATCTCTTTCAAATTTTCCCTCTTTTCCATTTTTCTTTTTGTATTTTTATGATTTCTCTCCATATCTTTCTTCATCAAAAAATGCTGATATGTAAAATGAATGAGAAGTTATAATCAAGACTCTAAATGGTCATGGTATTTGATTACCCCGTCTTCCCTGTGATCATCACCAAACTCTTTTCATCTCGCCTCCCGCATATGGAACATGACTATCTATTTTTGAGGGCATGGTGCAAGATTTCTCGCCAAGGATTTTCAAACAGTGCTAAGTTCCTCTCCTTTACACCTTTCTTCTTTGAGTTTTGTTCCCAAACCTTGTTTCGTGAAAGAAACTGGTTTGTGTGAAAAGGCCATCCTCATCAACTCCCAAACTAATGACAAAGTCATCAATGTAAACCATAGTGAAAAAGTTGGTAATGTGAGCTGGTGGCCTCTTGGGAGAGTCTTTAACTTCCCTTATTCCAAGAAAAATTTGGTCAAGCGTGTAGTCATCCCAAGGAACTTTGAAAATGTCTTTGTGTTGATTGATTTGAAGTGGTATCATCTCATGAAAACCTCGAAACACTACCAATCAAAGTCAAATTGTTAGAAATTTCTATTTTGACAACTTATTTTGGGAGAAGGGTCTTTGTATTCCATGGAGGGTTTGCCTAAGTGTCTAAAGTCCATACGCTCCGCATCCTTTGGTCTTCTTAGTTAGTAACAATATTTTTCCAAAGGTTTCATAGTTCTTCTTAAAGAGGTCTCTTGGAACAATGTCTATGTCATTAGGTTTTGAGATTTTACTCATAAACAAGAGCATCCCGAAATTTCGTATAACCTCAAGTATTTGATTTTTGTGTGTAATGGCAAGGTTTTGGATAAGTTAATCACCTTGGGGTCTTCTTAGAATGCCTATTGTATCATTCTGTATCGCCAACTTCGTGACATCCCTTTAGGATTCATGGCCACATCGTTGAGGGTCAGCACAACTTTTCTGTGGAGGAACAAGACTCTCTGATAATGAGGTGCCTAGATAAGGTGAACATAATATTTCTTTGTTTAGGATCACCTAAGATTTTTTGTTCTATGAGGGCATCTTAGAAATTTGAATAGTAAAGGGAAGGGTTGGTTTCATGTTTTTTCTCCTTTCAGCAACCTGATCATATGTCAAATTGAGCAATGGGTTCTAAGGTTTTAATAAGTATTCCCGTAGAGTCAAGTTTGATTTTGTCATGATGTGTTTGTTAAAAATTGCTAAAGGTCTGAATAATGAGTTCTCTATGTAAAGACCGAATTGACTATTGTGTGTCTTGATGTGTTTTAACTTCATATACCGCCTTCAAAATTATCTTCCTCATTATATAGAATGAAATAATCAAGATCCGAGTGAATAGAATAGAGAGGAGTGTTGTCTCGTATGTCTCGACTACTAACCATATATTTCATATGATATTCTGATATAATATTCTTATCTCAAGTGAAAATAGGGATGGCTGCATAAGACATATCAAGTTGAAGGTTCCCCCCTGCTTGGCTCCTGTCTGATAAGAGCATTGGCTCTGGGAGAAATATCTACCACTACTATGTCCATGAATAGATTCTTTGGCAGTAATTGTGCCAGGTTAACACAAAGGTCTTTTATGAGGCTCAAACATTTGACCCTACTAGAATCGAAGGAGGCATGTGTCTTTGTAAGGTTTAGTTAGCATTAAGCCTCATCTCTCCATCACAACTTTGGGCATGAGATTTTGAGAGGCACCAAAATCTAGCATGGCATTATGTAAGATTGTTTCATGTATGTTTAGGATGATATAGAAAGGGGGAAATGGATCCTTTCCCGATACTTTCCTTCTATTTGGGTCCAAACAACAACTCAAAGGCCATCGCCCAAGTAAAGTGTCAAGATTACTTATGTTTAGTACCTTCAACATTTGAGATCTATATATGGGTTGAGTAACTAGTTCAATGAGGGGCATATTTATCTTGATTTTGGAAATCTCTCCCTAAAAAACTAAAGGCACTAATGTTTTGGAAATATTAACATCAGCCTTTATCAACCATATATTTTCTACATTCTGATTTTTTTTATCTTGATTTGGAGTTTTGACAAAATGGTCTTCTGTAAGTAGATGGTGGAGGTACTAGACAAACTCTAAGGTCATTATTTGGCCGGGTTGATTTTTCCTTTGTTCGTTTAGCTTTCAACTATAGTGTTGACATTCTTTGCTTTTTTCTTGAGGTTTTTCGTGTACTTTCCAACAACAACATCCATTTGGTCTTTCTTTGGTCAATCCAGGTTTTTTTGCTCCTAAGATCATATCACCGTTTATGGATTTCCATAATGGCATTTTCGAATCCCAAGTGGTAGTCTTCGTAATCCTCATAGTTTGTGTCAGCTTGATATGAGGAAAAAGAAGCTTGCCTTCGTGAGAAAAAACATCTTCTTCATTATCAAAACCTATTAGATTTATGTGGTTGTCCTCAAATTCTAGAATTTCTCCTTCTTCCTCATCTGGCTACGCTTTGTTGAAAGGAGGTCTCGATTTGTTGGTCATTTTTCCTTTGTTTGATTTGAGGAGTACCTCTTCTTAAGTTTTGAGTTCTATTTCAGTTTTGGGAGTTGACTTCGTTGTCCCTAGGAGGTGCCCTCTCATTTAAGTTTATCTTCTCTATCATTCCTCTTCCTCTACAAATTCTCATTAGGCCGTATAATTTAGAATCCGCAGGAGGAGGTTGAAGGAATAGTTTCATCCTTATAGGTTACTCTCTCTTATTTCAACCCAGCTCTTTTTCAATTAAGTTTACCTCTCACTAATTGCCGCTTTTTTCATTTCTTCTAAGGTTTCAGTGGTCTCTTTCTCTTAATTGAAAATTCATGTCCGGGTCAAAACCTTTAGGAAATTTCACTAGTGCTAGGCCTTGTGGGGGGTTTCATGTGAGGCGGGAGAGCGTTTATAGCTGCATCGGTTAAACGTGGTGCAATAGTCTTGCACACTTTTCTGCTACATTCCTTTTAGGGTTGTTGTATTTAGATAGGATTTGGAGGGGGTTTTTCTTGACTTCCCATTTGTTTATAAAATTTTGGTAGAGGGAAGGAGGCCATATTGAATTAGGAGTTAATGCTTTGAACCATTTTTTGCCTCCTAGGATTTGTGCAAATATTATCATCTTAATGGTTTCTTCCTCTATCTCCATGTAATCAAAAGCATCATTGATTCTATCTACATGATGCTGAGTGCATGGATTCAACCTCAGTGAAATGAGGGATCTTAGATTGATAGTCATTGGGTAAAAGGTATTAGGGTTGTGGTAAGTATCTGGGCAGGAATGCAAGCTGCCATGATGGGAGCTGAAGATTTACAAGAGGTGGGTTTGTGAAAGGGCGTGTAAGATGAAGTGTAGTATACCAGACAATGGTGGTATGGATGGGTGTGGTGGAAGTACTTAGACCGACAACCGATTTTGAGTAGACTTGGTATGGAAAGAGTTGAAGTGATGGAGAAGCTGAAAGTCGTGTGGTGTGGAAGAAGAGGCTTTCCGTCAAACCTAGTGCAAATCTAAAGGTTCAAGGTCACACACACGCTGAGAGCTGCTTCTCAAGAGGTTCCCGGTATGGTGCAAGTCAAACTCGGGATCTTGCAAAGCTATGAGATTTTCAAAAGGAGTTGTTCTATGGAAGGTCCTAATAGTGGTTAAGTTTCCGCATCTAGAAGTTTGCCACAAAATTCTTCTCGGGATCATCAACTGTGTTGGGAGAGTTTGGGTCCTGATGAGATCCGGTATTGATCCTATGTGAAGCCGCATTTCAAATTTCAAAATTCATAGAGGCCGAAAGTTTTAACATCAAGTTTAAGGCTGGCCTCTCTAATGTTTGGTACTTATTACAAGATATTAATGGCTCATAAGATTCTTAGGGTTGATGTGAAACAAATATAGGAAGCCAAATGAGTGCTAATGAAGTAATAGCCCACTGGAGGCCAATGGAGTCACTGTGAAATTTTTAGCTTTTGAAGGTAAATGTATTATGGCCCACTACCATTAAGTAATAAAAACAATATAAGGGAGTTTTTGGGTTTTCTCGGAAATTTAATGTTTGTGAGAGTGTCCTATAATTGAGTCATCATTTTGATAAGATGATTAAACAGATAGAGTCTACTCTTTCGGGCCGATAGTGTGTGCGGCCTTTAATGATTTTAATGAGGGTATCCGGGAAGTCCTAAGGGTTACTTAGTTTGTCACTAACTCGTAAGGTCCATCATGATCATCATTATGTTAGTGTGGTGATGAGGTAGCATGAGCCACCAACACTATCACCAATTTTCTAAGCTCAATAGAAGGTCTGCTAAAGAGCGGTAGGAGTTTGGTAAGCAACTATATACTTAAGGTCCCACCGTGATCGCCAAAATGTTAGGGTCCCGTGATTTGGTAGATTAAGTGCACAAAAATGACAAGGTAACATGGAACCAAGATTTGGAGTCCGAGGACCTAGCTTTCCCTGACTCGAGAGAGGGATCTCTCTATTGGCTTCAGGGAAGGATGTGTTCTTTTTGCTCTATGGTTTTTATTTTAGGCTAGTTATTAGGAGTAGGGTTTGTTGATTGTTTTGCTTGGAAATATGGTCAAATGAAATAGGTGGAGTGAGAGTATGTCAAAGCCATTGGGCTATGGAGTCAAGTGAAAATTAAAGGGTGTCTAAATGATGAAACAACAGGTGTTGCAGTACGATTTAGCAAGGTCAATGGATCCTTAAAGTGATGTATGATGTGTAGTGAACATTAAGTTTGGGAAAGACTAAGAGGTCTTAAACATATAGTTTAAAATCTACAATCCATGAGGTAGGAAAACCATTAATCTCAATAAACCATAATCTAAACTAATAAACATCCAAGAGTAACATTCCAATGATATGAGTACAAGAGCTTCTAACTTTAGAAAATCACCTTCAAATTTTGGGAAAACATAAGACAATACAAAAACTCAATTTATGGAGAGGGAAATCCTAAAAACATATATCAAGTTATTGGGAACTTTGAAACAACTTTTCAAGCATGGAAAAAGGGAAAGATCTAATGAAACCTCTTTCGACTTAACCTAACAAATCATATTTCATGCCAGTAAAAGGCTTCAAGATAGGGTTTTTTGAAAACTTCAAATAAGCAAGGCATACCATGAATATTACATGTAAGTTAGCATACTAAACTATATGAAAACAAAAAAGACAATTTTTTGGTGGACCTAAGGAGCGTTAGAAAGAATTCTTTAAGATGGCCAAAAAAGAGAGAACATAAAGGCTATAAATAAATAGGAGGACTGAGCTTCAAAGAACATGTCTCAACCCAGCACTTTTCTGTTTAATAACAACTAAGAAACATGAAACATAATGATAACAAAGGAAACAATAGACAAATTATGAAGACACCACCATTCACCAAGCTATGGAATCCTACAAACAAGCTTCTCCATCATCAAGTCAAGCAAGCCATTCATCCACTTCACAAAATCAAATTCTTCTCCCAAGCTCATGAAACCATGTATATTTCTCTTCAAGCTCATCAAATGCCA
The DNA here is from genome assembly GCA_034641835.2 of Pinus albicaulis. NCBI lineage: Eukaryota > Viridiplantae > Streptophyta > Pinopsida > Pinales > Pinaceae > Pinus > Pinus albicaulis. Next base: position 932,592,675 of record CM076574.1, on the reverse strand, counting down.
AAAAATACATAGGGGCCTCATTCTCTATTTATGGAGAAAATGAGGACTAAAACCCTAAATTTTGTAGGAAAATTTCAAAGGTAACAGAATACGTTATGGCCAGGGATATCATGCAAAAATTTCTGTACATACACTCAAGAAATAATGTTAAATAACTATTTGCACCTAATTCTAGCTTAATTTGCCTCAAAAAAATCAAAAACATATATTTTCTAATAAATGAGGTATTTTGTTGAATTTGGTCCAAAACACACTAGGCAAATTTCCGTGTGTAGCGCCACTTCAAAGATAAAATAAGGTCTCTGGTGCATGAGTTTTGGACCCTTTCCCGACACCGGATTTGGCTCCGCATGGCTCGTTGGAAAGCCCGATGAGTCTAATATCCAGAAATACTTGAGTTGTGATAAGTGGATACCATTTGACTGTCCAAAGATCAAATCTCCCAACGTTTCGTGCGCGCTTGGTTTGAAAATGAGGCAAAAGGTCGCTTTTGATGTTTACACCTTGTAGGGGTAAAATGCTCCAAATGATTTGAAAATTGGTGAGTAGACTGTTGGTGATGTGATAAATCCAAAAATGTAAAATTTGAGAGCTGAGGATGCATCAATTTAGTGCGTAGTGCCTAGGGTGTTGTGGCACCGAGGGGTCAAAATTTGAAAAAAACAAAAATTTTCCAATTTGCCTCAAAATTTTGTGGAGAGGTCCTCTTCAAGAGGTCTGACACCCGTTGAGAAGCCTCAACCAAAATTCCAAGGCTGTTCTATACTTTGGCTCTTTTTAGGTCTTCAATCTCTATGAGGGCCTTCTCGTTTGTCACATGCAAGCATGTTCTTCCTTGCATAATGATTTGTCATTTTCCGTAGGGCAAGGCTTTCTCACCTCTTTGAAATGCTTATGATCATCTTTGTAATAATGGATGACACGTCGGTGCTTATCAAAGTCTCTTTCCCAATTCCCGAAGTTGAGCATCTTTCTCCAAGAGAGGCAATTTTGTGTTCATCTCCTTGTCTTGCCACCGTCTAAATCAATGAATTGAGGCCCTTGAGAAACTTTGATCCTTTTGCTTCTCCTTACCTGGACTAAGGTTTTACCTTTTTCCCATCTTTTCTCTTGCCTTTGTATTTTTTTCTTTTTAAGCTGGAGGAGAGATGGCCTCAGCTTTTTGAGGCGGGAAAGAAATGCATCTCTTTTGCCTTCGTGGTAGGTGCATGTGAGAGAGTGATGAGTGCCTTGAGCTTTGATAAAGTCACAAGCCTTTTCATCTTTGTAATGGCTTTCATGAGTGACTTCATGCTCCATCGGGTCACTAATTTCTTGACCTTCTCAACCTCATTAACGTCCTGTTTCTCTCACTATTTTCTTCACTAACATCTGCCTTCAAACTGACTACTATCCTCTCACTTGCCTCATCTTGGCTCGTCCTTCACCGAGGTCTTCCTCCCTACCACTTTTTGCACTATCACTTTGGATTTTTTGGTCTTTTGGAGTTCTGATTAGTGTCATGATAGTCATGATCATTTCTTTTAAGCTATTACCGACGTTCATTTGTATCACCGTATCGTCAATGCCTTGATTTTCACACTCTATTTCAACACTTTTTTCTACTCATGATTGGGCTTCAATTTGCCATGCTCAAAACCATCATCCTCTGGCCGTCTTGCTACCTCCCGCTCACCGTGATCTTCATTGTTATTTTCAAAATCCCCGGCTATTATCTTTCTCATCATCAACACTCTCTACATTTGAAATTGTTTTATGAGGTTAATTGCTGCCACCGTTTTGCTCCTCTCCATCATTATCTTTCCCTTCAGATCGCTATGTTCGTCCTCTCTCTTCCTTTTATGTCATCATCAATTTATTCATTATTAGGCTCTTTTTTCTCATTTCCATTGCTTTCTTCACTTTCTCATCATCTTCTCGATCAAGCTCTATATTTCCGTATCACTATTTTATACCCTCGCTCATCTTCTTCAATTTTTCCATGCCGTCATCATCCTCTTGGTCTTCCTCAATGGATTCTCGCCTTCCTCACCGTTGTTTGTTTCTTTAGTAATTATTTTCCTCTTTCTTATTTTATTCATCTACTCAAGCTTTCTACCTCATCTTCCTCATTGTCATCCGTTGCTTGCTCCTCATTAGGGCTACCGTAAGCTCCTTCACTTGATGCATTAGGAGATTAATGGATAGGAGGTGAATTTTTTGTGGAGATGGCATATGTGGAGATGAAGGAGTGATCGGAGGTAGGTGGATGTGAAGTGGAAGGAAAATTTTGCGTAATGAAGGCTTGGGGATTGGCAAACACATCATGAGAGATAAAAAAACTCCCAAGGATTCTCTTCCACTGTAAAACAACTGATTTCGACCAAAGAGTGGTGAAAAAGGCTCGCATTTGGTGGGCATAACTCCTCTTTTGACCACTAAAAAGTTTTGTTTTGTCAATGCTCCGATAGAGGTAGTATAGTAGGTTCAAGAATTTAACCCCGGTGAAGTGCATCGTAAGCCTTATGTGATAAGAGTAAACCTCTCGGAGTACCTCCCCTCATAGGTGAAATACTCAATAATTTGCTTCATTAAATAGTGTACAATTTCCCCTAGCAGTGGGAGAATGTGGTGTCAACTCACAAGGCAGTTTAGGTTTTGAGGTAAGGCTCATAATAACTCAAGTCCAAATTATTTTGTTTAAAACACTTCACCAATATCCGGAATTCTGTGGTTTTAGCAATGGATTCATATGAGAGTTCAAAGTTTACTCCCGCTAGGTTGACTTGGTGATTTTGCAACCGAGGATGAACAACCTAGTAAAATCTCGAATGGATTTGGACTTGTTTCGACCTTCTCACAAAATTGATAACACCCAACATCTTGAAAACATGTAAAGGGTTCATCGAGAGGAGGTAATTTGTATGCCGTCCAAGGGTTCAAACTTATTAACCCTTCCTCCTTTGTGCTTAGGTTTGGTAAGCCTTTGAATTTCATCACTGTGTATGAATCTCTTCTTTAGACATGGTGATTGGTTCTTTAGCACATAAGGCTTTAAACTTGTTTTAGGGCCTTTAGGTCAAAGGATGGCAATGAGGATGAGGACAAACTTGTGCAAATGAGGGCTAAGATGAAGCTTCCAAGGAGTGTGTTCAACTTTTGTGAGGTTGATTTCATCGTCAATGGTGTGTATTTATATATATATAACTCTTCTTTGCAAACCCTAACCTAAGAGGTCAAAAAATTGGTTTTTTATCGAGACTAAGGTTTGGTTATATTAGGCAAAAAATGCCTCTTCTTAATTATAGTTAAAACACTTTGAAAGCAGGGGAAAGAGCCACCAACCTTGTTCCTTTCGACTATGGGAGATTTGGAGGAAAAAATATAAATTTGAACTCCTTGGAGCAAATATGGGAAAACTTTGTCTCCGTGTGCAGCACCTTCCCGATCGCACGTTCGTGCCCAAGTTGGCCTATCGTAGCGCAACACCGGTCGGGAGAAGGGCTGCCGGCCCATCTGTGCGCGATGGGTCAACTCAGCGAGATGGGCTAGTCTGTGTTTGTTGGAGCGCAACGCCGGGGGTCGGTTTGGTGGGCTATCGGCTTCCCCCGTGCCCGTGCGTAGCGCCCACCTAGGTGTGCGCCGGCTCCTGTGTACGCGTCGGGTTCTCTGCAAGAGTGCAGCAGCAACAATACCAGAACTTCCATCTCTGTCTGTGTACACAGGGCCGTGTGCATAGTGCCGACTCCTAAGGCGCAACACCCGGCACCACCAACTTCCATAAAAACCCTCCAAAATCGCTCTCAACAACTTTCTTCTCATTTTTAATATGACAATGAGATGTAAAAGAGGCCAAGGGAGGCTTTATAGTCTTTCTCTTGATTCGATGCCAAAACCTCTTCATAAGGTTTATTTCCTCTTATTTTTCTGCATCGTGATTTTGGGCTTTTTAGTCCCGTAGGTGTTAGTTTTGATATAAAAATGGCTTTTTATTTTACAGAGTATTTCGATGTCTCTCAGGCTCATAAAAACCCTTCAACCAATTTTTAAACAAGTGCCTTCAAACCATTTCAACAATGAACCTTCTATGATGCTTATCACTTGCAAACATTATATTTTTTTATTTTAGACATGTTTTATTTGACATATAATTCCGTCAAATTTCCTCTTTAAGAAAATGAAACAACACCTTAATATGAAAACCTCTAATATTAATCATCAATAGTCCTTTAGTCTCCATGTGGCCATCATTGTGAAAGACATTTGGTCTCGCTTTATCTTTATTAATTTTTCAGAGCCGTAGTTTATCTGAGTCCTGCCGCAAAATGTCATTTTATGGCTAACTCCGTCTTGCAGAATATACCTTGATAAAGAAACCATTTGGAAGCCTCGTCATTTCAAACCAACCTATATGTCTATTCCTAGTTTGCAAAGGATGCATACGTTGAGGGAGGTTAAGTTTCTAAACCATTTTTTGTGATTTTACTAGCCACTTCTGCTTCTGGGTGTGTGCCTACACATTTTCTTCCTTTGATCATCAGTTCTTGAACTTTGGATAGCTCATTTCCTATCGCAATGACCCATGTTTGCCATAGTTGCCTCCTTTGGCAATTTCTTCCCTCATGCTGCCTCCTTGACTTCTTTGAATATGTTTTTGTCCTTTCTTTGAGGAGAAAAGCCTTGAACTAATATTTATGTGTCTCTTTTCTTAACAATTTTCATCATCATTCTTCTCCGGTGTAGTGGAGCAATCGGTTTTCATGTTTTCTTCTTTTGATCCCTTTGATAAATACGAAACCATATAAAAGGTCGAGGGGAATCCGGGCTTATGCTCCTTGGCTTTGAGTATTGGGTTCGAGTCGTACTAAACTTGATGATGTGGAGTCAATGCCCCTTACCAAATCTTAGAGGGCAACTTGAAACCCTCTAAAACGCTACGTTATGAAGGAGGTTCTATTATCACTTTTTCACCGTTTTTGAATAATCTTCCAAACTATTAGGTTTTAGGGTCGCTAGGAAAAGTAAATCCGTGTTGTCTTCTAATTTCTTCCGAAACTTCTCAAACTCATCTCATCATTTCTAAAAGTCTTCAAAGTGCCTCATAGAAGGTTGAGGTAAAATTTTCCCTTGTAACCCTAGTACCGATTCTTGCTTCGGGTCAAAACAATCATAAACCCGACTTTCATCAAACATATGCTTGCTTCTTTCTTCTTGCTATGAATGGTCTTCTTATGATGATCTTTATCTACTCTTACTCTATTGCTAAAATTTTTAATGGTCAATACTTGATCCTCTTGCATAAATGTGAGCAAAGGGCAAAATGTCCCTTTGCAAGATTCATGCTTTCGTGCCAAAAACCTTCCTTGAATAACCTTTCCGACGCTTGATAAGATCACCTCGAACATCCTTTTCTCCTTTGAAATGTAGTTTCTTCATACAAAAGAAAACATTTGTAGGGCACCAAATCCACCCTATGACTTTGTGAAAACCCTAGGTGACCTAGTGGAGGTCTTCTTGGACTTGGTTTTTGACCGTACCTAGAATTTGGGATCAATGGGTGCAAGAGGAGTTTACATAGGATCGATACCTACACACTAAAAATTTTCACCGTGACGTTTACCGTTCCTGTGGGTTCATCATTACTCATACAATACTCCCTTAAAAGTATACAAACATCAAGTTCCTAAAACCAAGCCTTGAAATTAAGAGAAAGTTATAAAAGTCATAAAAATACTTGTACCGTACTTTTCTCTTAGTTTTTATTCGCGGTGCCAGACTGTTATTTTGGACATATGAACTAACGTACTTTTTCTTCATTAAAGGTGGATTCCTAAAGGTAAAGCAGAATGGAAGCAACAGTCTGCTCTGTCAACTGGAAGCTTCATAATGCTCACAAGTTGTTCTTTCACATATTCATCCTCTATTTAAGGAGCCTACCCTTAAGTATGTGGAACTAAACTCTTCAAAGAGGATTCTATCCCATCTTATTTAGAGCTACAACCTCTTCTCTTTTGCTATTGAGGCTGATTGCTCAAATTTCAAAGGGAGTTAGGCTTTGCATTTTCAGAGAATTGGCTTTGAAAACTCGACTCTTAACGATTATCATATGAGAATGATTACACACCTGGCAAAAAGGGGCAGGTCGAGAGAGTGCAAAGGTCATTGCAGTAGAGGAAACGCTTGTTCCGGAACTCTAAGGACCTCGGTACAACATCAAGGCGTATTATTCCGTTGTAAGGCTCATTGTAAAGATAATACGAAGGATCCGTGTTTTTCTACTGATTTGTTTATTTAAAATGGCTTATTTCTTGAATTCCTTGATCTATCAAGATAGATTTATGGTTTATGAATTAGTCTATATTATGCAAGCTTCCACTTTTCATAGTTTGACTAGATCTCAAAGGAAACACATTCAAAGCGATGAAAGAAGACTGATGACTACCATGGACTGCAAGTCCTAAATCCTTCATTATAGATAATTCTAGATCAAATATAATCTAGAGAAATGAGTTTACATTTGTCTCGTTTTGCTAGTTATCCGTAGGATACTAGGATCCGTCTTGTCCGCAAGAACGATTTATCCACCTAACAAAATGGTGACTCCACCGGGGATACCGATATTGTATCAGTGGTCTACATTATTGATGTGATATAAAATCATTTCACTCCAACAAGTTTTAGTTAGTGTTTGATCTCGAGTATGAATGCCTACCTCAAAGAATGATATATATATATATATATGTTTTAATACTGCTTTTTTATGTATCTTTACCGGGGTGTCCTACAAGCTATCCTCAAATGATGTGAGCACATCACTCTTCGAATGGTCTCGTACTCGCACTTTAGGGGTAACTGTTACACTAAAAATTGTCACCATGAAATTTTACCGTCCGTATGGGTTCATCATTACTCATACAATAATCCCTTAGAAGTCTACAAACATCAAGTTCCTAAACCAAGCCTTAAAATTAAGATGTTTATAAAAGTCATAAAAATACTTGTACCGCACTTTCTCTTAGTATTACCCCGCAGCGTTGCCGCATCTGTTTGTTCTAGAACATGCGGAATCGGCCACACTTTGCTCATTAAAGGTGCGGATTTGTAAAAGGTAAAGTGAAGGTCTAAGTAAAATTCTGAAGCCTAGCTTCGTTGAATCTAGAAGCCTCGGAAGCAATTATTCGCCGAAGTTTGCTCCTTTCATGTACATTCACCTTCCATTAAAGGAGCCCACCCCTTGGTATGTGGAACTAAATCCCTTTGAAAGAGGATTCTATCCCCTCTTATTTGGATTTGCAACCTCTTTTCTTTATGCAATTGAAGCTATAGTTCAACCTCAAAGGGAGTTAAAGTTTTTGAGATTTCGAGGAGAATTGCTGAAAAACTCGTACTCCCTTAACTGACATCATATGGGAATGATTAAACACTCATGTGTATGTTAGTTGAGAGGAGTGAAAAGGGCCTTCAAAGTAGAGGTGAAATGTTTGTTTAACTCAAGGACTCAGACAACATCAAGGCAGACACAATTGTAAGGCCTCATTAAAGATAATTATGAATGAACTTCGTTTTCTCAAATGAGTTGTTTCTTTAAATTAATTATTTCTTGAATTCCTTGATCAACAAGATAGATTTATGTTTCATGGAATTAGTCTATATTATGTAGGTGCTTTCTAATTCTTTCATTTTGATTGTGATTCCTGAAGAAACGTATTCAAAGCACAGAAAGAAGACTACTTATCAGCGCCGGACTAGCGGTGTAAGTCCTAAATCCTTCATTATAGATAATTCTAGATCAAATGTAATATAGAGAAAGAAGTTTACATTTTTCTGTTTGTTGCTAAAGTATCCATAGGATACTAGGAGATCATCATAACCGTGAAGATTTATCCGCTCAACAAGATCCAAAATCCAATTTACTTGATTTATTCAAGAGGTTCACATAGATAGTTTGAGACTACGTTGTTTGAGAGTACTTGGGAGACACAACAAGGTTGTTTGAATGGTGGGTTTACATAAAGAGGGGTTTTTAGGCAAAACAAGACAGAGGATTTGGGTCAAAGGTGAAGAAATATAGATGTGAATAGTGACATAAGCCACTAATGGGTTTTCAGATCGTAAACAATGCTAGACATGATGGAAAGATGAAATAGTGAAAAACTATTTTTAAGGATGATGAAGCCAAAGTGAGATTTCTAGAACTCACAATGTTCAAGAACTTTGTTTCTAGAAATCTAGGGAAAACATTTTGTCATCTATGCAGAAAAAATTATCATGACTAACACCGGTCTTGGAAGAAAAAAAAAATTTAAGCTTCGTACACAATGTTGGAGGATAGAGTTCCATGATGTTATAGCCAAAGTGAAGGAAAAGCTTTCCTTCGACACAAATAAACAGAAAATCCAAGAATATTGGGATTCATGTGAAGAAATCTAATCCCAAGAAGAAATAAGGTGGTCCTAGAGATCTGCATCTCATGGATCTAACCCTGCTACCAGGAGCCCACAAGCATAATAGTATCGTAATCAATTAGATTGATGCGCTAGGATGCCAGGAGGACAAAAATCAGAGTGGAGAAAATTGGATACTGTAGCCAGACGTATTTGAAGTAAAGAAGAAATAGTGTAAGGATGCGTATGTCAACAACGCAAAGAATCCAAGAGAGATGATGTGCGTAAGTACCAAAGAATTAGAAACTCGATGAAAGATGTATTATATTGATTCAATTTTGGAGGCTATTCAAGCTTGTGTTGCATGAAAAAGTTGCATGTGTGAGAAACAATAGATAATTGTTCCATGCACACAGACAGAGAGAATGAATTAAAGCAGTTGTGTTGGAAATACCGAGGAGGGGGGTGAATTAAGATTCCTTTCAATTAGAGAACTAGTTAATCTTCACTATTATCGCTGTTTGTACAATGATAGAAGCAAACAAGAGGAACACAAATGCATTACGCTTTTAAGGTGGAAACCTACCCAGACAAAAACCACGTAATGCTTTTCGAATACCCTTTAATATTCAACTCCAATTGAAAATAAAGCTCCAACTTCCTAGAACAAAGAAAAGCATTCTTCTCCGCTTCCTACCTGTGGATGCTCCAACACCCGAGATTCTCCAATAGTCAACCGAATGGATGCCCCAACAATCAATGATCTACAACTCACCCTAGCACCACCCTACCACCCTATAGAAGAATAAAATAAGAATGGACTCCCGTACTGCTGAAAATGGTCCACTTTACAATGATATAGAATGATGTAGAAGAATAATATATACTAGACCATAACCTCAACTTTGAAACAACCACCTAATGATGATCCTAGACCTCCCAAAATCGCCTCTTCAACCCTTGCGTATACATCAGTGCGAATGAAATGTACATAATGTATTTATGTCGATCAAAGAGAATACCATTACCTTTACAATGGTTGTATGCAGTGCTGCTGTCCACTTGAAGACTTCATAGGATGAACTTCTTGCTACCGTTATGAACCTTGGTTTCGTTCTTGTCATGCTACCCTTTGCTGCACCTTACTTTACTTTTTTGCCGTAGAAATTCTAGTCCTTGCAACCTCGACAACACATGATCTAGCTTTTTTCTTACCTTCTATGAGCCTACATTGAATTTGGTGTATATCTCATATTTCGCATCCTCAATATCCGATTTTTGGTCCTATAGTAGTCCTATGAGTCGTCTTTCCAATTCCATAGGTATGACCCAATTTGGTTTCTTCAAGAGAGTTATACCCAATCTCTCACAATGCCCTAATTATGGATCAAGCGGTGAGGAGTGCACTTGTACGGTGCATACGTCATTGTTTCTTCATTTGGATCTAAATTGATAGAGAAAAAATTAAAGATTGTGCACTATCCGCCAATTTTTACATAATTCTAACTGCGTACTTAGAGAGAGAGTTATGACGAATTTACCAAGGTCACTTCTTTGAGATGAATTTCAAGAGCCCGCAAAACTCTACACTTCCATGTATCATATCTCCAAAAATATTGTGCACCTTTGATCTGAAATTTTTACAACAGCTTCAGATTTCGGCTGCCTCAGTAAAACTTTCAGATTTTGACCTTTCAGAAAAAAATTAGAGCAAATTTTACTAACCTGCTTCTAGAGGCTTTCCAATTGGTCAAGAGGAAAATGAGGATCACACTTATATGGAATGTTTAGGTTGAGAGGGGCTTCAATAAGAAGCACCATGGAGGATTTTAGAGCTTAAAAAATATTAATTATGACTTTTCAATGACCCATGCCCAACCCCATGGGGTTTTAGCCCACTAACCTGGGGTATAAACTTCAAACATGAATATCTCAAACCGTGAAGAATTACATGGCGTGCCATATATCAACGAAAACATTCGAAAAGTAGAAACCATCAAGAGAATTATTGACCCAAAATATATTAATTTGGTAGGGTCAAGATTCATGCACAGCCAGTTAGCCCTCGGTGTCAAGTTGGGTTGACATCAATGACAACCGCCGATCAACAATCTCCCTTGGCATCGATGGCAACACAAGTACTCCCCTACGATCATGACACCTCTTCCTACAACATTCTTCCCCTTTCGACATCATCAGCAAGGTAACTCCCCGAAAATGGCAACCATCCCGCTGACCCCATATACACTTCCACTCCCCCGACATCCGTTTTGGTACCCCAGAATCTACTTCAACTCCCTCCTTATATTCCGAAAAGGAAAATCTAATGAGAACTGGGAGAATACCAAGCCGGGCGAAGATATTCCAATGTCATGAAAATATTTAATGGTGTGATTCTTTTGTGCCGTTGAATCTCAAGTATTTGTCCAATCAAGTTGCAGAAGACCCTGCTCGAGAGGCCGTTACATATAGAAGACTACTAATCATAGATCTATACAACCTTTGATCCAATTCCTTAGATGAGTCAGTCATGCTCAAATTTCAACATGTTACCATTGGAGTAAGGATGGGTTTGCAATCTTCCATTTTAAATTTCTTTATCATTTCCTTGATGTACTTAACTTGACATATAAATATTCCTTTCTCTTGCCGAGATATTTCAGTCCTTAAGAAGTATGTCACCATCAAGTAAAGACATCTCGAAATCACTTTGCACCTTGTAGTAAACTTCTTACTTATTCAATCATCATTGCTACCAATTATTGTATCATCCTTTTAGCTATTAGACATGCTTGAAGTTGCCTCATCCATGTAACATATATGTCGTTGAGCTTGATCTGCTATAGCCAATTTCACCATACATTTTCCCCATTTCCACATTTTGTGGATTTGGAAATAGTATTTGTGTCCTTGATCACACATTTGTCCAACACCGAGCAAGACAGATTCATGTTTTCAACCAATAGAACATTATTGGCTAGAGAATCTTTCTTCCAAGAGAGGACAAGACTCATCCTATAACATATTTGAAGATCCATCATTTCCAAAGGACACGTATTTATCCTTCTCTTTCGCAGATACAAATTTATTTCTATCTCCAAATATATGTATCAGCAAACGCTATCAACATACCACACATCTTTGTTCTTTTGAGCTAAAAGTGAGAGCACAATTATCATTCTTCTTCTTCTTCCATGTTCGTTCGTTCTCGTGGCTTTGAAGATTCTTCTAGAGGATTTTCAAGTCTACAAGATTGGCCATGTGTCCAAAGTTTTACATTTGTAACATTCAATATTATTTCTTAAATGTTCAAATCTATTGATGTTTTGTCATTCTGAGGTATATTTGATAATCAGAATGTATTCATTCCTAGTGGTACGAAGCATATTCTACAACTTTATGAATAAATTTTTCCAAATGGTTAATAGTAGTCATAAAAAATATGTTGGTACCCGATGGAAATTTTCACTTAAGGAATTATCTTCCAAGGCTGCTCTTGTGAATCTTGTCCAATGAAGTCCACATGCATGTTAGATCTCATAAGTTCATTGTATTTTGTTGTATGATCCCGTTCTTTCTTTGTAAATCAATGTTTTTTCTATCAGTAAGATCGTTGATTGTTGGTGAGTTCTTCCAATGCCCTTTTTGAGCCGGTTGGCATAGTTTCTCAGATAGTTTTTCCTTTTCTTCACTTCCGCATCAAGACTACTTCCTCTGCTTCGAATTCTTCCCTTTGTCAGTTTCCAGTCTATTTTGAAGTGACTCTTCAATGCATTTGTGTTCTTCAACTTCAATTTGATACCTTGAACTTGTTCTTCAAGAGTATTGAACGATATTCTCCGCCTTGAGATATTTATAAGCTTGATTCGTCTTTCATAAAATTCTTCTATGGTCCATCCTTATTCTTCGTTGTTTGATACCTCTTGCTTATTGTGCTTGGCCATAAACAATACTCTCTCAGTTGGCTTCTTCTTCACTATCATTGTCTTCTACTCCATGATGAGCTATCTTATTGTAGAGAAAATTTCTTTGGATCCTCGTTTGCTGAATTTTAAAGCCTTTCTTTCCTTTGAGTTGCCATTATGCCGTTTGACATTTTGCTGCAAAATGCCCAACATCATTTAGCTAAAATATGTATCAATGGAATTTACCTTTGAATTTTCCCTTACCAATTTTTTAGTTTTCTGTGAAGTATATATTATTCATCCAAAGACCTTCTTCATCATCTCCCTTTTCTTCACACTTGCAGTGTGCATGTCTTTTCAATTGAAGGTTGTTTATCCTCTATTGGTTTTCTTATATGCAACGAACGTAGTTTCTAGATGTGAAGTACCCTCTTCTTCATCAAGTCTCATTTCATATGCTATGAGAACACCATGCAATTCCTCTTGCTAAGTTTGTCTAGATTTTCACTAATTTTAAGACTGACAATTTTTGGTTGAATTTCAAAAGACGTTCTTAAGAATATTCTCGTATAATAGTCTTCTCGTCAATCGTTCTCCCAATCCTTCCGCAGTATTGGTTATTTCATCAACGTATCGGAAGTATGTGGTAATGTCAGTAATCTTCTTTCATTCCGAGTTGCTAAAATTTTGCTCTATAAATTTGAAGCTTTGCTTCTTCGATACTTGAGTCACCTTGTTCATCCGTAGTTGATGTAAATCCATTTTGAACAAGCATCCCATACTTCGTAACCCAACGCCAAGAGATAGACCTCCATTCTTCCTTCAAAGTATAATTATTTCATTTAACAGGTACACCATTCTTGGAGCACGATGACATCAATGACAACCGCCGATCAACACAGTTGTTACATGCAAGGGTTGTATGTCGCATGCAAGAGTTGCATGTCGCATGCAAGAGTTGCATGTCTTTCTATGGAGAGGGAGTGTTGAAGTTTGTAACAAGAAACAATGAAATTGGAATCCAGTAAACAACATGACAACACCTAGACTAGTGGGACCACAGGTCGTGTAGTGATGGGTCCTAGCGATATATTAGTGAAACTAATTTATTTAATAACTGATATATATCAAATTTAATTATCCCTTAATTAAATTGGACAATAAAATGTAATCTTATCTCATAATCACTTGTAATAGTTAACTAAGTGTGATAAACTCACTTAGCTCATGAAATTCGAGCTGAGGGTAGTTGGTGAGGCATGCAAATTGACTATGTTAAGAATTCAAGGTGCTATGCATGAGTTTAATGCATGAGTAATTAGCAAGTGAGTTAAATTCGATGGAACTAGTCAGAATCCGTTTGTTGCACTAGTGAGATCAAGTGAATTAAATAATATTTAATTCACTAGTGATTTGTCATGCAACTAGTGATTTAGTATTAATATCTGCGTATGCATGTCGTCTCCAAAGTGAAGACCTAGTTGGGACAAAGGTTAAAGGGAATATAACTATCACAGATATTAGCAAAGCAATGTATGAAGAAACACCACAGATGCCCATTATACTCAAAAAGTTGAGGAAGGCTGAAATTCCTAATAATAGGACTGCATTCATCGTGAATTGCGTGAGAAAGGAAGGTTGAAGATAGGGTCAGAGAATTGGCTAAGTGTTGGCCCTCGATTTGTCCGGACGCGGTGAGACCATTAAAGGTAGGTGGAGACTCTTATGAGAAGAGTGCATTGTAATTGTTTCATGATTCCGTAGAATATACAATAGAAGATAGGGGGGTTTTGAGTAGTAAGCTCTCAAGAAATTATCTCGTGCTTGGGGTTTGATTTGATTCTTCTTTGATTGTTGTGATTAGCGATCGTGTTTATTTTGCGCAATTGATTGTAGAATGTTTTAAGATCTAGCTTTAGTACATTTCTTCATCGTATTGAATCCGATGGATATACATATCTTTGTATAATTTCTACATTAAATATAAATGAAACTTAGGTGTGAAAACTATATCCTTTGGATATATTAAAGTATTTAAAGACATATTATCTACACCAAAATTCTAATATTTTAAAAATACTAATTTGATGTAGTTTTATTATAGTTTTTGTTATCATGCCATACAAAAACATTATTAAATCTAATATTATACACTAAATTTAATAACTTTGGGTTAATACAACATTAAATTTAATATGATATTAAATTTGTTATATTATAATATATATTAATATATATGATATGTAACTCTAGATATATATATGAAGCAAGACATAGGCAGTATAGGTTGAGAGATAGAGGTGTCACGCCCTTATGCTGAAGGTGTCTTCCAACCAACACATAGTGGGTGTGGTAATCGCTCGAAATTTTTCTTTCTACAAATACTAGAGTTCATCGACTATGCCTTAACCAACAATTAACCAATTTTACTTCTAGTGTTATCATGCAGCTTAAAACATCTCTAATTACCATTATTATTAAATATTTTATATGAAGTGAAATAAACATCAACCAATTATACACACATTCATAAATGGGAGGCGAAACTCTCGAATATCAAACCCATTCATTTAAGGAATGTGCCAATAATGAGCAAAACTTTACAAAATATCCAAACCCATGCAACCTTTAAACAACCTACGATGTCGTTCAATGATTTGTGAAACACTCGTGCATCTCTATTGAATCACCATACAACTCCTACATGATTTAACTAAACCCGTTATGGTCATGCATATCTTGCATGACCTTCCAAAGTCTACCATGCGCCGTGGCCCTATTGTTAAGCCACTGTCACATCACCAAAAAGCTTTACTGTACCCAAGCAAGTGGTCAACACAAAGAGGGCTGCACAATCATGTGTCTGCCGACCCACTCACAAAGACCTGTAAACATCGACCCATGACATTGTAGTTACTCTGGTTAGTGCTGGGTGTTCGATGCCCTATAGTGGAAACCTCCGCCCGCCTACGACACTCATGCCCGCCATCGTACCGAGGAATCCTTAGTTAAAATCCTGAGAGGGTGGGGTGAATTAGTTTAATACATTCATGGACATTTAAAACTTTTTCATTCAACTCATTTACACCTTCATTTCATAAGAATCTTAATACATAATTGATCAACAAACATAATGTGTGGACAACTAGTAATTAAACATTAAACATCACATCAACACTTAATCATCAAGTACATAGAAAGCAGATATAAGTAGAAACCCATAAAGGGAGAAACCATCTTATTATTGTTGTGATGCAAAGGAAAGCCCAAATCCCCACAATTGATTTTCTATAGTTCAACTGGCCAGAGGCTACTACCCCTGCATTCTCCGCAAGCTACAACGTGCAAGGAAGCTCCAACTCACATCTATTTTTCCATGTGCTACAACCCATAGGAGGCTCCTACCTCAACTAGCTACAACTGATATTTTCAAGCTACAACTTCATATGGCCACCAACTCCCTCACATTTACACAAATCATATGTTGATTTACCTAGATATCAACTCGTTTTTCTCCTTCTTCAATGTTGTCCTACCATCCTTAAATCGTTTCATATCAACTCTTGTTTGTATAGTATCTCTTCATTTATCTCATTCTTTTCCACTTCTAACATTTCTATGCATATTACAATAATATCATTTATAGAGATCACTTAATGGCTATTTCAGTTTTATATGGGAATATGAAGTGAACATGCATGACTCTTGCCTTCCACCCATTCATTTCCTCTACTCAATATATTCAGATCTTGCAAATATATACAATTATTACAATAATTAAATGGAGTTTTTCTTCACCTAGGAGACTTGGTTTTGCATCATAAACAATATAAAACAAATAATAAATTTACAGCTACATTCAAATATTTCATTCCACTCTTCAGCCTTCTTAGATTTTTTTGTGTTTGTCCTCTTCTTCTTGCCTGCTTCCTTTCGTCTTTTATGTTTCGCAGCTATATTCCAACCGTGTTGCATGGCTGCCTTTTTGCCCAACTCAACCCATGTTGTTGCATTGTTCCGCACGAGTTCCGGTAGTCCTTTTCTTGCTCGAGCCTTTTCTTGTTGTGTTCATACTTTTCTTTGTTATCCGAGTATTTTTTTCCACGTTCAGCCTTTTTGTTTGACTCACTTTCTCATAACACTCGTTCGCACGGCTCCCCGGTCCTTGCTACCAGTATTTTCTTTGTGACTTGTGGGGTATGGTCTACATAAAAATCCCCTTTAACATAAGGATTAAAATATCGTAGTTTATTTTACATACATACGTTGGCGATCAAACAATGCATATTTTATATAACCGAATGCGTGCATTAGGGGTTATCCTCAATCCTACAACACCTTGACCAATCACAATACATCGCGCCGCACCTTGCCCGTAGATTTTAACGTTTAACAATAATGTATCTCTCATCTTGTGTGATATGCGATCACATTGCATCTCACCCAACTTAACTTACCGTATGAACCTTAAGCACAAAACATTAAATCTGCGATAAAAGCATGTAGGGGGCCGAGTATGTGGTTTCGCTTTCACCGCATCGCATCCAACATAACTTACCATGCGAAATCCTGAACCATAATCTACATGGGTTAATGCACAAGGCCGACACATGGCTCCTCCCTTCCACCTCATCGCATCTTTCTAACCTTTATCACATTGCAAACTAATTAACATACCTTGTGAAGCCTTAGCGTTGTCCGCTAGCATTTGTGATGTGCAAACTTGTGATTTTCCATCTGTCGTTGACTGCCATACGATCTAATCCGGCCCACCGTGCTCCGCTATGCCAACACGTGTCCCTTCTCCACTTCGCATCGCACAAAAAAGAATTCACTGTGACAACCTTAACACTTAAGCGCTAAACTTTGTGATTTGTGCTTTCGATCTCCATCGTTGGTCTTCTTTGGATCCTACAACCATGCTTGTCTCCTTGTCGATCCACTTCACATTGCATGTTAAATATCTAACTTGCGAAGTCCTTAACCGTAAACATTAAAATTTAAGTATGTGCGTATATGTTCACAATGCCATATGGATTAAATGCCTCATTGATCTCCACCATATCTACGTCCCGCTTTACCGCCAGGAAATCTGATTGTCCTTTCCCGACTCATCTTGCAAGGTAATCTCATATGTTCATCTCGCTCACTTCGATGGATGACCAAGGACCTCACCGTCATCTTTGGAATTCTTCTAAGTGTTCTCCGCCTCAGTCGATTTTTCTTTTTCCGTGACTATCAATACTTTGCATCTCCACTATCCTTCCTAAGCTTTATTCAGCTTTCAACACGCTGATATATCTTGAGCTTTATCTGCCAGGAGTAAACGCATTGATCTCTCCTCGAGTTTGTTTCTTTTATTCATTATTCACTCCTACTTGGGATTACTACTCTGGCAGCACGCCTTACTCACTACATTGTTGCGCGCATTACTTACGAATACCTTAGCTTCTCCGTTTCTTGCCTCTACTTTCCGGCCTTTGCCGCCCGTTTCTTTGCTACCTTTTCCTTGTCCGCCTTGATTCTTAGTTGCCTTTTCCTTTTTATAGTTCATGTGCTACCTTCTTTGTGTCTTTTTCCATCAATGACAATATTTCCAATCAGCTTCCCCTTTGGCATTGATGGAAACACTTCCTCCAACACTTCCTCCCTTTCATTCTTAAGAGGTGTCTTTCCATTCTTGCTTTTCCAAGAGCCTTTCTTTCTTATACTTGCCTCTCCTCCCCCTTGACATCAATGGCAAGTGCTGTACATTTCCTAGTGTAGTTTATATCCTTGCATCTCTTTTCCCACTTTATATTCTTCTTTTCCGACTTTATACTTTGTCGCTCCAAAGCCGCTTCTATATTGCTGTTGGGAGAACACTTTGAAAATGATTGAGATTGCACAATGGAGGGCATGTTACCATATAATGTTCTTGATGGTGATATGTGCTAGAAGTTTTATGTACTTCTATCACAATACCTAATCTGAGGACCTTTACCATACCATACTCGTAGATCTTACTGTACTCTTCATAGCTCTAGCTCTTCCATGACAATTTTTATGGGTTTCTCTCCCCTAGAATGATTCTTTTATTGTCTGATATCGACTATCACTTTTCTACCGCACTATTTTTGTTCCTTATATTGCAGCCTTTGCTGGTGAATTTCCATCATCATATATATATATATATATATATATATATATATTTTTTTTTTTTCTTTTTTCTGATCATATCACAGAGTATCATCTGTAGACACTACCCCTAGTTTGTCTCTTATAGATTTGAATGGTTCTCTAGCAAGAAGTTTTTTGAATATGTCTAATTTTTGTTCCTTTGTTGGTACATACTCCATCTTTACTATTTTCTCTGCTACTTTTTCTCTGAGGAAGTGGTACCTTATTGGGATGTTCTTGGTTTTCGAATGAAGAATTGGATTCTTTGATATAATTATTGCACTTGTATTGTCACATTTGATAGAAATAGGTTTAGTGATGCTTACATTCATGTCTAGGAGAGTTTCTTTCATCCATATCACTTGAGTGCAACAAGCTGCTACTACTATGTATTCAGCGTCTGTTGTAGATAGAGAGACAGATGTTTTCTTCTTTATTAACCATGCCACCAGACTTTCTCCCCAAAAAAATGCACCTCCACTTGTGTTTTTCCTGTCATCCACACAGTTGGCCCAATCTGCATCTGTATATGCTGTAAATGTGAATTATTTACCTTTTGGATACCACAGACCATAATGTGCAGTTCCTTGCAGGTATCTAAATATCCTCTTGATTTCTAGCATGCAATTTTGTTTTGGTGTTGCTTGATATCTTGCCACAAGTCCTACTACCAACATAATGTCTGGTCTAGAGGCAGTTAGGTATAGCACACTTCTTATCATAGATTTGTAAAGTCTTTGATCTACATATCCGGATCCATCATCAACACACAACTTGCATCCAGTGATAATGGGAGTAGACACATGTTTGCAGTCTTCCATTTGGAATCTTTTTAACATATATTTTAAGCATTTTTCTTGTGAAATGAATATGCCTTTGTTCTTTTGTAGAATTTGAAGTCCTAGGTAGTAGGTAAGCTCTCCAATCATAGACATCTCAAATTCTGACTTCATTTCTTCTGCAAATCCTTTTACTAACTCATCCTTATTGCTACCAAACATGATGTCATCTACATATACTAGTAAAATTAAGACTTCATTTTCATCATCCTTTATATACAGATTTTTGTCTACTCCCTTCTTGAAACCTTGTTTTTGAAAGTGCTTATCCAGCCTAGAATACCATGTACGTGGTGCTTTTTTGAGACCATATAGGGTTTTCCTTAATTTTCACACATAGTCATGTTTATCTGCTAAATAAAATCCTTCAATTCGTTCCATGTAGACTTCTTCCTCTAGATCTCCATTTAAGAAGGTAGACTTCACATCCATTTGATATACCTTGAAATCATGATAGCATGCAAAAGCCAAAAACATGCTAATTTTTTCCATTCTTGCTACAGGGGAAAATGTTTTATCATAGTCAAGTCCTTCAATTTGAGAGTATCCCTTACATACAAGTCTGGATTTATTTTTGATTACCTGACCTTGTTCATTCATCTTATTCTTAAATATCCACTTTGTGCCAATGAAATTTTTCCCAGCAGGTCTTGGCATTAACTCTCAGGTCTTGTTCTTCTCAATTTGGTCTAATTATTCATTCATAGAATTTACCCAATGTTTGTGTTTGTTGGCTTCATCAAAATTCTTCGGTTCTATCTAAGACAACTTGGCTAGGTACACTTCCTCAGTCTATTCAGCTAGTTGTCTTCTGGTTTGGACTCCTACACTCTTGTCTGCAATAATTTGATCTTCAGAATGGTTCTTCTGAGTGTGTCTCGAGGGTTATTTTGAGTTTATTTCTGTACCTTCTGTTTTCTTACTCTGTTATTAATTTTCTTGATTCTCATCTTCATGGTCATCGAGAGGATTGGTGCAGTTTGTGCTTTTAGTTCTGTTTGGTAGATCTTCGTTGAATCTCACATCAATTCTTTCCACAATTTTATGCAGTCTTTTATTGTAGCACATGTATCCCTTACTATTGGAAGCATATCCCAAAAATATTCCTTCATCATCTCTTGCATCATACTTCCCCATTTTTTCATCATTATTCTTTATGAAACATTTGTTGCCAAAGACTCTAAAGTGCTTGATTGATGTTGGTTTCCCATGCCATAATTCATATGGAGTCTTGTCACAGTTTGGTCTAAGATGAGCTTTGTTGAGAATATGGACAGTTGTATGTACTACTTTTGCCCAGTAGGTTTGGGGAATGTTTATTTCTTGCATCATTTCTCTGGAAATCTGTTGTACTGACCTGTTTTTTCTCTCTGCCACTCCAGTCTATTGAGGTGTACCTGCAACTGTAAATTATTTCTTTATACCACATTCATTGCACATGTCTGCAAAATCATCATCTGTGAAATCACCTCCTCTGCCCGATCTGATGCATTTTAGTTTACATCCAGTTCCTTGAATATCTTAAATTTTTCAAACGCTTCGTATTTGTATATGAGGAATGCCTCCCATGTTAATATGGAAAAATCATTGATTATCAACATGAAATATGATTCTCCACCTGGTGCATTTGCTCTTGAAGGTCTGCACAGGTCGATGTGTACAAGTTGAAGAGGTTGACTTGTAGATAGTTGGTGTTTAGCTTTGAATGTTGTGCGAGTTTGTTTTCCTAGTTGGCAGGACTTACACATGGTATTTTGTGGCTTCTTTATTGTAGGAAAATCTCTGATAACTTCCTTTTTTCTTAGTTTGATGATGTGGTCAAAATTTAGATGTCCCAATATTCTATGCCATAGCCAAGGTTCATTAAGTTTGCTGATGTGGCATGATCCATTCTTTTCTTTTAATATATATACATTACTTTTTGTTCGAACACCTTTGAACAAGGTCTTTCCTATGGTGATTAACCTTAATTCATAATCTTGAGCTCTGAAAATGACTTCACAACCTTTATCACACATTTAACTAACACTTAACAGATTAGCTGTTAGACCGTCTACAAACAGTACATCTCGAGTCTCTCCTCTTCCATTATTAAGGCTGAATGTGCCTTTTCCTTTGATTTTCCCTGCTTTATCATTACTGAATATTACATTGCCAAATTTCTTTTCATCAAAAGATGCAAACTTGCTTCGGTCTCCAGTCGTATGTTTTGAGCACCCACTGTCCACATACCATTGATTGTTCTGATCTTGAGCAATTAGAACCAGATCACAGTTATTTAGTTTCCTTTTCCATTGCATGCAGTTGTTTTCTCTATAACCTTTCTGAGGAGATGGATCAAAGTCTTTGAGAGGACATTCGTTAGACTTGTGCCCATTCTTATGGCAACTAAAAAAATTGATTGTATTTATAAATAGATTGATTACACGAGTGAATCCATCATTGTTCCTAATTCCCCTTGAGTTTCCATACTTCAGTCTCTATATATACGTTCTACACTCCATTGATTTATGCCCGAACCCTTTACAACAAAGTCAATACCCATGGAAGTAGTATCTGTCTTTGGCAGAGAGAGTTGTTTGAGGTAGTATTTTCATTTGTCGCATCTTTTGCTAGTTGGAATGGATTTGGTTTGTATTAAAATATGCCGCAATATGTTCAGGTTTGTGGCAGACAAAGTAGGTGATGCTTCTTATAGGGGGAAGGAACCTCTTTTGACATTTTCCGAATTTGTTCAATTCATCCTTAGGAGCGTATGAGCCTTTTGTAGTTGACTGATTCTTCATTTCTTTCTTTGTCACTTGAGGTTTTTGCTTGTTTATGTTTGTTTCATTATATATCATGATCTTGCTGGATTCTAATTTTTTGGATTCCATTTTTTCTCCTTCATTATCCTTTACAAATTTTACAAAAATGATATTCTTGTTATCTTCTGCCTTGGATTTGCTGGTTTCTCCTTCATAGCCTATACGAACTTTTATATGAGGAGGTCTTTGAGCATTTATAATTTTTTCCAATTGTCCAGAGCTTTTCATTTGAGAAATATTCATAGTTAATTCAATTTGGACCTTTTCTAATTTCTTCCTTAGGTTTACCACTTCTTCTTCTAGTTTTTCTCGCTCTTGATTTTTCTCCTTTATTTCTTTTCTCAGAATATCCTCTATTTTCCTTGATTCTTCTAGTTAAATTTCAATTTAATAGTATCTTTTGAATTTGGTTCAGTCTTTGCATATTTCAGAAGAATCTCTTTTTGTTTCTTACTCTTAAGTTTAAGTCTGTCTATTTCCTCCAGGGCACTAATTAGCTCCCCCTCAAAATCTACCTCACCTTCTTCTGCAAATTCCTAGAGATCTTCCTCAAGCTCTTCCTTGGCCATCAAGATGGATTCCGATGTTCCTTCTTCATTGGGGATTTATCCGAGCTCTTAGAAGCACTACTGTATTGTTGGGAATAAAATTTTCTTTTCTTAAATATGTTCCCTTTCGGCCTATTGTTGAAATTGGTTTTCTCTTTCCCTCTTGACTGATTCTCCATTTTCTTATGAGGAAATTTAGATGCATAGTGCCCCACCCTTCCATAGTTGAAGCACTTAAATGGAAGTTTACCTTTATACTTACCTGTGCCTTTCTCCAATCTTCCAACAATTTTGGCTACTTCTTCATCAGAGTAGGAGAATGTACCTTCCTTCTCTTCTTTGCACTTATCTGCCTTAAATGCTACCTCCCTCACATTTGAATTTCCCTTTGGAAGTCTCATCTCATAGCTCGTCAAGTTTCTAAGCAATTGGTTCATGGTTAGTGTTTCCCAGTTTGTTGTTTCTTCTATGGCAGAAACCTTAGGGTTAAACCTGGATGGTAAATATCTCAATATATTTTGTACAATTACACATTCTTTAATGGTTTCTCCTAGAGCTTTCATGTTATTCACAACTTCTGCAACCTTTCAGAAGAAATTGGCTACATCTTCATCTTCATTCATTTTTACATTTTCAAATTGAGCTCCATAGGCTTGCAGTTTGGCCATCTTCACCGTTTTATCTCCCTCATGGATATTTTCTAAAGTATCCCAGATATCATTGGCAATCTCACTGTGCATTACTTTGATAAATTATGTTTCACACAGACCGCTCAAGAGTGCATTCATGTCTTTTTCATTAGCTATGAAATTTTTCTTGGATTCTTTCTCTGTGTCAGTATCCTTTGGAGCATGTCCTTCCAAACTTCTATTCCTAGATACATTATGTATGTCCTCATTCTTATTTTCCAAAAGACATAGTTTGTGCCAGTAAACAATGGGGCTTTATTTGTTGAGAATCCTTCTAGGCTATCCATTTTGGGGACCTAGGATTTCCTTCTAGTTGTTAAAGTGATACATAACGAACTGGATTTGATACCAATTGATGAACCCTTAGATAAACTGGGAGGGGGGGGGGTGAATCAGTTTAATAAATTCATGGTCCTTTAAAATTTTTTCATTCAACTCATTTACACCTTCATTTCATAAGAAACTTAATACATAATGGATAAAAAAGCATAATGTATGGACAACAAGTAATTAAGCAGATTAAAACATCACATCAACACTTAATAATAAAGCACATAGACAACAGATATAAGTGGAAACCCATAAATGGAGAAAATCACATCTTATTATTGTTGTGATGCAAAGGCAAGCTCCAACTCCCTCTCACAACTGATTTTATGTAGGCTCCAACCTACATGAGGCTACTATCCCAAATTCTGCAAGCTACAACTTGCAAGGAAGCTCCAACTCCCATCTATTTTCTGCAGGCTACAACCCAGAGGAGGCTCCTACCTCAACCAACTACAACTGGACATCTATTAGGCTACAAATTGATATGGAAGAACCAACTCCCTCACACTACATGTTGGGGCCTTTGTTTTGAAAATGAAATAGTTTTGAGTTGTAGAGAACAGGTGGCGGAGCATAATCAAAGTAGACAGGGAGTTGTCATGGTTGCAGATAGCTGGAAGTTAGGTGGCGTGACAATTGCAAAAAACAACACAGATGGTAGGTATGGGAGACAAAGACAATCAGTGGAACTCCCAGTAATCAAGAAGAAGTGGAAAACAACGAAGTAGGAAAATAGGAGAGACTGACAGTCATGTTGGCAGAAGAACAAATAGGCAATCAGCCAGCGTAGACAAGAGATTTGGTCCGGTAGAGGGCTGAGGGAGAGGACCGTAGGAGAGCTCTGTTAGATCTCTATTGTACTGAACCACCCTATAATAGACTCTGTGGAGTAATGTAGTTGTTTGATACTGATAGTGAAATATATTTCTTGTTGTGTTTGATGTTCTAAGTTAAGTGTTAATCAGTTGCTTATTGTGAATGTACGGCCTATTTTAAATTTTAATTTTGCATCATGAATATGCTTAATGAGTGATATCTTATGCAAAGTAGCGAGATCTGTTTGTTGTTTCAAGTTCTTTCAGTTTCAATTCATGGTTGTAATTTGTTGATACTTGATTTTCTTCCTAACCTTACTAAGGTCACGACACGCCTCGGGTGAGATGCTCTGCTCCTTGGAGTAGGGTGAAAATGTTGGCGTTGTGCTAGACTACAGTGAAAACCTTGTTGGCATCTCTTTTGAACCTGGGTCTTGCTCAGAGACCTCATTTTTCTCCAACAAATGGTTCTATTGTCGGGACCCGAAGATTCATTTAGGAGCTAGATCATGTTATCGTGGATCTACAAGAAATAACTATGAAGCTAATGGGATAACCACTTAGATCAATTCATATCATAGCAAGAGGAGTTGTGACAACAGAGGGAGAAATTTGTCAAGGATCGGGTCCTATTTTCTGAATCTACAAGTCACCTGTATGAAATTTTCTGGGGAAAGTTTCCGAAATAACTTTATAATTGGTTGCGGAGACTATAAGTCAAGTCACTCCAAGGAGGGTCACATAGGGTCTATCGCAAGTGGATGCACGTCAACCTAGTAGCACTCCATCGGTTAGATACCGATTTGACCCGAGTTGTAGATTTCTAGGTACAATCTACCTTGGAAGGGTACATTGTGGAAGTTGCAGCTGAGTGTTACTAGTCCTTCTGAAAAGTGGAAGATGTACTCAGATCTGGATTGCGGGGAGAACTGTTGAAGGAAATTCCACTGTGGATCAAAGCTTTAATGGTGGACGAGGGTTTGATAGAATTTCAAAAATCTGAGATGGAGACTTAAACCTCCAGTACTGGGGGAAGGAGTTGAGGGAGAGATGCTACAAGTAAGTTGGAAAGGGGGATAGGGATATGGATGTCGAAACCTCCAGTAGGTTGAGAGAGTGACGAGCACATTGGAGGGCGTATATTGCTTAGAAGTGGCGAGAAAGGGTGATGAAGGAGTTGGAGAAGCAGGAAAGTAATTGACAGGACAAGGAGAAGGAACTGCAGATGAAAAAGGAAATGGAAGGTCAGACGAGATCCCAAGGAATAGGAGGGACCATCAAGGAAGTTAAGCAAGTGTATAGGAGCCCAGCCAAAAGAGAAAAGGGAGAAAATTCCAACGTGGAGGACGTGTGCCCCAAGGAGATATCCGATGTGGACTTGCATGTTGCAATGGAGCAACTATTCCGAGAGAGGTCGACACCTGTAACTCAAGGTAGCTTTATTCCCCAAAGTTCAAGTAGCTCTAGTCCCAACCTTCCCCTGGTACTCTATCAACCACCAGGTAAAAATTTTGTTAAGTTATGAGAGTTTAGCAAGTTGAATAGTGTTCAGTCTACAGTACAAATATCTACTAGCAATTGTGCTAGTAATACAATTTCACAGCCAGGAAATAGAGGTTTTATTCTAGTACCACCCATACAAAGAAATATGGCAGGATCATTTACCCGATACCCCGAATTTTCTGGGACGGGAAACGATGATATGGAGAAGCACTGGTATCTCTGAAAAGCCATATGGAGGGCTCGACAGACACCAGAGGCAGTTAAGTTGATCGAATTCCAAACTACTATAATGGAGAGAGCTCTTCGTTGGTTCATTAAATGGTCTGAATCTCATCCAAACCCAGTGATAGATGATGTAAAAAGAGAATTTATCAAAGAATTTAAGTTACCTTAGATAGATCAACAAGGGTTATCTGAGATGTGGGAGATTAAACAGTGAGAAGGTGAAATGATGTGGGACATGATGAGAAGGTTCAAGGATGCAATTGGGAAACTGAGTTACCCAATTGATTTGAATCATCAGCAAGATTGGTTTATTAAAGCACTTCTTCCGTTGACGAGAACTCCACTGACACAACAAAAGATTGATTCCTTACAAGATGCATTGGAGCAAGCTATGAAGATAGAGGTTATCGCAGGGTATCAGCAAGAGTTCAGAGGAGGACGAGCAGCTCAAGACCCATCCATATTGGGGCTACAACATAAAATAGCCAGTTTAATGGAGAAATTGAAGGATATTAAACCAATATGACCTGCAAGGCCCAATGTGTGGTGCACTCATTTTTCTGATGGAGGGACACATGGCCACAAAAAGCCCGAGGTTGCGGGGGCAGAACATGGGTGCTTTAGCAGCAGGGACACAAGGGACTCCATCAGTTGGGGGAGTTGCATAGATAAACACTCAAGGATTATACCAGCCGCAAACCCACTTTCTAGGGTTCCCCACTCAACAAAATCATACTGCAACTTATTGCGAAATTTGTAAAGGCATTGGTAATCCTCCGCGACTATGCCCAATTTTGCAGAAGTACTCTAATGTTCCAAATAATACATATTGTGAGTTCTATACTTCCACAACACATAATACAGAGCAGTGTAGAGCCCTTGATGCACTGGCAGAATGATTGGACAGACCATCTTAGAGAGTGAATGAGGCTTCAAGAGGACGACACTACAAGGAAAAGACCCTCTAGTGGATGTTTTTTAGTAACCCCACAGGAAAATACCCCATACATCCATTTCTAGTGGAGGTTACTAGAGGAGGTTGGCGGGCGGAGGGTTTTGCAGATGGTTTCCTCTCAGTGTGCTTATCATTACACATCACCTCGGTGCTCTGGAAACGTGAAAGCACAGGTGCAGACCAAAACATTGGCACACTGGACACTATGCACTCCGTACACACCAGCCCGGTGCGTCTTATTATTCTATAGCACCGGTGAGTCACAGATCTTCCGCGCCGGTGCATTATAAAACACCATGCCAAAACCGAAACCACCCAGTGTGGTAGAAAGAAACTACACCGATGCATCATAATACATCGTGCCAAAACACAAACTGACCGGTGCGTTTGTAAGAAACAAAACCGGTGCGCCTATAAACAACGTGCACCAGTAAAGGGTTAAATTAAAAAAAATTACAGCAAAATAACCCGGATTTTTCATTTTTCCAGTGCTCCTGAGCTCTCAATTACTGGTGCATTCCCTACCATAGAGCGTACTGGTGCGCATGAAACATTGGCACACCAGACATCTTACGCGATGCAAACACACATCCGGGGCCTCCTATTACTGTAACGCACTGATGCTTCACCACTCTTCCACGCCAGTGCATCATAAAACACCGCGCTAAAACAGAAACGCACCAGTGCGTTCTTATCCAAGAGCACCGGTGCGCCGATAAACCGCATGCATCGGAATAGCGTTACATAAA
Source organism: Pinus albicaulis (assembly GCA_034641835.2). Lineage (NCBI taxonomy): Eukaryota > Viridiplantae > Streptophyta > Pinopsida > Pinales > Pinaceae > Pinus > Pinus albicaulis. The sequence continues at coordinate 932,564,788 of CM076574.1, read as the reverse complement.
AAAAAAAAAAATAAGGCCAAAAAACGGGTGCTTTACGACTATTCCGCACCGGTGCTTTACGGATATTCCGCCCTGGTGCATCATCAAAATTTCACGCCAAAACTGAAACATCCCAGTGCGGTGTTAAGGAACCATCCTGGTGCATTATAAACAATGTGCCAAATTTGACACAGCCCGGTGTGGTTGTAGGTGAGCATGCCAGTGCACTTGTAAAACCCTGTGCATGGAAACAGGGTTAAATAAAAAAAAAATTATGGCCAAAAAACTTCATTTTTCACTTTCCTCAGTGCTCCAGAGCTCTCAAGCACCGGTGCCATTTCCCCTTTTCTGAGTCGCCCTGACATCGGTGCTCTCATTGCACCCATTTCACGCACTGCTGCTCTGCGTTGGCCACCAATCTCCAGGTTGCATTTTGAAAAAAGGTGGACAAATTTTCTTTTGCAAAGTTTATAGCCAATATGCCTCCTCTACGGGGAGATGTACAGGTATTTTTCTAGTTTTTCCATTATTAAGCCTTTTAGCGGATTAGAAATTGAAATAACCTTAAAAATAACCATTAGAAAAGACAAAAAAAAAATTATCGTGCGGTGTGCCGGAGCTGTTTGGCTCGCACCGAATAGCGGTGTTGCCTGTAAAATTTACAGGCTGCATCGCCACCGATGCTAATGGTATCCACACCGTTTCCGGGGTGGTACTAAAGGCACCCCGAATAATTTTAAAATAAAAAGTAAAATAAAAGGCAATGCGCTCATTTATCGAGGTGCACCGTTGACCAGGGGAATCACAGTGCCGTGCGTTGATGGAATTATTCGCCCCTGTCTATGTCAGCGTACCAAATTCTGGATTCCGAGAGGGTCAACGGTGCGAATGGGTAAAAGACCGTACCATCAACTATGTAATTGTCATGAAGTTGATGCGCTGACACGACTATATGCGTCAGGGCATATATTTCAGTCAGTGCACTGCTATTCGGAACTTTGATGAAGTTAACGGTGCTTGAAAAATAGACAGCTGCACCGAGGCCAGTGCATTGTATTTCATTAGGGGCATCGGGACTGGTGCTCTACATTCTTAAGATGCACCGCGACTGATGCGTGACTGTTTTTATGGCACACCGGCTTGTCTATTTGTTTTTTTTTTTAATATATATATGTATATTCCTAAATACATGTCTGTTTTAATAAAAAAAAATTATTTAATATGGCATTGATTCAGAGAGAAGAGGAGGAACAACAGCAACAATAGGCTGAACAGTATGACATGATTCGCCAATGGGAGGTCCGAGAGAGGGAGAGATATGCATACCCTTGCCCTATTACTGCAGATACCCAAGAGATCCTTAGGCAGGTAGGCCTCCTCAAGTTCTATGAGGAGGCTACTTCCCTAAAGGCCCATAGTGTGTTTTTGAGATATCTTATCCGTAGGTGGAATTCCCACCAACAGGATTTCTAGGTTCGTCCTAACCAGTGGTACACACCCACTGAGGAGGATATTTATTTTATTTCAGGACTATCGAGGGGAGGGGTGGATTTTCCCTCATTCCCAGACGTGCCAGCCGGTTGTGTAGCAGGGAGTCAGTTAGTTTATTCCCAGAGATACATTGGTAGACAGGACGTGCAGTGCCTCTCCCTTATCATTTCGACCATTTTTCACAACACCAGTGGCGGGCAACACATTAGTTTCTCACATTTATATTATGTTGATTCTTTAGTACAACAACCAAAACTTGTCAAGTGGTCTGCCATTTTTTTACGGTAGTTTTGTACGGCCTTAGATAGATGTCGTGTACATGCACAAGGGAGAGTCAACTTCCCTTTTGCTTTAGAGATGTTTTGTTTATTTTTTGAGAGGTTTCGAGAGATGAGACCTAGTTTTGTTCGAGAGCCTCGTAGGAAGATGTTTGAGGCCCGGATTCACATGTGGGGGTAGATGATGCCCAAGAGGGGAGACACATTTTTTCCAACCAGGATATCACATGATTCACTGGACTTACTATCTAGTTTTGATGGGCTGCATCCCTTCATTATGGTCCCATGTCCTTATGTTGGCTTAGATTAGCGAAGGTGTCCCAACATCCTCTTCACAGCTGATGAGCTACCAGATGATAGAGGTAATATTACTATTTTATTTATATTTATTCTAACATGTTCTTTAATTTGTTTTTATTAAATTGTGTAATGAAATTGTCTAATTATTGTTGTGTACTTGTATATATTTTGCAGACATTGGCTCTTTTGATGGCAAGGAGATGCCAGGTCCACCACATGATCCAGGTGTGGATCTTGATGATGATGATCAGGATATGGCTGATGCTGAGCATGATCATGATGAGGATGAGGCCGGTGCAGCAGAGAGACATGCTCCTGCTCATCATGGTGCACCGGTACCGCCTTTTGCTAGGCATGGTCGACCTGCGACCAGATATAGGATGGATTTGGCTAACCAACTCTGTGCATTTATTATTGATGCAGGCATCAGGCCCGCTCATTACAAACATACAGGCTGATGATAGGCTATTACGAATGTGGAGAGGCATGTCACATGACATGTACGGCCTGATGCGACATGTCGTAGGAGTTACGACAGTTGTTACGTGACTGAGGAGGACTGTCCGTAGCTATATGCGTATACAAGCCGCAGCACGTGATGGACAGTCCATGAGCAGCGGCTCACATGCATCTCATGATCGTTCACCTCGCAGCGCGCCTGATGAGCATGACGCTCCATTGGTAGCATCTGACAGTCATCATGGAGATGAGGCTGGAACATCAGCCACGTCTAGTTAGCAACCTGCAGCTACATCCATCAGTACTAGTGATCATGATCATTAGCAGGCTCGACCATCGACTATTGAGGCTGCACCCAGCTTTACTGAGCAGGCATCCACTTGTAGTACTACTACTGATGTTGTTATATTATCACCAGCACCTGATCTATGACATTTATATTACAATTGTATATTTTTAACATTATATATATATATATATATATATGTGTGTGTGTGTGTGTGTGTGTGTGTGTGTGTGTGGTCCATGTATTTTATGTTCATGTTGCAGTTGCACTTAATTTTCATGTTGGCGATCATCATGATGTGGCACATATTGTTAGGTCATGTTAGATATGTTCATTTAATGTTTAGCTTGTAGATAGATGTGTATATATGATAGCATGAGTTATTTGACATATTGAGATGTATATTTGATGTTTGTGTTGTGATGATCTTAATATATAACGTTAATTTGATGTTTGAATTTGTTTATTAGTCGAATATGATGTTTGTACGATGGTTATCATGATCGTGATGATATTTATTAATTAATTTAATATTAAATGACCATGATATTTATTAAATATTATGTTGTGATTGTAATTGTAATTTAAATTTTAAATGTATGTAAAATTGTAAAATTGTATTTGTATTTGTACTTATTGTAATTTAAACTGTATTTGTATGTAAAATATTTATTAATGTAAAATTTTAATTGTAATTGTAATATTTAATTTATTCTGAAATGATTGTAATTGTATATATGAAAAATTGTAAAATTGTAATTGTAATTTTAATTGAATTGTATGTAAAATATTTATAAATTTGTAATTGTAATTGTAAATGTAATTCTATGTAAAATTGTAAATGTAATTGTATATAAAATTCTAAAATTGTAATTGTATTTGTAATTGTAATTTTAATTGAATTGTATGTAAAATATTTGTAAAATTGTAATTATAATTGTAAATGTAATTCCATGTAAAATTGTAAATGTGTATGTAAAATTCTAAAATTGTAATTGTATTTGTAATTGTAATTTTAATTGAATTGTATGTAAAATATTTGTAAAATTGTAATTGTAATTGTAAACGTAATTCTACAAAATTGTAAATGTAATTGTATGTAAAATTAAAAAATTGTAATTGTATTGTAATTGTAATTTTAATTGAATTTTATGTAAAAATATTTATAAAAATTATACTGTAATTAAATGTAATTTTATGTAAACTTTAGAATGTAATTGTATGTAAAATTAAATGTAATTTAATTCTAATCGTAATTCACGTTGTGAAATTAATGCAAAATTGTAATTGTAATTTTAATTTAATTGTAATTAAAATTTCTTAATCGTAATTGTATGTAAAATATTTGTAAAATTTTAATTCTATTAATGTGAAAATTTTAATTGTATTAATGTGAAATGATTTTATTAAAAATTTTAAATTTGTAAATTTGAAAATAATTGTAAAATAACAAATCTAGAATAATACGAATTTTTGTAACATAATAAAGTTCAGAAAATAATGAAAACAAATTCATGTACTTTATAATTATCATTATTTTATTATGATCTTACATACAAATACAAAAAAAACTTTATACAGTCCGGTGCGCTTATCATCCTAACACGCACCAGTGCGTCGTATAAATAAGACACACCGGTGCGTCACAACTCTTCCGCACCGGTAACGAATAAACACAAATAAAAAAACGCAACTCTATTTTCTTTTAAGTGAAAAAAAAGCGGCAATTTGAAAAATGAGCGGAAAATATTTTCATAAAATAATTCTTTAAATACTAAACACTTTTCATTATTTCACTATTTTTGCTAAAATTTTCAGCCAGATATCTGCAGGAGACAGACTGGGAGAAAGAGAGCAGGAGGGCACTGTGGAGTAGCGAAATACGTTTGAACAGAGGTATTCAAAAAATCAGAAACCAAACCTCTGGTGATTCAAACCATGTATCATAGAATTTGAAACCATCTCGTGATTAAATTTGATTTTTTTTTTACTTTTTTCTATAGTTTTTTACTCTTTTTTTTGTAGTTTTTTCCATTTTTACCCTAAACTCTTCATTTTTTTGTTTTTACCCTTTCTTCTCCATGTTTCTGTGATTTCAAAATTAGGATTTTTCATTGTATATTGACGTCCAACCCACGGGACGACTTGCATAGTCGGATCCCAATCCATTCGGCCATTGCGTGAATTTTTGAATTTTTGAAAAAATGGATTTTTCTTTATCGGTGCACCCTACGTACTATTCCGCACTGGTGCACTGTATTATAAAATGTACTGCGAAAGTACTGTAGTAAAAAAAAATGAAAACATTTTTTCTAAATCCATGCACCAAATCTGAAATAGGGCACCGGTGGTCCATTTAACTAGGAAAGCACCGTACGGTGTATTGCACTGTTTTTGCAATGCGTTTATAATACCCCACACACCGTTAGGTCTATTACACTATTTTTTGTGGTGCATTTACAATACCCAACACACCGTACGATGCATTATACTGTTTTGCGGTGCGTTGTTAATATCCCCACGCACTGGCGGCGGTGCGAACCTCGTGAAAGGCGCACCGATGTCTTGAGATTTATTTTCTACCTGAAAAGTTGAGAATTTATTTATAAATATATTAATGAATGATACGGTACAGGTTTCAGATTGATAACGAAATTTCTGACAAAAGATCAAGTAACAAAAATACTGTTAACACATCAAGAAAAGCAAAAAAGACAATTTCTTTGTAAATTCTTTATAAAAAATATTATTTTTGAACTATATGTAAGTTTAACTAATATGTATTATTTATTATTTATCATGCAGAGCCACAAAATGACGAAGCTCGATATGATTATTTCTGATCTAGGACCAGAAAAGCGTAAAAGTTTAATGGAAAAATTGCAAAAGGATGAATCAGGTGAATGAAAAAATACTATCGATCCAATATGAGTTTCTTTTTTTAATTATCATTAATAATATACTTAAAATTATTAGATAACATGTGTCAAACAGTCTACTAATTCACATCTTTTTAATGTTGTACAGGGACCAACAACTCAGAAAAGGAATGTTGTTCTAAGAAAAGAAATAAAATAGAACATGCAAATGAAAATCAATTGCTCCTTAGCTCATCTGGAGTGGTGCTAGAAGTTAACGAAAGGGGAAAAACTTTTACAAAAGTTTGAGGGATCTAGTGGAACGAATGTATAGACGTTCTTTCCAACAACAACAACGTGCTTCAAATGTAATATGTAATCATTGAATTTTTCGATCATTAGGTACAATAAATAAACAATTTAGCATTAAATATTAATTTTCAAGAATTTTCTTGCAGAAAATAAAAGAAAATGGAACCCATTCAGCACATAAAACAGGACGACAAGGAAGAAAATGGTTGATATCTAAGTTTGTGAGTAATTGTTACTTCCTTATAACAACTTAACTAGATTTCATTTTTGTATTTTTTAAGTTGTTTTACAAAAATCATCATTGAATGTCTTCAAACAGGTGCTAACATACAATGAAGAACCATCAAACAAATTGATTGAAATTGGTTTAAATATGGGTTGTGAGTATATGTTGGTATATCAGAATTTAATTGTGGAATTTGTAAGTATCTATCGATCTTGATTTACTTAGCTCTGTCTATAATTAATAGAACAAAAACATTGTTTATATTAAATATATGATTTGTTATGGGGTATAAAACTTGCAGGAAACAAAGTATGGAACTGCACCAATAGATGAAATTTTGAAAGATGGCATGGTACATGGTTTTGAAAGAATGTGTATAGTTTATGAGTCAATTGTTGCTATGGTACGTCATTTTTCTTTTCGATTTACATTGATGTATATTATTTAATATTGCAATTTTCATGATTCTCACCAATGTATACACTCATTTCAGTTTATTTTTATGTTTGTAGATGAAAGGTGAAGAAGAAGAAAACAATCAATGTCATGAACACAACATTCCTGAAAATAACCCAATTCATGGAAGTAGCTCTAACAGTGACAGTAGTTCAAGCGAAAAAATGATGATCATTATGTTTGGATATCAAAGCAAGGCATTTTATTTTTTGAAATATGTCTGTGAAATCAGACATTTTGTTTAATGTAATGGACATAGTGTCCCAATTGAAAGAAAAAGGGATACGAATATTAACTGTCCCATTTTGTATGATAAAGACTGCCTTATTCATATATATTATATATATAATCATAAAATATGTTTTTTGGAATCTAAGCTTCTGTGATCCATAATATAAATTAGTAGAAATTCTTTCGGTAATAATCACATAGTCCTGATGATGAACCACACTGGTTGGTTCGAAACGCGTCGACCTCGTTCTTTTGCATGTGATTATTACCGAAAAAAATTCTACTAATTTATAAAATATGTTATAATTTATTCTATTTCATTCTCCATTGTCACTATCGTGTTCTCCATTGTCGTTATCAAATGCACTAATAAAAATTTAATTCATATGAATATTGTTATAAGATATATATGTGTCGACTTTTGATGAATAATGAATTTTAAAAAACCACAATAATTCCTATATGATATAACAAATTAATCCAAACAGCATATTCAAATGCATTAATAAAAATGTAATCAATATGAATATTGTTATAAGATGTGTTGACTTTTGATGAATAATGAATTTAAAACAATCACAATAATTGGACTGTCACAGGTTGATGTTTCTAAAAAAAACAAAATGAAAACCGGTGCATGTCAGTAACTGTAAACCGGTGCATTTATGTGTCTATATGCACCGGTGCTTATATGCACTAGTGTCTATACGCACCACACAAATACCAATACCAGTTATAAATATCGATGCATTTGTTCGATACTATGTACCGGGACATTTATGTATCTATAAGCACCGATGCATTTGTACGATCCATGTCCACCGCACGAATACCGATAACAATTATAAATCTCGGTGCCTTTCTATGATATGGCGCACCGGTGCATCATAAAGGTATATGCACCGGTGCATTGATAGGACCTATGAGCACCACTCAAATCCCAAGACCAATTAGAACGTCCCCGTGCATTGTATCACCAACACTATGCCCGGTGTTGTTTTATACCTTAACGGCCCGATGCATTCTCCTTAGACCGCCCCGGGGTGCCGTGTACATGTACGCACTGGTGCGTTAAAGCCAAATTAGCGCATTGATGAAAAAAAATCCGTAATAACCTCCAGCCGCCCTTTTTTTTTTAGTTGTATTGAATTTCCGTTAAAAGCTCTGCCAAAACCTCCATTCCCAGAAACGGATGTGATAGCATATGTTTGTTTGACAATTTTGGCCAATTTTATAACACTAAAAACCTCCTTTATAACCTCCGCTAGAGGGTCTTTTTCTTGTAGTGCGAGGAGGAGGAATGAGAGGATGCAGAGCTGGAGGAAGAGGACCTGTAAGATGTTACAATTATGATCAAGAAGGCCACGTAGCAATGGAATGCCCACTACCTAGAAGACCATAGTGCTCTAAGTGCAGAGTCAATACACACGCAACTGAAGACTGTCCAGAATTAATTAAGAGATGGAAGGAAAGAGCCAGAAAGAGAGGAGAAAATCTGGTGAATGTAGAACCAAAAATAGTAGAGGCTCATGCTATGCAAGATGTAGCCATAGTAACTAGGGAGGAAAGAGGATAGGGGAGGATGCACAAAATATAGACTTGATAAATCTGATCAAGCCAGCATCTCCAAACCCATTTTCAGACCAGATAGACAGAAGAAATATTTTAAAGCGGCAGTGGAAACATTTTCCCAAATCGGGGGGAGCAAAGGCATTGAGCTCCCACAACCGACCATAGTAAAAGAGAAGCAGACCCATACAAGTACAATGATTGAGGAATGGTTCTAACTATTTTTGAAAATTATAACCAATGCACCAATGATGGAACAACTGAAACAAAATCTAGAGATGGTGGTGTAGGAAAATATAGAACCGGAGGATTCAACTGATTCAACGCAAAAATACATAAGGAGGATCAAAAGAAATAAGAGAAGAACAGGAAAGGAATTCTGCGTGAATACTCAAGTCACGGGATTTCAAATTAAAGACACCATGCTCGACCTAGGATCAGATATCAACATTCTTCCAAGAAAGACGTGGGAAGAATTAGGGAGGCCAAAGTTGACATACTCACTAATACGGCTCCGCATGGAAAATCAATAAGAGGTCGAAGTTGATGTTGTGGGAGTAAAAGCATACACAGATTTTGAAGTGATAGATATCATAAGGGATCAGGGTCCCTATCCGGCATTATTGGGGATAGATTGGGCTTTTGAGAACTATGCAGTGATCGACTTGAAAAATGAATTGATGATATTTGAAGATGGGGAAGTCAGGGTCATTCAACCACTTGAACCATATCAAGGACCCCGATATACAAAAACTGTTGACGATAGGGAGGATGCTCAACTTCTTGATCATCTTTATCAAATGACGATGGGGAAGAGAGAAGACTACATCAACCCAACAGTGGGAACGACCATAAGTTGGAGAAGTGTTCAGAGTTCATACTTGGGCTCAGAAATAGCCTGGGATGATTGGTAGCAGGGAGGATACGAGACTAATACAAGAAGATGTGCTAACATCCAAGGATTCAACTGGATTGGAACTGAGGTAAGAGGATATCTGACTTTATCAAATATGAATGTTGTAAATACATTTATTGTAAGAATAGAAGATAAAGTACCAATGGAACATAGAGTCCCTCTCATGGACGCAACTCTACAATCCACGTCGGCAAGATGGTGGAGAAACCATCGCAACTCACTTCTAGGATGGGAAGATGTTGCAATAGCACTAAGAGACATATTCAAAGAAGATGCAGGACCAGAATTCACTGAAAATTATCAGGAGGATTCTGACCCCACGAAGCATTTACAAAATTGTGAATACCACTGGAAGAAAGTATGATATCCAAAATATGTCTATATGCACAATTTTATATATTCACTAGATAAAATTCCACAAGCCTGTTACTTAACTGAAGAAAATAAAAGAGGAACCGGCACCTAGCAAGTAGTTGTGGACAATTTTACACAATGTTTTTCTTTTGAAGGAGAAACAAAACAAGTTACATAGGCACTACAAGCCATCAAAACAGTACTATTTTTTCTAGAAATATGATGTCAAACATAAAACTTTCACAGTCGGAGGGAAAGTTTTATTGTATGACAGAAAATTTCAAAAATTCCCGAGCAAGCTTAGAATGCACTAGATGGGACCATAACATGTCATTGGAGTTCAAGATTCAGGAGAAATTTGGTTGGCACGGCTAGATAGCCAAGTGTTACAAGGATGGGTGAATGGCGCACTCCTGAAGCCTTATCACGAGTAAGTTCCATCATTTACTTTTCAAATAACTTGAGGGGCCGAGAGGAGCCGCAGGTTGAATTTGATCCGAATGGAATGGCATCCACCCATGGTATTCATCTACCCATGTTATCCATCCACCCATGGAATTTACCCGTGGTATTGTGTAAATGGCATACACCCATGGTATTCATCCACCCATGATATTTATTCGCCCATGGTATTATAAGTAATGATCCGAATGGAAAATGGCATCAACCCATGGTATTCATCTACCGATGTTATCCATCCACCCATGGAATTTACCCATGGTATTATAAATGGCATCGACCCATGGTATTCATCCACCCATGATATTTATTCGCCCATGGTATTATAAGTGACCCATGGTATGTATCCACCCATGGTATTCATCCACACATGGGATTTATCCATGGTATTGTAAGTGGTATCTACCCATGGTATTGGCCCATGGTATCCACCTATGGTATTGTATCTCAAAAAAGGCTATAAATAACAAGCCTCACTTTGTAAAAGGACAGATTTTCTGCCACAATGTAGCTTCTTCAGTTATTCTTTGTTTTAATAAAACAAGTTTCTTTGTGGTTTTATTCTATTTGTGTTCTCTCTTTTTTTTTTTTTTTGGCTTTCTAGTTTTGCATATCTTGTTAGATCTATTTCAATTTTCATAGAACTTGGGGGCCTCCCCCCAAGATCTAGATCATTGGTATCAGATTCAGGTTACGCCTCCATGGGAATGAGGGTTTGAAGCATATTTCAGTGTCAATTTTTGGAAGCAATCTTCAAAAAACTTCATGAATTTCTTGGGTGGCGAGTTTTCAGATCAGATCTGAAACTTTTGGTGAAAAATTTACAAAAAAAAAAGACCAGATCTGGATTCCTTGTGGAAAAATACTCAAATTCAAAAAAAAAAATCGGCCAAATTGGAGTTCAGATGAGGGAGATATTGCTGATTCAAAATCAGCAATGTTGAAGCAATTTTTCTGACGACAATTCATGGACAGCGGCTCTCCTGTCATTTTTCGCAATTTTCATTGCAAAATTTCAGAAGAATGGATATATATCTAAGCTCCTCTTGAAAAATCACCCAATTTCAAAAAAAAAATCGGTCGAATCAGAGTCTGGATGTGGGAGTTATTGTTGATTTAAAATCAACTATTTTTTCAGAAATTTTGTGACGGCGAGACAGTTCCAGCGTGAATATGAGAGTCTAGAGTCTCCAGATAGTGGTTTCAAACATATAAGAAGATGCAGAATGATCATTCCATTTCCAGAAATAGGTTATAATAAATATTCTGAGTTATATTGACCGAGTTATGCTCATTTTAAATTTGGAGCAGCATTTGGAGCGAGTTCCCTCTGGAGACGTGCCCTCCCACGCCGCTTTAGTAGGCACCTGCTTCACATTCATCAGTTTCATCATAGCAGTGTTCGGCTTGGGTTATTTGGAGACGTGCCCTCCCACCCCAAGCTATGTAGGCACCTGCTACTTCATCAACAATCAGCGACACGGTTATGGGTCAACCGCACAAAATCTTTTTCATCGAAGTCCATTTTCTAGGCCGCACACTGTTAGTCACACAGTTGGTCACAAGCATTACAGGGTATCTCTATCCTCGGATCTTCGTTTGTCATGGTTTTGGTTCATCCACAAAACCACACTTCATCGAAGTCCATTTGCTAGGCTGCACACTGTCAATATCACAGTTGGTCACAAGCATTACAGGGTATCTCTATCCTCGGATCTTCGTTCATCACTGTTATGGGTTAACTACACAAAACCCTTATCTTCAGTGGCTCTTCATATTCAAAAAAGGCTTCTCAGGAGGGAACTTCACGCAATGGGGACCATTGCTTCTTAAGGAGGGAGGAATGATCCGAATGGAAAATGGCATCAACCCATGGTATTCATCTACCCATGTTATCCATCCACCCATGGAATTTACCCATGGTATTGTAAATGGCATCGAACCATGGTATTCATCCACCCATGATATTTATTCACCCATGGTATTGTAAGTGACCCATGGTATGTATCCACCCATGGTATTCATCCACACATGGGATTTATCCATGGTATTGTAAGTGGTATCTACCCATGGTATTGGCCTATGGTATCTACACATGGTATTGTAACTCAAAAAAGGCTATAAATAACAAGCCTCAGTTTGTAAAAGGATAGATTTTTCCACCACAATGTAGCTTCTACAGTTATTCTCTGTTTTAATAAAACAAGTTTCTTTGTGGTTTTATTTTCTTTGTGTTCTCTTTTTTTTTCTTTTTCTTTTTTTGGCTTTCTAGTTTTGCGCATCTTGTTAGATCTATTTCAATTTTCATATATCTTGGGGGGCGGCCCCCAAGATCCGGATTAAGGGTAGAATAGCCAGGTTGATCAATAAATCCCTCGCACCCGAGAAGAGCATAGAATAGGAATCACAATAAAAGAAAAAAATTATGAGTACAAAGAAAAAAATCAATTGCTACGATGCGGAGACCGAGAGCAACGACTTATTGTGGTCAGAGGTAGTGTTTAACGTCATCCGCGTGCTTATGCTTTCTGTGTCAAAAATAATTCCATCATAATAACTCATCATACCGATGTCAGTCCGTAGGATCACCCAAATTTGAGAATTAACTGCCATAATTAGAATAACCATACCGTAATAAATTTTCCATATTAAGCCACAATCATTACCCATCACGTCTATCCAAATCTCGAAGACACAGTCAGCAATGTCAGAATACACCTCATCGCGGTAACTACTCGCACGATTATAGCCGTGGGGGATACAGGAAAATTAATTAGTTATGGGATATTATCAACCTCATTCATTTTGGTTACATTACTTAACTCGCATTAAAGAAGAAAGCACGAGAATGTTGGAAAATTCCAAGTTAGAACAAGAAACAACAGTAGCAACAAACAAAATTTCATTAGAAGAAGTTCAAAGAGGCAGTCCAGTAGAAGGAATTCACAGAGAAAGAGTAGGGATAACACTTCAAGTATACAAAAGAAGGATCAATATGACAAAGGTAGCAACAGTAGTCATCGAACCTGAGCTCGATGATAGAATTCAGAAGATGGAACCGTTAATGGGAAAGTATGACAATGTGTCATCGACTGACACAGATTTCACAGATTCATACCAATTTTCGGCTATGAAGAGGCAGGTCTACATAGAGAATTATACTATGGAAGGAGGAGGGGAAGTAGCAAGAATGAATATGGAGTTCAAAGGTATCCAGAGGTTGACAATACTAAACCTCAGGAACCTCCCAGTGTTTGGAACCACTAGAGCAGCCAAGGCAGTGTACGAAATTCCTGCTGAGCACACTCCAAAATGGATAATTGTGGCTAGAGCAAGAGATACCGATACATGCAGAAGATATCAACAAGCTCATGGGATTATCAACAGAAGAAAGGGATGTCTCCATGGTGTTCCAGAACGTGTCTGAGAGAGCCAAAAAGGCGGGATATTGTGATTACTATAAGAAATGCGAGACCATGAGAGGAGGGAAGGGGGTGAAGATAGACCTCATCAACATTCCATCAATTAAATTTTCCTGTTACCTAATAGCAGGAAAGACGATGAGGCACTACACCAAGGGAGAATGCACTCTTGACACCATTTCGGTTGCCGAACACTGCCTCCAGGGAACCCAGTTGAATTGGTGGACATTTATACTAAATGACATGTTCGAGGCCTGCGAAGATAACTACAGAATAACCATTGGGTTCACTTACGGATACCTCATAATGGCATTTTCGATGTGGAAATGGAATCACCCGGGGGTGAGACAACTCGCGAAAATCACAAATGACCATCCAATGGCGATGAAGTTTACACCTTGGAAAATATCGGGAGACCCCAACACAAAGGAGTTAAATGAGGAAGCTTTCTCATTATGGTACAGGAAGATGATGGATGTGGTGGCGAGACAACAACAAGTTCCAAGGAACATGTTAAACAGATATTCCTCACAAATATGGTTTGGGGTCACACACAAGCAGACATACATTAGACCCACTTGCGTGGACAAAACCATGTTCAAAATGAGACCGTTGAAATTTCAGGTTGATGAAAACGCGTTCCACACCAAATTATATTCATGGCCAGGAGTTGGAATGGAGATCATAAGTGGAATCCATCACTATTCGTTTGAGGGTATGCTTCCAAGAGCACTACCATGGGAGACGCTAGATGAAACAATGAGTAGAGTTTCTCGACTGTAGCTAGCACCTATACTAGAACAACTGGACATGAGGATAAAGGGCTTCAATTGGGTAATTCAAACTCTCACAAGTTCTTCTCTTGGTTTTCCTTCTTTTTTGAATTTTTAGTCCTCAAGCTTTGCATCACCATCCATGATTGTACCTATTGTCACTGCCCTACCTTCCACCATGTTTAATTCACCCCCAGCAACCACACTAATCCCAATCCAGAAGAGTAAGGCACCTAAACCACCTGTAGCTACCCCTAAGGCCAAGAAAGAAAAAATCATGGTCCCTAGACAAATAGTGACCTCACTGAGGAAGATCAAACCCAACCCATGGATACGGGGGTACCAATTCAAGAAGAGCCAGAGGTGGCCACCCAGGTCACCTCCAAGCTACCTGTGTTTAATCCGTTCTCAGTTTTGAAAATTCAAACATCATCTCCACCCCACACTCACACCTCATCGCCTCGCACTCACCATTCATCACGCCATACTTCTTTCACTTCCAAAGACCAATCCACCCACACTCCATCCACCTCAACAACTATCTCAAACCCAGTAAAGGTAAGAAACAAGACAAATGGGGACAACGAGGCAGAAGTTAACTTCAGTACGACTATGGTACCCAAGGTTACCAACCTCTGGTGGGATAGGGCACTTTCCTGGAACTATTATTCCAAGGAGGATCTTTTACTACAGAAAAAATGCCCTCACCAAAGGAGCTGAACACATTTCAGCAAGCCAATTTGATACTACAACAAATTCATTGTTATGAAACCAGCTCCAAAAATAGAAGAAAAGAGATATCAACGCCTTATAAATAAGCCACTTCGAGGAGGAAACCTCCAATACATTACATGAATGAACAATTCTTGGATGATACAAATGACCAAAATCTCCTTCTATATATAGGATTCCATGGGGCCACAATATAATCCTAGTGGGGCCACAATGTAATCCTAGCCGACCTAATAATAAAAATGTAAGGGCACAATAATAACAATATGGGGGTTACAGGGGTACAAAAATAACAATAAGGGGGGACACTAACATAATAAGGGAGTACACTATTAATATAGGGACTTAACATGCCCCTCTCCTTCAAACAATTGTTGTCCTCAACGCTTGATTATTTCTTGATGCTCCTGTATAAAATTCTCATCCTCCCATGTGGAATCTTCTACAAGAAAGTTCTTCCACTTGCTGAGATACTCTGAAATTGATCGTACTTGTCAAGTTCTTATTTATGTGACTACGTCAGAATTTCTTTCGATGTGATGTTGATCTTCTTGTTGTTTCATTAGATTATGCACCAAAGTTAGGTTATCCTTTGAGAGTTGTAGAACTTGTTGTTGATGCTCGATGTGATCTTCCACTAATTTATCATCCATATTAGCTATCATTTGATCCTTCAAACCATCCAACTTAGCCTCCATTTCTGCTTTTAAACCATCTATGTCATCTTTGGTTGCTCTTCGTAAGATCGACATTTGTTGCACTTCGTACCGTAATTTTGATATCTCATACTGGAATTCTTCCTCTTCATGCGTCATAGTATAGATTTTTGAGGGCTTAATGGGTATGGAATTATTTTTTGGAGGCATTATAAAACACAATACTGATAAAAATTCTAAAATATGCCCTTGGAATCACTTCAAACTGCTTTTTCAAAGAAACTTTATGCAATTTTAAAAACCAAATACACAGATTTTTCTTGATTTTGAGAAGCTCAATATTGAAACTAAATTATCTCTGTGATTTCGAATCTTTAATATCTGAATTTTTTCACTGAGGTATCCCTCTAAATTCTCTTTTGAATGTCACAAGTCTGACCTGATTTGGATTCTTGAAGTCAAAGTTGTGCCCAATCTCCTACGATGACCTAATTATGGACTCGTTCAGTAGAGCGAACTTGTACGACTTTCCACGTGTCAATTTTTACCCCTTTGGCTCTGAAATTTATAGATAGGATACTACAGTTCGTGTACTTCCAGTCACTTTTTACAGAATTCCAATTCGATGCTCAGAGAGAGAGTTATGAAGATTTTCCCACGATCACCTCTTTGAGATGAAATTTGGGAGCTTAAAAATGACCTAAATTCCACAGATCATGTCTCCAAAAATATTGCGAACCAAGCTCTAAAATTTTGCGAAGATGTTCCTCAGGATTTCAAATTTGTGTTAAGCTTCTGAACCTTCGTAGAAAAAACGTTATAGGGAAAATTTTGCGATGACCTTTTTAAGTGAAATGCAGGAGCCTGCAAAAAGACCTAAATTTCACAGATCATATCTCCGAAAATATTGTGAACCAAGCTCTGAAACTTCGTGATGATGTTCCTCAAGATTTTGGCTTTGCACACTAAAACCTTCAGCTTTTGAACCTTCATAGAAAAAAATTTATAGCGAAAATTCCACAATGACATGTTTGGAGCAGCGAAACCCTACAATCCAAGGCTCCGATACCAAATGTCGTGAAACCAATTCCAAAAATAGAATAAAAGAGATATCAACGCCTTAGAAATAAGCCACTTCGAGGGGGAAACCTCCAATACATTACATGAATGAAAAATTCTTGGATGATACAAATGACCAAAACCTCCTTCTATATATAGGAGTCCATGGGGCCACAATATAATCCTAGTGGGGCCACAATGTAATCCTAGCCGACCTAATAATAATAATGTAAAGGCACAATAATAACAATATGGGGGTTACAAGGGTACAACAATAACAATAAGGGGGAATATACTAAGGGAGTACACTATTAATATAGGGACTTAACATTCAGTTGACCACGAGTATGAATAACCCAGAAAGTTAGTTGTCGCAACAGAACCAACCCACATCCCTGCATGAGCACTTAGCAAGATCAATAGCTAGTGGTCAACCCCTCAGAGAGAGACTTCCAATCCACGACATTTCTGACGCTGAGAGTATTCAGACCTGGGATATTGAACAAATATACAACTTCATCCAGCGAGCAACACAATAGGTAGAAGGCTTGCACAACGACCTCCAGCAGAGGTTCGAGCAGCAACAACAGTAGATCATTGTGCTTACTGAAGAGTGAAATCAGCTAAAAGGGGAGAAGGAAAAGGTACAGGAACAATTGGAAAAGGTAACAGATATCTTCAAGGATCTCTGGCCAACAGTAATGGTCCAAGATGACAAGACACCGAAAGATATATCGGTATGCTCCATAGTCGAACAATCTATTCAAGTGAAGATAACATGTGCAAATATAAGTAAGGAAAATCAAGAGCTCAAAGAAACACTCGCGAAAAGACCAACGTTACCAGATCCTGCTGTGATATATGCTGAGAAGGTTACCAAGAAGCACAAACAGGCATTCAGAATGCAGGAAACCCCGGGGACGACAATAAGAGAGGCTTACAACCGCCTGAAGCATTTACATGAATGCTCTAACTCGTTAACTATGAGAGCCCAACCTATCTCAGCACAGCTTCAACAGATTTCACAAGAGATAAAGGAGGCCACAGATCTTGTCGCCATAACCCAGCTATAAAATCAAGTGAAGGTACTGGAAACCGTGATACAGAAGATAGAGGAGCATTCTACTACCACAAAGCAGGTCCTCAGAGTGCTAAGGCAACCATTCAAGCACACAGTAGAGGAAATACAGCAGATGGCCGCTGAGGCTGAAACAAAAATCCAAGAAGTATTCAATAAACTGCCGACCGCAACAGGCGAAGCCAAGGCTAAAAGAGTTGCCACCGAAATTGACCAGCTCATTAAGGAATGGAAACAGGAAATAATGACTTCACAAAACTCAAGTCTTTAGCATTGAAAAAGGTTCCCGAGTTGGGGCCTTTGTTTAGATAGAGCGAGGAAACGGAGAAGACAGAGTCAGCCACAGAAGCAAACAGACCAATGGAAACCGAAGCAACAAGAAAGGATTGACTCGAGATGAGTCAATATCATGTGGTTGGGGCATGTTGGGGCCTTTGTTTTGAAAATGAAACATTTTTGAGTTGCGGAGAACAGGTGGCAGAGCACAATCACGGTAGACAGGGAGTTGTCACGGTTGTGGAAGCTAGAAGTTAGGTGGTGTGGCAGTTGTGGAAAACAACACAAATGGCAGGTATGGGAGACAAATACAATTAGCGGAACTCCTAGTAATCAGGAAGAAGTGGCGAACAACAAAGCAAGAAAATAGGATAGACTAATAATCACGTTAGTGGAGGAACAAATAGGCAATCAGCCAGCATAGACAGGAGAGTTGGTCTGGCAGAGGGCTGAGGGAGAGGACCGTAGGAGAGCTCTGTTAGATCTTTGTTGTACTGAACCACCCTGTAATAGACTCTACGGAGTAATTTAGTTGTTTGATACTGATAGTGAAATATAGTTCTTGTTGTGTTTGATGTTCTGAGTTAAGTGTTAATCAATTTCTTATTGTGAATTTATGGCTTGTTTTATATTTTAATTCTGCATCCTGAATATTCTTAATGAGTGATATCTTATGCAAAGTAGCGAGATCTGTTTTCTGTTTCAAGTTCCTTCACTTGCATTTCATGGTTGTAATTGGTTGATACTTGATCTGCTTCCTAACCTTACTAAGGTCACGACATGCCTCGGGTGAGACGCTCTGCTCCTTGGAGTAGAGTGAAAATGCTGGCATTGTGCTAGACTACTGCGAAAACCTTGTTGGCCTCTCTTCTAAACCTGGGTCTTGCTCAGAGTCCTCCTTTTTCACCAAAAATAAAATAAAATCATATGCTGATTTACCTGGATATCAGCTCTGTTTTTCTCCTTCTTCAATGTTGTCCTAATAGCCTTCAAATCTAATTCATATCAACTCTTGGTCTGCACAACATCTCTATCTGCTCTCTCTCATTCTTCCACCCTCTAACCTTTCTATGCATATGAAAATAGCATCATTTATAGAGATCAATTTATGGTTGTTTGCATTATATATGGGAATGTGAAGTGAACATGCATTACTCTTTCCTTCCACCCATTCATTTCATCACTCAACATATTTAGGATGTTACAAATATATACAATTATTACAGTATCAAATGGATTTTTTCTTTGCTTGGGAGACTTGCCTTTGCATCAAAAACAATACAAAACAAATAATACATTTACAGTTACATTCAAATATTTCATTCAATCCTTTCAGCTTCTTAGATTTGTTGTGTGTTTGTCCTCTTCTTCTTGCTGTCCTTTTGTCTTTTATGTTTCTGCAGTTATATTCCAACTGTGCTGCATGACTGCCTTTTTTTCGAACTCGACCCATGTTGTTGCACTGTTCTACACAAGCTCTGGGTATTTTTTCTTACCCGAGCCTTTTCTTGATGTGTTCATACTTTTATTTTGTTACCTGAGTCTTTTCTTCCACATTTAGCCTTTTTGTTTGACTCATTGCCACAACACCATTCTGCAAGGGCTCCTAGTCCTTTGTTATGCGTTAAGGTATTTTCTTTGTAACCTGTGGGGTATGGACCACATAAAATCCCTTTTAATGCATCAGATTACAATATCATAGTTTATTTCACATACATACCTTAGCAATCAAACAACACATATTTTATATAATAGAACGCAGAACAGGGATTATCGAGTACCACAACACTTGACCAATCACAATACATCACACTGCAATTTGCCCATAACTTTTAACGTTTAGCAATAACATATCTCCTATCTTGTGTGATATGTGATCGCATCGCATCACATCCAACTTAACTTACCATGAGAACCTTAAGCACAAAACATGAAATCTACAATGTGCGCTAATGCGTAGTGCTTACACGTGACCCTTGCCTTTCATCGGATTGCATCCAACATAACTTATCGTGCGAACCTTAAACCATACAATCTGCGATATGTGTTAATTCATAGTGCCGACACGTGGCTCCTCCCTTTCACCACATCGCCTTTTTCTAACCTTATCACATCACAAACTAATTAACATACCTTGCGAAGCCTTAGCACCATCTGCTAGCAATCGCAATGTGTGAACTCGCGATTCACCATCCATCGTTGATCTGCCATACGATCTAACGATCCTCACTATGTGCCCTGTCGTTCCAACATGTGTCCCTTCTCCACTTCGCATCGCACACAAAATAACTTGCCCTGCGACGACCTTAACACTTAAGCACTAAAATTTGCGATTTTCACTTTCGATCTATGTCGTTGGTCTTCATTGGATCCGATGGTCCATGCTTGTCTCCTTGTCGATCCACTTCACGTCGCATGTTAAGTATCTTAACTTGCATAGTCCTAACTATAAACACTGTACCCTGTGATGTGCAATATGTTCACAATTGCGATGTGATTGTCACCATTGATCTGCACCAGATATACGGTCCTCGCTGCTACTTGCAAATCCGATCGTCCTTCCCGACTCATCTTGCAGTGTAATCTCATTCGTTCATATCTTGCCTTCACTTCTGAAATCTAATCCTAACTGTCCACTCACTTCCTTTCGAATTCTTCTAAGTGTTCTCTGCCTTAGTCGATTTTTATTTTTTTTGCAACCACCGCTACTCTGCTTCTCCGATATCCTTCCTAAGCTTTATTCCATTTCTAAATGATTTGATCTCTCTTGAGCTTTATTCAGTTTCTAAACACATTGATCTCTCCTAAGCTTTATTCAGTTTCTAAATGTGTTGTTCTCTCCTGAGCTTGTTCTTTTATTTGTTATTCACTCCAACTTGGGATTATTACTCTTGTTGCATGCCTTACTTACTACTGCCTTGTCTACCTTCGCTTCCTTTGCTGCCTTTGCTGCCTCTGCTGCCTCTGCTTCTTGATAGTTCAGGTGTTTCTCCTTTGTGCTCCTTTGCCATCAATGAAAATATTTCCAACACATACGACATCGTTAAGCAATATGCACCCAAACCTACGCTTCCACGGAAACCCCAAAACTATCCTTGACAGTACTCCCAGTCCTGCACACTGCACCCTACCTGTATGACTTAACTCCTTGCTATGTTCTGCGATCCTGTTTTGTTTTATTTTTTTTGTGTGATTGAAATCACTATGTCCAATCCCTTCATGCGACCTCCATATATATATATATATATATATATATATATATATATATATATATCCATTGTGGGGTGTTCATTCAAATGAACTGACGCGTCCTTTAGCTCAAACATGGGTCGGGCCGCCATATGTGATGCAACATACATGTTTTCCACTCAACATGCCTCTCTAATGTGTGTCACGCGGTCATGGGTCGACCCACCCATGTTACCCACGAGTTCCCACACTTGTGCACGACTCGTGCAACTTTTCATCACTCGCTCGCCGTGCACACCCAACATGACTCATTTACCATGCACCCGTCATGACTCGCCATCATGACTCATCCATGGCGCGCTCATCAAAACTCAACCATCACAACTCACCCATGTCTGTCACACATGACTTGCCTGTTCATTGCACATGAATCACCCATTCGTCACACGTCAACCGATGGGAAATTTCTCGCCCAACATGGCACGCCCACTATGGCGCACTCTCTCGTCACGTTTAACCGTCTGTTATTCCTGTGAGCCCATAACTAATGGTGGGGTAACACTCCCAAGTTTCCCTCCACATGAGTCACCTAAACACGGGCACCCATCACACATGGGCACTTCCATACGTTGACTCGCCTCGCGCACTCTTGACTCAAGGTCCTGACAAAGGGAGTGACAAGGGGGATATGGAGATATAATGAAGAAGAAAGACATAGATAGAGAAGAGTGGAGAGAGAGAGAGAGTGACAAGGGAGAGATGGAGAGAGAGTGTGTATGTTTTGGGGTGAGATAGAGAGACAAATAAGGAGAGATGGAAGGAAGGGGGAAGAGAAGAAGAGAAAAGGAGAGGGGGAGGGAGATAGTGATAGAGTTGGAGGGTGAAGAGAGAGAGATAGAGGTAGGTGAGAGAGAAGGAAGAGAGGGAGAACATGAGAGAGAGGAGAGAGGGAGCGAGAGAGATATGGAGTTGGAGGGAAAGAGTGAGGGAGGTAAGAAGAAATAAATAGAGAGAGAAAGGCAGAGAGAGAGGGAGTGATAAGGGAGATAGAGAGAGGGGGATACACGAGAGTAGGAGGGAAGAGAGATAGGCATGGGAGAGAGAGAGTGAAGGGGAAGAAATAGGGAGAGATATATAGATATGGAGAAAGAGTGTGTATGTTTTGGGGGTGATATAGAGAGACAAAGGAGAGGCAGAGGGAGATAGAGATATAGATGGGAGGTGAAGAGAGGGAAGAAGAGAGAGATAGAGAGAGGGATGAAGAAATAGATAGATATGGAGAGACTGTGTGTGTGTTTGGGGGAGTGAGTTATAGAGACAAAGAAGGATAGATGGAGGGAGATATAGATATAAATGAAGGGGAAAAAGGGAAGAATAATTCTTGTACTATATGCATTGATTTAAGTGTAGATGATTATTTCTAATCCTAGTTGATTGCTTGCACTAGATGCATTGATTTTAGTGTAGATGTTGATTTCTAATTATATTTGATTGTTTGCACTAGATGTATTGATTTCAGTTTAGATGTTGATTTCTAATCCTATTTGATTGATTGCTCTAGATGCATTGATATCAGCGTAGATGGTGATTTCTAATTTTATTTGATTGCTTGCGCTAGATGCATTGATTTTAGTGTAGATGTTGATTTCTAATTATATTTGATTGTTTTCAGTAGATACATTGATTTCATTGTAGATGTTGATTTCTAATCTTATTTGATTGCTTGCATTATATGCATTGATTTTCAGTGTAGATATTGTTTTATAATCCTATTTGATTGCTTGAATTAGATGGATTAGATGTTAATATTGAGACTGTAAATTACTAAAAATATTTTTCAAGATTAGATGAATGAGGGAGAGAGGGAAGAAGATTTCTTGCAGTAGATGCATTGATTTCAGTGTAGATAATGATTTCTAATCTTATTTGATTTCTTACACTACGTGAATTGGTTTCAGTGTAGATGTTGGTTTCTAATTATATTTGATTGCTTGCACTAAATGCATGGATTTCAGTGTAGATGTGGGTGCATTGATTTTAGTGTAGATGTTGATTTCTAATATCATTTGATTGCATGCACTAAATGCATTGATTTCAGTGTAGATGTTGTTTTGTAATGTTATTTTTTTGTTTGCCTTATATGCATTAGATGTTGTTAATCTTGAGGTTGTAGATTATTAAAAATATATTTTTCAAGATATATTTAGTAATATGTAGATGGAGACTATTAGGAAATAATTAGTTATCAAAAGCTGTGATACCTAGAATTAAAATGAAAAAGATGTGTAGAATCAATCCTCCTGCAAAATGCACATTAATCCTTCACAAGATTTCTTCATCGACAACTAATTACTAATAGAAAATTACATATATTCAACTTCACAATATTTCTTCATCAGCAACTAATTACTAATAGAAAATTGCATATAGAGTAATTGCATACAACAATATATTCAAAATATTTATAAGAGGGAAATTTATATTTATAAACATTAAAACAAATCAAAATATTCTTTAAGTATGAAGGGTTTCCGTAGTGCATTATATTAGATATCATTTTTGGTATTCAAGTGTGTTAAGTAAGTCATTCATCTATGACTAACTCTCATGGAAATAGTCATAGATGAATGACTTGCACTGCATTATATTAGATATCATTTTTGGTATTCAAGTGTGTTAAGTAAGTCATTCATCTATGACCACCTCTCATGGAAATGGTCATAGATGAATGACTTACTTAACGCAATAGAATCCCAAAAATGATATCTAACAAAATATTCTTTTGAAGGAGATGTGATAATTGTTTGGAGAAACAGATAATCTAAATATTTTATAAATGAGACTACATCTCTTGACTTTGCAAAATAGACTATAGATAAAAAATAACTCATCAAAATATTTTGGAAGGAATTAAATTATTTCAAGAGTAATCTTGACTCAGTAAATTATTAAAACTACAGTTCAAGATATACTTTGTAATATTTGGAGGAACACTATTTAGAATTAATTAGTTGTCAAAAGTTGTGATACCCAAAATTAAATGAAATAGAGGTGCAGTATCAATCCACCTGCAAACTATTGACAATATTGTCTCCTTTCTTCATCACCAACTAATTACTAATAAATAATTACATTATAATCATTATCATCCAAATCCAAACACATAAACACACAAGCCACTCAAAGTATCCAAACACAAAGTTACAAACCATTCAAGGAAAACAACACAAGCCAAAATAAAGAAGAAAATGATATGGTGATGCCAAGCAAGGAAAATATAATGTAAATTTTGAATTTTATCTCAATAATAATGATAATCTAAAAATGTGATATTGTTGCCTTCAACTAGAACCAACTTAAATCCATCTAACAGTGGAACTATCATAAGCCCAAAAAAGATCAAATGCTTCAAAATGCAAAACTTACCTCAAATTTTACACATCAAAAAGAAAATTTGCACCTCTAGAAATGTAATCCATCTAAACACATGATAAAACCTCTGTTAAAAAAATTTGTGCTAGTTGTACTCGCGGGCCCATATGACAACATAAAATAATATACCATAAATAAAAGCATTATATTCTTTAACCCAATTTGACATGTATAATCTGACCTTCCGAGTGGTCACGGCATGCCTCGGGTGAGACGCTCTGCTCCTTGGAGTAGGGTGAAAATGTCGGCGTTGTGCTAGACTACTGCGGAAACCTTGTTGGCCTCTCTTCTGAACCTGGGTCTTGCTCAGAGACCTCCTTTTTCACCAACACTACAATAAAATCATATGCTGATTTACCTGGATATCAGCTCTGTCTTTCTCCTTCTTCAATGTTGTCCTAACAGCCTTCAAATCTGCTTCATATTAGCTCTTGGTCTACACAACATCTTTATTTGCTCTCTCTCATTCTTCCACTCTCTAACCTTTCTATGCATATGACAATAACATCATTTATAGAGATCACTTCATGGTTGTTTCCATTTTATATGGGAATATGAAGTGAACAGGCATGACTCTTTCCTTCCACCCATTCATTTCTCACTCAGCATATTCAGGATGTTACAAATATATACAATTATTACAGTATCAAATGGAGTTTTTCTTTGCCGAGGAGACTTTCCTTTGCATAAAAAACAATATAAAACAAATAATACATTTACAGTTACATTCAAATATTTCATTCAATCCTTTCAGCTTCTTAGATTTGTTGTGTGTTTGCCATCTTCTTCTTGCTGTCCCTTTGTATTTTATGTTTCTGCAGTTATATTCCAACTGTGCTGCATGACCGCATTTTTTCTCGACTCGACCCATGCTATTGCACTGTTCTACATAAGCTCTGGGTCCTTTTGCTTACCCGAGCCTTTTCTTGATGTGTTCATACTTTTCTTTTGTTACCTAAGTCTTTTCTTCCACATTTAGCCTTTTTGTTTGACTCACTACTGCAACACTATTCTGCACGGGCTCCTGGTCCTTTGTTATGCGTTCAGGTCTTTTCTTTGTAACCTGTGGGGTATGGCCCATATAAACTCCCTTTTAACGCAGTGGATTACAATATCGTAGTTTATTTCACATACATACGTTAGCGATCAAACAACGCATATTTTATATAATAGAACGCAGAACATGGATTATCGAGTACGATAGCACTTGACCAATCACAATACATCGCACTGCACTTTGTCCGCAACTTTTAACATTTAGCAATAACATATCTCCTATCTTGTGCGAAATGTGATCAGATCGCATTGCATCCAACTTAACTTACCGTGAGAACCTTAAGCATAAAACATGAAATCTGCGATGTGCGCTAATGTGTAGTGCCTACACATGGTTCTTGCCTTTCACTGCATCGTATCCAACATAACTTACCATGCGAACCTTAAACCATACAATCTCCGATGTGCGCTAATTCGCAGTGCCGACACATGGCTTCTCCCTTTCACCGCATCGCCTCTTTCTAAACTTATCGCATCATAAACTAATTAACATACCTTTTAAAGCCTTAGCACTGTCTGTTAGCAATCACAATGTTTGAACTCGCGATTCATCGTCCACCATTGATCTGCCATATGATCTAACGATCCCCACTGTGTGTCCTGCCATGCCAACACGTGTCCCTTCTCCACTTTGCATCGCACACAAAATAACTTGCCCTGCGACGGCCTTAACACTTAAGCGCTAAACTTTGCGATTTGCGCTTTCGATCTCCGCCATTGGTCTTCGTTGGATCCGACGGTCCATGCTTGTCTCCTTGTCGATCCACTTCACATCACATGTTAAATATCTTAATTTGCGTAGTCCTAATTGTAAACACTGTCCCCTGCGATGTGCGATATGTTCACAGTTGTGATGTGATTGTCACCGTTGATCTGCACTAGATCTACGGTCCTCGCTGTTGCCTTCAAATCCGATTGTCCTTCCTAACTCATATTGCAGTGTAATCTCATTCGTTCATCTCTTGCCTTCACTTCTGCGATCTAATCCTGACCCTCCGCTTGCCTCCCTTGGAATTATTCTAAGTGTTCTCTGCTTAGTCGATTTTTATTTTTTCAGCGACCATCACTACTCTGCATCTCTGCTATCCTTCCTAAGCTTTATTCAGTTTCTAAACGTGTTGATCTCTCCTGAGCTTTATTTAGTTTCTAAACGCACTGATCTCTCCTAAGCTTTATTCAGTTTCTAAATGTGTTGTTCTCTCCTGAGCCAATTCTTCTATTCGTTATTCACTCCGACTTGGGATTATTACTCTTGTTGCACGCCTTACTTACTACTTCCTTGTCTGCCTTAGCTTCCTTTGCTACCTCTGCTTCCTCTGCTGCCTCTACTTCGTGATAGTTCAAGTGTTTCTCCTTTGTGCTCCTTTGCCATCAATGAAAATATTTCCAACACATATGACATCGTTAAGAAATCTTCACCCAAACTTGCGCTTCCACAGAAACCCCAAAACTATCCTTGACAATACTCCCAGTCCTACACACTACACACAACCTGTATGCCTTGACTCCTCACTATGTTTTACAATCCTGTTTTGTTTTATGTTTTTTGTGTGATCGAAATCACTATGTCCAATCCCTTTATGCAACCTCCATATATATATATCCACTGTGGGGTGTTCATTCAAATGAACTAACGCATCCTTTGGCTCAAACATGGGTCGGACCACCATATGTGATGCAAAAGACCTGTTTTCCACTCAACATGCCTCTCTAATGTGTGTCACACGGTCATGGTTCAACCCACCCGTGTTACCCATGACTGCCCACACTTGTGCATGACTCGTGCAGCTTGTCATCACTCGCCCGCGGTGCACACCCAACATGACTCATTTACCATGCACCCATCATTACTCGCCATCATGACTTGTCCATGGTGCGCTCATCACAACTCACCCATCACAACTTACCCATGCTTTTCGCACATGACTTGCCTATTTGTTGCACATGAATAACCCATTCGTCACACATCAACCGATGGGCGACCACTCACCAACATGGCACGCCCACTATGGCGCACTCTCTTGTCACATTTAACCGACTGTTATGCCTGTGAGCCCATAACTGATGGTGGGGTCGCACTCCCAAGTTTCCCTCCACCCGAGTCACCTAAACACAAGCACCCATCACACATGGGCACTTCGATACGTTGACTCGCCTCATGCACTCTTGACTCGGGGTCCTGACAAAGGGAGTGACAAGGGGGATATGGAGATATAATGAAGAAGAAAGACATAGATAGACAAGAGTGGAGAGAGAGAGAGAGAGAGAGAGAGAGAGAGTGACAAGGGAGAGATGGAGGGAGCGTGTGTATGTTTTGGGGTGAGATAGAGAGACAAATAAGGAGAGATGGAAGGAAGGGGGAAGAGAAGAAAAGAAAAGGAGAGAGGGAGGGAGATAGTGACAAAGTTGGAGGGTGAAGAGAGAGAGATAGGGGGAGAGCTAAAGGTAGGCGAGAGAGAAGAAAGAGAGAGAGAACATGAGAGATAGGAGAGAGGGAGGGAGAGAGATATGGAGTTGGAGGGAAAGAGTGAGGGAGGTAAGAAGAAATAAATAGAGAGAGAAAGGCAGAGAGAGAGAGGGAGTGATAAGGGAGATAGAGAGAGGGGGATACACGAGAGTAGGAGGGAAGAGAGATAGGCATGGGAGAGAGAGAGTGAAGAGGAAGAGAGAGGGAGAGATATATAGATATGGAGAAAGAGTGTGTATGTTTTGGGGGTGATATAGAGAGACAAAGGAGAGGCAGAGGGAGATAGAGATGTAGATGGGAGGTGAAGAGAGGGAAGAAGAGAGAGATAGAGAGAGGGATGAAGAGATAGATAGATATGGAGAGAGAGTGTGTATGTGTTTGGGGGAGTGAGATATAGAGAGAAAGAAGGATAGATGGAGGGAGATATAGATATAAATGAAGGGGGGAAAAAGGGAAGAATATTTCTTGTACTATATGCATTGATTTCAGTGTAGATGATGATTTCTAATCCTAGTTGATTGCTTGCACTAGATGCATTGATTTTAGTGTAGATGTTGATTTCTAATTATATTTGATTGTTTGCACTAGATGTATTGATTTCAGTTTAGATGTTGATTTCTAATCCTATCTGATTGCTTGCTCTAGATGCATTGATTTCAGCGTAGATGGTGATTTCTAATCTTATTTGATTTCTTGCGCTAGAAGCATTGATTTTAGTGTAGATGTTGATTTCTAATCTTATTTGATTACTTGCATTATATGCATTGATTTCAGTGTAGATATTGTTTTATAATCCTATTTGATTGCTTGAATTAGATGGATTAGATGTTAATATTGAGACTGTAAATTATTAAAAATATTTTTCACTATTAGATGAATGGGGGAGAGAGGGAAGAAGATTTCAGATACATTGATTTCAGTGTAGTTGATGATTTCTAATCCTATTTGATTTCTTACACTACATGCATTGGTTTCAGTGTAGATGTTGGTTTTTAATTATATTTGATTGCTTGCACTAAATGCATGGATTTCAATGTAGATGTGGATTTCTGATCCTATTTCATTGCTTGCACTAGATGCATGGATTTCAATGTAGATATGGATTCGTGGTCCTATTTCATTGCTTGCATTAGATGCATGGATTTAAGTGTAGATGTGAATTTCTAATCCTATTTGATTGCTTGCACTAGATTCATTGATTTCATTGTAGATGTGGATTTCTAATCCTATTTGATTGCTTTCACTAGATGCATTGATTTCAGTGTAGATGTTGATTTCTAATATCATTTGACTGCATGCACTAAATGCATTGATTTCAATGTAGATGTTGTTTTGTAATGTTATTTGTTTATTTGCCTTATATGCATTAGATGTTGTTAATCTTGAGGTTGTAGATTATTAAAAATATATTTTTCAAGATATATTTAGTAATATGTAGAGGGAGACTATTAGGAAATAATTGAATAAGCCAAAAGTTGTGATACCTAGAATTAAAATGAAAAGATGTGTAGAATCAATCCTCGTGCAAAGTTCACATTAATCATTGAGGATAGCTTTCTTCATCAAGCAACTAATTACTAATAGAAAATTACATATATTCAACTTCACAAGATTTCTTCATCAACAACTAATTACTAATAGAAAATTACATATATTCAAAATTACATATAGAGTAATTGCATACAACAATATATTCAAAATATTTATAAGAGCGAAATGTATATTTATAAACATTAAAACAAATCAAAATATTCTTTAAGTATGAGGGGTTTCTGTAGTGCATTATATTAGATATCATTTTTGGTATTCAAGTGCATTAAGTAAGTCATTCATCTATGACTACCTCTCATGGAAATAGTCATAGATGAATGACTTGCACTGCATTATATTAGATATCATTTTTGGTATTCAAGTGTGTTAAGTAAGTCATTCATCTATGACTACCTCTCATGGAAATGGTCATAGATGAATGACTTACTTAACGCAGTAGAATCCCAAAAATGATATCTAACAAAATATTCTTTTGAAGGAGATGTGATAATTGTTTGGAGAAACAGATAATCTAAAGATTTTATAAATGAGACTACATCTCTTGACTTTGAAAAATAGACTATAGATAAAAAATAATTCATCAAAATATTTTGGAAGGAAATAAATTATTTCAAGAGTAATCTTGACTGAGTAAATTATTAAAACTACAGTTCAAGATATATTTTGTAATATTTGGAGGAACACTATTTAGAATTAATTAGTTGTCAAAAGTTGTGATACCCAAAATTAAATGAAATAGAGATGCAATATCAATCCACCTGCAAACTATTGACAATATTGTCTCCTTTCTTCATCACCAACTAATTACTAATAAATAATTACATTATAATCTTTATCATCCAAATCCAAACACATAAACACACAAGCCACTCAAATTATCCAAACACAGAGTTACAAACCATTCAAGGAAAACAACACAAGCCAAAATAAAGAAGAAAATGATATAGTGATGCCAAGCAAAGAAAATATAATATAAATTTTGAATTTTATCTCAATAATAATGATAATCTAAAAATGTGATATTGCTGCCTTCAACTAAAACCAATTTAAATCTATGTAACACTGGAACTATCATACACCCACGAAAAATTAAATGTCTCAAAATACAAAACTTTCCTCAAATTTTACACATCAAAAAGAAAATTTGTACCTCTAAAAATATAATCCATCTAAACCAAACCCATAATAAAACCACTTTAAAAAAAATCTAAGCTAGTTGTACTCGCGGGCCCATAGGACGACATAAAATAATATACCATAAATAAAAGCATTATATTCTTTAACCCAATTTGACATGGATAATCTGACCTTCCGAGTGGTCCTACCATCCATAAGGAACTGGAGCCTGGCCGTTCAGTATTTGGCATACCTGCCACATGCCCAACCTGCGCTCAGGCTCTGGATGAGAACACAACAACCCCAATTTCAGCACCTTCTGCATCTCACCTTCATCATATCCACCCCTTGCGGCCAGCTTTGGATCGGAGGCCTCCAGCAGCCTCCCCTCCGTGTACAGCTCCCACGCCCACTCCACTAAAACCATCTGCTCCGAGTCCTCCAACGAATCCACGGGACTCTTCCCGCAAGCCACCTCCAACAGCAGAACACCGAAGCT
Organism: Pinus albicaulis; assembly: GCA_034641835.2. NCBI lineage: Eukaryota > Viridiplantae > Streptophyta > Pinopsida > Pinales > Pinaceae > Pinus > Pinus albicaulis. The sequence goes on along the minus strand of CM076574.1, from coordinate 932,533,308 downwards.
GAACACGTCCGAGCTGGGAGTTGCCTTTCCCGTGTGTATCAGCTCCGGCGCTATGTACCCCACCGTTCCTACCACATGTGTCGTCTCCGGATTCTCGGTATGATCATACAGGCGAGCGAGCCCGAAGTCACCAAGCCGTCCGTTGAGCTCCGAATCCAACAGCACGTTGCTCGACTTGATATCTCTGTGGACAATCCTCTTCTCCCATTGCTCGTGAAGATAGAGCAGCCCGGTGGCCACGCCCTTTAGGATCGCGTATCGCCGATGCCACGGGAGGACTGTTGTCGGACTCCCGAAGATGAGTTTATCCAGGCTGCCGTTGGGCATGTAGTCGTAAACGATGAATAGTTGTGTAAGCCTTCGGCACCATCCCCGGAGTTGAACCAGGTTACGGTGCTGTAGGCGCCCCATGCTCGAGATCTCTGCAACGAACCCTTTCATTCCTTCCGTGAACTCCGTCGTTATGCATTTCACTGCGACTGCTTGGCCGCTACTGGGGAGAACGCCCTTGTAAACCATGCCGAATCCCCCTTCCCCCAAAAGGTTTTCGTCCCGAAACCCTCGCGTGGCGTTGCTGAGTTCCTGGTAAGTGAATCTATGGGGCCAGTACTCCTCCTCCCATTCTTCGATCGTTTCCCTGTTTATCGCTCTTCTGACATACACGGCCGCCGCAATCACCAACGAGAGGAGAATCAGAGAAGCCACGGTGACGCCGGCTATGAATCCTTGGCTCAGAGGTTCCGAATACATGTTGGCAAATGAAGGGAGACAAGAAACATCGAGGGGTGGCGCCATGCCTTGGGTGGTGAAGCTCCACGCCAGAATGTAATGGTTTTCCACGAAGAGCCCCGTTGCTGCTGAAAAGCCTACCAACATCTTCTCTTCCAGAATATTCTGCAAATCGGTTTGCAGAGATATCAGCGGTCTCTGCGGTCTCGGCAAGCCGGCCACCATAATGGTAACGTTGAGGCGGCTTTGAAGATGATCGTAATCGATCCAGGCCTGTATGTTCCGTCCGCTCCTGAGGTTGAGTTCATGGAAGTCCTTCTCATTCCAATAACCGGCGGTCTCGGTCTGGATTGAGATGAGACTGTTGATGTCGACGCCCACGTGGTTGCCGTCTGGGTCTTTGAATTCCACATTCATGGTGGTATCAAACTCTACTGCGAATAAATGATTGTATGGCTGCCCATTGCTGGTGAGGTTAAGCAAACCCATATGCTCACCCGACAGAGCACCTATGGGAGATGTGTGGGGCGTCATGAAGAAGGCTAATCCGTCTCCCCCTGCGTTAGAGAGAGGAGGCACCATGGAGAAAATGAAGGTAGTGCTGAAGGAGGAAAACGTCTCATTGCTTTTCATCTGCACAGGAATTGCATACAGCGCTCGGCCGACCAGGAACTCATGCGAGTGACTTGTGAGGGCGAGAACGGATTCAGAGTCAAGAACTGAAGCATCAGCCTCCAAGATCAAGTTTGTTCCATTGAATCCGTCGAAGAGGAATGTGGTATGTCGACGATCGTCCAGGAGTTGTGCAGGAATAAGTGGTGGGGCGAGGGAGATGAAGGCTATCAGAACGAGGCTGCGCCATGGAATTAGCATCGCGAATCGAACCTTTCGCTGTGCTAAATTCTCGGGAATAATAGGTACATGGGCGGGGATATAAATATATGAATTTTCCCTATCTCTGCCTCCCGAGGGCCCGAATTTTTTCATTAATCACATGGCAGAACTATTTTTGTTTCTCTGTGTAAGTCAATTATCCGCAGTCACAAATCGATACATACCAAAGGGATGAGTACGAATCTCTGGGCTGTGACGGTCAAGTCATCCGTGTCCACGTGGAGGATATTCGGATGTCAATGAGAATTTGTATTTTAAAATCAGGTTGGTCCCTAAAGTCAATACTTCAACCTTACCTCGCGGTGGCCAAATTCAATTAGACCTCCAATTTTACTTTTAGCAAAATGAAATATTCCTACTCTTCCCCTATATTTTGACCACGTTTGGCAAAACATTTTCTTATAAATCTACGTTTAGTTTAGTTTCGTTTTATATTATTTTAATTTTACTTTTACTTTTAAAATAATGGATCTTTTTTTTCCTTTTAGTTGGGTTTTAACTAATTCTCACACAACGTGGGGCAAATCACCCTGCAACCTACCATTTTATTTATCTTAATATTAATTTTTTTAAAGCTAAATCGGGACAAAGTTGGGCAAATCACTTACAATCGACCATTTTATTTATCTTAATATCACTTCTTCTTCTTTTTTTTCTACCATTGTATTTATTTTAATAATATTATTTTAAGTGAGTGAAATAATTTACTATTTTATTTTTTTTAATATTATTTTTAATTAAATTTATTGAAAGTAAGTGAAAATGATTATATATATATGGAAAATTTATTATTATTTAGTTGGTAGACTAGTCATGAGATAGCCATGACTAATGAAATTTATCAATGTAGGTTGATTCATCACTGTTTTTCAAGGAAAACCACATCATCTCTAATTACCCTGTTAGTGACCCCCTTAAAGAGGCAAGATTTTACTAGTGTCATATACCTCTAGGTCTTGGACTATTAGCCTATTTCCTTACATATGATATAAACTAGCAATTGCACCATATGTTGCAAAGGAAACGTGGTAAGGCATAAATTCAATCGTGAGATATATATGAGATAACTGAATATAAAATTTAGTAAAAAAAATGACATTAAAAGTTAGAATATAAAGAGAGACTAGTTAATCAAATTCTTTAATAAAAAATGTGCTCTTTTTCAATATTGAACTGTCTCCCTTGATCAAAATATTATAGTATATCTACACAGTTCCCTAAAAAATTCTATGAAATGTTACATGAAATTATAAATATGTAAATTATAAATTTATATTTTATATAATTTATAAATTTGTGAATAGAGATGAATGATAACAAATGTAAATCTTTGAATACAAATCAATGATAACAAATAATTTATGGAAAATTTGGATGGTTTGTAGACAATATGGATGTCATAACATATATCTATTTTGAAAGTTTTAGTGTCTTTGGCCACCATGCATCTAGTAGGATCCATTTCAACTGAGAACGTCAATACATCACTGTGCATCTAGTAGGATCCATTTCAACTGAGAACGTCAATACACCACTGTGCATCTAATAGGATCCATTTCAACTGAGAACGTCAATACATCCCGAATGATAACGTGTGACATCCCTAGCCATTTTCTTTGATTTTGGATCAAGTTATAAACTAATAACTTGTGAAATCCCTTGCCATTTTCTTTGATTTACGATCAGGTTATAAACTAGAATATACTCTCTCTCTCTCTTCACAAGGATCTACAGTATATATTGGATGGAAGGAAAGTTTATGGTAAAACTTGTAAAAAAAACCCCTTGGGTTGTCTCAACTTACTCTATTGTTAATCACATAGTGTCAATTTTGTAAAACTATAATCTACACTAAGGATTGAGTGACTTTTTTATTTTGTAAGTTTTGTTTGCAATTGAAAAATAAAAAAAATTATAAAAGCTAAAATTATGTAGTGAAAACATTGTTTAAAATTTTAGAATAAAAAGTTGAGTAAGTTTGACATCATAGAATATGAAATTGTTTATGATTATAAAGTAAAAAACATGTAAGATTTTTTAGCTACAATTAGGTAATTAAAGAAATATATATAGTTTTTTTTAAGGGAAGAAATTTGATATTCATTAACAAAAAAATCAGAAAGAGTATGTATGTAGTTACAAACTATTACAATTAAGTAATTAAAGGTTTAATACTTAAATATATAAATAGTTATTTTCCTTTATTATATTGTTTTTTATCCATGTAATTTAAATTAATTGGTTTGTGTGGAGTTTAATTTTATGATATAAATTTTATTTAAATCTAACAAATTTCTAATAACATCATTTTAACTTAAAAGTCACCAAAACTAAATACTTATTAAAAAGAAAAAAAATAAAAACTAATATTATAAAAACATATATAAAACTATTTACTTGTGGATCTAATGGCTTAAAACATTTCAATAGTCTAACATTTGATCCAATGGATCACACATGGACACATGAACACAGTGGCAACTAAGGGAGTTGTTTTCAAATAAGAACGCCTTATGGCATAATTAAGCTCTTAGCCAAACAAAAAACAATTTTAAAACATACTAGAAGCCCATTAAAAATTATATATAGTGATTGAGAAACAAAAATTGAATCCTCTCTTTCCATGTTCAATTTTCCATAACTAACACAAAAAAATCTTTACATCATCAATAATATATACTAAAAAAAATATTTCCATATTATATAAAGTATATACATATTAAATATAATATGAGCAATAACCAAAAAAAATAGTTTTTAAATAATATTATTTATATTCAAATTGTTTTTTTTTTCAAGTAAAATTTTGATAGATTAAGAGTTAGCCTTCTTCCCCCACAAAGAAATAGGTTAAGGCTAAGATTGATAGACATGCATTAAAATTAGTTTCATTAATAACCATAAACCATATAATTCTTTTTAAGCATATTATTTATGCTCATAGTTTGTGTTAAGAAGGCATATTTATTAGCAAATAAGATGTAAACTATGTAAAGTATTTATGGTTTTTTTTAATTTTTATGATTGTCAAATTATATATATATAATAAAAAATTTTGAGAGTTATATCTATATATATATATATATATATATATATATATATATAATTTTTGTTAAAAACACAATTGAAAAATTTAATAATTTTTATTAGCATTAAAAAAATATATTATAATGGTTTTATTATTAAAGTTAATAACTGATGAAGAGTAGGCTGGTTGGTTTGTCTGGTGTTTAGCTCTATCATGTCACTAGTTCAACTCTCATGGGGATGGGGAAGGGCTAAGGGTGGGAGCCATTTATGGGTGATAAAAATTAATAAACTAACAACGTCTTTCAAGTGAGAATATTTTTCTTCCACCTTAATATTGGGGTTGACCCAACTTAAGCTTAATTATAAGACCCCCGACCTAGATCGTATTGGTTGAATAAGCATACATAAGCACACACGGAAAATCAAAACATCAGTTAGCTCAAAATTGCATATTTATCTGCATTGATTTGGTTATCCCCACAGAAATTTTTGGTTTCCTCGCCTAGGTGCGTCATATGGAATAATGACATGCCATGTCGTGCCACGACCATCGCAATATGGATGGGAAAGACATGAGTGCCAATGTGGGCTCAATGGGTGGAAGGTTTAATCAGTTGGTGGTAAAGTAGAGCACACAATGAATCAAATGGATGTGAGAGATCAAGAGAATGTGCATTGATTACACAAGTGGACGGAACATTTGGGTAAGTTGACATGCACATCATTGTTGCACATGAGCACATAACATTATTTGGAATTTCCCATACAAAATTTTGGCTTTCTATCAAGCATGTGCAAGGTAAACGAAAGCTTAGCTCAAGGTAGTTGGAGATATGTGACCCTTCATTGGCCACGGGGAGTGATCATATATATTTGCAATTGGAGGAGGGGAGCAAAGGAAAAAACACTAATAACACAACATGTATCAGAGTAAGAGTGCAGCAGAGGTGAAGCACATCATAGATGATAGGTTGAAGATAAGGCCAACATATAACAAAGTGAAAGGAATAGATTGAGCTCATAGGGGAATTTTGAGGAAAAAAATGGGTCTTAGAATGAAAATTGTTTTAACAAAATCAAATTTAAAAGAACCAATAAGATTCAAGATGATGATGTCATGGGTCTTAGAATGAAAATTGTTTTAACAAAATCAAATTTAAAAGAACCAATAAGATTCAAGATGATGATGTCATCCCCCATAGGTAAGTATTTTTGGAGGGAAAAGAAAGAAAACAACTTTTTATTGTATTTTCAACTTTATTCCTTATAGGTTTACTCAAATTTGAAATAAGGGCATTGTTTGGACACAAAATTAGATTTTTAATTCAAATAGTACCCACTATGAATACTTTTGAGTAGATACACACCGAAGGTGAAAATAAATGGAAAAACTTGTTTATTACAAGAAAAATGGTTTTCCATGTATTTTCAATTTTCTTCTTTGTGGGACTACTCAAAAGTATGCAGAGTAAGTACTCGTTAGATCCAAAATATAATTATGCATCCAATAGTTCCCACACTTGGAATTTGATTAAAAACTATATGGATAAAAGTTGAAAAAATAATAAAATAAACAATTTATTTTTCTCCTTTAAAACCCTTATTTTTATTATTAGTATAATTTTATTATTTTACTTAGGAGGCCCATTTTAGACCTCAAAATTCCCCTATTTACATAGGGGATTCCCAGGATGTGACATAGAAACTATACGTCGAGGAGTATACCGAGGATTGAGAAAGTGAGTCACACATGTTCCAGAAGGTCGAGTATTGTATGATTATTGGTTGTGCACTCTATTGAGTTGGGGAAACCCAAAATGATTCAATTCTAGGGACTTGGGGAACATTTTATTGTAAATTAGATTGGGGTATATGATATTCTTACAAAGGGTCCATGCGCCTATGTTATTGTAATGACTTGTTAAAATGGTCCTTTGTAACATCGTATGTGATATACAAGCTAGGTGTTGGGCCAAGTTTGGATTATTGTTTAGATATCTTGTATTCTTGTCTATGGTGTCTATTCGGCATTGAAATTTTGTTTAAGCTTAATAACTAAACTAAATATTTGACTATTTAAAGAATAAGGAGAGGCATGGTTCAAGTTGAGTATCACGGGTGTGGGTATATTGTTGGTTTAAAAAACATTGGTGCCACATGTGTAAGGGTCCATGGGGTAACCATAACTGTGCAAATATTCATAAGGCCATGACAAAGAGTATCAAAACATGGTTATGACACATAAAGTGGTGCATGAGACAAAACCAATAATTGAAAATGAGATGCGCTTAAACACTGCCACAACCATGACAAGTGGTATTATAGCACATTGTATAGTTGCAATAGGTAGTTGCGATAGATGGTATTTGATGAGAGTTGAAACGGTCCTATGATAATGTAGTCAGGTCGGTTGCAAATTCTTGGTAGGAGTGGCTTGTGTGGATAAGATTGTAGGTTGATGAATACCCATGGTTAGATCATAGGAAGGATGTAGTGATATGGAGAGGGACCTAAAAATCTTAGGATGAAGGACCATCTATGTAATGTTGAGAAGTTGGTCGATCATCTAATGAACTCACTATGTTAGCATGGTGAAAGGATAGAGGGAATTGAGCGAGAGATGTGATGGATGACGTGGAGATTGAATAATTCCATGAAGGAAGCTCAAGATGTTGTTGATGTGATCCTATAGATCAAGAATGAGAATTTGGAATTTAGGTTGAATTATGTAGAATATGATTTCGCATTTTTTTTCTAGAGATTTCATGATTAGGATGATATGATTTCGATATTAAAGAAATTAGTTGGGATTTAAGGTGTGTCCTTTACACCTATGAGGATAAATATTGAGGAGTTTAAGCTGTATGATGGGACTCAGAGTGATAAAGTACTTGGGAATTTATATTAGGCTATGGAGAAATATCTGTATTAGATGAATGAGAGTTCAAATGAGACCAAGGTAAATGTCATCTCTATTTTTTTAAATAGGAACCTCCAATATATGATGGAGAAAGCAAGTGGAGGATTTGAAAGTGGGTTGTATTATGGATAGGATTAGAAAATGAGAATAATTCAAAACAACATTTCATGCACGATATGATCCTGGTAACCAAGCATTGATTGCTTGCAACCAGCTATTGTCTTCAAAGCACATAGGAAATATCTAGACATACATCAAGGAGTTTTATGGGATGATGCTTGAGATAAAGGGAATTTCAGAGGAAGGAAGATTATTTCACTTCATGAATGGTTTTCAATCTTGGTTGAAAAGTGAGTTGTGGCATTATAATGTGAAGAATCTTGCAACAATTATCACTACCATAGATAAATTGTTGGACTACAACTTCAAGGGTAAGGATAGGCCCAAGAATAGTGAATATGATCATTGCGGAAAGCGAAAGAAGAATAAGGAAGAATTGAAAGAAAAGTTGCCAAAAAATGGAGAAGTCAAACAAATAGATACCACAAAGGAGAAGAAGCTAGTATCGTGTTGGATCTACCTAAAAGAACATTATGCAAAGAACAATCCTCTAAAGAAGAAGTTGTTCGATTTGGAGTAGACAAAGGAGCCAGTGATTTGAGTGTCATAGGTTTTGGGTGTGGTCAAGGATGTTAATTCCACATTATCAAAATACTAAGGGGAAACCTAATTGAGTTATGTGCATGTAGAGATCAACAAGAGATATTTTATAGTGATGTTTGATATTGGGGTAACTCATAAATTCATTAGGGAGTATGTTTCAAGACGAATTTGGTTGACACTTAAGCTGACACAAGAATCCTTCAAGCAATTATTAAATCTTGAAAGTAGAGAGTGGGTGGTATAGTTAGAAGGTCCTAATCAGACTATGAGGTTGGGAGGGGAGGAAAAATCTCACCATTACTTATTGGATGATTATGATGTGTTTTTGGGAGCACGAGTTATTGCTAGTGAGAATCACATTATGATCCTACTCTTGGATTGTTTCTATATTTTCAAGTCCCTCTACATTGATAGTGTGAACCGAGAGAGGGAGAAAAAGTTACTTCTATGCACATGATTAGCGGATATGATCAAAAGTTAGATGAAAGTATATCTAGAAGAGAATATGGTACGACATGTTGTTCCAATGCATGAGGATGGGATTCATGGATTGGAAAATAAGTTTAGCATGATAGTGGATGTCTTCGTACGTCACCCTAACATCTTGATGACATTGAAAGATAGGGTTATGGGGGATTTTCTAGAGAAATGAATTATATAGGATGAGAAGACAAGGATGCCTAGTTATTTCACAAATTTATTGGATAGCCCACCCATGATGTGAGAGTGTGACCAAGGGTCATTGCAACCATGGTACAGGTGTAGAAAGAAGGAGATTGGACCAATCATAGAGACACTTGGAGATAGTGAGTAGCCATATGATTTAGATTTGGTTTGACACATGGATGAGGATGAAGGAAGAATCATATCCCATGTAATGTTGCTAATGTATGTGACACAAAAGGGGGTTGTATTAATGAATGTGGTAGGATAGATCTCAGATGAATATGGAGGTAGTATTCAATGTGATTTCCCCATTTCAGATTCACATTGATTTAGAGCATATCGACTTATTTTTATGGGGGATGGCAAGTCATTATTATGTGTCTTGGACGTACCCTGTGTGATACTTTGAGATTTGGTGATTGAGGAAGAATTTGAGATTGAAACAACTTCATGTGTCTAAAAAAGTGAGTTCTTGTGAGATCCTGTGAGATGGTAGGGTTAGATAGTAACTAGATAGGGCCACAAAGGGATCCAACACACAAAGGAATATTGGGGTAGTTCATAATCGATGCAAAAAATGAGATAAAACCTTAGCCATCATGAGATAATATTTTAGTTGGTGACTTGGTGGATCGAGTTATTGGTTAGAAAATTTTTGGGGACAACAAAAACTTGGAGTGGGGGAGGATGTCATATCCCCAACTCATATCGCATTTGTTGAATGAATGTGCATGGATGCACATGGATAGTCAAAACCTTGGTTGGCTTGAATTGCATATCATGTAACATTGGTATGGCTATCCCTGCATAAATTTATGGTTTCCTAACTTGGGTGCCTAATATAGAAAAATTGCATGCCATGATAAGGAATTCTCATTGCGATATGGATGGGCATTTTCACATGGAATAGCGATGCATGTGAGCTTGACGGGTGAGTGGAGTGTGTGGTGGGGTCAACATATAATAATGTTTAATCATTCAATGGGTGAGTGGAGCACATGACCAATTTGTTGGACATACATGATTGGGAGAAAAAATGTTGTTTTGATGAGTGAATGAAGAATTTGAGTGAGTCATCATGTAAGACACTATCATCCATGGTTCCATTGAATCAATTTGGAGATCCTATATGAAAATTGGGGTTTCTACCAAGAAAACACAAGGTAACTAGAAATTGAGCCCAACGCAGTTGGAGAGATGTGACCCCTCATTAGATGGGACCAAGGGGAGAAAAGGAAAAAAAACACTGACATAATACATCATACAAAAAGAGTGTATTGCAAGTTAAATCTAGGACGAGTGTAATACCAAAGTGAAGAACATGGACCAAGCTCAACATATGAGATGCTTGAGTTGCAATATGCACACTACAGGTCAAGGAGTAGGTTGTCGGTTGCAAAAAGGAGTCACACAAGTTAACAAAGGTGGAGTATTGTATAACTATTGTACACACACTCTACAAAGTTGGGGGAAGAAAAGAGGCATTGGTTTGAGAGGCAGAACATTATCTTATAAAGAAATTTGGGGTATATGATATTCATGTAAAGGGGTTTTGTAATTATGTTGTTGTGATTGTTGTGTAAGACAAACCTTTCATGGATAGGATAGATCTCAAATGAAGATAGAGGTAGTAGTCAAGGTGATTTCCCCATTTCACCTTCACATTGAGTTGTAGCATCTCAACTCATTTTCATGGGGGCTAGCGAGTCCTTCTTATGTGTCTTATATGTACCTTGTGTGATACTTTGAGATGTGGTGATTGAGGAAGCATTTCAGATTGAAACAATTGTGTGTGCATGAACAAGTGAGTTCTTGTCAGCTCCTATGAAATGGTAGGATTAGATACCTAACTAGCTAGGAGCACAAGGGGACCAAAAGCACAAAGGAATGCAGGGGTAGTTCATAGTCGAGGCACAACATGAGATAGCACCTTAACCATCATTAGATAATATTTTAGTTGGTGACTTGGTGGATCGAGTTATTGAACACGGAGTTTTTGGGGACAACAAAATCATGGAGTAGGGGAGGATGTAATATACCAAACCTATATTTCATTGGTTGAATTAATGTGCATGTGTGCACATGGATATTCAACACATTGGTTGGTGTGAATTGTATATTGTGTAACATTGGTATAGTTATCCCTGCATAAATTTATGGTTTCCTAACTTGGGTTCCTAATATAGAAAAATCACATGCCATGCTAAGGCATGCTCATTGTGGTATGGATGGGAATTTTCTCATGGCATAGCGATGAATGTGAGATTGACAAGTGAGTGGAACAGGTGGTAGGGTCAACATAGAAGAATATTTAATCATTCAAAGGGCGAGTGGAGCACACAACCAATTTTTTGGACATACATGATTGGGAGAACAAATTTTTTTTAAATGAGTGAATAAATCATTTGAGTGAGTCATCATGTAATATATAGTCAACCATGTTTCCATTACATCAATTTGGATATCCTGTATTAAAATTGGGTTTTCTACCAAGTAAACACAAGGTAACTAAAAATTCAGCCCGAGGTAGTTGGAGAGATGAAACCCCTCATTAGATGGATAAATGAGAGAAAATAAAAAAAAACACTAACATAATACATCATACAAAAATAGTGTATTGCAAGTTGAAGACAAGGCTAGTGTAATATAAAAGTAAAAAACATGGACCGAGCTCAACATAGGAGATGCTTGAGTTGCAACATGGACACTGCAGGTCGAGGAGCAAGTTGTGGGTTGGAAAAGGGAGTAACATATGTTACGAAAGGTGGAGTATTGTATAAATATTTTCCACACACTCTACAAATTTGGGGAAATTAGAGAGGCATTGGGTTGAGAGGCAAAACATTGTCTTATAAAGCAAGTTGGGGTATATGATATTCATATAAAGGAGTTGTGTAACTATGTTGTTGTGATTGATGTGTAAGCCAAACCTTTTATGGATAGGATAGATCTTATATGAAGATGGAGGTACTATTCAAGGTTATTTCCCCATTTCAAATTCACATTGAGTTAGAGCATCTCGACTCATTTTCATGGGGGATGTTGAGTCCTTCTTATGTGTCTTGGATGTACCTTGTTTGAGAATTTGAGATTTGGTGGTTGAGGAAGCATTTGAGATGGAAACAACTGCATGTGCATGAACAAGTGAGTTCTTATGAGATATTGTGAGATGGTACGATTATCTACCTAACTAGCTAATGGTACAAGGGGATCCAACACACAAAGGAATGCAGGGGTAGTTCATAGTTGAGGCATAACATGAGATAATACCTTAGCCATCATGAGATAATATTTTAGTTGGTTAATTATGGATCAAGTTATTGATTAGAGATTTTTTGGGGAAAAAAAACTTGGAGTGGGGGAGGATGTAATATCCCTGACCTATATTGCATTAGTTGAATGAATGTGCATGGGTGCACATGGATAGTCAACACATTGGTTGGCTTGAATTGCATATCATGTAATATTGGTATGGCTATCCCTACATAAAATTTAAGGTTTCCTAACTTGGGTTCCTAATATAGAAAAATTGCATGCCATGCTAAGGAATTATCATTGTGGTATGGATGGGCATGTTCACATGGAATAGTGATTGTAATAGTCCAAAACTAGCTTGCAGCTAATTGGAATATTAATATTTAATTTTTTCACTTAGATAGATGAATAAGTGGGTAGGGAGACCCATAAATCTCTTTAGTAGGAATAAAACCACTTCTCATGTGAATCTAGCTCTTTATATTAGCTAAATAAAGCACCCTTAGGTGTGAACAGGGGCTAGAGCATGTGGAGAGGATCAAAGTTGACTAGATCAACAACGTTGTTATGGAGATAATAGAGGATTAATGGAGGACATCGCAGTCATTTAGGAAGAGTGTATGCATGAGAGTAAATTCTTTAATGAGTGGTACCCAGGGTGAGGAAGCTCACCAAGCATAAAAGGAAGAGGATGGCAGTGATATACGACATGATTTGGATTATTGATATTGTATTGGTCTTGTATGACTAATTGCATTCTTTGGTTGTTTAGTGGATTCTTTTGTGTTGTTTAGCACAATGGTGTTCCCGAGCGGGAATCCCACCCTCATCCTCAGGGGACTTCGAGTTCCTACTCAGGAGAGGTATCTTGAGCTTCATTTCCATAATCTGGCATTAGAACAAGCTTCAACCATCATCCACGACACAGTCTCCTTCAGGATTGTGTTTTTTTGCATGGCAGTAGCAGCGGAGAAGAAATAGATTAAGTTTTCTAGCTTGTTTTCCATTGGAGGGGTCATCCTTTCATCCGGGAGGATAGTGAGGAAGATCTTGGTGCATAATTTTGACATCTGTATGTAGGCGAAGTAGCTACCACTAGCTACATCGCAGTTCCCTTCAGGAATTGCGTTATTTCGGTGAGAAGCTACAGCATAGGGTTTGGTGCCCTAGTTGAGGAGTTAGATTCCCAGTGAGGAAATCAGCCCTTCATCAAGGAGATCTATTGGAGGAGTTACATCCATTTTATACATCAGACCAGCCACCTCCTACTAGCTAGCAATTTGTAGTGATTATTCAGCCCTAGGGCTACATTTTTTCATTCTTGTGTTTTGGGTATTTCCGGAAACCCTTTTTGCGTTGTATTGGAAATGTGTTTGGGAGCTTAGATATATATTCCCAACACTTTGTGAGCCATATATTAGGATATCTACATTATTTTATTTTCCAGCAACAGTTATACTCACTGGAAATGCATTGTATTGGTTCTCTGGCATTTTGTATAGCAGCAATATCTCATGATTGAGGGTGTTTGTTTATTGAAGGCTTGTTTGCCTTGATTGTATGAGTTGTTCCTCAAAGGTATTGTACTTAGTTGTTGCTGATATCCATAATAATATGGCTCTTTCACTGTCTCATATTTGATGTGTTGATATTTACCATTATTTCCATCTTTATGTTCAATATTGCTGCTTTTCCTATTTTGGGATATTATAGTGGTATCAGAGCATAACCTTGGCTCAGCCTGTGAGACATCACATCTATGTCATCATAAGAAGAAGAAGCTTCTCACAGAAAGGAGAATATTTACATAAGAGACAAAGGCAAGACTCCATTATCAGGAGAAATGAAAGGAAAGGAGTTCTCAAAGCTTCTTCTCCAAACTATGATGGATATTAACAGAGAAATCAAAGAGATGAGGATGGAGGGATATAGAGATTCTCCAAAGGGGTTTGTACATGAATAAATCTCCAGCATTTCACATTATTGGTGTGATTATTCACCCTCACAATAAGTTCCACAATGCTCTACCATGCCTACATTCCTAGCAAGAGAGAAGGAGGAAGGAGATACACCAAAGGAGGAGAATCTTGGTGACTATCTCCAAGAAAATGAATCTCAATCTCAGAGGTTCAGGGAGCATCTAAATTCCAAGGGTTCTGCCAGATCAAGGAAAATAGAAGGCCCATTAATCACAATAGAAGAAAAGGGTTCCTACAGCACGCTTTGGGTAGATTATTTCTACCTACTTTTGATGGGTCACCCAAGTGCACAGCTAAGGCTTGGTTAAGGAAGTTAGACACCTATTTTTAGTTGCATGAAGTTTTAGAAGAGGAGGCCATTAAGGTAGCAGCGTTGCACCTTGAAGGTAAGACTCATGATTGGTGGTTTTATGGTTTTTATTCATTGAGTCATGCAAATGTAGCTACTTATGCAGAGTTTATTAGGAGGTTAGTGAAAATATTTGATCAAAACAATTCAGAAACATCTTTGGTTGAGCTATCCAAGCCCAAGAAGACAAAACTTTTGCATGAGTTGGTAGGATCCACTAGACCAACTCCACTCAATAATTCTATTGAGGGGGTTAGAGACTTGCAAAATACCTTTCCAAGGGAAACAACCCCACTTTAGGAAGAGCTCTCTTCTCAAGAGGAAGACATGAAGATTCCTACCTCAAGAGAGGACCAAGACAAAGGGCCTCTTAATAATGATGAGGAGGAATACGAAGAGCTGGAAAGAGATACCAGCGTTGTGTCACCAGGAGGAGATCCATCACCACATGGGGACGAAGATGGAAAAATTGCTCCAAATAGAGGAACCCTTGTATCCTTGCAAGAAGTTCCAGAGGATCTAACATGTGGAGACTAGGGCATAATGCATAATCCAAGAGTAGCAGGTGTCAATATTGATGGATAGTGATACTAAGAAGTAGAGGAAGTGTGTTCCAACATGGACTACAGTTTTGGGGACATACACCATGATAGATCGCTTCTTCGTGGTCAAGACTCTTGACACAAATATGACATTGAGTGTGCGTAGTTAAAGGACACCTTAGAACGTGAGAGATAGTAAAGATGAAAGGAGAGGTAAGAAGACGGCCAACATCAAAGACAAAGAAAGATCCTTACTATCCATTTTAGGAGTTGAAAGTAATACAAGAAGAAGGTTGATTGTCAGTAGAAAGAAAGGAAAAAATCAACACCAAGCATATACAATGATTTAGACTGATTTATCATTATATGGAGAGGTATTGCATCAAATTTCACCGAATTACATATACATTGATTACAAGATGTAAATTCGAAGATTGATGATGAAGTATGCCTGATATAGTTGAAGCAACGCAAAGATTTTGATTACTATGAAGTAGATGAACGGCATTTGGTACTACCATCTCGTACTCACAATAAGAAATGGAAGATAGTAGACAAGTTTGAATTGAAAATATGCAAATTATAAAGCTAAATTATGTAGCAGCATTGTTTAAAATTTAAATGGTAAAGTTGATAAGCTAATTTAGAACAGAACGTTATGATTATAAAGTTAAAAACATGTAAGATTTTTTAGCTACAATTAGGTAATTAAAGATATGTATATAGTTTTTTTTAAGGGAAGAAATTTGATATTCATTAACAAAAAAAATCAGAAAGAGTATGTATGTAGTTACAATTTGTTATGTAGTTACAAACTATTACAATTAAGTAATTAAAGGTTTAATACTTAAATATATAAATAGTTATTTTCCTTTATTATATTGTTTTTTATCCATGTAATTTAAATTAATTGGTTTGTGTGGATTTTAATTTTATGATATAAATTTTATTTAAATCTAACAAATTTTTAATAACATCATTTTAACTTAAAAGTCACCAAAACTAAATACTTATTAAAAAGAAGAAAAAAAACTAACATTATAAAAACATATATAAAACTATTTACTTGTGGATCTAATGGCTTAAAATAGTTCAATCGTCTAAAATTTGATCCAATGGATCAGACATGGACACATGAACACAATGGTAACGGAGTTGTTTTCAAATAAGAACGCCTTACGGCGTAATTAAGCTCTTAGCCAAACAAAAATAATTTTAAAACATACTAGAAGCCCACTAAAAATTATATATATATATATATATATATATATATATATATATATATATATATGTGAGGTGATTGGGAGACAAGAATTAAATCCTCTCTTTCCATGTTCAATTTTCCATAATTAACACAAAAAAATCATTACATCATCAATAA
Organism: Pinus albicaulis; assembly: GCA_034641835.2. Classification (NCBI taxonomy): domain Eukaryota; kingdom Viridiplantae; phylum Streptophyta; class Pinopsida; order Pinales; family Pinaceae; genus Pinus; species Pinus albicaulis. The sequence goes on along the minus strand of CM076574.1, from coordinate 932,516,900 downwards.
TATATACTAAAAAAAATATTTCCATATTATTGAATTATACATATATATAGGTTTATACTAAATAAACCACATCTATAAACATATATATTTTTAATTGTAACTAAATTATATAAATACAAAAAATATTATTAAAAAGTATATACATATTAAATATAATATGAGCAATAACAAAAAAAAATAGTTTTTAAATAATATTATTTATATTCAAATTGCTTTTGTTTTCAAGTAAAATTTTGATAGATTAAGAGTTAGCCTTCTTCCCCATAAAGAAATAGGTTAAGGCTAAGATTGATAGACATGCATTAGAAGTAATTTCATTAATAACAATAAACCATATAATTCTTTTTAAGCATATTATTTATGCTCATAGTTTGTGTTAAGAAAGCATATTTATTAGCAAATGAGATGTAAACTATGTAAAGTATTTAGAAATGGTTTTTTCTTTAATTTATTGTCAAATTATATATATATATATATATAATTTTTTTGTTAAAAAAACAATTAAAAAAATTAATAATTTTAATTAGCATTAAAAAAAATTATACTGGTTTTATTATTAAAGTTAATAACTGATGAAGAGTAGACTGGTTGGTTTGTCTGGTGTTTAGCTCTATCATGTCACTAGTTCAACTCTCATGGGGATGGGGAAGGGCTAAGAGTGGGAGCCATTTATGGGTGATAAAAACTAATAAACTAACAACATCCCTCAAGTGAGAATATTTTTCTTCCACCTTAATATTGAGGTTGACCCAACTTAACCTTAATTATAAGACCCCCAACCTAGATCGTGTTGGTTGAATAAGCATACATAAGCACACATGGAAAATGAAAACATTAGTTAGCTCAAAATTACATATTTATCTGCATTGATTTGGTTATCCCCACAGAAATTTTGGGTTTCCTCACCTAGGTGCCTCATATGGAATAATGACATGCCATGTCGTGCCACGACCCTTGAAATATGGATGGGCATGACATGAGTGCCAATGTGGGCTCAATGGGTGGAAGGTTTAATCAATTGGTTGTAAAGTAGAGCACACGATGAATCAAATGGATGTGCTAGATCAAGAGACTGTGCATCGATTACCCAAGTGGACGGAACATTTGGGTAAGTTGGCATGCACATCATTGTTGCACATGAGCACATAACATTATTTGGAATTTTCCATACAAAATTTTGGCTTTCTATCAAGCATGTGCTAGGTAAACGAAAGCTTAGCTCAAGGTAGTTGGAGATACGTGACCCTTCATTGGCGACGGGGAGTGATCATATATATTTGCAATTGGAGGAGGGGAGCAAAGGAAAAAACAATAATAACACAATATGTATCAGAGTAAGAGTGCAACAGAGGTGAAGCACATCATAGATGATAGGTTGAAGAGAAGGCAAACATATAACAAAGTGAAAGGAATAGATTGAGCTCATAGGGGAATTTTGAGGAAAAAAATGGGTCTTAGAATGAAAATTGTTTTAACAAAATCAAATTTAAAAGAACCAATCAGATTCAAGATGATGATGTCATCCCCCAGAGGTAAGTGTTTTTGGAGGGAAAGGAAATAAAACTACTTTTTATTGTATTTTCAACTTAATTCCTTATAGGTTTACTCAAATTTGAAATGCGGGCATTGTTTGGACACAAAAATAGATTTTTCATTCAAATAGTACCCACTATGCATACATTTGAGTAGATACACACCGAAGGTGAAAATAAATGGAAAAACTTGTTTATTACAAGAAAAATGGTTTTCCATGTATTTTCGATTTTCTTCTTTGTGGGACTACTCAAAATTATGTAGAGTAAGTACTCGTTAGATCCAAAATATAATTATGTATCCAATAGTTCCCACATTTGGAATTTGATTAAAAACTATATGGATAAAAATCGAAAAAACAATAAAATAAACAATTTATTTTTCTCCTTTAAAACCCTTATTTTTATTATTACTATAATTTTATTATTTTACTTAGGAGGCCCATTTTAGACCTCAAAATTCCCCTATTTACATAGGGGATTCCCAAGATGTGACACAGGAACTATACGTCGAGGAGTATACCGAGGATTGAGAAAGTGAGTCACACATGTTCCAGAAGGTCGAGTATTGTATGATTATTGGTTGTGCACTCTACTGAGTTGGGGAAACCCAAAATGATTCAAGACTAGGGACTTGGGGAACATTTTATTGTAAATTAGATTGGGGCATATGATATTCTTACAAAGGGTCCATGCACCTATGTTATTGTAATGACTTGTTAAAATGGTCCTTTGTAACATCGTATGTGATATAGAAGCTAGGTGTTGGGCCGAGTTTGGATTCTTGTTTAGATATATTGTATTCTTGTCTATGGTGTCTATTTGGCATTGAAATTTTGATTAAAATTAATAACTAAACTAAATATTTGACTATTTAAAGAATAAGGAGAGGCATAGTTCAAGTTGAGTATCACGGGTGTGGGTATATTGTTGGTTTAAAAAACATTGGTGCCACATGCGTAAAGGTCCATGGGGTAACCATAATTGTGAAAATATTCATAAGGCCATGACAAAGAGTATCAAAACATGGTTATGACACATAAAGTGGTGCATGAGACAAAACCAATAATTGAAAATAAGATGCACTTCAAAACTACCACAACCATGACAAGTGGTATTATAACACATTGTATAGTTGCAATATGTAGTTGCGATAGATGGTATTTGATGAGAGTTGAAACGGTCCTATGATAATGTAGTCAGGTCGGTTTCAAATTATTGGTAGGAGTGGCTTGTGTGGATAAGATTGTAGGTTGATGAATACCCATGGTTAGATCATAGGAAGGATGTAGTGATATGGAGAGGGACCTAAAAATCTTAAGATGAAGGACCATCTGTGTAATGTTGAGAAGTTGGTCGATCATCTAATGAACTCACTATGTTAGCATGGTGACAGGATAGAGGGAATTGAGCGAGAGATGTGATGGACGACATGGAGGTTGAATAATGCCATGAAGGAAGCTCAAGATGTTGTTGATGTGATCCTATAGATCAAGAATGAAAATTTGGCATTTAGGTTGAATTATGCAGAATACGATTTGGCATTTTTTTTCTAGAGATTTCATGATTAGGATGATCTGATTTCGATATTAAAGAAAGCAATTGGGATTTAAGGTGTGTCCCTTACACCTATGAGGATAAATATTGAGGAGTTTAAGCTGTATGATGGGACTCAGAGTGATAAATTACTTGGGAATTTATATTAGGCTATGGAAAAATATCTGGATTAGATGAATGAGAGTTCAAATGAGGCCAAGGTAAATGTTATTTCTATGTTTTTTAACAGGAACCTCCAATATATGATGGAGAAATCAAGTAGAGGATTTGAAAGTGGGTTGTATTATGGATAGGATTAGCAAATGAGCATAATTCAAAACAACATTTCATGCACAATTTGATCCCGGTAACCAAGCATGGATTGCTTGCAACCAGCTATTGCCTTCAAAGCACACAGGAAATATCTAGACATACATCAAGGAGTTTTATGGGATGATGCTTGAGATAAAGGGAATTTCAAAGGAAGAAAGATTATTTCACTTCATGAATGGTTTTCAATCTTGGTTGAAAAGTGAGTTGTGGCATTATAATGTGAATAATCTTGCAACAATTATCACTACCGTAGATAAGTTGTTGGAAAACAACTTCAAGGGTAATGCTAGTCCCAAGAATAGTGAATATGATCCTTGTGAAAAGCGAAAGAAGAATAAGGAAGAATTGAAAGAAAAGTTTCCAAAAAATGGAGAATCCAAACAAATAGATACCACAAAGGAGAAGAAGCTAGTATCGTGTTGGATCTACCTAAAAGAACATTATGCAAAGAACTATCCTCTAAAGAAGAAGTTGTTTGATTTGGAGTAGAAAAAGTAGCCAGTGATTTGAGTGTCATAGGTTTTGGGTGTGGTCATGGATGTTAATTCCACATTATCAAAATACTAAAGGGAAACCTAATTGAGTTATGTGCATGTAGATATCAACAAGAGATATTTTATAGTGATGTTTGATATTGGGGTGACTCATAAATTCATTAGGGAGTATGTTTCAAGACAAATTTGGTTGACACTTAAGCTAACACATGAATCCTTCAAGCAATTATTAAATCTTGAAAGTAAAGAGTGGGTGGTATAGTTAGAAGGTCTTAATCAAACTATGAGGTTGGGAGGGGAGGAAAAAACTCACCATTACTTATTGGATGATTATGATGTGTTTTTGGGAGCATGAGTTATTGCTAGTGAGAATCACATTCTAATCCTACTCTTGGATTGTTTCTATATTTTCAAGTCCCTCTACATTAATAGTGTGAACCGAGAGAGGGATAACAAGTTAATTCTATGCACATGATTAGCGGATATGATCAAAAGTTAGATGAAAGTATATCTAGAAGAGAATATGGTACGACATGTTGTTCCAATGCATGAGGATGGGATTCATGGATTGGAAAATAAGTTTAGCATGATAGTGGATGTCTTTGTACATCACCCTAACATCTTGATGACATTGAAAGATAGGGTTATGGGGGATTTTCTAGAGAAATGAATTATATAGGATGAGAAGACAAGGATGCCTAGTTATTTCACAAATTGATTGGATAGCCCACCCATGATGTGAGAGTGTGACCAAGGGTCATTGCAACCATGGTACAGGTGTAGAAAGAAGGATATTGGACCAATCATAGAGACACTTGGAGATAGTGAGTAGCCATATGATTTAGAGTTGGTTTGACACATGGATGAGGATGAAGGAAGAATCATATCCCATGTAATGTCGCTAATGTATGTGACAAAAAAGGGGGTTGTATTAATGAATGTGGTAGGATAGATCTTAGATGAATATGGAGGTAGTAGCCAATGTGATTTCCCCATTTAAGATTCACATTGATTTAGAGCATCTCGACTTATTTTCATGGGGGATGGCAAGTCATTATTATGTGTCTTAGACGTACCTTGTGTGAGACTTTGAGATTTGGTGATTGAGGAAGAATTTGAGATTGAAACAACTTCATGTGTGTGAAAAAGTGACTTCTTGTGAGATCCTGTGAGATGGTAGGATTATATAGTAACTAGATAGGGCCACAAGGGGATCCAACACACAAAGGAATATTGGGGTAGTTCATAATCGATGCAAAAAATGAGATAAAATCTTAGCCATCATGAGATAATATTTTAGTTGGTGACTTGGTGGATCGAGTTATTACTTAGAAAGTTTTTGGGGACAACAAAAACTTGGAGTGGGGGAGGATGTAATATCCCCAACTCATATCGCATTTTTTGAATGAATTTGCATGGATGCACATGGATAGTCAAAACCTTGGTTGGCTTGAATTGCATATCATGTAACATTGGTATGGCTATCCTTGCATAAATTTATGGTTTCCTAACTTGGGTGCCTAATATAGAAAAATTACATGCCATGTTAAGGAATTCTCATTGCGATATGGATGGGCATTTTCACATGGAATAGTGATGCATGTGAGCTTGACGGGTGAGTGGAGTGTGTGGTGGGGTCAACATAGAATAATGTTTAATCATTCAATGGGTGAGTGGAGCACATGACCAATTTGTTGGACATACATGATTGGGAGAAAAAATGTTGTTTTGATGAGTGAATGAAGCATTTGAGTGAGTCATCATGTAAGACACTATCATCCATGGTTCCATTGAATCAATTTGGAGATCCTATATGAAAATTGGGGATTCTAATAAGAAAACACAAGGTAACTGGAAATTGAGCACAACGCAGTTGGAGAGATGTGACCCCTCATTAGATGGGACCAAGGGGAGAAAAGGAAAAAGAACACTGACATAATACATCATACAAAAAGAGTGTATTGCAAGTTAAATCTAGGACGAGTGTAATACCAAAGTGAAGAACATGGACCGAGCTCAACATAGGAGATGCTTGAGTTGAAATATGCACACTGCAAGTCGAGGAGTAGGTTGTCGGTTTCAAAAAGGAGTCACACAAGTTAACAAAGTTGGAGTATTGTATAACTATTGTACACACACTCTACAAAGCTGGGGGAAGAAAAGAGGCATTGGTTTGAGAGGAAGAACATTATCTCATAAAGAAAGTTGGGGTATACGATATTCATGTAAAGGGGTTTTGTAATTATGTTGTTGTGATTGTTGTGTAAGACAAACCTTTCATGGATAGGATAGGTCTCAGATGAAGATAGAGGTAGTAGTCAATGTGATTTCCCCATTTCACCTTCACATTGAGTTGTAGCATCTCAACTCATTTTCATGGGGGCTAGTGAGTCCTTCTTATGTGTCTTAGATGTACCTTGTGTGATACTTTGAGATGTGGCGATTGAGGAAGCATTTTAAATTGAAACAACTGTGTGTGCATGAAAATGTGAGTTCTTGTGATCTCCTATGAAATGGTAGGATTAGATACCTAACTAGCTAGGGGCAGAAGGGGACCAAAAGCACAAAGGAATGCAGGGGTAGTTCATAGTCGAGGCACAACATGAGATAGCACCTTAGCCATCATGAGATAATATTTTAGTTGGTGACTTGGTGGATCGAGTTATTGAACACAGAGTTTTTTGGGACAACAAAATCATGGATTAGGGGAGGATGTAATATACCCAACCTATATTTCATTGGTTGAATTAATGTGCATGTGTACACATGGATAGTCAACACATTGGTTGGTGTGAATTGTATATCGTGTAACATTGGTATAGTTATCCCTGCATAAATTTATGGTTTCCTAACTTGGGTTCCTAATATAGAAAAATTGCATGCCATGTGTTACACCATTTTTTGGTCATCTAACCTATTAACGGTAGATGAACCTAAGTACACCATGTAAGACCAGTTTTACCCTAAGTAAAATTGCTTTCACCACATTTGTTCACATTTCTTGGTCATATTTAACCCAAAACAAGGTAATCAATTAAATAAATCATTATTTATTTAATTATTTCCTAAGAATAAGTTATTTAAATCATTATTTAAATACTATTCTAGTTAAATTTGACTAAATCACTTTTAAAATAATTAAATAAACCATTATTTATTTAATTATATTCCCCTCATTTCCCTTAAATAATAAATAAATCATTTATTTATTTGTTATTTATAAATAAAGGAATTGACCCAAGTCAAAAACCCTTTTCCCTCCAACAAATATAATAAAATATTCCTAAAGGGTGATTCTAGAATGTGATTAATAATATTTTATTCATGCACCGAGTTCTAGAACACCCCAATATTTTGTTATAAATAGAAGGGTTTTCCCTATTCATTATTCACCTCCATTGCATTAGATCACACTAGATCTACTCTTGGTCACCATTTTTCATTTGTTTGCATTTTTAACTCCCATTGAGTTCCATGTTTGTTAGGGTTATCCACATCAACCAAAGAGAGGAATTTTAGATCTGAAACACTGAGGACTTCCAAGGACCCATCCCACTGAGGAGAACTGGAAAACACCTTTCGTGTTTTCCTCTCAGGTGCCCCATTCTTTAATATAATATAAGATTCTTTTTAATACATGGTTCTTGTCTTGCCCATTGGATGCATGGAGCCATTTTATATTTTATCTGCTTAATGTCTTTTATGCTTAGATCTAACTTTATGCAACAAACTTAAAGATATTTTGCAGCCATATCTGATGTTAGGGCTACTTGATATGCATAGCTAAAGTGATCTTTTATGACGAAAGAATCATACTAACAATTGGTGACTCCACACGGGTTTTCTTTTGCGACCACTGTTGTTTTCTAACTTCCTGCATATCCAGCTATTTCAGACCCTAGGGTTTCTCTTCCATTTTTTATTTTTCCTATTTTTCCTATTTTTATGCTAGTTTTCCCCTATAAAACCCTCAAACATTCAAATTTCTAACTTCTGTGTGTTTCTGGGCTTTTTTCAGAGGTGATCGACATCAGCCGCTGCTAAGACGACAAAATTTTCTGAAATCTGCCACCGCCAGACTCAGATCTGCAGGTCGCACTTATCGGCCCAAAAAGTGTGACCTAGCCTTGAGGTCACACTTTTCTGCCCTAAATCTGCATCCCGGACCGCCACCAAACAAAACCCGTGACTCGCACATTTTGCTCCAATTTTCCAAAGACTTTTTTTGAGTTTGTTTGAAGTCGCTTCCAGGGTTTTCCAACCTCGTCTCCCTCACTCGTAATTGCTTATGATCTATTTCACTCAACTAAGTGGGACTCTTGCCCCTTAGGGCTTCAGTTCCCTCCAATTTTTGTGGGAGAGTTTGTTGCTGTTTTTAGACGTCTGAATTTCTAGAAGTTTCAGCCTTATTTCAGATCTGATATCTCTTGTTCAGATCCTCACAGGTTAGCTTTTCTTCCCTTGCTATACACTGCCTTTTGCTTTGTTTGGGTTCCTCTCTAGGGTCACCCCTTTGACCCCCTCTTTCTAGCTAATCTCCTATTTTCTAGCAAAAAAAGCAACCTTGCTCCCGCTTCTTGTCGTCGCACCATTTTTCAAACAGATTACCATTAGAACCCCGTCCCCTAGAATTTAGATCTAATCTGGCCTCTTTTCGCGTGCTTTTCCCTCTTATCGACTAGTTTTGAGAGACCCACCTCCTTACGTTAGATTGATGCATTGTTAGCTGTTAATTTTTTTCTTTTCAGTCTTTTTTACTGCGGATTTATTTTCAGTTACACAACACACTTTTTCTTTTACTCTCAAAACGTCTGGCTTTAAACAATTGAAATTAACGCACGCCACACACTGACCCTAAGTGAAGAAGCGCCTGGTTAACACCGCCTGGAAAAGGCTTTAAAATTAATTGAGACTGCGCCTCCCTGCCCTTGTCACATCTTGCCTCTGCACCTTGCTGCCTTTGTCGGTTTTTCTTCTTCCTATCATCATTGCGCCTCCAAGGCGTTTGTCCCAGAGACTTCTTGGCCTTCACCCTCAGTTTCCGGTCGGTCGACTTCCTCTTTCCCATCATCATCAAGTAACTCCTCCCCCGAGTCCACATTCCGACTCTTCTCCTGATTGTTCGGGTTCTCCCTCTACTCTTGGTTCTCCCCCTGTTACCCCCACCATGTCTAGTTCAGGACCTACTGCCAACAGCAACCCCAGTACTACTGTTGGGTCCATTACTAGTGGAACCACTACGAGACCTACCTCGACTTCCCCGTTGCTCCCTTATATGGCCGGTCTCAGTCTCCCTGACTTCAATCAACTGATTAATGACCCTATCTGCCACGATGTCAGTTGGCCTGCAATCCCCACCAATCTCCCCTCCAACATTCCCAAGTTCAAAGGCCTTGCTAGTGAAGATCCCTCCAACCATATCTAATCTTTTCACATGTGGTGCTCCTCCAATTCCATTACCGATGACTCCATCCGTCTTGGATTGTTTCAACGCACGCTCACCGGCGAAGCTTCCAAATGGTATGTTGATCAAGCCACTTCTTCCCATACCACCTTTGCGACCATTGCCGAAGCTTTCTTATCCTATTTCCAGCTCCCTCTCTGATACGACACCGACTCGAACTCGACTTCCTTTCAAATCAACTTTGACCCGCCTTTCCGCTCATGTCCAGGAATGGTGAAGAAGACGAAGCCTCTGTCGCGCTCCCCCCTTCAAAGATTAGGTTTACATGGACTGGTTCCTTCACTCTCTATTACCTCCCATTGGCAAAGATGTCACATCCCATTTTCCCGAAACCAAAGAAGCCGCCCTCCAAGTAGCCTTGAAGTATGACCTTATCTAAGCCCAATCTGGTTATGTTTATACCATCCTTCCTGACCTTCCCAAACCTGGTGGCCCTAATGCCTCGGGGGCATATCACTTCGCCGACGGTATCTTCAGAGCCCTGTCGCATACCTCTGCCCAACCCCTTCCAGGACATGGTTCTCCTCCAGGGGCTAGCTCCTCTAGCAATTTTTCCCCTCCAGGTAGCATGTATTCAGGCTACGGCATGCCTCCTCCTTTTGCCCACCCTTCTTCTTACCTTACTGCTACCCACCCTACCCCTTATCCGTATCTGCAACCTGGTGTCCCAGCTCCTTCAGCGTTTGGACCTCCCACTCCCTTGCCTTTTTCACCCCCGCAACCGCACTTACTACCCCCTCCAAGGCAAGTATTTGCACAGCAGGGGGCACCTCATTTTCTTCCTTCCCAACGAAGGAGAAAAGGCAATCAACCCGCTTCTGGAAATCGTGGATTCAATCCTTCCAATACCGACCCTACCACTACCATCCAGCCCTAGGGCTCTCAGCCCAAGTCGGACAGGCCACTTCGCACCAATAAGCCCTGTTCGTGTTGCGGTGTCTATGGTCACTACACTCATGATTGTCCTTTATTACCACAAATGCGGCAAATGTGGGAGTCTCAGGCCACTGTGCGAGGACAACACTCCTCTCCCACTACCTCTCCCCATCCGACTACTTCTCAAACTTCTATATTTACCAATCCTTTCCCTCAATAAGGATTCGTCGCCACTCATGCCCTGGACACCACTCAACCTTCCCCTTCTGGTTCCTCTGATTACCAAAATCTCATGATGGCCTCTGACCCACCTCTCACCGTCGATCTTAACCTTAAAACTCGATCTTGACAGTACTCCACCCCTCCCGAGTCCCCATCTTCAGGTCCTACAGAGCCTCTATCGACACCCAATGGTCCCTTGCAAATCCCTCCGCCCAAAGCTGAGGTTCACACCAAAATTCCTAAGGGCCCATTAAGTCGAAATGTTGTCTCTAGTCGGGCTACCCCTTCGTACAGCATAGTAGATGATCTGGCACAATCACTTGCTGCCATTTCAACACTGGAACTCCTCCAGTCATGCCCTTCTCAAAATAAGGCCCTACTATCTGCCGTGGGTGCTGTAGATCCTGCTGATGACCAACTGATTGTTTTCGATGCTTTTCAGTCCGACCATCCCCCTCTTCCCGCTTCTGTTGCTTTCCAAATCCCAGTCAAAATCCGAAATGCCAATGTCGCCTGGTGTATTATTTATGAGGGGGCATCTACCTGTGTGATGTCTGCTTCAGTTTGGAAACAACTTGGCTCTCCTGAGTTGGCCCCTTCCACAATCACCCTTCGTGCGTGGGACGACCATACCTCCCAACCCATCGGCGTTTTCCGCAATTGTCCTATCACCCTTGCAGCCTCCTGTGGTTTTCGCCACTGTTCCCTTTCTTCACCTAATCCCGATGTTCCCATCCGTATCTACGATGTACTTCGCAACAGGAGTACCCGCTCCTCCTACCATTTCCTATCTTGTACTACTATTCCCTCAATCCTTTCGTCCCATCATCACATTGGTTATGTCGATGGCGCAAGTCGCTATTCCTAAAACCTCGCCTCGGCCACCTGGGCCATCTTTACCCCTATGCATAATCTTGTTCTTTCCAATGGGGTCTGCATTGGTACCGCCACCAATAATCAAGCCGAGTACGATGTAGTTCATGGTATCGTAGCTGACGCTCTATTCCATCACATCCTCCATCTTCACGTTTATTTAGATTCCCTGCTCATTGTCTTACAACTTAATGGCATCTCCCGTGTGCATAATCCTATCCTGTTTAGACAATATTTACGAGTGAGACTTTTGATACGTGAATTTAGATTTATTTCATTCAACCACATCCCTAGAAGTCACAATCACTACGTAGATCAGATCGCAAATCATGTTCTAGACTGCATTTATCACACATGTGATATCACATTTAAAAATGCACATAAATCATATATATATCATATAACATGTGTTTTCAGAGTCCATTAATTTGAAACATATGACATGCCCATAGCATGTTACAAAAAACAAGACTACAAAACTCGGGGGCACCACTTGCCCCTACATAGCCACTGGGGGGCACCACCTTCCCTACACCTAATCACTCTCTGGAGGATCCTGAGCCAATGGCTATGCTCCCGTAGCTCGTAGATCATGCATCGTCTGACCGGCCATCGCCATGCGTCGCATGATACCTCGCCACTCTGAGGGTAGCCCAATACATAACTCTATGTACTGGTCGTCCAAATCCTGCCAACCACGCTCCGACACACCAGTCAGCAGCCCCTCACATCTACGATGGATGTCCTCCACTAGAGCAGCCATATCATCATTCTATCCGGTCCTTGATCCACTTGCCCTTGTAACCCCCACTGCTGCAGGTCGTCCCATATATCCGGCCGGTTTTACTGGAGCTATATCTGCATTCCAGACAACATCAGAATTAGTACCATGAATACTAGTCACAACATCTAAAATGCACACAACAGATTAGTTACGTGTCACTCACCATTGGGTCCCCATACTCGACCAGGCGGAAGTGGCAAGTCCGGATCTCCCCAATAACTCATCCCACTATAGGGATAGTCGTCTATGTATAGTGGCATCTGATCCCAATGGGCAAAGAACTCTGGTCGAAACACCCGTCCGACCGCCCCTCCTCCTCCTCTACACAATAATCGTCCCCACCGACGCATCCGTGGCTCCCTTGGCCCACCATCAGGTAACTGCACATGAGGTTGTAAGGTCGGGATCTTCTCAAAGAAGAAAGAGCACAACACCATCCCATAGGCACAATCATGATTCACTTGCCGCTTGCATAGCGACAACTGTCGTTTCACCGATACCAACATCATCTGGGCCCACCCATAGTAGGTCCCACTCAACACACTCTCTACAATCATCATCTGCCCTCCAGTGATGTGATGGAAGGCCTGGCTGCCAAAGATCCGCAACACTGCTGCGACCATTTCCTAGGTCTCCAACCTCTCTAGATCACCAATAGATATTCGAGTCCCTTTGACTCGGACACCTGGGCGATAATGTCACTCAACAAACTCCATAATGTTATGCCCCCATGGTAACATTGGCTGCGTATTTCCCACCATCCCCAATGGTGGGAGACCAGTCAAGAAATACAAATCCTAGACTGTCAGCTCGATCCTATGCCCCTACACTACAAACGCCTCCTGATTCGGATCCCAATAACTGATGATCAGGGCCAACAAGGGCTCTCCAGCCCTCATCAAAGGGTTCTCCAAATATTTCAGAACCCCATGTCTAGCCAGTGCACGACGGACACCTTGATCCGCCTGGATTTCCATCCGTAGTGTACCTAAGTCTCTCTCTCTCCACTTTATCCGTATATCTGCACAAAACCATCATTTTTTTCAACCTTCAGATCAACAAAACTGCATTATCTTACACCAAAACAAAATATCAGCCCATAACAGCATTGAAGCCTCCCACACCTAGCAGGTCACACTTTTTGGGCAAAACCTGGGCCAGGTCACACTTTTCAGGCCAAAAATTGCGTCCCAGGTCGCAGATTTTGCCCCAAAAAGTGCGACCCGACCGTAATGAGGAAGTCGGGGCAGTTACTGGAATTTAAAACCCTAATCTGCAATTTCAATCCATCAAAAACAAAGCTTAGGATTAGGCCTCTTACCTGCAACTGACAGTTCACAATTCCAATGGTCGGTTTGTCCGCTACGATCGCCGCAAGATTTAGGGCCTTCTCTCCTCTCCATATTCACCACAGCTACATAAAAAAATGAATGATTTTGGAGGGACAATGCCCTATTAGAAGAAAACCCCTATTTTTTCTTTCGCCCGCTGCGACCAAACCGTAGCCCCGTTTGACACACTGTCCACATCGTTGGAAAGCTCTCACCGAGCACTCAAATGGGTATCTGTCAGTTTTTTATGTTTTTCTACTTCACCAGGACACATTTTGTCCATGACGGGCCTATTCACCTCTTCCCAAAATCGAATTTCTTCACTTACGAAACTTGTACTTGGGGCACCACTTTGCCTCTTTACTCGTCTTAATTCATGTTGACTTTCGTCATGAGCTACCCCATTGTACTCATGCTTTTATGGTTCCCCATTGGACCCATACTCTGAGGAAACACCATTGAGTTGCCCTTGTTTAGAGCATCTAAGTCGAGTCACCAGCACATTCATGGAGTCTACCCCGAGTCCTTTTGTACCCCGCCATGGCTCTCCATCCTATCCTACTTGGTCTCTCTCTCATGTCACACATTATGGCCTTCAGCACCCCTGTCCACTATCCCTCATGATACAGTATCAGTCGCTGCCAAGCCATTTATACACTTTATGCTCTAACAAGGGAAGTCGTCCAACTGCTCCTCCGCTTCTCTCATTCCATCATTATTAGTAGTATCCACTTGTTCGTCGCTCTACTATTTTCCCCCGTGCCTTAGTTGGGGTTCCATTATTGCCTCACCTGTGGTGGACCTACTTATGTCGACATCAGTGCATTTATTCCAGAAGCCAGGTCTAGGGGGAAGTGTACCTTGGTTTGAGCTCTTCTCAGCATGATCGTGAGCTATACACTTGATGGTCCAGTGATGCAGCAGCAACTATTGGTGATTCCCGGGTGTGTGTGAGATGTCTCAACCCTCATGAGGGGGTGGCCCTGCAGGTAGCCCCCCACATGCTCGAATGACTTCTTCATTTAAGCCCTTGATGCAACTCCTCTCATTTGAAGATATCGGCCTCAACTGCTTACAACACCTGTTCGCTTTGCACGTATCAGTTAGATTTTGAGAGCCCTTCCCCGAGTGTAGGGGTAATTTGGGTATATTTGTATCTCATGTACTACCATATTATCGTATAAGTCCTGACGATTATTCCAGGCATCACATGTATGTGGGATTCATCCTATGATTTATTTGGCTCATGTTTCGGCCAGCACATGCTTCATTATTTCGTTCCATGGTTTTCCGGGCACCTTATTCCTTGTACTGTTATTGCGTTCTATGGTTTTTCGAGCGCCTTATTATTTGTACTATTGTTCCGGCGGGCATAGGTATGCCTCCCCCGCTGCCTTTCACATTGGTACCACATCATACACTTGAGACTTGTTGCACCTGTAAGTCTCGTCTCCTCAGGGTCTAGTCCTCCACCACTTTAGATTACCTTACATTCCTCTCTTTCATCTCCATGTTGCTGTCTAGTGACTGAGTTCTTACAACGTACTTTGGTCATACGATTTGCTCCTAACACTCGTACGTTGGGGGGCAATCTGTTACACCATTTTTTGGTCATCTAACCTATTATCGGTAGATGAACCTAAGTACACCATGTAAGACCAATTTTACCCTAAGTAAAATTGCTTTCACCACATTTGTTCACATTTCTCAGTCATATTTAACCCAAAACAATGTAATCAATTAAATAAACCATTATTTATTTAATTATTTCCTAAGAATAATTTATTTAAATTATTATTTAAATACTATTCTAGTTAAATTTGACTAAATCATTTTTAAAATAATTAAATAAACCATTATTTATTTAATTATATTCCCCTCATTTCCCTTAAATAATAAATAAATCATTTATTTATTTTTTATTTATAAATAAAGGAATTGACCCAAGTCAAAAACCCTTTTCCCTCCAACAAATATAATAAAATATTCCTAAAGGGTGATTCTAGAATGTGATTAATAATATTTTATTCATGCACCAAGTTGTAGAACACCCCAATATTTTGTTATAAATAGAAGGGTTTTCCCCATTCATTAGTCACCTCCATTGCATTATATCACACTAGATCTACTCTTGGTCACCATTTTCATTTGTTTGCATTTTTAACTCCCATTGAGTTCCATGTTTGTTAGGGTTATCCACATCAACCAAAGAGAGGAATTTTAGATCTAAAACACTGAGGACTACCAAGAACCCATCCCACTGAGGAGAACTGGAAAACACCTTTCTTGTTTTCCTCACAGGTGCCCCATTCTTTAATATAATATAAAGATTCTTTTAAACACATTGTTCTTATCTTATCTATTGGATGTATGGAGCTATCTTGTATTTTGTCTGCTTAATGTCTTTTAGATCTGAATTATTGCAGCAAACGTAAAGATATTTTGCAGCCATAATTGATGTTAGGGCTATTAGGTATGCATAGCTAAAATGAATTTTTACGACGAAATATTCATGCTAACAGTATGAATCTTAATTCCAAGCGTACGAAAAAAGACCACTTTAGCTGTGCATAAAAAACAGCCCTAACAGCAAATATGACTTCCAATATACTCAGATTTGTAGTTAAGTGATCAAGATAAATGCTGCAAAAATATTGATCTATGCATTAGAATACATTAAGCAGTATAAAAAACAAGATTCACTCCATGCATCCAATAGAAAAGACAAGAATATGTTGAATGAATTTTGTATTAATGGCACCTGGGACGAAAACACAGGAGGGTGTTCCTAATTCTCCTCAATGGGATGGGTTCTTGTAAGTCCTCAGCACTTCAGATCTAGAATTCCTCTCTCTTGATGGTGTAGAAAACCCAGACACAAATGGTAGCAAAATATGACTATGATGGTGGATAGACCAAAAGTATAGATCCAGAGTGATATTTAGGCAACAAAAGGTGGCAAATGAATGGGAAAACCCTTCTATTTATAACAAAATATTGAGTTAGTCTAGATATTGGTGCATAATTAAAATATTATTAACCAAATCAAGATCCAACTTTTATAGAATATTTTATTATATTTGTTGGAGGGAAAAAGAATTTGACTTGGGTCAAATCCCTTTATTTGTAAATAATAAATAAATAAATGATTTATTTATTATTTTAAGGATGTGGTTAAGTAATAATCAAATAAATAATGATTTATTTAATTATTTAAGGGTGATTTAATCATATTAAACAAAGAATATTATTTAAATAAGGTTTAAATAATTATTCTTAGGAAATAATAAGATAAATAATGATTTATCTAATTAATTTCCCTGTTGTGGGTTAAATATAACCAGGAATATTAATTAAATTGTTTTTTAACTAATTATTCCTTTAGGATAATCAAAAAACAAATGTAGATTTATTTAATATTTCCTCATGGGGTTTCCTGTTTAGACCATAAACAACTTAATAAAGGTGGTTTACTAAGTTATTTTTTATAGTGAATGCAATTTTACATAGGGTAAAATTGGTCTTACATGGTGTACTTGGGTCCATCTAATAACAATGGGTTAGATGACCAAAAAATGTTGTAACAATGAGGGGTTTCCTTATAGGGAAAAAAAACTCTACGTTAAACATAACTTCTACCATTAGATCATCCTCCTAATGAACATCTCATATTGACTATGAAATTACAATATTTTGCAAGGCAATTTTACATCTGTTTTTAGCTTCGGGGGTGCTACCCCTGAAACCCCTGCTAGGGGACTGCTAGCCCCTGAACCCCCACAAGGGGGAAAGTTCCCCCCCACACCCCCCCCCCCGCCAATCTGCGTGGAGGGGTGTACAATATTCCTGGGTTATACATCTCACTGAAACAAAGACCTCTAAATCAAGATGAAAATCAGGCCCCACACCCAACATAAGGGATTGTGATTCATTCTTTTATGGGGAGGTAAAAGTGAAATTTAGGGGATCCATAAGGCTAGGTGACTAGATATAGCCAAACCAAAGGATATCTATGGTTGGGGTTTAAAGCATATTAATATATTTGGAAAATATTTAGCTACATGAAGTTTGTGGAAATGGTTGAATAAAGAGATTTTCTGGAAGATATTTATTGAATAAAGGTATGTTGATTCAAGGTGTTGAGAAACCAAGTGCTAGAAGATAATTATCTATTTCTCTTAACTTTATAATTACTTTTGAATGTTTGTTGGCTTCTTATTACTTATATTATATTTTTCATCAATGAATTATACAAATGCGCAAAACCTAAATATCACAAAGATACAAATAAAACCAAATATTAGGTTCCAAGCTAGGGAAAACCCCGACAAGGGGGGAAACCCGACAATCCTTCTCTTATAGAGATAAATCAAAATGAGCTATCCAAGACCCAAGAAAAAGACCAAAACTTCCTCAAAGAATCAAATTCAACCCTCCTCCAAGTCTCTGCTATTTAATTCAAATTCAGTGAAATTCAACAATGTTCAAATCTTCTGAATTCTGGTCAAAACACTGAATTTTCAAACCTGTGGTTAAGGACGAACTTCACATGTGTGACCAAAAACAATATAGAAAACCAAAAATTTATCTCTCCTTTGACTCCATCTCTTTTTGTTCTTGATTAGGCATAAAAATCGTTGATATGTGTGTTGAGTGAATGAATGGCTCCAAGAGGTTGAGTTGACTCTTATTTATAGCCATCTAGGAAGGTCGAATAGCTACCACATAGGCCAACTTGTCCAAGGAGGACCGACTTGGTCTTTTGCTGACTCTTTAACTCAAAAATTTAATTTCTTTTCTTTTCTTTACGAAAATTCCAAATGGGACTTGACTCAAATACATTTCTTTTAACTATCAATAAATTATTTTTTACTCAATTGACTTTATAAGCATGAATAACATGCGTTGAAAAAAAATAAAATAATAATAATGAATATGTCAATGATAAAATTTACATTTTATTACATTATCAATACCAACACTAGATTACATTTTCAACACTCGCTCTTAACTAGGGAGTTACTCATAATGGCATAGGATACTCTCAAGTTGAAATATTCATATAAGAAAGGATCCATATTTATAAGCATCAATGATGATTTACATCATCATAGATAACATTTTCAAAACATCAAGGAATATTAAAATATTCTCTATCTCTACACTAGATCAAAGCACAATGTTGGGAAATATAAAATTTGGACACCACCACCTCTCAAGGCACATATGCCACCCAGATGTTCACTAGGTGTGTTCTCACATGACCATTCCCTAAACCACTATCACAATAATTGACACTGGGAAATGTTGTTCCTCATGACTATTCTTATATTAGATCAATTTACTTTACTTATGGAGGTTAGTCTCATCCATGGTACATATATTCAAAGAATATCATTCCCAGATGTTTATTTAATCCACCAATCTCCCTACCAGTGTTCATACACTATGCTTACGACTATTATTTCTGGCCATAGAATGTGACACATGGATAATACGTTGTCCACCCTCACTCCCTCTCAACCATAGAGGATATATCTACAAGCCTAATCTTGTCTCAAAAAATACTCATCCTTTCCCATAAAATGAACTTCATCAATTCATCGGCTACATGTTTTGTTTTGGAGATATGTTGTATCATCTTGGTTCCTAAATAAATCATACTCTTGAATCATAAAGCACTTTTACCTTCTATTACTCTGACAATCTTCATGCAGTTTTGATCAATATCATAATCAAATCTGATATTTCATCAAGTAGTTCATCAAACATTCTACGAAGTCAAATTGATTCACAATTGATTGTACCAATCGCTACATATTTTTCCTTTACATTGTTCATAAATATGCTATCTATTTTTCCAAAATACCATACCATATCTAAATCATTAATATTAGTTTATTATAATAACTTCCAAATCAAACAATGTTACTACATATCCCAAGTTGTAATATGCTTTAGGTCAATTTCTGGTTCTAGCTCCCTCTGAAGTCGATGTTAATTTCTTCACATTATTCCATTGAATAAAGGCTGATAGTCATGTCAACATTAGTTTTTCCAATAATGTCTTAAAATTTCATACCAATCAGTTTTTGGATTAAATATCTTTAGTGATATAGCCATATATTTGTAAATTTTCAACCAACCTACTAGGAGAATCTTTATAATAAGAATATTTTGACTTTCTACCCAATTATCTAGAAGTAATATATCTGATCAATATGCATCATGTTCTGCCTCCAAATCCTTCTGAATATAATCTCTCTAATCCATTGGCCCCTTTTAGATATTTGATTGCAATATCTTCTATGAACATGAAGCTGTAATATTCCAAAATTTGCATCCAGCGAATTAGAATATTAAATTTTGCTAATGTCACTTAGGAGATGAATAAAAGGGTAAGGAGGCCCATGCATTTCAGAAATAAGGATAAAATCCCTCATAGTGTGTAAAGGGATCATAATGCCAGTTGGATTTTACACTCTCATGTGTGAAGAGGGACATTTTGCATGTGGACAAGGCCAAGTTTGACCAAGTCAACAACATAAATGTAGGAGGAGTGGATCAGCAAATAAAAGAGCTCAATGTGAATGTGGTTCAGCCTAGATAGCTATATGTGAGCTTGATTGAAGACCCTTAGATGTGAAAAGGGCTGAAGCAAGTTGAAGAGGTCAACCTTGACCAAATCAAACAGCGCAGTTTAGAGGAGTGGCTCTAATGAAGGCACAACGCAGTTTTGGAGGGAGATTGTTTGTGTGATGGTGGAAACCCTATTGAGTGGGACCCAAGGTGATAAGGCTTACTTAGTTTATAAGGAAGAGGATGCCAGCCATTTTGGGGGTTAGCTTATGTATTACATTTTCATGTCTGCTTAGACTTGCTTTCCTAGCTGTTTAGCTAAGATTGTCGGTGTTGTTCAGCACTAAGGTGTTCATGTTCAGGAATTCCTTCTCTTCCCTTTGAGGATCTTTTGGGAGAGATCTGATCTTTCATTCCTCATATCCTACATTGGTGCCAAGCTTCATTCTTCAGTTTCAGCGCAGTTTCTGCAGGAGGTCGAGCAGAGTTGCAGGGTGTTGCAGGGGAGGGTTGAGAAACCCATTTTCTGAGTTGGTTTTGCAAAGGAGGGAAGTTCCCTTCCATTGGAGAATCAGTTTGGAGAATTATTGGGCTGATATCAGATCTTTGGCAGTATGCCAACACTTTACCATCACTTATAGCATTATTCCACTCAGGAATTGCGCTATTTCTGCAAGGCAGTTTTAGCAGTGACTTTTGTGGCTCTTTCAGGGAGTCTTCCTGTGATTGGAGGAGGGATTCTTCCATGGGGGAAGAAATTTGTTCAGATCTGCATTAGTTATATATTCTTACAACCTTATACACTCATGTGCTTCATTTTGTAGTGATTATTTAGTCATGCTGCTGAAAATCACCATTTGTATTCAGAGTGAATTCCTAGAAACCCTTCCCGGGTTCTCTAGATTTTTTATAAAGGAGACTAGATCTCAATTTTCTGAGCATATTGTTTAATAAAATATCAGATATATTTGTCTCTACCATTTATGTTCACAAACCCTCTTTTATACTGCGCAGTCACTTTTATGCAGAAATCAATATGTTGCAGTGATTGTGGTTTTAGCTCTACTAAGTGTGGTAGATCTGTTTAACCCACATAGTTTGATTTGTTTCAGCTCAATTCTTGGATTTAGGTTGTATATTGACTTATCTACAGGATCCAAGGGTTTATTTCATTATTTTATAGTATATGTTGTTGGGAATGCGTTTTTAGTGCATGTTTGTTGAGCAGTCTTGATTTTGGGGTATTACAGCGGTATCAGAGCAAGATCTTTGGCTCAGCCTGTGGACTTCAAGCCAAAGTGCTATAAAAGAAAGAGCAAGGCCAGAATGATGGGAAGGATGAGATTTCTCACATCACTTTTCATATTTATTAAGAACCTCTCCGAGGAGGTTGAATAAGAAGAAGAGAAAATGAGCAGTGAAACTTCTAGAGAGTTTCAAGAGGAGGGAGAGCCATGCACTTCCTATGATCAGAAGAGGAGACCTATGTTGCAGATAGCTCCAAAGCATTGGAACATATCCTTTCCTTTTTAAAGGAAGGAAAAATTTCCAGAAGATGGAGGACACTTGGATCATATGATTCTAAGTGAATACCTTGTTGAGTACAAACCTCAACCTAGAGCCTTCAGGGAGACTCTAGCTTTCCCTCAATTCATTCATTTGGAGGAAGAAAGAAGACCTTGTGGCCAAGAGAGGATAAAGGGAAATAGGTTTCTATTTTCTACTTTTGATGGGTCATCTACAACAAGAATTTGGGCAAAGAACCTTGATGCATTTTTCCTACTGTATCTAGTGGTAGAGGAAGAGGTTGTAGAAATTACAGCGCTGCACCTTGAGGGTGAAGCAAAGATTTGGTGGTTCAGCCATTTGAGCCATGCAAGAGTGGTTACTTTTGTTGAATTAATTCAAAGGTTGATTGGGAAATTTGGTGAAGGCAAATTAGAGGAGGAGAAGCCCTCACCACCAGTGGAGGAGACTTGCACCAGCATTGTCACAACTATGGAAGAGTAGTCCTCAACATCTTCAGTTGGAGGAGCCAACCTAGTGGAGGGAGGAGCCCTTACAACCATACAAGATACTTCAAAACTCCATCAAGGTATGCCTAGATTTTTATCTCCTATTGTTTCAGCAAATCATATGGAGGATTGTATACCATTGCATATTGCTCATTTGGAACTACATGATTGCACTGCGTTGCACACCCTTGATTTGATTAAGGAAGGGATGAAACATCACCCTAATGGACCACTGATGGGTTGCACACCACATGTGAGGTTGGGATGTGAATTCTTGGAGGTTGGGATGAAATTTGTCCCAAAAAAATCTATGCAAAACCAGATGTTCATCTTTGAGTTGGGACATGAGACAGCTAAAACACCATGGAGGAAACTTACAGTGCTGTTAAGAGGTAGCAGTGAGGAGGCTTTTCCTTCAGCTCACTTGAATATTTATGGATGCAATATGGTCATCAGTGTGAGATCTTTTCTAGGAGATCTCCAAAAAGTTGCATTTCAACACCCCATGAAATGCAATGAGAGAAATCTAATATGGGAGGATGGTAGTCTTCTTTGGAGGAGTACCAAGATGGAGGATGGAAGGAGACATCCATCGGTGGACAAGTGGATGTGGATAGAGAGCAAGAAGTTCGAGAGTTGCTTGAAAATCTATGATACTTGGCAGTAAGAGGCAAAGCTGCGTTGGCTACTCTTGAGAGAGTTTGGCCATCTTGAGACATATCCTTTTTTCAAGGGTATGTGGGTGGAAGGTATCTGGTAGGATACTTGCATCATGGGACAGCAAAGAGTGTGGATGCATTATGGTGATATGATCATTATGTCTTCACCACATGGTTGGTATGATGGAGTTATGAGGGGGCAGCAAAGACTTTTGTCGCTTCGGAGGATTTCAAGAGAGCAAGGGCAGATTTGCTCTCACACTTTGCATGATGTTGCAGGAGTAGGAGATGGCACTAACATGGTGCATGGGGGCTACACCTTAGCCTTAGATGATATGGAAGTACTTCCACTTTGGGAGACACTTCTTGTATGTGGCAGCATTATGGGAGGAGTCTTTAACATTGAGCATGTCAAAGAATGGAGTTATGAGTTGGCAGGAGCCTATTTGCATAGGCCAACAGCGCTGTCACTTTGGAGAATGGACTTATTGATGGAGTGTCCCCAGGATCACTTCACATATGATGCACTTGGTGGACAAGTAGGAGGTGAGATTGATGGATTATTGGATGGATTTATCTATTATCGTGGTATGTTCTTCTTGACTTGGATTTCTAAGCATAAGAAGGAGGATCTTCATGCAGCATATGGTTCATTTCTCTTCATAGGAGTATGTCATACCACTATGGAGGACTTATTTATGGATCCTATCATCATCTTACTTTCATTTCATGGTAACATTTTTTTTTTTGCATTTATTGATTGTTCAACACAATATTTGCATGCTCTTACCATTTCTTTGCAGTGCATTGCTCCACAAAAGGGCAATCTTTTCTTTGGGCTCCATGGACCAATTTTGGCCAGCTATTATGATGGAGACAACCATCTATTGTATAACCTTGGGAAAGTGTTTTTCTACTTCTTGTATGCTCAGTTTTTACATTCAGCCATTTACTATTTGCTAGTAGATTTGGAGACTTACACAACTAGCCATTTGTCAAGAAACAACTTGCCATGCTACTTTCTGAAGCTGCAGTGGGAGAGACTGTGCTGTGACCACTTGGGAGACTGTTGGTACCTTCCAACACCACATGAAACCTTCAGTTTTTATTCCATTTTGATGTTGATCATGATCCCATTTTCTGATGTTGTTCTTGCCTTTATGGGGAGCATGATTGAGGGAAAAACACATTGGGTGGATGTGTTCTTTGGGAAGGAGGATTCCCACACTTTCTGCATTACATGTTATAAGGGGAGCATGGGAGGAGATATGGTCACTAAAGCAAACTCATTTTTTCTTTATGAGGAGGGCCATGAGATGGATGGGATGCCATATGGTGGTGATTTCCTATCCATCATGTATGAGATGGTTTGGGCTAGCTTGAATCACAACGTTGGGAAAGGAATCTTTGGAGATCTAGTTTCCTTCTTGCCATTTGAGAGCAACATTATTGCAACCCAGGATCAGAAAATTCTCTTCACTTATCTTAAGTGGAGGGGAGGACAGCATGGGGTAGGCCACTTTTTCTACCATGTTCAAAATTTCAGCCCACCTACTTTGCAGGAGCTCAAGGTGGAGGAGGATTTTTTCCATGTTGGGAGGCAAATCATTTTGTATGGATGATAGCTTGGGGATGGGAGATTCACATGGGGATGGTAGATCCCGATATATATCAGAACACATGCCTCAAGAAGGCCTTTATACCACCCATTGTTGCCTCCATTGATATATTACTGTCACATAATGATAGCTATTTGGGGTGTTCATCAAAATCTATCTTGTTTACTTGGGATGGGAAACTTGGAGATATATTGATGATGCAGCACCTTGATCCTTGGAGGATTTTATATTATGAGGTTGATATAGGGGGAGAAGAGGATGCTCTTTATTCCTATCCTTGTAGTTTCTTGAGGACAAGAAACATTTGGGAGGGGAGGACTGTAATATTCCAAAATTTGCATGTAGCAAATTGGAATATTAAATTTTTCTAATGTCACTTAGGAGATGAATAAAAGGGTAAGGAGGCCCATGAATTTCAGAAATAAGGATAAAATCCCTCATAGTGTGTAAAGGGATCATAATTCCAGCTAGATTTTACACTCTCATGTGTGAACAGGGACATTTTGTATGTGGACAAGGCCAAGTTTGACCAAGTCAACAACATAAATGTAGGAGGAGTGGATCAGCAAATAAAAGAGCTCAATGTGAATGTGTTTCCGCCTATATGGCTATATGTGAGCTGGATTGAAGACCCTTAGGTGTGAAAAGGGCTGAATCAAGTTGAAGAGGTCAACCTTGACCAAATCAAACAGCACAGTTTAGAGGAGTGGCTCTAATGAAGGCACAATGCAGTTTTGGAGGGAGATGGTTTGTGTGATGGTGGAAACCCTATTGAGTGGGACCCAAGGAGAGAAGGCTCACTTATTTTATAAGGAAGAGAATGGCAGCCATTTTGGGGGTTATCTTATGTATTACATTTTCATGTCTCCTTAGACTTGCTTTCCTCGTTGTTTAGCTAAGATTGCTAGTGATGTTAAGCACTAAGGTATTCCTGTTCAGGAATTCCTTCTCTTCCCTTTGAGGAGCTTTTGGGAGAGATCTGATCTTTCATTACTCATATCCGAAATTGGTGCCAAGCTTCATTCTTCAGTTCAAACGCATTTTCTGCAAGAGGTCAAGCTGAGTTGCAGGGTGTTGCAAGGGAGGGTTGAGAAACCCATTTTCTAAGTTGGTTTTGCACAGGAGGGAAGTTCCCTTCCATTGGAGAATCCGTTTGGAGAATTCTTGGTCTGATATAAGATATTTGGTAGCAGGACAACACTTTACCATCACTTAAAGCATTATTCCACTCAGGAATTTCGTTATTTCTACAAGGCAGTTTTAACAGTGACTTTTGTGGCTCTTTTGGGGAGTCTTCCTGTGATTGGAGGAGGGATTCTTCCATGGGGGAAGAACTTTGTTCAGATCTGCATTAGATATATATTCTTATAGACTTATACACTCATGTGCTTTATTTTGTAGTGATTATTCAGTCATACTGCTGAAAATCACCATTTGTATTCAGAGTGAATTCCTAGAAACCCTTCCCAGGTTCTCTAGATTTTGTATAAAGGAGACTAGATCTCAATTTTCTGAGCATATTTTTTAATAAAATATCAGATCTATTTTTCTCTACCATTTATGTTCACAAACCCTATTTTATACTGCACAGTCACTTTTATGCAGAAATCCATATGTTGCAGTGATTGGGGTTTTAGCTCTTTTTAGAAATACTAGGTGTGGTATATATGTTTAACCCACCTATTTTGATTTTTTTCAGCTCAATTCTTGGATTTAGGTTGTATATTGACTGATCTACATGATCCATGGGTTTATTTCATTATTTTATAGCATATGTTTCTAGGAATGCGTTTTTAGTGCATGTTTGCTGAGTAGTCCCGATTTTGGGATATTACAAAAGCTCATTCTTTATGGTAAGAGTAACCTTCTGAAGTAAGTGAACTTCTTCCTTTGATTGATATATACTTATTTTAAATATTTTTTTCATACCACCATATAATTGGCAGTCTTAAATGTATAAATTGGCTACTTATTCTTGTATAATACCTTCATTTTGTCCTTCTATTTCTTCCATCTATCTAATCTACTTCTAAAATACCTTGTATAGGTAATATTACTCGATCTGTGAATTCTACTTGTCTTTCCTAAAATTTAAATTAATATCACGCTAGAGATATTCTTATAATGTTGCATATTGACCTTGAATTTTCTATTGTTTTACTTATATTATTAACTTGTAGTCCTTGTTGCTTAAAGACATGATGATTGCTTCTAAATATTCATGATGAAATTAACATCTTAATTGTGTTTTTGATTGTAGAATATTTTCATTGTGATACTTGTGTAGACAAATTCAATGACTCAATATCTTTAAAAAAAAATATGCTTCTTTTCAAACTAAATCTATATGACTTCACGCAAATCCCAAAAATATTTTATCCTTCAAATGTAACTGTAACTGCAACTCTAACTGTCATGTAAGAAATGAAAACTTTGTTTGCAAACCTATTAATTTGTCATGTTATCCATATTTTTTAATAGTAGAGGTCCTTGGTGTCTTTAACCTTGGGTTTCTTTTCAACTTCTTCATTTTCTGCTATGTGCTTCATTTATTCTTTCCTTTTGTCATTCTTGCTATTCTTAGGATCCTTGGTAAAATCCCTCTTATAGTTTCCATATTCATTGCATCCAAAGAATTGAACTTTAGACATGTATTTATTTCCAAAAGGCTTGGTATTGTTGTATTCGTGATGAAATCCAAATCATCCAAAATTTCCAAACTTCTTCTTCAATTTAGCAGCAAATTCTTGAGAATTTTCATTATTGGGTTCGGCATCATATTTATCCTTCAACCTCGTTTATTCTAGAACACATAAATCCCAAATTTATTAAAATATTGGAGTACCTTTTCTTGCATATATTCCACTTGCAAAACCATTACAAGCTAGAAGTATAGCATTGACCACTAAAGTGATTAATTCAAAATCAGATATGGTTTCTCCAAGTCCTTGAAGTTGATCCTTTATTTTTTATATTTGCACAAAGTATGAAGCCACATATTCATCATTTGATATTTTTGTTACATAAAGTTGATTCCTTAGAAATATATTATGACCAATGGTATGGATAGAATATAATTTTACCGACTTATCATAAACTTATTTCGATGTAGACATATCTAAAACAAAAGAGATGATATGATCGTTGATAGAATCAAAGAGGATTATTTGAGCCCTAATTTCTCCCTTGTTGTACTTGGCTACTTCTTGAGCATTATTCTTGTCTAATACTAGAACATTTCCTTCAACAAATTACATGACTTCATTCTCTTTGAGAACTAGATCAGTTCTCTTTTTCCAAGACTTGAAATTAGAAGCTCCATCGAGTTTCTTTCCTTCCTTGAAAATAGATGTCATTTAGGCTAGGAGGATTAGACATAGAAGTAGAGTACTTAAATTTCAAAGAAGGAGAATTTTTTATAAGAGTGTCTTCATTAATGATAATGAGTGAGCAAGAGCATTGATGAGTGAGCAACAACTTGCTGACATTTCCAAGAGCCTTCAATAATGTCCACAAGAGAGAGATAGTTTCTATGAGGATGTCTTCAATAATATGATCTTCAATCCTTCTATATTTGGTTTGATAGAGGAAGATATAATTCCTGCAATAAATTCTTCAAACATGCCAATATTTTGTGATCTTTAAAACTCCCTTCCTTTTATCTTAGCTCTAATACCATGATGAGAAACCAATTGCTACAAGATAATTATTAATTTCTCTTAAATTGATAATTACTTATGAATTTTTGTTGTCTTATTATAACTTATATTATCTTTTTTATCAAGTAACTATACAAATGTGAAAAATATAAAGATCACAAAGAGATAAAGAACACCAAATATTAGGCTCCAAGCCAGGGACAAACCCCACAAGGGGGAAATCCCAATAACACTTCTCTTATTGAATCAAATCAAAATTAGTTATCCAAGACCCAATACCAAGACAAAAACTACCACAAGCAACCTAATTCAACTCTCCTCCAAGTCTCATCCAATCAAGTCAAAGTCAAATAAATTTAACATTGGTCAAATCTTATGAAATCTGGTCAAAACATAGAATTTTCAAACTTGCAGTGAAGGATGAATTTCAGACCTGTGGTTTTAATAGAGATTCCACATAATGTTCACACATGTGATCAGAAACAAGAGAGAAAACTCAAATTTTATCTCTCCTTTGACTTATTTCTATGTCTGTAATGTTCCCAAATTTTAGCCTCAAGCTAAAAGGAACATTATAGTTAGCAGTATTTTATTTAATTAAATAAAATGGGTAAGAAGGCCCCATAATCCTTGAGAAGGAAGAATAAACACTCCTCATGTGAAAGGAGGAAGAATAAAGAAGCTAAATTAAGAACCACATGGTGTGAACAGGGCCAGATCACGCTTGATCTGGACATTTTGACCAAGTCCACATGCATTGTCTAGATACAATGTATCTCCTTGATGGACTGCGCAATTTTAGAGGAGGATCACATACATGAGTTGGAAAGCACATGTGGATGGGACGCATAGTGGAGAGGAGCACTTGCTATATAAGAAGAGGAGGAGAGCCATTGTTCTTCATGCTTGATTACTATTTTGCTTAGTCTATTGAGACTTCGCTCCTCTTGTTGTTTAGCAAGGGTGCAGTGCCGCATAGCACTAGGGTGCTCCTGGTTGGGTATCCCTACCTCATCCTCAAGGAAGGAGAGGTTCTAGAGCTGCATTTCCTCATTATAGAATTTGGCAAAAGCTATCTCCTTCAGTCACAGCGTTATTCCTGGAGTAGGATAATTTTGTGCTACAGGGTCCAGCAATAGAGGATCTCTTGAGTTGTTCCTTGGCTTGTTTTTCAGTGGAGGGCTCAGCTATTCATTGGAGGATCAGTGAGGAGGACTCCTAGACTTATTTCCATATCATTGGCATCAGGCCAACCATCCATCTTCCCTCACAACGCAGTTTCTAGCCTGATCTGCGTTATTTTGGCTAGCAGTTGCTGGGAGGGTTACTTGAGCTCATCAAGAGGAGTTGTTTCTGAGTAAAGGGATCAGCCTTTTGCTTAGATACACTATCAGAGGAGGGCATCAATATTTTTTATCTACTTCAGCCTCATTTTATATTTGATTTAGTTTCAGTGACAAGTCAGATTGTCACATTGTACATTTTCTAGCATTTCTAGCAATCTCTCCTGGATTGGCTAGAAATCTTGTATTGAAGCCCATTCTTCTATTGTTGGGAATTTATTTATATATTTCAGCCATATTTCATGTATGTGTATCTATTTTAGAAGCTACCATAATATAGACAGCGTTGTCACTGCCTTCTAGCATCTTGTGCAGTTGCAGCAACTCATGTATTTCATAGTTTGATCCTTGGAGATTCATTCCTGCAGCTTGAGTGGCTTGTCCCTCAACATCTTTCTATATATTGTAGCTGATTTATTAATAAACATGATGGTTGTATTATATTCCACATATTAATATGTACATTTTTACATATTTTTCATGATTATGCTCATATGTTGTTGTAGCTCACTCTTTGAGCACTTTTTCAAGATACCAAGGATAAGGAGATTTGAATAACCATCCTAGGGTTATTTATTTGAGCTCTACTTCTGGAAGTGTAATGTATGGTGTGTTAAATAAGGTATCTAAGTCCCCTTTCAGCTTATTTTTACATTGCCTTCCTTATACAACGTCCTCATGGACCATAATGCAGAAATTCCCGAAAAAGGAACATTACAGTGGTATCAAAGCATGATCTTTGGCTCAGCCTGTGGCTTCAAGCCAAAGTAATGAATCCCTGAAGTGGAATATTTCAAGATCTATAGATAGAGTTTGCAGATGGCCAGGTAGCCTCTAGATCTCATCCTTTTTTTCAAAGGTGACATATCCAGTAAATGCCCCTGCAGTCAATCTCTGGAATAGAATTTTGATATTCTTGGAAAGGGAACTCTACAGCTGTGAAACCCAAGCTAATATGCCATTATAATGAGAAGCTCCTCATTTAGAAGAGGATATTTATAGAAAAAAAAAAAGAGGAATGATGGAAGAGGAGCTTTCCCTTCTTCTTTTCCAGACCCTGGAGGGTATCATTGAAGATCTTGAAGAGATAGAAAGGGTAAATTGGAAAGATTTTCTGAGAGGGTTTGTGGATGAAGCAAGCCCTATTTTTGACCACATTGGGTGTGAGAATTCAGCCACACATGTATATCCATAGCGCATTTCATTGCCCACTTTCACTATCGGAAGGGTGGAGGAAGGAGATGAGGCCATTAGAGCAGCAGCGTTGCAACTCAAAGGTATGGCTCATGATCGTTGGTTTGAAAATTATATTTCACATAGTAATGAAAATGTAAAAACATGTGATGGAGACACTAAGGGTTTGGTGAGAAAATTTTATGAAATTCACTATGAGTCTGTTTGTATCAAAACATCAACCACTTTGCATGCAATGGGTGAAAGCATAAAACCAACTCCATTCTTTACTACCGAAGGGGATGAAAACCTATATGATGACTTGCTAGAGGTAAGACCTCCATTGTATGAAGGGCACTCTTCCATTTGTGATAACATGGAGATCGCTCTTTGAGAAGAAGACCGAAATCCATGGTCTCTCAGTGAAGAGGAGGCATACTCACATATTGATGAAGAGAATGTGCATGGAAGAACCCACAGCACTGTATCATTGGAGGAAGATCCATCACCACATGGAGATGAGAGGGGAGCCATTGCTTCCATGGGACTAGCCTTTGTTTCTATGCAAGGGATTCCAAGGAATCCAACATGTGGGAACCAAAGCACAATTCCAGAGCCATTTGCAGCAGTTTTTGGGGATTGTGAGATGGAGGAGGAAGAGAAGGATCAGCAGCAAGGGTTGATACACCCTTATTTATTCTGGAAATTCTTTGCACAAGGGAGAAAGACTGTACAGCGCAGTGAAGAGAGGGACAAATCAGTCCACTCATACATACAGTCCACTTCCAAGCTTTATGTCTCACTGTATGGAGGCACTCCACCTGGGAGGCCACCTAATCTAGAGTTGATGAGAGACATCTTGTCATTCAGTTCACCACTCTTGGATTCCAGATAGGTGAAGACATTGGTGGAGTCCATCACAGCGCAAATAGTTTGGGGTAATCCCAAGGATGGAGACATTCTCTCATTTCCAGTATCACCCACTCTCATCAGTTATATTGCGCTGACAGATTTTGCTACAGGGATGGAGGATGGCATATTCATGATGCAGGATGATTGCTCCACAGATTGGATGGGGAAGAGGATACTTCCTTTGATGGAAGACTCTTTCACACATGGGATTAGATGGATGTTACTCATGCTTACACTGACCAGGATTGGGAGATCCCTTTTGGATGACAGCTTCTCATGGGAGGATAACTTCCCAGAATCACCATCACTATTTGAGCATGAGCAGCTGCATGATAGGCATGGTAGCATATTGGAGGATTAATTTGGCATTGGGGATGTCAAAGTAGCAGACATCAGCATGAGGGGAGCATCACATTGCAGATCACCAACACTGTCTATGAGGATAGATCTAGGTTGGAGGACTCGGCTCTTGGTAGAGTACTCCCAGGGTCTAGATGCATGCATGACTCTAGATGACCCAGACAGAGATAACAGATACATGATTGATGTGATGGTCATCTATACTGGTGGCAGGATCTTCTTTACTAGAGATTCTAGTCTCAAGGAGAAATTATTGCATGCAGCACATGAGGACCTTCTAGCTATGCACTTGGATGCATACTTTGCTTTGCTAGAGGAGTTCACTTGGGAGGGAATTCATCATGATATATATCAGCATATGGATAGATGCATAGCCTAGATGAATTTTGAGAGGTTGGCACAACCACTTCCCTACTCATTGGAGGTGAGGGAGAGCATTCAGATGAGCCATTTCAGCTCAAGGCCTCAAGTACATGGTAGAGAAGGTATAATTTCACATTGTGTTTTGTACTTATTTACTTTATATGAGTAGCATATTGTATCAAGGAGGATCATCCCTTCTTGCATTTTGTATTATGTACTTGCAGCTACTTGTAGCATTGATTTTGGCTATCTTAATGGTGGTTTGTGGGGGAAGCCACATACTTCTTAGCGTGCATCATTGGCACCAACTTGTACTTACATATTTTCAACTTATGAGATGTTTGTGGCAGAAAAAAAGTGGCTAGTAAAGCACTTGTTATCTTTTATTTTGAGGCAGGCATGGAATGCACTGCGCTGGTTCCTTATATGGAACTATGATTCACTCTCTAGTTGCCATGTGGCAACTTGTCTTCACTATATTTTTCTTCCATATGTTACCAATGTTTGTATTCTCATGGGAGGCTTTGTTTGGAGAGTGGGCTTGGAGTTGGAGATGCCCATTGGGATTATGATTCTCCCCTTTTCACTTGTTGAATTTTTCAGGAGAAACAATGGGCACACCATGATTTCCATATCACTACTTTTCTCTCTATGTAGGAGGAGCTACTGGGAGAAAATGTGTTATTTGAGGAGGCACTTCATGGTTGATTAATTTTGTGGGGAGGCTTGGGCCAATTGTAGAGGCCATGACATTTCAGCCCAATATCAGCAACCCCCTCACACTTATCATAAATGGAGGGAGAAACTACTTGGATCGGAAAATCTAAACTCTCCATTCAACCCCAACATGTTGCATAGATCCGGGGATGAGAACTGCTTTGATGAGCTACCTAGTATGGCTCATTTCATCTGGATGATTGCATGGGTGAAGGATTCACTCATTGGGAATAAGGCTTCCCATACTTTCCATCACTCCTACCTTGAGGAGTTCATTGAAAAACAAGGAGATCTCCACTTGCACCTTCTATTATCTCATGATGTATACTTTGGTTTTACACACTTGGAGGGATACATGGAGGACAGATTCATTGCACATTTTGATGAGCTATGGTGGGTTCTATTAATGAGGAGGCCACAAGAAGAGGAGGAGGAAATTTTTTCTCTACCTTGCATTTTCTTGAGGTCAAGCAACATTTTGAAGGGGGAGGACTGTAATGTTCCAAATTTTAGCCTCAAGCTAAAAGGAACATTATAGTTATCAATATTTTATTTAATTAAATAAAATGGGTAAGAAGGCACCACAATCCTTGAGAAGGAATAATAAACACTCCTCATGTGAAAGGAGGAAGAATAAAGCAGCTAAATTAAGCACCACATGGTGTGAACAGGGTTGGATCATGCTTGATCTAGACATTTTGACCAAGCCCACATGCATTGTCTAGATACAATGTATCTCCTTGATGGACTGCATAGTTTTAGAGGAGGATCACGTGCATGAGTTGGAAAGCACGTGTGGATGGGACCCATGGTGGAGAGGAGAACTTGATATATAAGAAGAGGAGGAGAGCCATTGTTCTTCATGCTTGATTATTGTTTTTCTTAGTCTGTTGAGACTTCGCTCCTCTTGTTGTTTAGCAAGGGTGGAGTGCTGCATAGCACTAGGGTGTTCCCAGTCAGGAATCCCTACCTCATCCTTGGGGAAGGAGAGGTTCTAGAGCTGCATTTCCTCATTCCTAAATTTGACCAAATCTAGCTCCTTCAGTCACAGCGTTATTCCTGGAGTAGGATAATTTTGTGCTGCAGGGTCCAGCAACAGAGGATCTCTTGAGTTGTTCCTTGGCTTGTTTTTCAGTGGAGGGCTCAGCTATTCATTGGAGGATCAATGAGGAGGACTCTCGGGCTTATTTCCATATCATTGGAATCATTCCAACCATCCATCTTCCCTCACATCATATTTTCCAACTTGATCTGTGTTATTTTGGCTAGCAGTTGTTGGGAGGGTTACTTGAGCTCATCAGGAGGAGTTGTTTCTGAGTAAAGGGATCATCCTTTTGCTTAGATACACTATTAGAGGAGGGCATCACTATTTCTGATCTGCTTCAGCCTCATTTTATATTTTTATTTAGTTGCAGTGACAAGTCAGATTGTCACATTGTACATTTTCCAGCATTTCTAGCAATCTCTCCTAGATTGGCTAGAAATCTTGTATTGGAGCCCATTCTTCTATTGTTGGGAATTTCTTTATATATTTCAGCCATATTTCATGTATGTGTATCTATTGCAGCAGCTACCATAATATAGACAGTGCTATCACTGCCTTCCGGCATCTTGTGCAGTTGTAGCAACTCATGTATTTCATAGTTTGATCCTTGGAGATTCATTCCTACAGCTTGAGTTGCTTGTCCCTCAACATATTTCTGTATATTTTAGCTGATTTATTAATAAACATGATGGCTGTATTATATTCCACATATTGATATGTACATTTTTACAGATTTTTCATGATTATGCTCATATGTTGTTTTAGCTCACTCTTTGAGCACTTTTTCAAGATACCGAGGACAAGGAGATCTGAATAACCCTCCTAGGGTTATTTCTTTGAGCTCTACTTCTAGAAGTGTAATGTATGGTGTGTTAAATAAGGGATCTAAGCCCCCTTTCAGCTTAATTTTACACTTCCTTCCTTATACAGCGTCCT
The DNA here is from genome assembly GCA_034641835.2 of Pinus albicaulis. Lineage (NCBI taxonomy): Eukaryota > Viridiplantae > Streptophyta > Pinopsida > Pinales > Pinaceae > Pinus > Pinus albicaulis. The sequence continues at coordinate 932,482,075 of CM076574.1, read as the reverse complement.
CATGGACCATAATGCAGAAATTCCTGAAAAAGGAACATTAAAATCTCTTTTGACTTCGTCTCTTTCTCTTTTTTATTAGGCACAGAAATTGATGATATGTGTGTTGAGTGAATTAATGGCTCCGAGAGGTCAGGTTGACTCTTATATATAGTTGTTCAATAGGGTATAATAGCTACACAGGCCGACTTGTCCAAGGAGGGCCAACTTGGTCTTGTGTCGACTCTTACACTCAAAAATAAAATTATTTTTCTTTTCTTTACAAAAATTCCAAATGGGACTTGGCTCAAATACATTTATTTTGACTCTCAATAAAATTATTTTTGACTCAATTGACTCTATAAGCATGAAGAACATCTTGTGACAAAAATAAAATAATAATAAATATAAATATAATTAATATGTTAATGATAAAAATTACATTTTATTACATTATGAAGATTGGAACTAGTTACATTTTCAACACAAGAACATTCTTAGATAGGGCCAGAAGCCCTAAGAAGAGTTAAAGAATGATTGAACCGATTAAAGCAATTAGTTATTTCTTTTTTAAAAATTGGAAGATATTTTCCCTAGAAGGTTGGGATGATGAATGGTAAAGAATAGGGATAGAGCCTATTTGAAGTGGAGTAGTTTTATAGCATGCTCATCAATTAGAAAATTTGCATCACCAAGGTATATTTCATTTAAATCAAATTGAAGATAATGATACCACATATATATGGAATCTATTAGTGGTCAATAATTTTTACTATCTGTAGATGACTAAATATCAATCCTAGATTTCTAAAAACAAGATTCTTGAATATTGTGAGTTTTAGAAATCTCGCTGCCTTCATTTTCCTTGTCACAAATTTTTCATTATTCTACTATTTTAGCATTCCATGGTTAACTTGCCATTCCTAAAGGGCCCCTCATGGGCTTATGCCACTCATATATATCTTATTTTCCCACCTATAACCCCAACACTCTGTTTTTCCTTTGCCTCACTCCTTCACTTTTCATCTACGGTCACCAATCAACCTATTCATCCCCATGTTCATCAGTTTCCTCAAACCTTGATGGTCTCAAAACTACCTCTGTAGGCTCTTTTAGATCAATCAATTACATCAATTTATATATATTCAAATACATCAATTGGTCCAAAGCTCTAAGTTTTACAATATTAAGATCCGAAGCCCAATTTCAGTTAAAGACCAAGTTAAAGCCCTCCCACTATATCATTAGGGTTTTCATAGGTTGTAGGGTTTTCATTGATGTTTGAAGCTCTACTTTTCTTGTGCTAGAGGTTGTTCCAAATGTAAAAGAAAAGAAATGCATGCTTGCCCAAGAAAGAGAAGAATATCTCCAAAGAGGGCTACTTTATTAATTTCAAGTTTTGCAAAAGGTAAAAGTGCTTGGCATTTCTGCACGAATGTCAAAAGGTAAATCAGCAAAGTAAATTGATAAAGTAACTAATGAGTTCCTAAAGGAAGACAGGAAGCATTGGTTCTTGAGGATAAATCAAGGTTTCTAAGCCTGATTGGATCAACAGTATGCCAAGCAGAGATCCAATGCAGCAAAACACCTGAAGGAGGGTCAATCTCTCATTTCATTCATTTACACTTAGTGTTTAAAGGATAGAAAAATAAGGTAATCTGATCTCCAAGGTAAGAACAAAGGAAATGTTGAAGATACTGCTTTATGTTTGAATTCCTAATGTTGTCAAGGGTAGAGTCGTCATGCTTCAAAGTATCAAAAGGAAGAGCCATTTCAAGGTTCTCATAATCACCTGTCAACAAAGGAGTTAAAGGCAATAAATAGGCCAAAGAGAAGTCTAGTTCACCATATCAGTAACCTGCAGAGAAAACAGAGAAAAAATGGTCAGAAAGGAAAAGGTAGGAAAGGGCCATTTAAATGTTTTTTAGCCACCTACAGCAAAAAAGGTCAAGGGAATATCAGTTAAATGAAAAATCTCAAAAACATTAGCAAAGTGGGTTCTATAAGATCAATTTATTTTCCTAGGCTATAAAGGACCTTTTTTCCCCTCACCCAACTCATTGTGCACTTGCAACAACAGTCAAAGCATCCAAGAGAGAAATTTGATAATTTTGTTCAAATTTTAAGCAAGTCAAGCAGGCACTACGCATTCAGTGCTCGGTGCTGTGCATTCAGAGGATTTCCCAGTGAAAAATTGCACTGCGCTGGGCGTTTGTGCAAGCACTACCCGTTCACCCAGGGAAAGCCCAAAAGCCCAAAAAAATGTTTAGGCGCTGCACGTTGGGGAGCCCGACAGGCTAAGAAAGTTCAGGCACTACGTGTTGGGCAGGGAGGACCTAACTCTACGTGCAGGCGCTGCACCTTCGCCTAAAGCTCCTCCTCCACCTGCAAATTCCAAAAAACAATAGAAAGTCTCCTCCAAGCTGCATCAAAGGACTTTAAAGGGCATTGCAAATTGGTAGGTGGATGTCTCACCTTATCCTCTAGTGAATTTTGATGTTTCAATGTTAAAATAAATTGACCAAACCCTAAGGATTATAAACCCTAAGTCTTCATACTAAAAACCTGGTTTCAACCTCCATCATCAACAAACAAGAATTTATCAGTCAAAGTAGGGTATGAAGTAGTATGGTTGCAGTGATTTGAAGATTGACTATTCATCAAAGCTTAAAAGGCTCAGTCATACACCTACACCTTCCTCTCACTCACTTGCAAAGGGTGCCTTTCACCATCATTCCAATTCACTTCTAATTTCAAGTTTCACAAGCAGAGGTAGGTTTTGTTTAAAAACAACAGTGATCAAATGTTAGGAGAAGGAGGAAATGTGAGTAGTGAAGAAGGCCAAGTGCCTAGGAGGAAAAAACACAGAGGTGGGAAGGTTAATAGATTTTAACCCCAAGACACTATGGAGCTTAATGTCTCTCCTATGATTATCACATGTTTCCAAAATGTAGGGTGTTTTGAAGTTTTCAGTTTTGTGAAAAATTCCAACAGGTGAAAAGTCAGCTTGAGCTCACTAGGTTATTTATCCTCAACCTACACAATAAACAAGTGAATCTTGCAGGGGTAAACTTTGATTTGTCATCAGATGCCATTTCTATTGCCACTGGAATGCCTAATATTGGTGAAAAATGGTTCAAAAGAGAAAATTTAGACATAAGCTGCTATGAGCCATTTCTCAAACCCAAATACAAAGAAGGTTGCAAGTCTATTTTCCCATTTTCACATTCATTGGAGAGGTATGCACCCTTAAGGAGGGTCATCATGAAATATTTTACATGTGAGGGAAGGTACTCTAGACTTTATTCCTACCACATAAGATTTCTCATTCACTTCACTAGGGTTAATATGTTGCATTTTCCCTACTATCTCTACAGGAGTATTGACAAGATGTCCTTCATTGTACAAAGGAGGAACTATTCCCAGCAAATGAAAAGTTTGTTTCATCACTCTTTAATCAAGAAAGTTGTGTTACATCAGTTGGAGCAAAAAGGTATTCCATGGGAGGTGTTCATTGCACATGAAGCATTCACAAACCCACAACCCCATCCTCAGTCAAATGTGCCCTCATCATCCCATCCTCCTTCCTCACCCTCGCCTAATGCATCAAAAAATGATGGTAATGAAGATCAACCATCAAATGAGAATGAAGGAGAGGGCATTGATAAATCAAGAAATGATGAAGAAGAGGACAGTAAAGAGGAAGAAGATGAAGAGGCAGAGGTCATTAATGAAGCAGAAGACATGGAGGTAGATCACAATGAAGATGAGGCAAATGATGAAGAAAGCATCCAAGAAAATAATGATGATGTTGGAAACAGCCCACAATCCAGTGAGCAAAATGAAAATGCAGAAATCAGTGAGGAGGTAGATATAAGTGAAGAGGAAGAAATGGAGGCAGGTGTCAGTGAAACAAATATCAGTGAGGCTGATAATGGCAGTGACAGTCATGACAGCATTCATAATGGCCATAAAGACAGTGAAGACAATGAAACTCAAGTGGAAATGATGATGGAGAAGAAAGCATGGAAACAGAAGAAAATGAGGATGTTAGAAATGATGAGGAAAGAAGCAGTGAAGAGGAACACATTAAAGAGCATGACAGTGAAAACAGTGAGGCTCCTAGTGATGACAGTGGAAATGATGATAGTGCAGAAATCAGTGAAGAGGCAAACAGTGATGAAAAGACTAATGATGGTACACAAAGCAGCCAAGGTAATGAAGAAGATGACATCAATGAAAGTCATGACACCTCTAACAGTGAGAAAAAAAATGAAGAAATAGGTCAAGGAGACATGGAGGTGGATGCCAATAAAGATGAATTAAATGATGAAGAAAGTAGCCAATGTAATGATAATGACAGTCAAGATGGAAACCTTGATGAAGACACCAAAATGGGCACAATTGAACCTCTTCCATTAACATACCAAAGAGGAGAAAGGCATGTGTTTTCTGCCTCTAAAAGGCAAGGGGCCATGCCTTCTGCATCAATAAAGAAGCTTTAAAAAGGAAAGGAGAAGGTAACTATTGGAGATAAGAAAGGCAAGCATCAAACTAAACAAGAGTGCCAATTTATTGACCTTGATAGTGAAAATGAAGATGAGGAGAGGGTCACTAGCATACTACTCTAGAGTAAAGATGTAGAGATTAAAGACCTACAAAAAATCCTTGGAAATGCAAGGTACATTATTAATTATTATAAGGATGAACACAAGTAGCTAAAGAAAATACAAAGGGACCTTGGCCTACAGAAAAATATGGCCAAGCACTATGCATTGAAAAATCAATTTGCAAGGGCCAAGCTCAGGAGAGCCCTTGCTGAAATTCAAACACGCGAGGAAAAACACCAAGAAAACCTTGAGATATTGTTTGATTATTCTCTGCAGGCATCCCAAACTCCATGAAGAAGATATTTGCAAATTTTAGGAACCTTTTGAAAAAAAATCGTTTTTGTTGATTTGAAGAGCTGAAAGCGTAGCACCCTTAGCGCTACGCTTTTCCTACACGCATACTCGGGAGTAAAAATTTACATTTTTGGAATCCTCGGCTCAACTACAGCATGATCACCAAATTTCGGGTCATTTGGAGCAGTTTTGGTCCCTCAAAAGGCTCAAAAACACACCAAATTTCACCTTTCTGCCTAGTTTTTAGGACTGGCGCTGCGCCTTGAGCAGCCTTGGAAGATTTAATTTTTGAACAGGTTCGTGGAGCCCAATCAGAAAAAAAAGGGCATTTTTGGAAATTATACTCAACAGGATTTCCAACGAGCCATCACAGAGCCCATTCCGACATCGGGAAGGCATTCAAACTTGGCTGTAAGATGACTCAGTTTTCTTGTGCAGGTGTTGCGCTTTTGGCCAGGAAATACATCCTTAAATCTCAGTGCTCTGCCCTGACAGTCAAAAAAGTATGCTAGGAAATTTTTTGGAGGCTTAGGGGAGCCTAAATGTCAATTTCTTTGCCAAAAATAGTCGAGAAGATATTTTGCATTAGATATTTTGTGCCTTGGTCCTTGCAAGGTCTCAAAGGAAAAAAGTGACATTTATGATTAACTAATGGGATTATAAAGACCTAATTAGGGTTTTTGTCCTCCTTTCTTGTTAAATATAGCATTGAGGCCTCATTGTAGTTGGTTTTTTATTAGACATTATATTGAGAGTAATACATGGACTTGGAGATTAAAGACAACTTGGCTCTGATTTTGTGAATGGCTTGGCTTGTTTGACATTAGAGAAGGCTTGCTTGTAGTATCCTTGAGCATTTTCAAATGGTGATGTGTTCCTATTTAGCTGATTTTTTCTTTTATTATCATTTTTTTCATCCTTATATTTTAGTAGGACAAAAGTTTTAGACTAAGAAATGTTGTTTAGAGGCACCTTAGTTCTGTTTATCCTTCACTGCTTATATGTTTTATTCTGCCAAATAAGTTTAGAGAATTCTCAATTTCTCTCTAGGCCCACTTATGCTTGTTTATCTTATGAATGATTCAACACAGTAGATATCAAAGATGTTTTATGGTTAGCCCTGCTTGTTTGATATTACTTAAACATTGTTCTTAAGATCTTTCTTTGAAGTATCACTGATTAGTTTTAGCCAAAGAGTTTTATGCTTCGATCATGCGCTTTGTCCATTCTTAAAAGGTTGCTTTGGAGGTATTTATTACTATGATCAATGATGTCTAGGAGTTCCCTCTTCTTTGATCTATGTTATATGTCTATCTTGAATGTTTTCTAATCTTGAAGGTGTGTTAGCCACCTATAAAAAAATTTCATATCAAATGGTGGCTAAATCATTTTTTCAGCCTTCAAGAAACAATTTTATTTCCAAATTGTTAGTTCTTGAAGTCTTGTGAAAATATCTTATCCTTTGATTAATCTTCACTGTCGTTTCTCTCTTAAACTCTAAAAAATCTGTTGTTTTCCTGAAGAAAAAGATTGCTAAAAACCCATTTTTCCCTCATTTTTTACCCCTCCTTTCACTCAAAATTAACCTCCTTTTGATTCCCTTTTCCTCATGAAATCCTCCTTTTTTCCTCATTTTTCTCCATTTCCCTTCACAAATCCCCTTTAATCAGGTTTAAAACTCCTTTTTAAACCTTATCAAAACCCCCAAAATCCTTTCAAAAACCTTGAAAAATCATAAAAACAATCTTTTTTAACTAAGGCCTTTAGCCCCCTTCGGCTAAGCCCCTAACCACTTCCCCACCATGCGACCCGGCGTCGGAACCAAACACTAAGGCCCTAGGCGCATATCGCAATTAGAGCGTTCATATGGGTGCATTTTCTACCGTTGATCCTTTAAACAAATCAACTGTCAACACACTTTTTTATTCCCCGCCCATTGCATCGGAAACTTCTACAAGGGTTCTTCCGATTGCACCCCTTTGAAACCTCCGATTGCGATGGCCCAATCACATCATCGCATCGGCCTTCCCCCATCGCTTCAGCAAAATACAAAGGTTTAAACCCCGCGCGTGGTAACCTCCGATCGTCGATTCTCGATTTATTCCCTGCCGTTGATCTCCTCCTGAGATCCAACGGCTCACGTCCAATCGCCCTCCACCATAGCCTCCAACATTTGAACCCACAGACTCATTTCTGACCATTGATCTCTCTAAGATCGACAACTCCAATCTCATCGCATCGCAACTTTTCTTTGCACCTTTCCTCTCTCCCCCGCCGATTAGCGATCCCGCGATTGGATCTGGGCCGTTCATTTCACTCATCTGACGGTCTAGCTTGAAAATTGACACCCTTTGTTAAATCCATAAAACCCCGTTGTATAATGTTTTCGGTGAATACCCACCATTGATCTCTACAGATCAACGGCTCGCCTTAACCCTAACTCCGCCCGACCCTCACCTTATATTTTATTCCATTAACCCCAAGATTAGATTTGGGCCGTTGATCTGTTTCATCCAACGGTCCATATTTAACCCAGTAGGCCCAACTCATTTGGGACCTACCACCCCCATTGATCAATCCTAGTCGTTCATTCCCTCATCTGACGGTCAATCTTAAAACCGCCTTAACCCCACCCCACCTTTTATCGCCCGTGCATCTATTCTCCATCACGCTCTCCTCACGACTGTCCGATCTAAGACCCCAGATCTGATGGCCAGCGCGCGGTTTCGCGTGATTTTAAGCCCGAAATTTAATTTTTCAAGGTTACGCGATATAGGTAGTTTTTTTAGGACACGTGGCGGGCGGCGAAGCATATCGCGTTTTTTATGAAGATTTTGGAAACCACTTAAGAGCAGCGTGACACTAGCGGTTTCTTTGGACGAAACCACTTTTCCCCATTTCCATTACATCCCCTTAGTTTTAATCTCCACCGTTGATATCTGAGATCTAATGGTCCCAGTTTAATCTCGCCCTTAGTTCATCACCCTCCACCCATCCTCCTAGGGACTTCATAAGCAAATCCCCGCTGTTGATCTTTGTAGCCGATCTAATCCGACGGCCCAGAACCTTTCAGAAACCCAAAATTTCATTTTAACCCTTTGTTAACTCTGCCAAATATTTTCACCCTTTTCCTTTACATTTTCTCCCATTTCGCCATAATGTGGCCCCCTCTACATTATATTTTCTCGATCAATCTCGACCGTTGATCTTTGCAGATCAACGACCCGGAATTAATCTCCTGCACCATTTATCGAACTGCCTCCCATCTGACCCACACAGGAAATCTTCACTGTTGGATGCTTTCATCTAACGGTCGCGATCTAACCTAAACCTCCAAAGCAGTCTATACCCAACTACGCAGGATTTTCTTAACTTTTCTTGTTTTTTGCAAGTTTTCAAGGTTTCTCAACTATTTTAAAAGAAAATCAAAAGCCGGGGATGACGATCCCCCAGGCTTTTATTCATGAAGGAGATCACTCTGCAGGGTTTCCCATCAAGTTTTATTAGTGCCTCATGAGCACTGACGCCATTATAAAACCTCTGTAACGCCTGCACATCAACAAGACACAGCAAAACTTAATCAGTGTGAAAGGATCTAGTCACAGCAGAGATGAAGAATTGAAGATTGTTGACGCAGTTTTGAGATATTACGGCCTAAATCTACTATCTAAAAACCTAATCCACTCAATTAAACATAGTTCTAAGAACAGAAGATAGAAATTAGACCTAATTAATCCTAACACATAGAATTAAAACAAATATACAGTGTTTAAAGAAGGACAATCAGATCTATCATTCCGAGAAAGCCTCCACTACCACATCAGAGGCTAATTGAATCCTCTCAGCTACCAAAGCCACCTGTAGCCTCAAAGAATTCAGAAGAGGCCTAGTTATTGCCAGAATAGAAGATATTCTCCTCAAGACAGCTGAATAGTTATTTCAAATCAAGGAAACTTATTACAACTATCAGCAGAGTTATTACAAGGATAATAAATAGCCTTAAAAGTCAAATCTTTTTACCCACTAAACCTCGAAAGCAAAACAGATTTATAACAGATAGATATAGATCAAATGTATTCCTGCCTTATGCCTTGCATGGTTTTCAAGGTAGAGAATTGCATTAACTGTAGAATAGATGATACTTGAACCCTAGAAATATTTCTACCTCCTCATTTTCCTATAAAATCTGATTGAGGAGCACATTGTAAAGGGTTGGTTGCTAAACTTTGATATAATACTTGTGCTCGAAACTTTCTATTTGTAAATAGTGTTAAAAATTTCTTGAAGCTTTGTTTGTGATCAAATAAGTTAGTCTAAGAAGAGAGGATGATTGTTGAACTGAAACATTGGACTTGAAGAATGTAACTGGATTGACATCAATATACAAGCCGATTCTTGGGATCCTGGTCTATATCATTGGTGAAGTGCTTCTTTCTGTGTTATTGTTTTCCTTTCATATATGCCATTTTTTTCACTTATTCTCTGATAAATAACAACAAGCATAGAGTTAGGATTTACTATTTACAGTACCCTTCTCTGACTAATAAGCTTTATCTTTATGTTTTCCTCCTATTACGTATTTAAGAATATCTTAAGTTAAGTGTAAAAATTATCAAGGAATGTTGGTTTGCCCTTGTCTTGATGTGAAAATCTTGAAAAGAAGTTCTTGAATGATGTTTTCATTATATAATCAGTAAAGTTAGACTAGAAAATTTTATAGTTTGCCCTGTCTTCTAGTTTCTTTCTCCAAAGGTAGTTCTGAAAGTTTCCCTAAGAGTATGCTGAAAGCAGTTTAGATTTAAAAGTATCTTATTTGATCTTAGGCTGCACTTTGTTTTCTTATTTGTTTTCATCCCTTCTGAAATTAATTATGTGGATTACTGGATTGTTTGTCTGATTAGTTAGCTTCAATACAAGCTTGTCCAAAGAAGTCTATGGTCAGCCCTGTCCTTTGGATGGTTTTAAATAGTTACTTAAAAGTCTTTTATTGTTTGGAAAGACTGATAAATCCTAGTTGAAATTATTGTCTTTTTCCACCCCTTCAACACTTTTATTGTTCCACTCCATCATTTTATCTAAGAGATCTTGTGATATAGATTACTTGCCCCTTGGACCACTCTTGAAATTGTTGCACAATTAAACCCGTTTATAACTCCATAGCCCAATGGACTAAAAACTAGCATCATATCTATCTTATCAGCCAAAGCTTGCTTTGATTTCTTATACCTTCACCTCTTTGAAACTCTTTCATTTTAGGACTTTCCACTCAACTAAAAATCATGCTCAACCATCCAAAACCAAACAAAAACCATGTTCTTAATAACTAGCCTAATATCATACCCAAAAGCCTTAAAGATAAATCAATCTTTGCACTTATAAGAGAGATCCCTCTCTGGATTCAGGAGGGCTAGATCCTAGAATCCCAAAGTGGTTCCAATTTCCTCTCCGCAATTTTAGTCTCACCAATATGCTAAAATTACGGGGAGCTAACATTTCTGGCAACTGCACTGGGGATTTTTGAGTTAGTGAGAATATAAGTACACCTTAGGACTCCAAAAAACACTTGATTCAAGAATATTTGGTATATTAGCCATTTGAGCCACCAGGCTAACATTTCTGGTGACTCTGTTGGGGACTGAGTCAAATTTCATCTTAGGTACCCTTAAGACTTCATAAAAACCCCTTGAGTACAAGTAGCCCTCTTCAAGCACTACCAAGCAAATGGTAATCATGATAAAACTTATTTGAATCAGTGACAAACTAAGGAAACCTTAGGATTCTCTTAAGATCTTATCAATCCTTGAAGGATCAGCTAGCTTAGCCATAAGAGTAGACTTTCTCTGTCTCATCACCGTAGCTAAGTTTTGAAACAGATTTAGGACACTCTTAGAACCTATAAGACTGAAAAAACTCAGAAAACCCAAAAATATTTCAGATTGGTATTCAAATATACATGGTGGTGGACCATAAAACCTTTTACCTCCAAAGGAGCTAAGAATTTCCACCTGGTGACTCCACAATCATAAAAATACCTTAAGACTCCACTGGGAAGACCCATTATCATCATAACATCATATAATAAACTCATTTAGAGGACTTTAGGATTAAATTTTTCTTGTTTAAAAGATCAGTTAGCCTCTTAAATATTGTCATATTTGGTTATAATTTTATTGTTTAGTTGGGTCTGAAAAGCACAGTATAGTGGCTCTTAGAAAGATTTATACTAGAGCCCATCCTAACCCAAACCCTCCTGAGATAGTTGATAACCCTGAAAGAATACTTAGGAAGTCTCCTAAGGCCAAATCTTCAACTTTTTTCAGATCACCCCATAGAGCTAGTTCTGTTCCTGAAAACCTTACAGCTCTACAAGAATCACAAGTTGACTTAAGAAATCCTTTTAGAACTAGGTCACTTGATGATATACATCAGTCAGATTTAGAGCCTTCACTTTCATCCCAAGACAGAAGTGAACATCCTGGTAGCAGAGAAACTACTCCACCTGATTTACATTTTATTCATAATTTTGGTTTCTCTCATCCTAGATCTTCTCAACAATCTTTTTCTGGTCCATCCACATCTGTTCTTAATACATCCACTGTCCAAACCACTCCATTCCAGCCCACTTTCCCTCTTGTCAATCCACCACTTGTAAACCCCCCATTGTTTCCACAACCTCCTATCATGGCAACATGGTATGCTCCCCTAGTACTTCCTTTACCCTTAGTCAATCTCCCACAGGACTATCAGTCCAAGATACCGTTGTATGATGCCAGTAATGCTACTACTACTTCACAACATGTGGATAAGATGAATGACTACTTTGATAAAAATGAGATCGATGATGAAACTATCAAACTTAGATTATTTGCTCAGAGTTTAGGGGGAGAAGTAATAAAATGGTTCAAAGGCTTAACCCCTCACAGTATTAATGATCTCTAAGCCTTCCATCATTTATTCTTAAGCAAATGGGAAGTCAGGAAGAACCCTCTCCAAATCTTTTTGATTACAAAAATCTCCATAGAAACACTGGGGAAAGTGTACAAGCTTATTGCACTAGGTTTAACAGTGTTTATAATGCCCTTCCCCTTGACCTAAAACCTCCATAAGGCTCAGATTTAAACAAGTTCCCTGAAGGATTTGATCCTGAAATGTCTTATCAACTGAAAGAGAGAGATCCTTTGACTCTTGAAGATATGCAAAAGGGAGCTCTTGCTGTGGAAGTTAATTTAATGGAGAAAAGAGAAATAATGAGGAATGAGAAGAAAGTTTCCTTTAGAGAGGAATCTACACCTTCCACATCTAGCTCAAAGATGGAAATAATGATGGAGGAGATGATAAAAAAGATGAGCATACTTGAGAGAGCACAAGCTAGTCAAAACCAAAAAGATCCTCAAAATAGACATCAAAACCAAAATCAGAATTTTAGGAGAAACCAGCCTCAAAACAGACCAAGGGAGGATGATCAACAGATCACTCCTCCTTTTCACCAAAACTATGTGAGTGAGGTTGAAGAAACATTAGAACAAATAGAGGAGGATGATATAAACATGTTGGGAGTATATAATGATGATTTTGAAGTTCGTTACAATAGAAAACAAGGTCTATACACACCCTATGATGACAAAAGAGCAGAAGATGAATATTACTACCAAGAAATGGAAAATGTCATCATAGAAACTCCAAAAGAGTATGACCTTAGAAGTAAAAAGAATCTGGAAACCCCCAACAACAAAACCTTTGACATTTCTGCAAAAAACAGCCCTGTAAATAAACCCAAAATTGTAAAACAGAAGGACAAAACAATGGTTGGAAATTTTGATAAAAACAAAGAGAAAAGCACTCAAAACAATGAAAACAGAGTGCAGATCTTAGCAGCGCTAGTACCTCAGCTAGTGCTCCTGTTAAAACAATTATGACCAATGTAAATAGAGAAAATCAGCAAGTTGATCTTGCTGATAAGATGGTGGTTAACAAAGCTGAAATAAACCTTGTAAGAAGTCAGCTACCTTTCAGTTTGGAGCAGGAAATTGCCAAGATAAAGATCTATTTTCCCCTTGCTTAATTAGCCACCCAAAATGTGTATATATCCCAAATTTTGAATGCTTTTAATATAGAAGATAATAATGACACTGTCAATCTTAAATATGACCAACCAAAGCTCATATTTGGTCCTAATATTGAGGGTAGATATCAAGAAGGACCGGTTCCTCCTTTTTATGTAAGTTTACAGATTCATGACAAGATTTTGCACAACGCCATGCATGATTCAGGGGCCTCTCATAATTTAATGCCCAAATCTGTAATGGAGAGCCTAGGCCTTGAAATCACTAGACCTTACAAAGATTTTTACTCCTTTGACTCAAGCAGAGTGAAATGTTTAGGCTTAATCAAAGACCTCTATGTAAACTTAGCACAAATTCCAGCCAAGTGTTTAGTAATGGATATTGTTGTGGTTGATGTACCCCAAAAGTATGGTATGCTGTTATCAAGATCTTGGGGAGCTAATTTCCAAGGAACTATGCAGATGGATATGACATATGCAACTATCCCTGTATTTAATCAAACGAGAAGACTTTACAGGGAATCTCATATGCAATACATGGTTACTAGCCAAGAGAGACCACAAAACTCTCCCCTTTATTCTGTAAGTACATGCCTTGACTCATTTATCCTTTTCAATCATGAAACATTCGGTGAACAAGTGACCTTAACTGAATTAAGGGTAGATAGAGAGGAGGAGGAAGACAACACAGAAGTGTCAAAGCAGTTTTCTAAATCCGAAAACTAAAGTAAAAAAAACACAGGTCTAGAGCTACAAATCATTCATCCATTGCTTTTAAACCTTGGGAGTCGATAAAGAAGTCCTCAATGCAGTAAAAAACCTGAGGAATTAAAACAAATTCAATGAAGTGTTGATCTTCAAGAACAATCTGAAAGCACGCTAGTGGAAGAGGATAGTAACCAAACTGATGAACCCGAAACTAGTCCTCTTTGGAGTATGAACTTCAATGGGTCCTGCACTAAGAGAAATGTTGGTGCACGGGTCTGGATACATAACATGGAAAATAATCACACTAAAGGCCATTCCTACAGATTGAATTTCCAGTGTTCGAATAACATAGCGGAATATGAATCCCTTCTTTTAGGCTTACACTTACTGAAGAAATTAGGAGCCAAAAGAATAAAAGTTCAAGGGGATTCAGAGTTAATCATTAGACAAGTAAATGGGGAATACAGTGCCAAACACCCCAGACTTAGAGCCTATAGGAACGATGTCATGTATTTATTAAAAAAATTTGAGGAATCTCATCTTATTTTTGTCCCAAGAGAAAAGAATATCCTCGCCCACAGTTTAGCTTTCGCTGCTAAAACATGTTTAACACCATTTGAAACCAAAAAATGCATAAATCAAATTAAATTCAGACCAGATATCCCTGATAACAAGAAATATTTGCAAGTGTTTGATGGAGACAAACAAATAGAAGACTTCCTGCAGTCCAGAAATGAATTTGAACTACCAAGTTTAGATTCAGACTATGAAACAGACTGTCCTAGTGAAGAAAATTTACTTGATGAAGAAGAGGAGTCTCCAGAGATAGCTGATGTAAATCTGTTATCTAACAAACTTGAAAACACAACAGAAATTTTTGCAGAGTTAGAAACAAAAGACTTAGAAACTCTGCAGTCTAACAATCAAAGTTTGCCAAAAGGTCTAGTCCCTTTAGAAGAATTGTTTGATTTCAATGATGTGGCCAAGAAACCGAAGCTGGAGCCTGTTGAATCTGAAGTTGAAGAGTGTAATATAGGCAGTGAACTAAAACCAAAGATGATCAAACTGTCTAAAACTTTACCAGCTCACATCAAACTAAAATACATAGAGCTGTTTAAAGAATTTTCTGATGTTTTTGCGTGGAGTTATGAGGATCTAAAATCCTATGACACTGAAATAATTCAGCACAAGATACCTCTCAAGGAAAACCAAAAGCCATTTAAACAAAAACTGTGCAGAATAAACCATGTTCAGTTACCTTTGGTTGAGAAGGAAATCAAGAAAATGTATGAAGTTGGTATTATTGTCCCTATTAGATATTCAGAGTGGGTGTCTAATCTAGTGTCAGTTAGGAAGAAAACAGGAGAGATAAGGCTTTGTATAGACTTTAGAAACTTAAACAAAGCCTCATTGAAATACAACTACCCTTTACCCAAGATGGACCATATTTTACAAAGGGTAGTAGGGTCTAAAAGAATTTCTTTGCTTGATGGCTTCTCAGGGTACAATCAGATTTTAGTACATCCCGATGATCAATTAAAGACAACTTTTACTACACCTTGGGGCACTTTCATGTATGTGAAAATGCCTTTTAGTTTAATGAATGTTGGTGCTACATTCCAGAGAGCCATGGATATTGCATTCTCGGAAGAACTAGGCTACTTCATCATTATTTATCTTGATGATGTCACTGTTTTTTCCAAAACAGATGAAGAGCACTTAGAACACTTGAGAAAATTATTTGAGAAATGCATAAAGTTTGGGATATCTTTAAATCCAAAGAAAACACTGTTTGGTCTCCAAGAAGGTAAACTTCTTGGGCACATCATATCAGAAGAGGGGATAAAGATAGACCGAAAAAGGATTGAGGCTATATTGCAAATTACTCATCCTAGAAACATCAGGGAACTTCAATCTTTCATTGGAAAGATTAATTTCTTGAGAAGGTTCATACCCAACTTAGCTGAACTCCTTAGAAAAATTACAAACATGCTGAAAAAGGAACAAGGAGTTAAATGGACCTTGGAAGCAAAAAAATCTTTTGAGCTGGTGAAACAAGCATTAACCAAAACACCAGTTCTAATAAGTCCTGATTTTTCAAAATATTTTTACATTTTTTCATTTGCATCAGAACATACAATAGCTATTGTCATATTGCAGAAAAATCCATAGGGACAAGAGCAGACCATTGCATTCTTCAGTAAGGCATTGAGAGATGCACCTCTGAAGTATAAAATTATGGAAAAACAAGCCTTTTCCTTAGTCAAAGCCTTAAAAGACTTCAGAATTTACATTTTTCACTCCTGCATCATTTCCTTTGTCCCAAATTCAGTTGTGAAAGACATTATAACACAGGACCCAGATGGAAAGAGAGGTAAGTGGATAGCTGTGACACTTGAATATGATTTAGAGATCAAGCCCACTAAACTCATTAAAGGCCAAGGACTAGCTAGATTAATGGCTGAATCAAATTTTGAAGTTTTTGATATAAATATGATAAATGCTTTAGATGAACAAGAGGAGCTGCCAACTCCCATTATTGAAGACCATTTTATGAATTCCTCTTATTATGCTAATATTCTATATGTTTTTCTCAATCTAAATACACCTCCTGGTTTATCAAAAACAAAGGCAAGGTTTTTAAAGTTGAAAGCTGTAAACTATTGCATTGTAGATAAATGTCTTTATTGGAAAATTGCAAGTGGTATATTGCTTAAATGTTTTCCTGAGAATGATGCAGAGAAAGTTAGCATGAGTTCCATGAAGGATAATGTGGAGGCCACCTCTACTGGAAGACTACAGCCAACAAAATCCTTAGAGCTGGTTACTATTGGCCCACCCTCTTTCTAGATGTACATAAGACGATAATTTCCTGTCATAAATGCCAACTTTTTTAAGGCAAAGGAAAATTGCTTCCCTTACCTTTGCATCCAATCACTGTTGAAGCTCCTTTTCAACAGTGGGGTTTAGAATTCATAGGAGAAATCCATCCACCCTCATCTACCCAACATAGATCGATTCTCACTGCAACTGACTACTTTACCAAATGGATAGAATCCATCCCTTCTAGGCAAGCCAATGACTCAGTCATCATAAAAGTCATTGAGACTCATATCCTCTCAATATTTGGTTGTCATAGGAAGATCATTATTGATAATGCAGCTACATTTGGATCCAAGAAGATGGTTGA
The DNA here is from genome assembly GCA_034641835.2 of Pinus albicaulis. Classification (NCBI taxonomy): domain Eukaryota; kingdom Viridiplantae; phylum Streptophyta; class Pinopsida; order Pinales; family Pinaceae; genus Pinus; species Pinus albicaulis. Next base: position 932,465,235 of record CM076574.1, on the reverse strand, counting down.
ATTCTATCACAAATATCAGATAACATTGGGTCATTGTACTACTTATTATCCTCAAGGTAATGGGTTGGCAGAATCCTCAAACAAAAGTTTGGTGAACATAATCAAGAAGTTGTTGGAGGACAACAAGAAGTCTTGGCACACAAAGCTAGTACATGCACTCTGGGCTGACAGATTGACACTTAAGAAATCTATTGGAATGTCACCCTACCAGCTTGTGTATGGGATAGATGCAATTTTTCCAACCAGCCTAGGTGTACTAGTTATGAAGTTGATTCAAGAAGTGTAGTCTGAAGACAATGACATGATCAGAAGGATTAATCAAACTATACATCTTTAGCAAACTAGAGAGGAGGTCTACAACAGAGCATTACAAAAGCAAGAGAGCATCAAGAAGCTTTTTGACAGAAGGACAAAAGCAAGTAATTTTAATATTGGTGACAAAGTGTTAAATTGGGATTCAAGGAGAGAAGATAAGGGCAAGCATGGGAAATTTGATAACTTATGGCTTGGCCCTTATCTCATTCATTCTGTTGCTAGTAACAATGCTTATTTCTTGCAGGAATTGAGTGGAGCTAAACTGTTTGGGGGTCCTGTCAATGGTAGGATGCTCAAACAATATTTCTCTTAACCATAAAAAGTTTGGAAGCCTTTTTATTTTTTCTCATTGTAAATTTCATAATCTTCATTGCATTCAAATTTATAAAATCAAAAATACAATAACAATAGAAAGAGAAAAGAGGGCAGATTATAAAAACAAGGTACAGCCCCATACCAAAAAAGAGAAACAAAATCTGAAAGTGTGCAAGCTCAAATGCCACTCCTAAGAAACACACTCCTAGTTATTCATACAGCCTAATCATGACTAATTAGTTTTAAATTTACTGTTGATAGGTTAGTGAAATTAGATTTTCCAAACAGCTTAATCTTGGCTTATCAGTTAGGTAGATTAGGATAGAAAATAAAGGTTCAAACAAGCCAAAAATCTGAACCTATGAATTCCAAAAGAAAGAATGGCTCTAAACTGTTTAAATTTTGAGTCAAAAACCAAAGTAAACTGGTTCTAATAAGCCCAAAATTTGAACCAGATAACAAAAAAAAATAGCTCAAACAAACTCAAAAACAGAGCTAAAGAAAAGAGAAGGAT